>OY720144.1:91957761-92557761 GCA_963082955.1 Cheilosia grossa
TTGGTCAAATTAACTCAATTGAATGAGATTTTTGTTCTAATAAAGAAAAGCCAACCGTCTACACCACTTACGCAAACACGCGCTACACTCGTCATCACCAGCACACATCATCTTCATCATCAGCCTCAACCATTCACCCCCTTATGGATTTCATTAAGTGAAATGACCAGAAGCGACGACTCAAAATATGTATGTAGCACAACAGAAATGCTAAATAAATATCAGAGAGCAGCATGAGAGATAGTCCTCTATCTCTCTCGGGACACAATGATCAGCAACAAAGAGCTGAACAAAAATGTTAAAAAAAAAAAGAACGAGAACACTTTCAGTCTTTTCAATTCATTAAAATCGGTCTGGTAATTACCACTAAATTAATACCATATGGGCCACATTGTAGCCGTACACAGTTATAGTGAGTGGGATATACAAAAGCACACCAACACTGACCATGCCATTGTCCTCAATTTCATTTTGTATTTCTTTTTTTTTTTTTTCCATTACGTCCTGGGTTTATTGAATGCATTGTATGCAGACGATTCGTCCCTATGGTATAAAGTTCACACTCCAAATGAAATGAAGATACAAACAATCCAAGGGAATTAATATAATAAAAAAAAAACGTGGAAAAAATGGAAAAAATAGTAATAAAAGTGCGAGAAGTGCAACCTGTCCTCTTGAATCCCCTTTTGGTAGAAAATAAATGGGAAAAAATGTAATATTACAATAATCATTATAGTTCCCCCATTTCAAGTGGCACTATCCTCTGGCGGCCGCGAAATTGTGTGCGCACTTAATTACTTGTTTACATTCGTCATTAGGGAGAGAAATTTTGTTGCAAAGTTTTTTTTCTGTTTTTTTTTTTTTGTTTTCCGCGACCCTGTGTCTCAATTTTGATTTAAGTCAAGCAATGTGAAGACATGCCCACGATTAAAGGGAAAAAAAACTATCAATTTTACTCGAAAATGTTTATAAACATGTTTACACGCAAACATTTCATGTGGGAAATTTGTGCAAAGTCGAAAACGTTTACAAACGTTTTTTTGTTGGGATTAGTGAGTGCAAAAGGGGAGATATGAAAAACAGGAATTTCGTAAAAGGAATAATTGATGCTAAATATGTTGCCTAGTAAAAGGGCCTTAGGTAATGCAGTCACAGTTGCTGTGTGGAACTGTATGGTACAATGCACAGGTAAATGATCGAAGGGAAACAACGACACCGGTGCTAAAGCATGTTGTTTGAATCTTTTTTAATTCGGAGTAAGAAAACAACATGTTGCAGAAACATTTGACTATTGCTGCAGCACATGTAAGTCTACCGTAAGTGGATACAAATGAACAGTGTGCTGTGTGGAGCCATGAAGATGGGGAATACGAGAAAAGTATTTCAGATAAAATAAATTGCAAGTAAATATTTAACTCAACATGTTGTAGACACTTTTAAATATTTCTTTCTATTGATATTCATTTTTGAGTTGACTTATTTTCAGTCTCCCGAATTTCGAATAAGCCACCAATACGGCAAATTATTCCTTTCCTTTGTATAGAAACATTTGCCAAGGGTGCAAGATGTTTAGGTTTTCAAACAAGTAGCTAAACATGATGTGAAATAATATATTTTTCACTAAACTTTACTTTAATAAATACGGTTATGTGAGAAAAGAGTTAAGGTTGCTTACATACATTAAATTGCATCTAAACAAATAGATTTTACCTAAACATGTTGTTGACAATTATGGACTATTTCGGAAAGTACGAAGGTGTATCGTAATAATTGCTTTAAGTGCGTATGACAATTTCTTGTCCCAGATAATTTATACTCTACTTGTGACATCATTATACAAACAATTTAGAAAGTATGTTTTGTTAGCAACATTTCGTTGGCTATCACTTTTACTTCCAAAAGAAACTGAATATTTCAACAAAAATGTCTGTTAACATGTTGCCGAGACAATGTTATTGAAAATATACATCGTTAATAGGTGAATTTTACTTCAAAGGCTTCTGCTCCTCGCGTTAAGAGGCTACACATCGTTTTCATGTACCTAAACATGTTCTTAATAGCATTTCAACACGTTTTTCGCTTCCTTTAAACCTTCAAAAACCTGCCCACCCGCAGCCTTCTTCATAGCACCCCGTAAATTCTTCAGTAACTTCATACCTAATAAATTAATAAAGCGACCCCCGGCAATAAGAAAAAGTGTCACCTCTAATTTAACAAAGGTGCATTAAAACGTAATTCGCTTTTACCTTCATTTCTCGGTCTAACTTTCACTATACGCATATACAACCACCTACTGCCGCATCTCCCATTCGAATATAATTCCTAATTTGCCTTTAATTTATTGTCCCAACCAAAGGAAGAAGAGCACACAGAAAAAAAAAAAAAAACACCGAAACAGAATCCAAAATAAATAAAGACATTCCTTATAATAAAAATTCTAAGCTAAAATTGGTACTTTATGCCACCGGTTAGCTCGTGTGCCTATCTCCTATAAGTACACCTTTATGATGTTTGTGTGTGGCAGGATCACCCCTACATAAACCCACCCACCCAAAAACGTACTTCACACAGAAAGCATAATAAAAATAAATGTCAGTCGTTTGTTTTGATCAAGAACTACTGAGGCCTAGAGACAAGACAAGGTGTAGTGCTCTATCCTCGTTGGCCAAAAATCAAAGAGAAAACAAACGAAAAAAGTACAACAACCATTCCTAATTCGCTATAGAGCAAAATGAAGGAAACGGAAGAACTTTCCCAGATCGAGCAATTCCTTAAAGAAACGAGGTAGTTTCAATCTAATATAATCCCCCGTAAAGGGATTTCTAATTCGACTTTGGGTCGGCTTGGTACCGCACGGTGGACCCTCGCACAATGAAATTCTATTTTACGACCACTAGAGATGGTGTTGTTGGTTTTTTTTTCTGCTGTTACTAATAAGAAGCATTTTCTCTCATTTCAAGGATGACCGTCGTATTATCCTGTTGCTATTTTGTTGTACCAACCACTACTGCTGCTCCTGCAAGTTATAGTCTTATCCTTTCGTTTTCCTAAGGGTGCCACAAATGGCAAGAGACGAAAAAAAGTGTTTAATAAATAAACTCAAACCAAGATGCGGACCGGGGCCGAGAGCCCTTCGCAAAAAAAAAAGGTAAAGAAAGTCATTAGTTCGTTAAAAAGTAATTTAGGATGAATTTTGTTGTTGTTGTTGGAGTTGGTTTTTTTTTTTGCCTACCCGTTGATTAATATTGCCTGCGGGTTTAATGTGTTAATTATGTAATGAGTATGATATTTTTATTCGTTTGCACAAGCACATGCTAAACGAGGGTAGTTTTGTTGGGGGTAAGGGTGGTGTGCGGCGCGAGAATAAAAATCCAAAATCCTTATTATTTCTTAAGCTTTGCGCTTGAATGATCAGGTCGCGCTTTAGATTTGGGTAAGATAAGACCTGCTGAACTTCTGGCTGGTTAGTTTGTTCATGACTTGGGCTCTAACTTTAAGGCTGTTTGTATGTGGGAACGGAACAATAATCTGCACAGCTATTCTATATCATGTGAAGGCCTATAAGATACGATTTTGACACCAAAATGTGCAGACTGTTTAAGTCGCAAACTGTTCTTGGATCTTAATATCTGGCCACTCTTTAGACGTTTCTTTTGGTGTGGTACAATAACTTTAAATGTTTCAAGGCCAGCCACCTTCCCCAACCTAACCTAAATACTGAAGATTGCAGCTCCAAAACTTCCGCAGTAAGACTCATGCTACCGATTCAAACAAAGCCTGAACTTTATGTTGGTAATCGTAGGCATGTTGGTCAAAGCCTTAACCAACTGGCCTGTAGCTCCCTCAATAGTAGGTAATTTCCACGGAATTTTTAATTTTTCTTACCGTGTCTAACTTTGAAATGAATCAACTGATGCAAAGAGCGACATCTACTGGAGAGAGCCTGAAGCCTGGACTTTGGTAATGGGGGTATTTTCTCATTAAGATATTACCCAAGCCGTTGAGAAAAATTCGTCGAAACTACACGGAAGACCCAAGAAGTATCTCTCTGCAATATTTGAATCATACCTTCCTTTTAAAGTTGGTTCCCGTTAAGATATACAAAATTCGTAATCCATTAAGATTTGAGCTAACTGTGTTACTAGAATGCTGAAACCTACTATTAGAGTCGACGTTGGTTTTCTTTCTTCTTTGCCTCTGTATTTTAGCATAAATTTCAAGAAAAATATAAATCTTTAAACAGAGCTCTAGGCCAAGATTCTCTAAAATGTTGGCTGAGTTTTATTTTTGTTCACTTTGCATATATGATTAACTGCTTCTCTAATAGTTCCTATCGACTCATTAATCACGCCCTAGTGCTTAGACTACATGGGAGAAAAGTCTTAATGTCTGCAGTGACCTTCAGATACTGACTCCAACTTGCGACATATATATTTCACGACCTTCGTCTTCATGCCAATAGTCGAAGTAAATGTTTGTTTAATGGAAATCCAGTTTAGGGAAAGTTACTAATTACTGAAACCACAGTATTGCTTAGCAGTTCCGTTTCTGATTGCGCACTCAAGGTATCAAAACCAGGAGACAGCGACATGTCTTCCCAACATATATGCTTGTATATCTCCACATCAAATAACATTAGCATTTCAATTCCCCTCAAGGTCAAACACAAACCGCTGCCAAACTCTTTGTTCTCCCGATACAATATCCACATTTTGATAAACAAAAAACCATTATCGAACGCATTCAAAGAAAACCTATAATCTGCTCAGAATATACCCGATTCAAAAATTACCACCGTTAAAACACAAATCTGATAATCACCCGGTTAACCTTTAAAAGCTTCCGCGTATCTCTCCTTTGCATCTGCATCTCTATATATGTGTACTACTAATACCCGATGACCCAGTCAAGTTCGATAATAAAAACAATTTTTATCCCCAAAAGATCTTTTACGATGTAAACACATTTCGTTTCTTTTGTATCGGTGGATAATGTGCTATCAACCCCAAAAGTATCGAAAAGACAACAAACCATCTCAAGACTCATTCAATATCAAAGTAAAAAAAAAAAATAAAAAATCTTTATGAATCATCATAAGCAGAGAAACATTACCATTACTATCATTGAAGGTGTATCTCAAAAGAAGAAAGCTGTAGCCAGCACGCCAGACACAGTAATAAAAACCGCCAGCAACCGAAAAACGAGCAACACAACTTTTTTCCTCTGGTTTTCTGTTGACCAAGAAAATTGTAAGCCTATTAAAATGTCGTAAAAAAATTATACAACTGTACCAAGTTCAAAATGTGATCGTAGAACCGCGCACACACACGTACGCACTAAAGCCACAACACCAAGAACATCCATAAAATGAAAGATCAAAAACTCATTCATTTGAAGTTTCGTTTCTGTATCGATGACTGTGTATCTAGTAGTTCAATAAAAAAAAAAAAAAAATAGTTAGTATACAGAATGCCGCTGCTCGAATAAAAAGTGAAAATCGTAAAATTTACTCTCGTTCTCGTCGATAATATCCGTGAAACTAATGGCGTGGACTACTTTTTGTTTGAAGCTTTGTTGTGGCCGTTCGTGAGAGATGGCGGCAAACACTTTAGTTTTCATTGTGGAAATTACTAATTTTTAGCAGATAAATAGTATCGTCACCGGTGTCCAACACGTAGGTAGGTGTGGCTTAAGGCCGACGCCAAAAATGGTACAGGAAATGTCTGTATAGTCGTCAGAGTTTGTAGTATTTACGCCTTTAGAAAAATCAAATGGGGAAGCTGTGAAAGGCACTCGGGCAGTTATTTGTTGGAGCTACGAAGGTGAAAATGTAGCAAGGTCTGTTCGTAGACTAGCTACCGACGTTATAGTCCCAAAAATACATGCAGCAGGACTTCTTCATATTTTACGGACCGCAAGTAGCTACACTACTACTTAAAGGCCATCTTCAAAAATTAAATTCGAAAATAAAAACATTCCCTAATTACATTGGTTTGTTATGCTGCAGATCGTTTTTGAATGCTTTGTACTTACCCAATAGTAGACAAAGCTCAATAAGACATGATTTGCTTCGAATCAACCTTAAAGTATGCAATCATTTTGTATAAAGTTGTCGGCCTGTGCTTGAAATTGTATTATTTTAACCATTTGCAATTGCGCTACGAAGAAGAAGCAGTGCTATGACATGAAGTTATCTTTTCCAGAAAGTAGTCAACATGAAGGAATGCATTTCCCCCTATGGACTATGGTTCCTCCCAAGCGTGAAGTGTTCAGAAGAGTGTAATTATTGTAATTTCGTGTCGAAGATTCTGCATTTCTTAACTTTACTGAGGAAAATGTTTATTTAAACAGACTTAGCAATTTATATTGATATTAATTTTTTGTCTGTGCTTAGTTCAATTTGAAAGATGACCGTGGATGAGTTGTCTCACTTTTCTCTGAACCGTTGCTTGCTCTTCAAATTTAACTCAAATTGCTTTCTAACTTCTATATAATATAGGACTAATATTTCTTTCATGATCCTGCTGCAATGTGCCCTACGAAAAGGCGAAGAAGACACTTTGTGCCTATTATTTATTTTATTTAATTTTGCCTTATTTAAAAATATATATAAGACTACGCTGTCCCGATAAACTGATATAATTGGTGTACTTCAGAGTTTATGAAACCACATACTTTTTAATACATTGTGTTGATTGTCGAAATAAAAGAACAAGAACTCAAACCAGTGTTTTCATCTCACTTTTCTCCGATAAATATCACAATGATGACACAAAACTAGTGATGCATTTTTCTTTAGAAATTATATGTATAGCATCAAAGCTATATAGATATTTAAACCTATGTATACATGGTACTTTTTTAAGAAGCGGTTGATTAATATGATTAAAATTGTCCCTTTAAGCAATAGAATCGACATTAAACGCCCAAGTCCCCAGCGTACGCCGGGTTAAAAGTTAAAGCTTAGAAGCCAAACCCTTCCAAGCAGATCAACGTATAGTAGCCTCCTCATACTTAAATGACCTATACACATTCCAAGCTGACCCCCATTTCTCGATAGGTACCTCCGATTTAAAATTTCCCTCACTACCACCATGCAAATTTCCGTTTCACTGTCATTTCCCATAATAAAGGAGAAGTTCCCTCTTTCATGTTATGTCTTGCTAACCTGTGAAATTCATTTTATCATCATCAAAATCGCGGAAACTCATTTCGTGCTTACCACCTTACGTGTTTTTGTTTTTTTTTAGCCAACTTCCATAATTCCGTGCAACATCCAATAAAAAATCATTTTGCCGCGCGCTGCCGCGCTTTTATTTTATTTTTCGCAATTACAACAATATTATTCGCAGCTCTAAAACGATTATTGACGTATAAATCATTTGAGCTGCCGGGGTCCGAAGAGATACTTCTGTATCTGTAGCTAAACGAGACTGCCCCAGACAGTATCTCTTGCCCAATCCATTCATATAGCAACATGTATCTGCAAAAATATTAATATATATTTTTGTTTTGTTCTTATTTTGCATGTGCAATGCACATTTATGTATATACGACGGGCATTACTGATAGCAACCAGTGTATAGTAGAATTCTGTCTGGCGGTAGGTATAGGGTATTTGTGACGATGCGCGTGATATTGGCTTTTAGCCGAAGTGTCCCATATTTATGGCCTTTAGTGTGAATAATTTTCATCCATAAATCAGTTTGAATTATCTGTCGGCGAATTAATAATTACTTGTCGTATTTATGATGTTTATGATTGGCCTGATGATAAAGGAAATACAAAGGGGGGCCCTGACGAAGTGTTGCAAATCTTTCGAAAAATGTTGCCAGCACTATTATATGGATGTTGCAATGGAAATTTTCATTTTATTTGAAACGCCGGCATTGGCACTGGCGCCCGTCACATGAATTTATGTATATAAGTCGACCTAATCGGGTGGAACTGTAGTTACAGCGCACAGGGGGTTTGACGTTTAACAAAGATGCGCGCGGCAGCATCAGCGTCACCACCATCATCAGCGACAACGACGACTACGATGATGATGTCGACAGGAAATTCTCCTCGACTCTGAAATATCTTTAAGATTGTTGGTTTTTTTTTTTTTTTTGTTTTGAATTTATTTATTTATAATTTTTCGTATTTTTATAAAACAAAAAAAAAATAGATTTCTTTCTTTGAGAACTGAGAGATGTGTTATTGCGACAGAGGCGACTGATGATGCTTATGGTAGTGGTATGGTTTGTATGGTGTTGTCGCTGACGTTGGTTGTCATTGGCCTCTGGTTGTTTCGTTAGAGTTTTAAATATAGATTTGATTTTTTTCCACTGTATCCTCGGTTCATTTGGCTTCAGTTGAAGCCAGTGCGAAGAAAGTTCATCGATCTTCGAGCTTCAGTAGACATGCCCATATTGCCCATATATAAGTATATGGATATCTTCTCCCCGAAGAGAAACTAACACAAGTGATTGTGATCGATTTTGAAATGGAAAAGTGTTGATTGACAAGGGTGGCCCTCGTGTGCCGGTCGATCCTAATGACACACACCAAGCAAAATGGAAATTCATTAAATTTTCGAGCTACACAGTCGCACACACTCCAGGGCGACAGACGTTTTTTTTTTAAGTTTTGTTTCTTTGTCCTGGGTGGTTAGTTTGTTGGTCGTCGAGGTGTTGACGTAACATAATTTCAAGTTTCCGTTCTCCAAATAAAGGAGCAGAGTTTTGTATTTTCACCCGGCAAAAGGTGGCCTAAAAAAGACGCCCTCACACGGAGAGCGCTTTTCCCAAACGATTTTCTCTAATGATATAGTTGTAGCCACCGAGGTGGGTAATTGTGAGGGTGTATTTGCGGCACAGGGCACAAAAATTACACCCTCGACATGAGAAAAGAGAAAAGCGAAACAGAAACCTCCTTAAGGTAAATAATTGATGTATCATTAGTAATTTTGATGTTGCTGGTTCGGGGACCTAAGTGTAATTTAATGTGTTTGCACAAGACAGTGTCAGTTTGTGACCAGGCCGAGGTATTACTTAAAGGTTTATATGATGTACTTGAGTCGGAGTTAGGTGGGTGGGTGGCAGCAGTGTTTTATTGTGTCGAACTTGATTTACAAGGATTGTAGTGTTTTTGGGTTCTCATGTTATTGGCTATTGATTTGTGCGATTGTCGATTGTAGAGTTGCCGCAATAAGGTGTCAGCAGTTGAAAAGTGGACTCAGTTTGAATCCGCACATATATTTAACACCAAATTGAATTGGAAAAAAGAGACTCCTTCGAGAAAAGCTTACATATGAAAGGCGTTTGCCAAACGTTGCAAAATCAATTGACGAACTTAAACGTAGCGACATTTTAGGTCCCCGCAACATCTGTTACTTAAGCACTCCGTACACACATTCGAAACTTATTTCGTAGACACCGAAAGTTATTTGCGGCTATAACACTGTTCTGAAATTTGGCCGAGTCTTATACCTTTCGATCTTGCAATACTTATTTACATGACTTATTGTTCGAATGTTAATTCGTTAAAAAAAATACACTGAAATGTACATCTGCAATGTTCATGTCAAGTAATGCAAATCACAATTTGTGAAATTTCGGTCTCCTGAGCCTGATACACTTGCTTGCCAATGACACATTTTAAATTAATTTCGATCACCAACTGCGGCGGTTACACCTGTATGAAATTTCGCCGAGTTTTTTATATCTTCCGGTCTGATTGCAATATTTACATGATTATTTCCTTCGTAAACAAAGTAAATGCTCCTCTGCCGCCAACCAACCCCTGTAAGTGAGTTGCACCAGAGACCAGACTCAATTATCTGTTGAACTTCTCGCAGCCATACGATAATAGTTTCCTTCACACAAGTCATCACATAAAACAGCTCATTTGTTTTCTATAAATGTCTATATGAAAGATCGTCATGCCGCAGGGTCATAATAAGGTTCGCTGCTGTTTAATAATAATTATCACTGATTAAAACCGAAGCTGATGCTGCACACAAACCTCAACACATACATATATGCTAAACAAGTACTTCTGCACAATTATGATGATATTTATTCTCTGATTTAAAATGATTTACACACAGTTCTCGGCGCTGCCCCACCTATCAATCTTATTCGTTTTAACTTGGTGAATCGGCGGAACTTATCGGTTCGGTGCTTTATCAAATAGAATTCTATATACAACAACCCACCGATAATAATTGGTGTACAAAAAAAAAGTGCCACCTAACCAATAAATCGATGGTGCGTTTATTTTTTGTCGCTGAATTTGTAATTCATAATAATTTTTCGTTTCAAGTCCATATTTCCCACATATAAATTATACTTTTAATACATATAATTAGATTAATTGTTATTAGACTTTAATTGCGATAATAATTTTCATAAATATCAACAGACGTTCATATAATCTGAGTTTTTGTCCGTAACACTATGTGTGCTGTTGTTTTGAGTATTTCTGCTTTTATTCTGTTTAATTCAGTTGCCACTGTGATTGTTGATTATTATTTCGAAAAAAGGGAAATTATAGGCTCTGATTGGGGAGAGTCATAAAAAGTCGTGTTATTCCTGACTCTTATTATTTAATTATAAATTTATAGATTTTTTTGTTCTCTTTTAATTAATGGTATCATTTTTCATAATTTCGCGGATTTTTAATTAGTATGTGTCAGCTGAGAGTGGAAATGATGAGATTGGCGTAGAAGCGGTATTGTTTTGGCTATATGGACAAGTGGCTGTGGCGTCTACTTTGGATCAAAGGTTCTGACCCGGGAACTGTTTGAAGTTTCGCTGAGTTTTTTTATTTTTTTTGTTGCTTATTTAGATAATTTTTAGCATTTGATTTGGCGATCAAATGGAAATGGAATCAGGGGGAAATGATCCCAATATAATATAGTCCATAATTACCAAGTGATATCGAGGTAGGTGCGGTATTATTCTGGGTGTAGTGTCCGTTGTGGATCACAGGTTGTGTTCGGCGGGCTGTTTGAAGTTTCGCAGAGTTCTTCTAGAATTGTTAAATTTCTAAAGTATTTTTGTGAACTCTAGCCTTTGGCAATCAAATTTAATTCGAATTAAATACACCCATTCGATATTCAAAATTCGTTTTTACCATATGGAAGCGGAAAATGATTTTGGTAATTCAGAAAGGGTGATTCATCACCTTAAAAACTGTGTCAGCGAATTTTATTTCCATCAAGTGGTTCAGATGCAAGCGCTCTATGATTTTTCGCTAAGTTTATATTTTTTTTTTTTTTTTTTGTATTTTTTTCCTGGTCGTCGGCTGTTACCAAATGAAAACGAACATATTTCCAAACAACCAGTCGCAACTCTACCACCGTCATATCGTTTTACTTCCACTCGATTGCGAATGCAAACATTCAAATATCATCTCAACATTTTCACGTATATCAAGCCTTGTCAATTCCATACGATTCTGAGAGGATCCATAACGACTCTTCTTTTGAGCGCGAAATTAGGGAAATAGTAATAAATTTCCTTCCTCTCGCATCTTATCGCCATGCCAGCAGGAATCCAGCCAGACAATCGAAACCGTCCTACGAATTCAAGTGGAAGTTCCCTTCAACAAAAATTGCGAATCTGCTGTGCGTAGGTATGGCAAAAATAACTGCCTGATCAATTATCTAACGGGCAATCAAACACGGTATCATCTAGGAGCACGTAGCGTCATCTTCGTGCGCTGCCACATTATGGGAAAGTGCTTGAAATTTGAAAATGAAAAAGAAAAAAACCTCTTCAAGTGAATTACACACGCCAATGAAGGTGATGGGGTCTTTAAGGAAGCGGAAAATTTCGCAACCATTCTTTTTTTATTCGAGTATTATCTCTGTGCAACCATTTTTGCAGTTGAATTTGTATTTTCCGTTAGCAGATTTTATCAGGTTCCACTTAGAGTCTTTTGTTTTTTCGGATTTCCCATTTCTTTTTTGTCTTTTCATGTGCATTTTGTCTAAGGGAATAGTGGTTGGAATAAGCATGGATTTACAAGGTTTTTTTTTATTTGAAAATTTCGTGAGTGTTTTGCTGAAAAATGCAGCCGGCTGTGAAATTATAAAGGTTTTTCGTATACTCGCTCAGATTGTTTCTGTTTCTACTGATGTAGGGTGATCTTCTTTATTTTTGTGAACCACCATGCGGGTCGGTTGAGGCCATTCATTAAAATAAAACCGACCTAGGTGTACCTATCAATCCGGATAAAATATATAACCTTGCTTCAATATGAATAAACAACCACAAAAACCTAAGCCACCCGACCCCAATTCCTTTGAGTAATCGTGTTTTCCAGACTCTCACCAAGAAATCACCTCATAAACATCAACTTTGTGTCAGTTTTCCAAAACACATAAACAGCTCTTATATCCAATCACCACTTAAAGTGAAAGATACAGACTTAGAGTACAAATTAAAATAGCTCGATAAACATCAGGGAGCCAACCGTGCGGATGGATTTAAACACCCAAAAATAACAACAACATCACATCAGCAGTATAAGGAAAATTAAATAAATAAACGGAAATTGTAACCGTTCTAGTTTTATAATCGCATTACAGTAGCAAAACGCACCCCTTGCTACTGGTCCGTTGACGAAAGTCGTAACAATTTTCCCGTGTCACGCGTTTTTACAATTTTGACCCGGGCATCGGAGTATGGTGAAAAACTGTTTCCTGTCAGTCATTCCATTCAGAGCGCACACTAAGAGGCTAACTACTTTGAGGCTTCTTATCCATTCATACGGTTAGTTTAGCAATTTTTTTTTTATTTTTTTTTTTCATTTGGGAAATGTGTTAATATTTCCTGTGAAAAAAAGGGACACCCTTAAGCTACTTCCAATCAATGTCACATCACTTTTCATGAAAAAAGGGTAGTCTCTGCCGACTGTACCCTTTCGATTTGCATTTTTCAAAATTCACCCCCTTCGTTGGCACTTTTGAATATTGTTACATCCCGCTGATTTGTTTATTTGGAAAACATTCAGCTCTTCAAGCCAATATCCTGCGTGTGATGCATGCCTAAGTCCTTGGTTATTTGCATCTGTAGGAAAAGATGTTTTTTTTTTTTTTTTGTTTTTTTGTTTAATGTTCATGTGGTGAAATCAAAGAGCGACGAGCTATCGAATTAAGTTATACTGATTGCGTTTGATGTTGTTATCCTTGAAAGAAGTTGAATTTAAGCGCATTGAGATTGACAGTTATGGGGTGTTTAAATGGGAATTAAAAACAGAAAATCGGGTAGACGGAAATGTATGTTTAATTGGCTGGGAATGAAAATATACAGCTCAGCGAAAGAGTCGGAGAATAAGCGCACCTTTTCTATGAGCTTAGTATTTATTATTTTAAAAACCTGTTGCAAGTTATGAGCTTAGTAGTTATTATTTTAAAAACCTGTTGCAAGTAGATGGAGGTGTATGAAATGTGGTTCAATGTGACAATGAAAGGAGTTGCACATGTACACAAATTTTGTGTTATAGAACTTTTGCGAACATCTCAAAAACTGACCTTACCGAATGCTTTTGATGGCGATATTGTTCTTAATTAATGCGAAGCTCTTGGATGATCTTTCTACAAATAGTCTACGGTTGTCCCGTTCGTTGTAAATTGATCTTTGAACAAAATTTACTCAAAATTGTTCCGAGCACATAGTTCAAGCTCGGTAAGATAAATGTATCGATCGCCCGAAGAAACTCGGACCAAGTTCTAATATAGAGCTACTCTGTTTGGTGTTAGTCCCCACCACATCGATCAGAGGAAACAGTGACAAAATGTACCCACTATTTTGAAGAAGAGCTCTTCAGCACATTTAGTGTCATCGAAAAGGTCGATCAAGGTGTGACATACCAACCGTGCCAAGATCAAGATACAAAGTCGCACGACTCCCCAGGTTGCAGGTTTACGACAGCGCACCTACATTGAAGCATTACCTACTCGGAACGTTTTTGTAACCCATCACGCAAATTAAGTGCCATCAACATTAATAAAATCTCATCAACAACACCTCACTACGCGTCGTCGGCTGGCCTAGAGAGATGCATGCAGATACTTCTCATCCGAACCACAAAAAACATCACATAAATCAATATTTATGAATATTCGTAAAAGAACAACCTTCTCGTTCACTCATTCCGCATATAAATCAAATATTTAATTACCCTTTGAGTATTGGCCACTTTGTCTACAAGACAAAACCCATAGACACCCATGTACTACCACTTTCGGCGAACTTTAAAGACATCGCAGGGTTGTGTGAGAACAAAAAATTCGCCTATCACCGTAAATAATTCAAAGTGTTCAGAAGTGGTCCCTCATCTTCATAATTTGAAACAACAACAACATCATCATCATCATCACTGCCATCGCCATCAACATGATCACCATCGTCGTCGCAGTCGTCATATCGCAACAAAGTCATGAAATCTTCATCGTCGTCGGAGAGTCTCGGATCCCATTGCTTCACCATCAGAACAGAACACAACTTGACTGTTGTGTTCCGCTAGCGATGAGGATGTTCTGTGTGCATGCGGCCTCAGACAACGTCCAGAGTTAGTTTTGGAAAAGACAGCTCTCGAGCCGACGGATTAAGCACATACCGCAAGTCAAGTAAAGCAGAAGTTTTTGCTCTTTTCCTTCTTTTTCCTTCGACTCTACTATTTTTTTGTGCATCAGCTTTTTGATCGAAGCGGCTTATATTGAGCAGGAACTCATCTCTCCATCGGACTATACTCGAGCGTGTAATAATAATAACAAAAAGGAAGAAAATCTTGGGGAAAAATGTTTTTCAGATACACAGGGGCCCCGAACGCGAGCCAGGCTTTTGCGAAGCAGCCTCTCATATGCGATCATCATCAACATCACAGCAGCATCCATGCAACACACATAGCGCTCTCTCGCTCTCACTGCGGTGTATCTTCTGGGTTCTTTGTTTTCTGGCCTGTTGCTGGTGGTGTTTCCCTGTTCTTTGGACGGGCACAAAATGGATCAAAGTCACGACACACTGCGCCTGGACTACACTGGGATACGATACAATTTTTCGGTTCGTCGGTGCACAGAAGATCCAACGAAAAAAAAAAGAAACAAAAGAGACGAAAATAACCGGCGATTTGGAGAAAACATCTTAAGTGTAATATGAAGTTGATGGGGCCGTGCCGCTCCATCTAAAGCCGGTGTATCACCAAACTCTCGCTTCGGTTTCCGAATTCAAGCGAACACAGACGAACACAAAATCAATGAACGATTTTACTGTTAAGAAAGCATAAAGTGCACGATTGTGTCTTCTTGGTCTATTATGTATGAAGTGCACTTCTCTGGGTCGTCGTAATCGTCTGCTGCTTGAGCAGAGTGTATAAAGTACATCCACGGATGGATGTGGACCACGACCATGTTGATGATGATGATGAAGTTAAAGCCGCCGCCAAAGCCAAAAGCGAGCCGCGCTTCTTAGATACTTTTTTGTATCTTCCTCTCTTCATTTTGGTCGTTCTTTGAGTTTTTATATTATAAATTTTTTTTATTTGTGTGTTTCCAGTGACTTTTGCTGTTTAGATGCTCTGTAAAGAGTAACATTGTTATTATATACCCATTATGCTGGCCCTTATGGATAGCTTAGCTTAGAATTTCCCTTTTTTTGAGAATCACGTGCCCTTCAAAATGGAATTCAATGGGGAAAGAAAAGAAAAATCCATCTTCAAGTGCAGCAAAACAACGGATTCGCTTTTGTGTTCGGTTTTATAGGGACACGAACGTGAACCTGGCTCTCAGCATTCAGCGGCATGAAAAGGCTGGAAAATTATAATTTAGTATTCAAATGCCAGCGAGATTGACGCGGACATCATAATTACAGGGGTTTGAATCGAAACCATTTTTGTAAGAGGGTCTCCTTCTAATGCGATAATTACCAGAGGCCCGGCTGTGTGTATTTTTTTTTTTTTTTTTTTTTGTGGAAACCGAATCCAGAGCATTATGCGAAGACAAGGAAAACTGACCTGTGTTCATTATTCGAGAAATAAATGTTTGATACGGATTCGGTTCGGGGTTTGACAGGTGGGCGCAACATTTTAGGTATTCCTGGAAAAGATGATATCTAGGGGTAGGGAAAATGTATAATTTTCCCTTAATTCTATGGAAAGGAAAATCTGATTTTGTGGGATATTCGACTTTGGGATGAACGGAGTGTAATTCGATTTGAGATTTTTGTGTCTGGACCTTTGGACCAAGTGCTGGGATTTTGAATTTGAAATCGTGCTGATAATACTCGGCTTCTTCGTATCACAAAGTCACTCAAGGATCAGGTAGATGACAGTTGCTGTTTCTAGATAGTCACATGTTTAAGGAAGTCATTACCACTCGAGAGCAATTAATAAAGTAAATTTTTAAAGCTGTGTTCATTCATTATGACTTAGCATTACATATAGGAGTGATTTCTAAGTGAACTACTCTCATGACATAAGAATTGAATTAAATAAACTGCGCAGTTCATACAGCTGTCCAGTATTTAAAGTTCTGAAGGATTAGAGTAGGGATTTTCTTGCATCAATGCCGCCAACTAAAAGAAGCACCGCAGCTATATTGAATTTATGTTAAAAGCAATATCGCATGCGTGATGAAGCCATATTTGAAATGTTTTTTCAGCACTAAAGTGCAGTCGACTTTCAAGCCATAAAAATGAAAGGTGAAGTGCAAGAGTACATAAAAAGCAGAAAACGAAAAGTCTCTTAAAAAATATCGCATGACACACAGTAAAAGTCGCATGATACCTGAATTATATAGCACGATATTTCAAAATAGACAAGGCTGAAGGCGAATGAAATGATATCTTTAGGAAGAGATTTGAGTGGTTCCTAGACCAAATCCATCTCTCGTGAAATATATTGCATGCTTGAGATGTGTTGAAATAATAAGCTGTCTTTATTCATTAGTTCGGGGACCACACACAGTATTTTATCTCATTGGAAGTATTTATCATAAGAGTCGCAAGATATTTGTATAAAAATATCCGATAGATATCGCATGAAAGAT
This sequence comes from Cheilosia grossa, assembly GCA_963082955.1. Taxonomy (NCBI): domain Eukaryota; kingdom Metazoa; phylum Arthropoda; class Insecta; order Diptera; family Syrphidae; genus Cheilosia; species Cheilosia grossa. The sequence goes on from OY720144.1 coordinate 91,974,800, forward strand.
AAAATTTGAGCGTATAGATTATTTACAATTTCTAAATGATAGCATGTGTACTTAGCTCACGGGACACAAAACTTACATTGCATTTTCTTCCATGATATGTGAGAAAATATTGCATGATATAACATTCACCATGCGCGATATTAATTTGAACGAAAAAAGCAAAGCTCGAATGTGAACGAATAATACAAGCTCTTGTTGAAAATGAAAGCAAGTTTTTAAACCAAACCTTCTTCGAACAGAAAATTTGATGGACCTCTCACCACTTTGCCTCGTATTAAAAAATCAACCTCAAGCAGAACTTAATTTACATAATACCTATACTATGCTTTAAGCTACTACGTTAACTTGCAAAAATCACAAATCCCCGCTTCAAAACGAAATACGACACAAAAAGCTGTCTGCATCCATTGTTCTGGTTTTTATCTTTGTTTCAATAAAACGCGCAATTGAAACACAAAATTCGTAACATCCCATTGTACAGCGCGTGAGGAAAAATGACATGGAAAACGTCCTTTCAAATTCAGTGTTGTGTGTGTTTTTTTTAACTGCGTTCGCAAACTAAAAAACAACGACTCCATTCGGCAATGAATTCAAATGGAAAATATCGCATTAAAAATTACCCATTGAGTGCACTTTCGGTTTGCGATTGAAGGATGCGCAGCCACTGATTTAATTCAAATATTTTTTTATGCTTTTTCCTCTCTACTTTTGCTTGTTATGTGTCCTTTTTCACTGTTCGATTGTGTGTTGTAATGAAAAATAATGCGCATTGTGGTTCGAAAAAGAAATTCATCAACCCCTCAATATCAAACACAACCCTCATATCCTGTAGCCCCGGAATAAGCGCAATGTTCCATGAGTTGCTCACTCTGTAATATACATTTCCCGTTTTTGTTTTGTCAACGGGAAAAAATGGTTAAAAGTCGAAATTTACTGGTGTTGCTTGTTTGTCAACTGAATATTCTCTACCACACACTCTTCCCGGCAGTTACTGCATGTTGATGGTGTTGATGATGATGATGGTTATACGAGAGGTGATGGAATGGGGTATGCCGAGGCTAAAAATAAAAATAAAAAACTTCACCCTAGATCTCGACGTTTGCGATAATGAAGCCGAAAGACTATAGGGAGATGGATGTTATATTCCAAAACATCGTCATGGGTTGACGAATGATGAGACAACTGCAAAAGAGATGCGTCAATTCGTCAGGAGAAAAAGCAAAATAAAACTTAAGGGTGGGTCCTTCACCCCTATATGCTGTCACTGGCAGGCATAGCATAGGAAATGCGCACACAAATTCCATATGTGTATCTGCAGCCATTGAGATTGCTCATCGGCGCGGCGTTTGCAATAAACTTGATTTTTCCTTCCCGATAAGTGTGTGCGGTTACTGGCGAAAAGGTTAACTTGTTAGCCCTACCAAAGGGGTGCCGCCAGTAGATTGTAGTACCGTGCAACTGTTGCCGGCACAGAGTGGGAAATATTTAAAACCAAACTCTTTGTCATCCGGCCGAAGAGATTCACCAGAAAGGATTGCTGATACTTCACACTTTTTTCAAAGGTAACAATGGAAGCGCGTATTTTTTTTTTTTTTTTTTTTTATTAAATCAAGAGTATAACGAATCGATTCATATCCATGCATAACATGATTCGTGTTTCCTTTCCAAGACGACAGCAGCTGAGGTGGAAAATATTACCAAAGGTGGATATTAATGCATTGGAGGGGACCAGGACCTTGCTGCGAAGTGAAAATGAAATTATTACATTACGAGTATATCGCATATGGTGCGACAGATACTGGTGATAGATTTGGAAGAGGGGTGGTGCGCGCGATAACTTTGTTGGGCCAATATGAATATTGAATGAGGAAAAATTACAAATTTTTTGTAGAGAATTTATGAATTATATCTGGTAGCGACAATCGATTGGGTTTTGACGGGGCGCGTGGAGAAAGAGTTATGGTATTCGAAGTTAATCGATTTTCAATTGCGTTGATGGGTATCTCTTGGAGTAGGGAGAAAACGGACTACTTACCGGGATCTGATGGGTCTAATACAGGTGCCTGTTGTGATAATGGTCCAGGGGTACTACCAGCGCCCGGCGATCTAGCATCATCGTTCATAGCTCCGCCGTATGACAGGGATGAACTAGGAGGCCGCTATACAAAGAGAAAAGAAACAAAATGGTTGGGAAGTTAGTTTAAAATTCAGTTTGGGTTTTCCTTAAAAGTTAAAGTGTGTCGCTCTATAAATATCTTTCTTGAAATTTCTTTTTATAAAAGACTTACTGCGCAATTGCCTTAAAGGTGAACGCGGACTTTGTAGGGATTTCTGTTGCCGCGTTGGATTTGTCGAGAAGTATGAATATGTTGCAAGCCCTCGTAGCCGACTTGTTGTTAAGGAGTTAACTAAAATCTAAAATCTTCAAATCGCTCTGTATATCCCTGACTACGAAAGTAATAGGTCTCCGTTTGCTGCAAGAGCGAGAGTTGTTAGCCAGTTTTGTTTCACATTAGTCGAGTCTTTGATGGGAATTCGAAAGTAAAAGCAGCTTTATATAGCTTTAGCCATCTCAAGGTGTACCCTATTACTAGTGTCTTAAGCAGGTTAGATTAATTGGTCCGCCGTTTCTTTGACTGTAGAAAATTATGTTCAAATACTTGCAGCCGTTTTACTGACTATATACTCGAGATCTAACGGAGAATAGATCTCTGACAAACAGCTGCATCTTATACATTTTGCAAGTTCTCCACCGCTGTTGAAGTGGTCCGCAGTTTAGGTAACTGATCGTGTTGCCCCAGACATATTGGTCTGTAAAGATACCCTCTGGCACGTTGCGCACCTAAAATTCCTCTGCAGACAATTTCCATGTTTCTGCATATTATAACTCTCATTAGGTAACCAAAACTTGTAGGCGGAAAATAAACCCAAAAGCCTCTCATCAAAGGCCTGCCTGCCGCCCTTTATCGAAGCCGACCTCCTCTGGCCAACCTATTGCCACCCAAAATTTGTATTACTTATGAATTCTAGTTACCGCCGCAGATTTAACATGTGTCGTGTATTCGGATAAGAAATTCCTAGCAATACATCGCATATACAGTTTACAGTCTGTGGAAGGTGTTGACGCTTCTTATTAGGTATGAATATTCTTTTTAACAAGTAACTCTCTGTCGCACTTGACATTTGTTTTTTTTTTTTCATTTCCAATCAAAGAACAATTTAAATAAAAATGAAAATTTGATTGGACATTCATGCGCGATTAGATGGAGCGAAATTAAAAAATCGTTACATTGCGGACGTTTTGAACGAGTCGCGCATACGCTTATTAGACCGCCACCAGACTGGCAAGTCGCAACATTGCGCCGCCATAAAGCGCGCATGCAGCACACTATAGAGAGCTGTCAGAAAACCAAGCTTCTGATGTGGTATGGAGAGTTTCAGAGACTTCTCACATTTGGAATTCTTTAAGGCGACAAAATTTATGCACACAAGGCTGAGTATGAGAAAGTATCGTGCGCGTCTACATTTTTTGTTGTTGTTGTTTTTTTCGGATTTGATGACAGTCTTCGGGCATAGGGTCTCCTCTGTGGAGTATATCTGCCTCAGTCTGCTCTGGGCTGCTTCTTGCATGTCTGTCTGTTGGAATCGTCTGACCGGAGATACGTGCGTTTCATATCGAAGATACTAATAATTCTGTGCGCACTCATAATTTTCGAAAACTACGAGTATAATATTAGTTTGTTGAGCGGGAGGTGTTTTTTTTTGCAACATTTTTGCAGACTGACGAAGACTTCATATATGCAGTCCATAAATCCATGTGTGATTAGAAAACTAAATGAGCAAGACGCACTAAAGTCGGTTTAAAAGTGAAAAAAAAAAACAGCAAATTACCAACCTCGTTAAACATTAACAACCTGTCATCGTTTGTCTAAACAGTAATTTTCATGTCCTTCCAAAAGACAGAATGTCGTCTTCTATCGGTGGGGATCTTGTGCTCTCCGGTCTTGGTTTAGGAGGTTTAAAAATATCCTCCCGACTATAGCACATGTTCTGCATATTAGTGCACGAATTGCACACTAATAGTGCGCGACGACAACAGCGATATTATGGAAATAGACGACAGATTTGTGGCCTTTTTGCGTGTGTACCTTTAATCTGAGTGTGTCGTGTCTTTTTCTGCCTTTTTCTTCTGTCGCTCATATACGTATATTCAAATTTTTGACCGAACGCAAAATGTGTGTACCTACGTTTTTTTTTTTTTTTCGAAGCAACATTAGATCGGTTTTTATGCAGACAGCGTTCGAATGTTTAGTTGTGAATCCTAATGGTGTCTGCTTGGCTGGATTTTGGGATGTATTGCGATTGTTGCTTCTGCTTTTATATGTACACTCTTGGCCAAGTAGTAATATTTTACGAGCAGAGTCGTTTGGGAATTGAGATTTTATTTCGTCGCAATATATTAGGAGTCGCGCAATGTTTGATGGGTATCGACGGAGGGCGTTGGGGGTCTTGCCGGTACGGCGGTATGGCGGGACGGAGGAAAAATATGAATTACGCGAGAGAATCACTATTAATGTGGTATTTTACAAAATATTATGGTGAAATGGTTTTTGAATAATAAGTTGTTTGGTAAAAGATATTTTTTCTCCGTCTTGTTTATAATGATAAAGGAATGGATGACATGTGTGGAGTGTGGGAGAATTTTATTCTTCAAAGAGGTTGTTAACCATTATTTTGTTGTTGTAGCGAAACGTGTGTTTTGTAAAACGTTTCTGGACTCGATTTGGATGGAGTGATTCAGGGAATTCGGTATATTTAAGTGATCACATGTGGTAGGGCGAGTGAAGAGGGGCTTTTCTGATCCAAGAACATCAGCGGAGTCTACTTCTACTCAAAGCATCCCAAGTTGCATCAAAAAAACAGCTGTTTCCATGAAAATCGATATAATACTACTGTGTGTGTTTCTAAAGACCAATCGAGCGATCGCCTAAGCCGCCAGCATCAGAAAGACGCCGTCTCAAACTAAAAAAATCAGAAAAAAAAATCAAGCGCCCGCACTACACAAATAATTTACCCTATAAACTATGTTTTTGTGCGTTCGCCGCGATCAGCACAAACGATAACGATGATGTTGGGATTCCGACTTTTTCGGCGGACAATCTAGGTCGGATACTGAGTCGTTGGTTGTGAAAGAATAATACTCTTAACTTCTCGAATGCGTTGCAGGTTTGGATCCAAGAATATACTGCATATCTCGGAAAAAATTTTCCTTAAACTCGGAAGAGGATTTGTTTGATTGTCCTCCTTAAGCTACTCAACCCTCCAGCCGATCGCCGTGAAATCAGATACAAGAATACTTTACATTAGGGGAACGGATATAGACTTTATTTTGTCGCATAATTTCGATGAAAAAAAAACTGAAAATGTCAAATTCCTGTTGAAGAACGCTGAAGAAATTCTTGCTCAGCTCTACGTACTGGGCCATAGCAACATGCCAGATATAAGTAAGCTGGTTAAGGGCTAAAACTAGACAAGATTCCTCAGATGCAAGCACGAGGTCTATTTACAAAATTTAACCACCAATGAGATGTATACCTGGGTCGTGTTAATTTGGCGGACACATTTCCACCTTCAAGCGGATTTGCCCGAAGCTATTTTACTCCGGCCGACCGTTGAGTCAAATAGGTGAAGAAACTTCATCACATATCGAAGATACTGTTCCCTCGGTATATGCCTTCCCAGAGAATTACACGTAACCCAAGGCTAAGTTCCCCACATAGCAGAAACGGAAACACTTTAAATGCGTCATCGAGATTACGCAAACGACAATATCTTACTGTTCCCAGGCTTGTTTTGCCATTTTATGAGCCACAGCTTCAAACTCAAATTGCTATCTTACTTAGTCGAAATGTGAAACAGCCAAACAAACCTTCAATCGATAATTAAACAAGGAACGTGTGTAGGATGACCAAAACTTAACAATCAAATTCCTACCGGTAGAAGATCGTACGTCGCACGCACCTAAGGGGCAAGTCTGACTTAACCAGACCAAGGTCCCCAGCCACAGCTCTTAACATTATTTATACCCCCCTGCCCAGCAGATAATCGTTTCTAATCACACTTTTACCTCGTTAGATGTGTTCCAAAAGCCTAAAGACACAAACCATTTGCCACCTTAAAAACCTATACGTGTCTTAAATGCCCAATCGCGCACTGACAACACTTTTATTGCTGTAAAAATTAGAATTTAATGATAAATTGAGCCCCACGTCTTACAAGCCACCCATTCTCAAGCTGCCCAAGATGGAGAAACTATATACAACCGCACACCCGTATAAAGGTAAGAAAAAACTACACCTAACCATGACCACACTATTCACTCGTGCACTAAACACTCTACAGCACACAACACAGCGAAATGGTCATAAAATGATTAGAGGAATCTATCTACCACAGAACAGCAGTAAAATCCACTAAATCGTTTAGCCCAAGGTTGTTGTGTTTTGAGTGAGGTCATAAAAGAAAAGCGATTGACCATAAAACCAGAAGTGGAACTATGTGGATGGTCGGTATCCCCAGTCCCCATATGTATATATGCCAACAAAATACTGTTGCTACCGAAGTGAAAATAATTATGTTTTTCGACGATGGAGGAAATCCCCAAGGATAAACACTCAACAGATACAAATTTCAAGGCGGCAAGTGTAAATAGGCATACACACCTTTCGTTCGGTTAAATTGAAATCGGATAGCGCTTTGCCAAAGTTACCGCATTAAGTAAAACGATCCTTATCCGCGTGCGCACAAGATCGGATTTTCGTTCGAGTTTCAAATTACACCCACATTTTGTGTGGATGCAAAGGTCCTTCTGCTTAATTTACTCAAAATGAGATACAAGCCAGAGGAACGCACAGACAACAAGAACAGCAGCAAAAAATGTCAATTTACAAATTTGTTGTTCCTGCCTCATCACGTGCTATAGGAAATTCCTTTCTTTGTCATCCCCCAGGAGTAGGTAGCAGGTGGCAGTGTACCTTTATTTCTCATTTTCATATAGTCATCTTTACCCCACCAGGACTCCAACTCCACACAAACCGACTTTGTTCCGAGCTATGTCGTCGTCTTATCGTTGCGTTGTAACAGCGCAGAAACGAGACAACATCCTTTTTCAGTAATTAAATTTGTCCTGGTGATTTATGACACCTGGAGCACAAATGGCGTGTTTTTCATTATGTGTATCTATCTTAAGTATCCAAGAGTATCTAAAGCCTTATATAGTGATGTAGAGGGTGTAATAAGTCCTTTAATTGAAGTATAGTGGAATTTTTGTCGTTAAGCTGACATACCTATACCTACCCCCCACCATCGCGCACAGCAGACGGGTTAGGTGCTCATTTCTTTGGATATTTTATTAAATATTATTCTATATGTATATCGAAGAGACAGTGAGCAAAATGTCGCCTTGACACGCTCGACGTTTCGAAGGGATGTCATCCGCATTGCATGTCCTTTCGCAATAATCCGATTCGAAGGGCAAACGAATTAAGACATATCTAGTGGATGAATTAATTGCTCCTTGGTTGTGAGTGACCAATTTTTGGCATTTTATTAGCTAATTAGATTGATTTGGGTGGATCTATTGTAAGGAAATATGGCATATCTATGCGGGGATCGAATTTTTGCGGCAGGCGGATATACAGGCGATTTGTTATTTTGGACGAGATTGTATATTGGGTTGAAGGAGTCTCTTCGTCAAGGAGGCCCATCCCATGTTAGAGTCAAAATGTCAGAAGAGCGTGATAGGTATTTTAGAAAATACAATAAAGTAAAAATGTGTTCCCAATAAGGTTTTGTTGCCAGTAAGCTCTTGTATGTTACAATTAACACTTGTAATTTTCATTGGTTGCCAATTTCAAAGGCAATAAGAGACCTAGCAGAATTTTGCACACTTGAAAAACTTCTCTTCTGAACACGCTCGAGGGGATATTACAAAAAATGTTGATGATGAAAGCCTCTGTCTAAAGAGGCCATACCAAATATCTACTGCACAGAATTCTGATTGAAAAAATACAACTTTCTTCGAAATGTCAGCAGGACACAATGAGAAATCCCAAAGGAATATTTGTTTATATCGCGGTTCAGTATTCTTCTTCACAACAACTAGAATTTTAGACTCACCAATAATTAAAAAAAAAAACCGTCCAAGTGCGAGTGTCACTCGCACACCTAAGGTTCCGCGTTTAGAGTTGCAAATTCCGATGAGAATGAGTATCCATTGCAAATATTCCCAATGAGAATGAGTAGGGTTGAGTATTCATTAAAAATTCCAATTGGAATCGATTAAGAGAACACACCAACAACGAATGAAAAATGGTTAGAAGGAGCGTACTTTCAATAGGGATCGACAGTTTTTTTATAAATATGTTTTAAAATATAAACTTTTCCACAAAATACTCTTCGGTACATATGTAGCTAGAGCATGATCAACAAAAAAGGTATACATTAATTTTTCTGTAAATCAAGGAATAAACAGCTTTTTGTGCGAATGAAAATATTTTTTTCACCAACTCACTTTTTACTCTGAAGCCAGTCTATGAGTCGTTTGTATTGGTATTTATCATTTAACTAGAGGTTGTACCGGATGTTGTCTGCAAATTTCAGCCTTCTACGTCAGTTAGTTTCTGAGATAGACCTAAGTACAAAGTTGGTCTAGTGGTCGGACAGACGGGCAAAAGCGAAACTAACAAGATTCCGTTTTTTCCCTCTGGGTACGGAACCTTAAAAACAAACCAAATTAAACATAGATCGATTTCAGGCCGAAAACCAATAATTTTGAGGATATTGTTAAGTTAAGAGCGCTCGCTAAATGCCAGTAAGCTAGAATAAGATAAAAATGCTAGCTTTAAATTAGATTTAATCGTTTTTGTATAGTATGTCAGTTAAAGAAGAAATAAATAAAAATCAATTTAAAATGTAAAAAGAAAATGTATAATGATGTTGGATGCGCTATTTAAGCTAAATGTAAAGCAAGGAATATTGTTTAATGTTTAAATCTTTATTTTTAAAATTAAATATGATCTTTTGCCACAGTGGGGATTCACAACCATATAACTTAAGAAGTGCTGACGACTTCAGAATGCCCGCTTATCGGGCATTGTGTACACAGCATTGTGTATAAAGGCTGTCAATTGTATAACTCACTGCCAGCAAATTTAAAAACAGAATGTAACTTGCAAAGCTTTGAAAGGTTATATATATAGTTGGCGCAACAGGTCCGTAGGGACCTAAGGCCTAGCTTCTCGCAACCATTCGTTTTGTGTGAGTTTTATTTTTGGAACGAAACGTCTGACAAACATCCGAGAGTATAACTGTCTTCAGAGCTTCTCAATTAGCCGTTTGGAATCGGCATAAAATTGTAGATCCCTTCCTTTCGCTTTGAAAGGTTAACAACAGGCACTTTTCCTCATGTTTAATTTATTAGGTTAAGTTTAAATTTGTATAATTTTGTATTATCGATTTGGAATGTCAATTTCTACTAAATAAATGAAATAAATCAACTAATCCATCAATCTGGTGATGTAGATCGAAAAGTGTGGTTATATCTTTACCATCCAACTAACCAAACTGCTCATAGCATGAACTCAACATCTTTTTAGATCGACAACTTCTAATGATCACTATGTAGGTAATATTCAAAATAAAGATGGTTCGATTTTCTATTCAACTTTGAAGAGTGAACCTGAGAAGCTGTTGCCACAACAGACCTGAGTAGATTGAAACTCTGCTTTCGAATTTCCTCATTAAGCTTGCAGTTTGATCAAGTATTTGATTACATGTACAAATACAAAACCTCTTGTTTTGAGTCTGAGCCACGTATAGGTACTTGAAAATAGTTGCCTAAACACAGGTTTCCGATTGAGCACAAATACGCAATGGAATCCTTGACCTCGAAACTAAATCTGATACCTGACGACCGAAATCAGAAACACTCACCAACCACACTCCGAATAGCTATTAAAAATTCCAATTCCTTGCTGTCATCAAACCAACCGCGTGCACCTTTTCACAAATTCAAATGCAAGCAATACCTCCCTCCCCTCAAGGACTGTTTATAAATTGCATATTTATAACAATTTATTGAACATGCTACCTCACACATAACCCATCATCATGATGCGAAAATAAAATCATTACTAAATGTCATTCAATAATCATTGCTTAAGGATTTATATAAATGGTTATTAACTGCACACAATTCGCATATTTTATCCGCGTACCTTCTGCCGCATTTATACAGCATACACATCCAACATCCCCCCATTGGATCGCAATCGATAGACAAGAAGACACTGTGCATAATATTGTGCGATGAGAAGGAAAAGATTCATTATATTGTTTGTTTCTTGTGATTGCTGCATAAAGATACCCTCGTGGTTAGACAAATCAACAAGCAAACACACCAAAAGCAGAATCATAATAAAAATTTTATATAGAGATATGATATTTATAATAAAATTCACAGCACGCAAAGTGCAAAATGGAAGTGGACACCAAACACAGGAGGACGCGCACAAAATTAACACACAAAACCCAAGGAGACGATAGACTGCATACTGTGTGATTTGTACTTGGTGTGCACTTTTTTCCCATACCTTCCACTAATCAGAAAAACAAAGAAGTATATGTACTTTATGGGCAAAGGATATGATGGAAGGAATTGTATTGTATTGAACGTTCTTAAGTGTAAATAAACAAAACAAAAAATGTGAATTTCATTATGGTGAACCGTTTTAATTACCCTTTTTTAGATAGAAAGTCATCAACATCATTCGCTGGTTACTATACCAGCATTAATATATAACTCACAACGCACACAGATGGTGCAAGGATAAAAAAGGAGTCTGCCAATGTCTTGTTATTGGTCACTTAGTCGTGATCGTGATTTAATTTCAGTATGTTGCCTTTGCGAGCGCACAGGTGGTAATTTTTTTTGCAAAGTATTTGAAACTGCGTACAGCTTTTAGTCAGGCGAAAGGATACGAGTACATAGTTTTAAGAGGCAGATGAAGTGCAGAGATGAATGCGGGTGAAAAGGGTGCGAATTGACTTATGAATCAGTGGACCAGTTTTTTTTTTTATATTTAATTTAGTATCCTCCAAAACCTCTTCTGGTTTATAGGTCACAATCACCTAACTGAGTTCAAAAGCAGCCCCAAATAGTATACAAAATTAACCACCCCAATGATTCTGACACGCTAAGCTTCTGAAAGCTACAAGACTGAGCAAATTATAAAAAGTTAAAAAAATATTTACAGAAGAGTTCCATGAGTTCTGCAACTTAGGTACTATATGAGCCAAGAACAGCGAAATAAAGATCTGTTTAGGGTGAGTTCCAATTAAAAGTTCCAGATACTTCAACTAAGAACTGACTGTCTTAATTAAAAAAAATTACGACCTCTACATAGAGACCACTTTCCAAATAGAACTCATTCAAACTCTGTATAAATAACTGGCTGCAATATTTTTCAAAAATGGTTTTGGAGACTTTTCTTTTAAGTTCAGACAATTTTCAAAAATAATTTAGTATCTCTTATAATTTTCATATAGCTATTATGTTTATTTTCCCAAAATTTGATCAGTCCATAAAAATGCAAAACTATATACTGGGAATAAGTTGATATGGCTTTACCGAATTTATTTCCCTGAAAATAAGGTGCAGAGACGTTTTTCAAAAATTTAAAATGTGTGGATCACCTCAATTAAAAGAGCAAAGGCCCCAAAGTTGTGCTACAGAAGATTAAAGCATTTTCTAAAAGCACATAGTGAAACTTGGAAAAAAAACACAAATTGACAGAATTTTTAATAAGGAACAAAATGATCCCTATTCATTGAAGAGGAGCTTGCAAAAAAGATGTAGACGCTGCTGTATAGTAAGAAGGAAGCTCATAAGTAAGAAGGAAATTAGCAAACAGTTCCAATTCTGGGTTTTACATTCACGCACGTGCATCTTGTCATAGAGCTTTATGCAGTGCAGTACAATGTGTTGTCTTTTTTTAACCAAACTTGTATCGGAAAGTTGCTCAATCTTTTCAAATTTATACGACGAAAACGGTACGAAACAGAGCAATACTTGGAAGGTGCATTTGTTTATACCCTCACACTGTTGAAATTGAAGTTAAATGAGATCAAAACTGGTAGATACCCAAGTCTGTTTTTGACAAAACTTCAGCTAAACACTGGGTACAAATTCGCCAAAAATGGCAAAGCCTTATGAGTCACACCCAGTAGTCAACGAAGTGCAATCAGTTCTACGTCCTTGAGTATATCTGTATATTTCTACTATGAAATTTGGTTCAGCTGTTGTGGTCTCCAGACTAGAAATTCGCCTGGAGGAGATACAATGTTACCAAGTCCAATGTAGATGATCACTCAGTGTGGTAAGCCGCTGAGAGCAAGAGGTCATATGGGACGGTGATGAAAGAAAAGCCTAGGATGTAGGGCAAATGTTCAATACCTCATAGTTGGTTCCCAGACAATGCTGTACAATACCAAAATCGAGCCTATGGCAAGTGTATATTTTGTGAAAATTATGCTCAAAGAGTGTGACATTCTAATACTTTGAATGCGACTCATTTTCAATGTCCTTGCTTGGCTTTGACCATCAGACCACTAGCTAATCTATACAGTCAAACAATGTTACTATACAAGACGATTCTAACGAAAATATTTACACCGGCCAATGTGCACTTAAGAGCCTACACAAGTACATTTGTTTTCTTCGCCCAGGATTATATCTATATATCTACAACAAAGTGTAGTGTAAACATTTTTGACAATTGGAGCCGATGGCGACGACGCTTATACTTCGCCATATAGTCTTGATCACTCATTTCGAATCCATTTTGTCTAAAGTGCTCCATCCATGCGGACATAATCATCACCAGTCCATTAAGTCATTTTTCACACTCCTTCCCATCTGAATGCACTTAGCCGCAGCCGCCATCCGATCGTCCACTGCGCTCTCTCTCTCTCTCTCTCTCTCTCGATCTATGCCTTAATCTAATCGCTTTTTGTCGCCGTCGCCATCGCCATCGCCATTCTAAGCTTGTTGTCTTTCGTTTTTTAAACACAAATATACCTCCATATGGATAATTTTTTAAAGCATTATCCATCTGTGTGACTCGCACTTAAATGGCTTTTCCATTATAAACAGCAGACAGTGTGGGCGACATTTTTATATCATCCATCTACTCACAAATGCCTCAGCATCTCCATCATTGGTTTTTTGGTTTTACCGAAATTTCTTCCCCCCTGTTGTACCAATTCCAACCTGATGATGACACCAACGTCGAATAACTCAAATGTCACAAAAATAGTGTGTCGCACTCCCTTCAAGTTTGTTAGAAACTTTTAAAGAATCGGAAATTTTATTTATTTACAAATGTGTGGCGCAAAAATTAATTTTAAGCGTTAAATATCAATAACAGGAGAATGCAATTAAATGTGTTAACGAGCGTTAACAGTTTTCGTTTTCTTTTTAATTTTCCCTGTCGAACTCGGCGTTTAGATGGATTTTTATCGGAGGGAGCACACGTGAAATGCGAGCTAGAGCTAGAGTCGGAAATGGAAATAGTCTCCACCCGTTTAATGGTCATATGGGGGGATAGGGATAGTAATAATTGCCCAGACCTAAAGACAGCAGAAGCAATTGTGAAATGGAAAGAAACGTGAAGTTGAAAGAGCCATCTCAACATAAGTGGACTACTTTTATAGGTGCAATGAAATTCAATCGAACAGGAATAGAGTCACGCACGCATCTACGAATACAAATCTGTTTATCGCTATCGCGCAGTTTGAATTAAACCCGGAAGAAAGCAATTGTTAATATCATTAAATTGAGTGAAAATATGCATTGAAAGAGATATGTTCAAATGGAGTGGACCTCCGTTTCCCCTTGCTAGACCAATTGAATGCACATTGGCTCTGTGCGTATCTGGAAAGTATTTTTATTTTTTTTTATTTTTCTGCTGTGTGTTTCTATTAATTACCCAGAAAATGTGATAATTCTAAGCACTTAATTATTAGTATGCCATGAGATGAGAGTGTGTGGTATTTTTGTTTTTCTATTAATTGAAATTTAATTGTTTTTTAAGTACTGACCTTATTTGTGTATCTATATAGCCGTGACCGACACCCATTTCTATGATTTTTTTTTTTTTGTTGTAATATGGAAATCTCTTTAATGGTCAATTTGGATGTAATTTGTTAACAGAAATATCAATAAATATTATTGTTCATAAAAATATGTGTTAATGGATGGTTATGCGATGTTATTTTCTTATCAACTTGTTGCTGGGATGCTTGTTGAGTTAATTTGCTTTGCATACGATTTCAATTGGTTGGATATTCCTTGGCACTGCTTTGACTCACAGATGAGTTGTGGTGACTAAAAATACTCTGTCAGGGTGTGGTTTCGATAACATTGATGTATAAGCTAATTGTACCACCTGGCATGTTGCTTTTCCCGAGCTCCGATCGAAAAAGTTTCTATTATGTCCTGCTAAAACTACAGGCCAAATAGTGCAACCTTCGGCTACTCGAAAAATTGAACTAAATACAGTATTAAATGTGTAGTATCATAGAACTCGAAGACTCTTATACTACTCGTATGCATCACACCTTAGTAGGTCGGTCCGAAAGCGACCCTGTGCAATGACTAAGTTCTGATAGTTTTTTAAAAATGTGGTAGTATTTTAAAAAAGGCATGTTTCCATTTGAAGGCTTTTTCGACCAAAAGAAAGCTCTCATTTATAACAAACTTCAAAATAGTTCCACTCGTGTGAACTAAAATTCACATACATACGAGTATACGAATTCAACTCCACCGATGTCCCCCTGCATATATTACAGATGCACGTCACACAGAAAATACATATCTTACAATCAATGGTGATAAACTCCATGAGTTTACAAAATACCTACAGCATCCTCTTAGAGAAAAAAAAAAAGCAACCGAAAATAAATATTCATCACGTTTCCTGCCACAGCCAGCTAGGTATACCACAAAGTGAAATCCTTGCTAGTTCTTAATAATTCATCGCTCACTTTTCAATTTAACATGTTGTTTCCCCGATGCTGTCAGGAACAAAAAAAAATATTGAAATTCCACACATCGACTAGTGTCGATGATTTTTTAATCTTGCCCTACCCTCAATGCTATTAGTTCCATACCTGTAACCTGTTTGAATGTCGAATTTTACATCATTTCTCCTCAACCCTCTCAGCTCAGTCCTCCCCCACTTAACCCTTGCCAATGCGTAGCGAATATGTGTCTATCGAAACACGTCTCACTTTACAAAAACAACAAAAAAAAAAAAAAAAAAACAGCACGCCCAACAAAATTGCAAAGGACGACATTTCCAATTTGTGTTAAAACTTTTTCCAGCATTCTGCGGTATGAGAGCTTAATAATAAATTTATAAACTACATTTATCCTTTAAATACAAAGTGGTTTGTGTCGGCATGTATACGAACAGAATTCGCAAATATTTCGCTCAAGGATTCTTTTAAATTTTTAATAAACTCAAGGATGAAAAATAAAAAAGCAGAAATCGAAAAAAAAGAAAGAAGAAAACAATCATGCTTACACATATTTTCGGTGCGGGCGGAGAATACCTACACTTAGTCCCTGTGGACATGAGCAAAAGTCGACAAGAAGCGAATTTGTTTCGCAACCAACCAGGATAATCTTCAATGGCATTTTTAGAGTTGGTATGGCTAGAGCTTAGACTGAACGTTGATTTCTAGATGTAGGTATTGAAGATAACACTCCTTGCGGAGAAGAAGAGACAGAAAGGCAGCAGCCAGTCAGTTCCCCTGGGTATACGTACACACGCACAAGTGCGCGATTGCGAATAACCACGACTGACGGCATTGTGTCCTTTTTGCTGTTTAAATATTCGCAGGATGCTCCCAGTTGCGTTTATCGCATAAATAATTGAGAAAAGCAAAATTGTTTCTTGATCACTTGAGGATACCCCAGTGGAAAATTAGATATTTACCCGGGATATTTCACTTTTAACCAACATCATCGTTGTGTTAGTCGGTTGTATCAAAAATATATACGTACAGCAACCCCCCTCCGCGCTTGCCATTGGGCTTAGAATTATATTATTGTTGCTGATGAAAATGATGATGTTACTTGGTTGTTGGTGCGTGCTGCCATTGGTCCCAGCAGACCTTAAGGAATTCATTAGTGAACGCAATTTGCACAAGGATTTTATTTATTCAGAGTTCTTCGAATCAATCTAATAAGAAATGGAAAAGGAAAAGGACTGGTCGTAAATATACACCAAATGGAAAATGGTGGACATTTTCAGTTCAAGATTTATATCGAAAGGATGGGGGGGGTCTTTGAATGAACTAGGTTTTACTATGCAGTTTTGAATAGGGTGCTAAATACCTACATGTATGAGGAACTAAAAGAACTCAGCTGCGGCTAAAACAGTGAGAAGGTATACCTGCATACCTGCATTGGATTTGATACTTTTGAAGGCTGAGCTTAACAAGATTATAAATCAGCGATCACCGAAGGACCATTTGAATACAGGAACCAAAGATGTAGTAACATCATTTTGAAACGAGGTCCCACAGGGCTGCATAATATCGCCATTGCTTTTTCGATTGCCGACTTTCGCAAGTGGGAAAAACTAGCGCAAATAGTTTGCCAAGGATGAGGCTTATTATGCACTTTTAAAAGAGAATTCCACAATCAGTTTTATCGATAAAAGAAGGGAAGATACGACTAAAGAAGCAGGACCCAACATAGTTTATATCAAAGGAGAGCAGGGCGTTACATATGCGATTACAAGAACTGCTGCCCGATCTCTACCCTTCATACGCTGCTCGGGAAGAAGCTTATTTAAAGTTTTACCGAAACGTGGTCTGACAAATATTGTACGGCCTAGTTTCTGTAATATATTTATACCTTCTAAAAGTAACTTACAAGCTACCAATGTACCTTCAAACTTCACTGCAACGAAACATTACCCTCTGTTACGTCTTACATGGTCCCAACTGCATACAGCAGTAGGTACGTATGTATCAAAGCTACGCCCAAAAAAAAAAATTAGGTACATACAATTATTTTGCTTCGTCTTATAATTCACACTTGCTTTTCGCAAGTGATTTTTTGTGAGCCCAATTGCGAGTATCAATCGCTGTAGCCTACGATAGGTACGGTACTTCCCTCCGCATGAAACCGCGCCTGCTGCCGTTCAGCCGCTTTCTGCAAACCAGACCCAAGAACCAAGCATTGGCGCATGTTCCTCTATGTACGCCGCTTTCACTCAAGGTCATGTAACCACGTCGTCATGGGATCTCTCGGAACTCGATACAAAGCCAGTTCTTTGGTTTGCTAAATAAGTTGCCAGTCATAAGTAGTGAATTCAATAAACTTTGTAGGTATTATTAAAACAAACTTCGTGTTTCCTTTGGAAGAAATGTACTGGACCCAGCGAGCTATACGTCAGAAATCTTGTTGTGCAGAGTTTTGAACCCCAACCTCAGTAACCGGACTCAAACATTTCGAAGCTCTACGTCGATTCGCAATCTGGACAGCAGTCTTTTTCTCTAACTCTTCTTTCCGAGCTCTACTTAAAATTAGAAATTGTAGTATGTAACAGAGAAGAAATACGGCTTGAGAAATATTGATCCCGCTGTCATAATTTCTATGATCTTTTGACTCCTCTTAGCAAAAGCAAACCCCCCTCTCAAAACCTTTATAACACTGATGGTTAAATGGCTGTTCCAATAGCAAATATTAAAACTCGCATGCCCGAACCGGATTACAGCAATTGCTAATAGTTTCTCATTTAATTATTTAACTCGACTTCATTCCCCCTACCCTTTTTTTTGCAACCCCATAAATAATAGGCCCCTACCACCACTCGCTACAATAACAGAAAAAACGAAAAAAAAAAAAAAAAAACTTAATCAATTAGTAATGTAATCAAACAATAAATGCTCTCGAAACGAAAAACATTTTCGATGTGGAAATAAAAACAAAACCGAAACCCAAACAGGACACTAGAGACTATACCCGGATAACAATTAACCGCACGATACAACACACCAAAACATAGCATCTTCTGGGAGGAGCGAAGCAGAACACTCCACAACCACAGCCATATCCTTATCCAAACTTGGGGAAAACTTTTCTCAACATTTCTATTATTTTTCTTCGAGCAACCCACCCCGCACCAACTTTTGCAACAAACAATCGAAACGTGTTTTCCCCAAAACCGACAAACAAACATCTGAAGCTGGATTTCGGACGTCAAAGGGATACTTTCTCCATTGTTATTCATCACCCCAATGGAAAATTGTTTATGCCACAAAATTGATTCTCTGGCGATGCCTGTTTACATCCTTTTAGTGCTGTGTGTTCCAATGGATGGACTAATTATTTTGTCGGGAATGGGATTTTAGCATTTCAATGGAGCCACACAACAAATGAACGCGCGATAATCTTCAGGAAATGTAAAACCAATTGGACTGTGCTCTCTTGTTTCCCCATGGGACAGAGCGTACGCTCTGCAATTACGACGAGTGCACGTCCTTTCGAAGTGGAAGGAATTCCTTTTTGTTGAAAAATGAAAATTATTATTATATTTCAAGTGCATTCCACGTAAACGCGCGTGTTTGTCACCCTCGCGCACGCAGAACGCAAAATAATTGAAGGGAGACGAAGCACTTTTATTCCTGACGTGTGCCATGTACACAAATGCCCCAAAGGACGTAGAGCAACTTAGGCGGGAATACTCGGATTTCTTCCCACAATAACAAACAAGGTGTACGATGACACTCTTTGCAGCGCGCAATTGGCTTGGACCGCCTTGATTACAGTGATTACGAAACGTATGTGTGTATAGTTTCCATCCACCTTGTCGTGGACGACTTTTAGCAAATTACATGTTGTGCCATTGCTATTGTGCGCCTTGTGAGAAGAACGCTTCGTCACACGGTTTCAAATTGTGAGCCTGAGCATCGTCCCATCCCTCTGCTAATCAAAAATTAATGACACACTGCGTGTATGAGCTGGAGGAGGTGGACCAGGACGATTGGCTGTATAGCAAACAAAAGTCGAGCGCGCTGCACTATCTGAAGGGATGATGTCGAGAGGTGGTGAGATTAATTTGCAGGACTTTTCGCTCGGATTTTAGTTCGAATTTTGACCAACGTTGAGATTCAAATTACCAGTTGGGTTGGGCCGACTAAGCCGGATTTGCTTAGTCGTGTGAAAGGAAGTTCCATTGTAATGTCCGTGTTGACGTTTAGCTTTAACTTTGGGTAGGTAAGTGTGTTTTAGTATTTCTTTTGGACCAAGAGGGTGGTGAGTAGCGCATACCCACTCTAATTGGGGTCTGGTGATTGAGTATTAAGTTGTAACTGATATATCTAGGTGTCCGTGTCCCATTATTAATAGTCAAATTGTTGTGTAACAAGACGATAATAATCCGTAATGGTAATGGAAAGAAAATTGAGTCTGATCGCTGCGGGGTGGATGGAATTTAGCCCTTCAAGGCGTTAGTGAGAGTTGGGGTCAGTCGATTTTTTGTTTTTTAATAGTAAATAGATGAGCAGCTGGTAAGTGAAAAGGTTTACTTCAACAGTAACAACAAGCGAATATGTATCTTGGGATACATCCTATTTTGAGCCGAATTGCTTGGAACTTACGAGTATCATATAAATATTGAATTTATTTCTGCAAGTATATGTATTCGAAATCAAAACCTTTGCAAAAACTTGTCTGGAACCATTTCAATGAAGTAATGCACGTGACAATTAGTGAAAATAAGTCAAGTTGACTAACTGCACTGCGCTGTATTCATAATAAGAGGATGTTCAGCAAAAACACTGTCTGAAGGAGATAAAATTAACTTATTTTAGTCTTTGACTGGCACTTGCTGTACCCCATCTCCTGTCTTATGTAAATGTTGTATTTAACAAGATGTTCCTGACAATATTAATAAAAAAATACCCAAACCATAATGACAAGTTCATAAAATCTTAGGCCTTGAAGACGTTCAATTACTTGTCTCAACAAAAGAAAGGCAAATCTAGTCCCAGCACCAAGTGAGTTTATCGATTCGCAAAAGTTTGTGTTTAAAATTCAAAATAACATTTCCTGTAAGATCTAAAATAGAAACATCTTACCTCTAGTTAGAAGCGTAAATGTTGATAGTTAAGATTCAAACACACTTTTCTCTTGTAGATAGCTTGCCAAAAACACTAGACCTCCCTATGATGAATGCATACTCGAAGTTAACTAAAGTGCAGACTATGAGTGAGAACTTCTCTGTCAGAAGGGTTTCGAAATTAATCAGAAATTAATTACAAAAGCCTTCAACACAAGGTTCGCAACAACCCCTACAGGGACCTATTACCTATATCTAGCTACTGCTACAAACTCAACACGAGCCATTTTGGATGTTTCCTTTTTAAAAAAAAAAAACAAACAACCGTCAAAACTTTAATTGTCTTGGCAAATAATTAAACTAAGACATTTCCTCCCCCATTCACATAGGCAGTCGTATACCTTCCATGTTACTAGCTCAACTTAAGCTCCCCTTGTTTCGTCCTTTCTTTTATTTTATTTTTTTGTCCTGCGAGAAACAAAATTTAATTTCATATTTCACCCGCCATTTAAGTTGCATCAACGAAGTACATGCCGTGCACAACAGGCGAACCTGTCAGGAGCAGACATTTCTGTGCGCGCCCCGACTTTAGAAGTTAATCCCCCAACTCCATCATATATAGTTTCAGAGCAGTCCTTCTCAGAAAATTCACTTTGTTCGTTCGTTCATTCACATTACCAGTACGAGTATGAGTATATAATATATAGCGACAGAGTTCCTCAAACTCAGTTCGTAAAGCGTCGCAGCGAATTTTGCTTGCATACGAGCGATATACACAATATATAATTACCCTTAAATTAGCTGTGCAAAACCAGCTGTATGTACAGCCCCCAAAATAGGTACCCAGGATTTTGCACTGTTCAAGAAGTTCTCTTTCATCACAGAATAGTTTTCCCAGCATACACCACATGCACGTATGAGTATATGCGACAGAAAGTAATTTCAGGTTTTTCTGAATTTTTAATGCAGACGAATTGGAAAACAAGGATGGTTGGGGGAAAATCCTCCTGAAATTAAATGCGCACAATTAAATATGAAAACCCCTTCTGCAATGAAGGCAATCATCTTTAATTAGGCGAATGGAATAGTTCAGGGTGCTCGCCCATTGATTTTTCCGTTTCAAGTCCCGAAGAAGGAATTCCGAAAACCGCATGTAATGGAAAGGATTTAATTATTTGCTTTAAAGATATCCCAACAGTATACACACACTCGGTATGGTATTTGTATACACAAATAAATAAGGAAAATATGTTATGTGTCAATCGGAGTGTATTGGGTACAACAAATCCACAATGCAAACGCTTGCCAATGGTTTGTGTGGTGGATATGTATTGTTATTTGCGCTGGGAGAGAGAGGACAAGGTCCTTGAGGCTAAAATTGTGTACGGTGGCCGTGTCGGTTGTTTGTTTATCCTGAACACTTTTTCGCCGCGTATATAGACGAGTGTGTCTGGTGTGTTTGAAGTGATTAACTACAATCGATCATTATGTGAAAATCGAACGGAACAGGACTCACTTTTGTATATGTATAGCTGTTGTATGCAAGGGTTTTGTTAGGGTGGAGAATTTAATCCTGCCCGCGGGCTGAAGCGCGTTTGCAGGCGATTATAATATAATAATTGTTTTGTGGTTTATTCTTCCCCATCTCTGAATAAGGATTATAGAATGCGATGTACACAAACATAGTTGCCCGCGGCCAAGTTGAAAGCCTAACCGCAGAGCTGTCTAAATGCATAGAGAAGGCTTTTTGTAAAACTGTGTGTGTTTTTTTCTGCGGGTTTGTTGGAGATGACAGAAACAGATGGAGGGGACTGACATGGCATGCGGGGAATGCGGGAACAAGGCTCGGTTCGAGTGCCAACTCCTTAAGTCCTATTTTACTTTTAATAATCCCAGAGACACAAGGAGCGGAGGACACTTTTCTATCATCACATTAGATAATAGTTTAGAAACAGTCGCTAAAATGGCTTGCGAAAAAGATGTCAGTTGCCAAATCGTTTCCTTAGCAACATGTTGCTCGAACATGAAGAAGAATGCGTAAATGTTTTTTTAAATGCATTTGTGTTTGAAAAACACCATCGTTCGCTACGGAAGATAAATAAGGTCGGACACATGCATCTCAGTTCTGCGCAGCATGTTGCTAGGACTTCTGCATTTTTCACTCGATTTTACGAGACACAAAAAGTAGGACAGAAACTGATACTATTGCCTCATTTTATGCACCATACTCCTATACCGTTTGGCAATATAATAATGGTAGCTCCTCCGTAGCCAAATTCGTCCATCGACTGAATAAAAACCCATTGCAGCACCAAAAAAACGCGCTATTCATCGTCATATTGCAGAGTCATCGAAAAAAACACAAAAATGTTAATCAAAAATCAAACTAACCCATATGGCTGGAAATCTCCTCACCGCACGCGTTAAATAAAGAATGTCTAACAAATTGAGTGCGCCTCCCACCGAGAATCGCCTTTATTCACAACCGAAACAAAATCAATAACCTCAACTTGCACAGTCATTTTCACTTAGTCACTTCAATCATTAATGGATTTCGATCGTTCAGCGCATTCAAAGAAGTTCACATTACTTTCCATTTGAAACAATTCGTACCAACGATTTGCCTTCTGGAATATGTACCGCACACACGCTTGCATGACCAGTTCCTTATCAACTCAGTGGATCAGTGGATTTTTACTTTTATTCCATGTCTCGGCTTTCGAGTTCATTGTTGAAAAACTACCTCTTGTGGTCGGCTAAGTAACACAATCGATACAAAGGAACAAAACCGAAACGAAAATTGTAATTCTTCGATACGATAACATGAAATTCCTATGAGGGTCGCCTTTATTTGAATTTTCATACAAAGATGACTTGCAAAAATGTTGCTAAGGAGCTGCCCACACTCCTCGTCTCATTATGTTGCGGCAACAATTTAAATCGGCAAGTTTTCCTGAACATTAAAACGACAGTGCATATTTTTTCGCAGTTTTTCTGTTAAATATATCCACCCCATCGAAAGGACTATGGGGGTAGGCAGAATAAAAACCGATTAGAAGGCAAAAAAAAAAACGTTCTACATCTAGATACATTTACACACCAATGTCAGGAGCAACAGACAAAAAAAATGCTTTTCTGCTGAATCATATTTCTCAGCATTATTGCTTTATAATGGTTTGGGCGGCTGTCCAAGGATCCGAATCGGCACTACACATAGAAAGAGTGTAACAAAACGAAAAAAAAAAAAAAAAATTCCATGAACCCGAAAAGCAAGAGAATAGAATTGAAATTCATGACGCCACCAGACCGAACGTCTACTGGATGATTTTACAATTTTTCTACGCCACTTACTATATTATTATTGTTTTTTTTTTACGTGTTATATATTTTTGTTATGTGCTGTGAGTTTCTTGTTCATAGATACATTTTCCAGTTCACACTTTGATTCGAACCGAAAGAAGACCGAACCGAAAAAAAATGGAAATGGATTAAAGTGGATTTAATGTGAAATTTGATATTAAGTTCACGTTAAGTAGACGGGGACGAACAGACTTTGGCTGGTCGGAAGATTATTATATGTGGTCAGTTGGAACTATGCTATGGGAGCAGTTTTTTCCCCGATTTTTGTTTGATGTACATATGGAATTTTGGGAGGGGGGAACGAAAATCGTGTGTATCTTTAAATGCTATAAGCGTTTTCATTTATTTTTCCGACGATTTAAAATGAATATCAATAAAATATTCGAATTTTGTTAGATGTGAGAACGTGGAGTGTAAACCTTTTTTTATTTTTGTTGCGAGCAGGTACGAGAGTGAAAAATGTGCATAACCTACATCCTACATAACCATAGTACGTTGCAATAGGAGATACTCGGACAAGCGACACAACTAAGGGTTTGGTGTCGAGAATGCTTTTCAGTTTTTGGGAACTTTCCTATTTCACATTAGAGGAATCTAATAGCATTATGTTGCCTAGTGTGCGAAGCACTTGAAGCTCAATTTAACATTTTCTGATACATTGGTATTTAACGATCAGCAACATGCTGAGAAGAATCTATCGAAATCTGTTTAAGTTTACCATTTTGTTTTTGCAATTATTGTTACATTTTGGTTTTAAAAAAACAAACGTTTGCAGTCGTAACAAATTTTTAAAAATGCCTATAGCTCACAAAATACAGATCGGAAAATTGAATATGCTTATCGGAAACATGTTGCGCAGATTGCTTATGAAAATGCTTTTAGAATTACATATACAGCTGTCGCGTTCTTTCATGTGTCCGCATACAATAGAAAACCTGTCGTTATGACACTTAAAGCTTCATTTCAATTTGCAAATTTTTTCGAAGTACAATTTGAACATCAGCTACATGTCTACAGGAACATATTGCGGGCGCCATTAATGCAACTTAATGTCACGAGCGGAATTTGCCCACCAGCCTTGCAATCGAATCAGACTATTTAAAGCATTGGTTCATTAATGTTTTTAATTTTATAAAAGTTCGGTTTAAATAGAGTTTTCTTATATTCATCTAAATGTGGACAGAGTCGATCACATTTTGGGCAATATGTACCTATAAGTGCATTCAAGACTTTTGATATTGTACATTAAAATCTTCCAAATGATTTGCCAACGGCAGACACAAAATAAGCTTATTGGAAAGATACTCTCAACTTAGAGGAGTAACATACATTTTTAGCAGCATGTTGCAATAGGTGCATTTAGTATTTCAATAGTTTTGCATAATATCGATGGATGAGTCTACTTTTGGGTTTAATGGGCACCTATGTCAGATCGAACTCAACAATCGAATCATTTATAAATAGACTTGAACTCAGAAGTACATACTTGAGTGAAAAAGTTTAAATTCCCTGCAACATGTTGCAAAGCACATTTCAAGTATTAGCGACATAGTTCTCTGTCAATTTGCCTCAGTCTTGTACCTAATTTAAATTGACGCAAAACAAGAATAGCAACATGTTGCTGAGTAATAAAACTCTTCTTTCATACCTCCATTAAGTTTTTGAGCTACAAATTCTTGGCAACATGTTGCAGAGCACATTTCGTAAAAAAGGAATCAACTTAAGAACACTCCATTTTTGGTTCTAAGAGCAACAACTTTCGAAACCTATTTAAGACAAATAAGCAAACCCATCACCTAAATCACCAAGTCCCAACTTAAACAACTAAAAATCTGGTAGCCATTCTACATTCGTTATCTATATTTGTTTTTTGCCGTACAATTATTAAACACGTAGATAAAATTGAAGACCACAAAATTCCTCGTTACTCGGTAGCTTTATTTTTTTTTTTTTTTTTCAACCCACTAATGATAACCGAAAACTTTTCTCTGTGGCTATCCAAAAGTACAAATTACACATGTTTATTATGATAAGCATTTCTTATCGTTAGGCTTCTGCTTATAGAACAAAAAAAAAAAAGAAAACATTTGGTCACACACCGCAGAGGTAACGCACATTATAGGCGCCTTATCAGAGTGCCCTACTGCGTGTTCTGTGATTTTATCTTTGAAGACTAACCAACAAATAAAAAATAAATAAAAAAACCATTGCCCTGTGACTATATCAATAACTTGGATTTGTTATTAAATTAAATTTACAATGAAGACATTAAGTGGATGAACATGAAATTTTACATTTAGTTTTACATAATTTTTTTTATGTAGATAGGGTAATGGTGCAGAATACAGAAGCTTCTGTTTCGGTAGCGCCCGCGGCACAGGCAGGTGAATTGACTTTACTAAAAACTGGGCTTACAATGCCTCAGTGCAGTTGATAAGATAGCTGCGGTGTACGAGTCTATGACATGAATTCCTACCAGAACATGCTTGAAATCGTAATCACTTTACATCTGATTGCAGGGAAATGGCAGATTGATTAAGATTCGGATAAGATGTGCTGTGCATGTACATCCAAGTAGAGGAGGCATGCATGTGCACATTTCTAAGATGTCACTTTGCCATTGGAGATAATCTCAACAGATCCAGTTTATTCGCCCCGAACGAGTCTGCACTTTTATTCTGCATACATTCTACCGCGAAGGAGGAGGGTAAATTCCCAAGATCTGCTTGAACGAATTCGAAATAAGGTTTCGAAAGATTTGCGATGATTATGGAGAGATTTCTTGTGATTTTTTTTTTTTTTCTTCTCATTTTTATTCGAGATACATTCATGGTTAACATGCATTTTCCACCCTATCCGATAAATTAAGGAAGGGAGTGTATAGTGCTGGTTTGCATCTATGTGTCTATTTATTTATTTGTTTTTTCTACTTCAATTTGTTTCATTTAAATTGCATTCGCGCTGTGGCGACGACATATACTCGCAAGCACAGGCGATGGATAAACAACAAGCTCGGTGAACGCAGACGGCTATAATATGGCGACAACGGGGCAACGAAGACGATGGCCAGCTAGAGCTAGAGCTACGACGACCATACGTTGTGTTGTGCAAGTACTAAGGCGACGAAAAGATCTGATAAGTTTTTGGTATGACATGTTACACGGAATACTTTGCATACATGCATCAAATTAATTATACGATTAATTTTTTTTTAAGGATGCGTTCTACATGTACGCTAGATATCGGCTTATTCACTCTGGCTCTAGTTAGATATTTGTCCTCAATAAGCGAGACAATTTGAGGGATTATCCCATTAACATATTTAGTGTCTGGGTCTTGTTGAGATGTAGGTACATCTTTGTATGGGAATTCGACGGCTGATGTGTCTACATTGGCATGGAGTTTCGCAAGCGAATTGACTGCGGGTTCAAATGATCGGCGCGAAGAAATTGCCTTTCTTTTTCAGCACATGAGATTGTCATATTCTTCTGCGGCACCCAGCAGTCGGTTCAATAGTTGAATAATTCCCATTTAAATATCGTTCATCCAATTATGAGAGTCGGCATTTTTGTATTCTTATGTATTTTATTTTTTTTGCAATTGTGCTATCTATATAAATGTATCCCGGCCTCGTATGCGGAATTATTTAAATTTATGCAATCTAATTACGACCTGTGGAATCCTATAAAAGAATAAAAAATCCATGTACGTATGAGTGCATTCCTCCATTCTCGGTTCATCACTGGAGCACTGCACTAATTTTAATGCAATTCAGAGAATTTAATTACATTTTCACTATGCTAAGTTATTTAGTAAAAAAAAAAAAAAAACCTGCCAGCATTTATATGGTATCATCGCGTTTTATATTTCTATGATATTTTACTTTATGAATTGTTAACGCGTAGCATCGGCCGATGTGACAGATGATTAAAAGATGCATTCGAAGAAGCTCTATCGGCGCTAATTGATTGCTTTATTACAAGAAAAAAAAAAATACAACCGAAGAAATATTAATATTCTTGAGATTCTTCACATTTTTAATTTCTTGCGTCGTCTTTTTTGCTTGCTTTTCGAGTGCATTATGAATTCAATTAGATTCAGCAAGGCACTGCATTGAATGAAATAGAGAAGGTTGCGGTAAGGAATTTTCCCTCTAATTGATTTGTGTGTCACACTCACAATCTGAATGGGGTTCTACTCAATTTTATTAATTGGAGTGGTTAATTGGGATTACTTGAATGGCACATGATTTGAATATTATTCTTCGTTTCCTAAGACGTATGTATCTCTGTTCTCAGTGCATCTGCACCACAGCAACGCGTATCATCAACCTGCATTCTGTGGCAGTGACAACTCCAAAAAGTCACCTGTCAAAAAGTGATTCCAAAATCTCTTCTCACACCTCAAAACTGATGGTCTGTCTTTGTCGGAATTTGAAAAAGAACCAGAAATCCGTAATGTCGGTGAATTAAACAAAAGTGTGCGCAGTTAAATTTGTAACGTTTATGCCTTTTTAAATTGACAATTTCTGTTGTACGAGTACAGCAAAACAAAAAAAAGGTCCCCTCGAGTTTGGTTTTCGAACAAGCAATTCACCCGTCGTGAAGGCAAACTTTGACGATGCCAAAACAAATAATCAATTGTTCGCAGCATCCGTTTGGATAGATTTCTTTTTGAAAAAAACCAACCTTAGGTAACCAGATATTGCAATTTTTGCGAAATTAAACTTACAAAATAAGAAAAGCAAAACCAAAACGATTGCAAACCTACCTGAAGGTCTAACAAAGCAATTAACTTCTTCTTTGTAAAAGCGACGATGACGACGACGCTGAGCCGAAGAAAGGCAACAAAATTAAATTGAAAGTGAGCAATCGAAGGCCTGCTGCGCATGCGCATTGCATTTTCGTAACCAAATATCCCTCCTTCATGGGAAGCAGAAAAAGGAATGCATTTTATTCCTGTGGAGGACGAACCGTTTTATATCCAGCTGTGTATGGGTAGGTATGAATATAATGGTTTTTCGCAAAAAATCCTGGCCTTTTGTTACATTATTAGGAGTTTTTTTTTTTTTTTGCCTTTCGTAGGTAGAGGCGAAAGTACAGTAATTGTGAAAAAGCTGCAAGTAGTTGTGCTAATAAAAGACGGGAATGTTGTAGTTAGTGCAGGTAATGCGGGCATGGTCATGGTAATGTTTAATTTTACGAGATTTACTAATAAACATCAAGCAACTGCAAGGACTTGTTAAAAACAATCGAAAATGGAGTATGCACGCATTTATGAGATATTCACATAAAAATGTTTTCAAACAGATTTGCTTGGAACATTTGAGGAGGTCAATAGTTTGAATACTGTTATGACTTATTACGGTTTGTGGTATATTTACATAAGGTGCTAAATTATTATGACCAGAAATTCGCAATTTTGACTATCCGGTGTGAAATGTTAACAGTTCTTAAATATACCTATTACTACTTTAAAACTTTTTTCCATCAATTTGTATGACATTTTAAATTACTTCTATTCAAAAACAGTCAGTAGAAGGAAAGTGATTAGAACTATAAGTCCACATGATGGTATGCAGTTCGAGCAAATTTTTACAAGAGCCTAAAGAAGATGTTGCGACATGGAGAAGAAGTTTTAAATCCATCGTTTAGCTGTTAACGTTCTATATGTTCAGTAAAACGAGGCGCAGGCATTTTACAATACATAGCCGAGTTTACTTACTGCACACTTTATAATATATCGAAGACCCAAGAAAGTCACAATCGGCTCCAAATCCCAAACCGCCCTTGACTTTTGATAGTCAAACTTATTGGGCTGCTCTGCGATACATTACATATAATTTAATGAATCGAAGAACCAAGCATGTTAATCTTTGAGAGGGTTTGGAAACCACAAGAACCCCCAAATTCACTAACCACCGCTTACTTTTGCAATCCAAACTTTGGATTGCTCTGAGTTATAATGTATAGAGAGTTGGTTGATGAAATCGCTAAGTGTGGTGGATCTTAGTTAAGGTAATAAAAAAGAGCAGCAGTGGTCCAAATTCATTGACTTCAAACGACATATGCCAATACACCCTAGAGAAAGCTTTCATTCGGTATCGAAAAACTCCAGAGTCCTGAGTGACTGATATACAGGAACCAAAAGGTAGGGCGTTCTACCGATCGCTTAGTTGTTATATTTATTTAGCTTTCCACATTTAACATCAGCCAATGTATAATTTCAGTAATTTAACCGAGATGAGGTTGTTCAATTAGCTAAGTATGGTGAACTACCTAAAAGGTGGCAACATATAAGTTCTGAAGATCGCTTCGCAAATACATATTTCTCGAAGAATGCAATTTCAGCACCGCCCGAGTTATAGATGAAAATAATTCATTCAATTTTATTTGTTACAATCACCTGTTATTTACCGTTTTTGCTGTCAGAAATAGGTATTTGATTGAAAGTGCGAACCTAGCAACATATACCTACAAATTAACAATATTGTGCTAAAGGTTTTTCCATTCGCTAAGTGCTGTGAAGAGAAACAATTTCAGCATGAACTGGGATGTACTTTGAAAATTATCTCAAAATTCCATAAGCTAACGACTTTTTCAATAAATTTTTGGAATGGAATTGTATAAGACTGCAAAGATGCATCTTCGAAACATGCACCAAGATGAAAAGTATCTTAACTTTCATCGAGGTTCTAGGTGCCATATCGTTCCGTAAAGTATTCAAAAACACCCTATACCTACAAGAAAATCAAACTCTCCTCTCCGTCAACCTGAAAACAACGATCGTACGATACCCTAACATGTGCGTCTACAAATCGTGCATCCGACTCGATATAATCTAAAATTATTTCACCACAAAAAGGCCAAGCCCCACTTTTCCATGAAATTATTCAGAAGAAAAAAAAAAGCGGAACCAGACACCATCGTGAAAATCTAATTTCACCCATTACACTCGCATAATATTCATGAGTCCTTCACGCCCTCATGAGAATGAGAGTGCTGCCGTTTCGGTCTTCACTCCTCTTCAGATTTAATTTTAATTATGCAAATTCCTCATAATTTAACAATTTTCAATATTTTCCGCCCTTCACGTTCCACCAGCCATCTACGAGTACCTATCTATCTATATAATGCGCGCGAAACACAAATCCAATTTGGACTTATCTAATTTTCGACATCTAATGGGGGATGGTTTGGTTCGGTTTGGCCGATCGCTGTTCAACCCTTTTTCGGTCTATCCAACAGCGTCGTCATCCTTAGTATTATCTCTCGGCCAAGGACCGCCGGTAAATGGATAAAATGGTAAATGGTGAATCCATTTACTCCACTTAACTCATTAGAATTCTGTGAATTTTTACTGGTGATTTAATAATCAAACAGCATTTTTTGTTCTACTCGTTGCTGCCTATCTCTTCACGGAGAGGCAATTCAAATCGTCCGCCCAACAAAAATGTGAACTTGTATACCTACCCTTTTCAAAGGGGCGAATACTACCCGCCAACAAGAACGCACAGATCTAATTGCAGAATAATCAAATAAAAACCATCAAATTTCAGTTTAACCGACAGTTGGGGTTATCCCCGAAGGTGTTTGCCTTTGTTTTGCGCCGAAAAATCCCTGCTGCTCGGAGATTAGTACGAGACGTCAGAGCTCAAGAAACCGTGCGTCAGTTACACAACAAAAATCCTAATCAGGACAAAAAAAGGTGAACGCTACATCGCCCTAAGACAATCAAAGGGGTTGTGTTTTTTGTACCTATAGATGGCGTACGCGTTAGACGTTTATCTGGCTCGTTACATCGTGCATGGGCTTTTCCTGGAGGCAGGAAAACAGTTCCCCCGCATGCCAAATACTCGTGTTGTCGAAGAAGTTATAAATGAAGTTTAGATAAAAACCCGCCCCCACCGAGCGACACGAAACGAAATTGTTAATCAAAATCTTATACACATTCGTCATTGGGTTGGTATTACCAGTCGAAAAGGACTACGATAGGATTCGGAAATGGAATTGGATTGTGTTATAATGTTGTAATGGGACGGGTTCTACTGTATACGAATATATGAAGAACCAGGATAACGAGAAATGTTGAAGGCGAAAAACCAAACCTACCGGAAACAAAACCGAAAAATATGCGATAAAATCGCATGACACAAGCTTTATCCCCGCTGCTCCTCGGGTCTGGGGGACGGCGCGCGAAGAGAAGTCATCAGTCAAATTACTATCTTATTTTTGGCTATATGAATGTTAGACTGGTTGTGTGTGTTCCTTTGTTGAGTATGCGGGGGAAAAGCAGTTTCCCAAATGGCTCTATGTCATTTGCTATAGTGGAATCCGTTGCTCGGCACAAGGAGGGTATATTTTTAGCCTAGAAATACCACTTAAGGGGTATGTTCTGTCGTTTCGGTGTTGCGTTGCGTTTAGTGTGACGTAATACTTAAACTAATGCCAGGGGGTTGAGAGTTGAGATTTGAGAGTTGAGACGTGAAGGACAACTACGGGTATAGAAGATATGTGTGGAGAACGGTTGTCGGATTTATTTCTGCCTAAAGAAAGGGAAATTTACTAGCGAATCATTGGCTTTTGGGAATGTAGTGCTGGACTGTCCTTTGGCGACTTCCCATCACATTTCTGGCTCCTGTGTAAAATTATAAAAACCAAATTTGTATGTACAGCACGGCTTTCTGGCCAAGGATACCACAGTGCAGCAAGCAGTTGAAACAAGAAAATACGGGCCATATTTCCAGGTCAGTCCTAGTATAGGCTGCATCCATGCAGTTTAATTTGACAACAGTCGTATTTCTTAAATGCAATTTAAGGCCGTCTAGTATGACGATTTAGGTAAACAGAAGAATATTGGATATGGAAGCAAAATTTTCGATGGTGCCTAGTTCTAGGAAATGACTAGTTTGGTGTAGTGCCTTACGAAATGCATTTTTTTCACAAGAATCCTGAAGATCAAATAAGAAAATCAGCCGAAGAGAAGGTCCACATATACTACTCTTGACTATACATAGCTCCCCACAACCATTCGTGCGTGTATGTTCAACATTTTGGCACGAATGAAGGGTACCAACTGTTTTATTAGAATGAAACAAAAGCAAGAATTCGTCTTCCTTATATTTCGTACCGGTTGTGGGCAGTTTAGATGTGCATCTGCTCAAACACTTCAACTGACAAAAACTCCCATGAGGGACTATGAACTGAGCGATGTTACATTGAGCACACCTAAGACGTAGGTGTACAAAAACTAAAAATCAGGGGCCTAGCTTCCCAATAATGCAAATACATCGGCGCGTACTTTGGCCGGTTTCTTTGAAAAAATACATCAGGGTTTCGAGACGAAATCTCTACCTCTTTCAACCGAAAACGTAAGGCATTCTCTGCGAAGGCAGGTATTTGCTTTGACCTTTGAGTCTTATTAAAGTCGGAGCTCCTCTAAAGTCATAGGCCAACAGATGTTTGTCTATCCCCTGTCTAAATACATCACTCCCACCGCGATGACCCATTGCAAATGATCTACACGCTTGACTCGTTGCAACATCATCATCAGCAGCACTACATTATACAGTCAAGGCGTCTTCACACACCAGACAATGTCTTCACTGCATTTTCTGCGATATTTGCAAACTCAAAGTAGGAATCTACGATTTTTTTACTAATCAGGAAACTCCGGCTTTTCTTGACCCCATACACCTTGCCAAGTTGGCGACCACATCCATCGCATCACAACTGTTCAAATAGAAACATTCCCATCAGCGCAAAGTATTTTATTTTAATAGAAAACCTTCCTGTTTCTCGCAATAATAATAAAAACTAACTATAATAATAAAATGTGACCCCGAGAGTTCACTCGCAATTGTTGGCATGCAATCCACAAGCCGTACTCGTACTCGTTCCATTCTCAATCTAAGACCTGACCAAGTTAATAAACAGACACAATAATGAATGCGCTTCGTTGGCCCAGGTACACTCTCGTATTTAAATTTGTATACAAAAATTGTGTCCACTTTGAATTTCAAATTCAAATTCAAATTCAAAGCAACCCATCAAGATAACCGAACAAAACCGACCTGACCAACAACAGCCGAGCGCATTTAAAACAAAAAAAAAACTGCATTTTGTTTTGATATCCATCTGTCCGCGACAAGAAATAGCACTCGCTGCCATTTGGCCAAGTCAGACAATTATTTTATTAGATTCAATTGAAATTCAACATACAGAACTCCGTATGCACCTCACCGATAGCCGCATTCAGATAAAACTTATAGTGTATTTTATTTGAGATATTTTCAGCTCATAGCAGGATATACTACAATTTAAGTGGCACTCTCGAAAAATGTTTAATTAAATTGTTAAGATTGAATCGTGGAGATTTGCAAAAGACTCGACATTGTCACACATGAAGCTGTATTTTTTTTTTTTTTTTTTTTTTTTAGTGTTACAAGGAGAGCCGGCAATATGACAAATGGACACATGTATCTAACCGATCGCAGAGCGAGATATTGCAACAACGATGAGAAGAGGAAAAAATTATATTTATATAGTATAGCTTTGGGATTTTTAAATTTTACACAAAAACAGAAAAGAAAAAAAGGAAGCCAGTATGTCGCCCATAAGGAGAATACGGCAAGACCGCATAGCATATTGAACATAAATAAAACTCGCATAATATTCCAATATAAGCGGCGGAGGACATGCTGCGGATGCGCGACAAGTCTCCCCCCAATGGCACAGCAGAGGCCAAGCAGCAGTAGAGATCGCATATGTGTACGGTGTACCCACCATCATCGCACTGATCTTTGAGGTAATGTTTTAATTATGTCGTTTGTAGGTACCTTTGTCTTCTCGGCATGTGATCTGTCATAATTTTTCTTATTATGGTCACTTTGGAATTCTGCAGAGCGCAACTTTGGCGCAACAACTGGCAACTATTCAAGCTTCCTTTTGTGTGTGCCTGTGCGCATGCAAGCGAACGCAAATAAAAAAATTAATACGTTTTCTCCACAAATGGCTGAATGAATGCACAGGCACAGGCACAGGCAGAGGCAGCGGCACATGCACACCTATATGTAGATGTTGGCAGAGGGAAAAGAAACTGTCAACATCTGGTCGGGAAATGACCCCTTTTTGATCCTGTTGGCTGATGATGATCACTGATCAGATCGGCCAATCAATCAAACAGAAGATGATCCACAAGCCTTGCATCTATTTATGCATTCAAACATCTGTGACGGGCAATTTGCAAAGTGGTGAAAACATCTGGATGCAGGTACAACAGACCCGTCCGCAACAAAGGACTAAACAAATACTGGGCATCCGTACAATTATTTAATTTCGTTGATTCCGTGCTGCACGAATGCGAATTAATCACGGGTGGTCACTGGCCGTGTATCTATAGCGTCGAAGCTTTGTCGAATTTTGCACAAGGTATTTTTTTTCTGCTCGATTAATTAATGTATGTATTAATTTCGATAATTAAAAACTTCAGAGATACATGCTGCTGTACGAAATTAATATGCAATGAACGGAAATCACGGAGAAAAAGTGCGGAGCAACTTTTTACGTGTGACCATGATGATGATGATGGAAGCCAGCTCTTGGTGTTGATGATCAGAACAAGACGCATCGGTTAGAATAAGGAGAGGATATCATACAAAAAAAAATACATATACCTACGTATACGAAAAACGAATTTCAAACTGGAAATGCTGTCCTTACATTCATACAGCCGAATATGTCTCCCGCTGTGAGGCAATCATAATTTTTTTTTCCCCCCTTTTGGGTTTTCCAATCCGCTACTTATTTTTTTTTATACGCTGTATCTTCTGTGGGTGATTTGTGCTTTTCACTTCCAGATAAAAATGCTCCTAATGAAATATAGTCAGGCACGGACGTTACGCAAACAACAGCAGGATCTGCCATAAGCACGCAAGACAAATTTTATACGCAAAAACACAAGCCGCTTAACCTGTGATGTCACCTGAACCGCAAGGCGGAATACCTAGCAAGTTTGAGACGTAAAATTCACAAGAGAAAATTGCTCGAAAATTGCACTTCATTTAAGATCAGCGCACTGATCGCATCGACATGTAACGCAAAGGGGAATCTAAAATATTTTTCAATTTTCTTCACTCATTTGTTTTTCTGTACGGAAAACGTGATCGATTGTTTTTTTTCGTTGTTTTGTGTAAATCCCAACAACGGCAACAACAAACAAGAAAGAAAATCAAATCGCACCTAAACGATCCTCAGTAACAATTTGCCAGTGCCGTCAACACGGCGTCTATTTCAATTTCAATTCATTTATCACTTGCAATGTATCTATTAGGTGCATTTTGTTAGCTTACAGTCATATCTGTGGTGTGCAATTGTCGCCTGTGTACTCGAATAATGCCGAGTACACTGACTCTCTGCCGTATAGCTATATGCGACGAAAACACAACAGCGATTAGACTTTTAACATTTTCACAATTTCACCCAAAAATACCGAAGTCAGATTTAGAATGAAACGAGTTTGCACTGTATTCGGTGGACTTTTTGGGTTAAAGAGTGTACTGCAACTGCAAATAGATGCAACTGTAAGAGTATCTGTGTGCAAGTAGAGAGCAAATTGTGTGCATCTCTGATGTGTTCGATTAAAACGACACCACAGCACACAGTTGTTGTCGCGCACAACATATTCGGGCATGATGCGATGATGATGTGCAATATCGTCGTGACGTTCGTTCGCATCGCATACTTATAGAAGGTTACGTGTACGATGCGATACGAGAAGAATAGCGATGAATAGTGATCGAAAGGGGGTCGGGATAAGGCAATGCGGATATACTTGGGATGCATGTGTGTTCTTTAAATAGCATTAATCGATTTAATGAGAGTTTTGCGAGTATGTGTGGCTGTGGACGCACCCGGCTCGAAGGACCATTTGAAGTTCAACGCAACACTATGCTTTCGCGAATGGTTCTTGTAGCGAGTTTTTATTTACGAGAATATATTTTGTAACTGGCCAAGTCTGACTGAAAATGGGCTGTGATCCACCTTGAAGTACCCAGAAAAATTGGTTGTGAACCGGCTTGAAGTATGAAGAAAAAAATATTGGGAATCAATAACTAACACCAGATTCACACGGGCGTATTTAGAATTGACAGCTATTGGATCGGCGAAATAAGCAGTGGTGGTTACCCAAAAACCTGTCTTTCGAATGGCATTTTATAAATTGGTTGTGATCCGTCTCAGAGTACCAACCAACGGTGATGGTAGATCAGCAACCTCAGGTTTGACGGTAGACATTAAACGAACGTTTTCTCCATCTTTCAACTACGGTCTTCAAATATTTTCGACTGATTTCAGACCACGCACAAAAATAGAAAAAAAAAACAAAATTGGTGGTTATCCGGCTCGAAGGACCAGGCGAATGACTTTGGATTCATTGCTTATTTCGCTATAGTTTCTTCAGATATCAACATTCAATTGTCGACTCAACTGACAATTATCTACATTTAGAGGTTTGGAGCTTGATTCATTAAAATTCGAGGGACCTCTGTCATTTCAATCGCTCTGTATAGGCAGTCTAGAAAATTATATCGTGCATCATATATGTATAAAGGCATCACATTTCAGGTTGTTCGACGAGAGATAAAAACACACAATGTTTTCATATCACTAAATATTATATTAACTGCCCTAGCAAAATGTACTCGTGTCGAGAGTTTGATTAGAAAAATGTGTTCATCACTCTGGCTGCAGAAGGAGAGTAATGGCAAAAGGTTGACAAAAGAGGACCGTTTAGCAGCATTTATGATGATTTCTACGCACAGCTCGCACGATATTATGTTAAATGTAGGAATGAAATTGTAGATAGACAATATTCCCGACTCACGCTAAGCCGAATATATTCCGTGTAAGCCAAAGTATGTGAAGCACACCGCTACCGGAATATATAGTCAACTCCGTGCAAAACATAAACAAGCTATAGATACTCGAGGTCTAATAATTGCTTGGTCATTCTTTTTCCCAATAAATGTATATGGAAGACCAATCAATAACTTTGAAGCTTCGGTTTTGATTTCCATTAGGAAACGCCTACAAGGTCAAACATAAAAATATATAGCAATCTGGCTCGAAGGACCTATTAAAAATCTTTGTTTAATTCTAATGCTTGAAGAATCCCGCTGTCAATTAATTATTTAAGTAAAAATTCACTGGAGGTATAACGTTTTAAAGTGACTCAGACTCGAAGGACTAACGAAATAATGCGACTCTAATTAGTAGTAAGTTCCAAATGGCATTTTGTGATAGTGAACTATGGTGGCAAGTACTCTTAAGGCAATAATTACAGTCAGGCAGCTAAAGGATTTATTTGAGTTAATTTTTGGGACCAAGTAATGACCTACGGCTTTCATATGTCTCCAAGTTCTATAAGAAAGAATACTCTCAGGTTCTGCTGTCACGGCTTTAAGGGAGGTGATCTTTGTCAGGTAAGTAGTATCCTTCTGTAATCTGCCTGTACCATCGCACAACGGCTGAAGCACAGACGACAGCTAAAATTTTACCACTTAGTAGATAGCACCACGTTTCTATACAGCTCGAAACGAAACGAAACAGCTCGGCCGATTTTTTAAAATGTGTTCCAGCTATCACCTTATCTTTTTTGGCAACCCTTTCGCTGAGCAATCAACTTAACGTCACGAAAATATATTAAAAAAGACTCAAATTGAGTATCGGCTGTTAAAAATTTCATCTCACCACACAGTAGCAACTATTTTATCAACAAATGTCTAAACACCCAATTCATGACAGCTGTTAATTAATGGAAAATTTACCAAAAAATATTTAAGCAAAATTAAAAATTTCAACAAAGTAAATAACATGTTGGCGGGGGCAACAGATCATAAATTAAAAGCTTTCGCTATAAATTTATAAATAAAATATGTTTAAGAAAAATGACGAAAAATACTGACACCAGTCCAGCTGTTGTGACAGTAAAATATTTTAAACACCCTCGGGCTATGTCTAATTTTAAGTTCGGCAAATGAGATGGATTCGTATATATATATATCTATTCACTTAAGTTCTAATGACCTGATTACTGAAATTGAACTCGAATAAGGGACATAAAGAACGGAAATCCCTGATGCACTTATATTTAGATAGAATGCTAAATATACATTCACATCGAGGCCATCACAGCAGAAGCATTGGTACTAAAAAAGCCCCCAAACAAAATCAAACAAAGTCAGTCAAGAAAGTTAAGATCCGCACTCTAAATGTGATCTGGCTCGCCATGGATGTTGTGCGCTCCATCGCCGCTGTTGTCGTCTTGTTGGTTGTTGGTTGCGCGCAGCCATCTTCGTCGTCCCATTAGCTTCACGAGGTGGTGATAAATATTGCATTCAGAGACACTAATGTTTTGCTCTATGTCATAAGGTTAAATTACAACATGCATTCACACTCGCATCATTTTCGATATCTCCGCGCAGATACTCGTACATCGTTTTCTTGAGAGGGTTTTCTCCTGTCCTCCTTTGGGCTGGTATAAATGAGTTAAAAATCTATAAGTAGGCAATGGCAGTGGCACAACAACTGTGAACCGCATAACATAATCCACTGTGCTTGGCGCGTCGGCAATTGCATGCAAGGGCCAAAATAACACAACAGATACTTGTTGTGTGTGCGCAACGCGCGGAAAAGATTTTGGCACACACAAAGAGGTATTAGCAGCAGCCGGAGTTCCTTTTTCTTATCGCTGACTCGACGATATACGCGTATGTTTGTGTGTGTTGGCATGGCCAGAAGAGGTAAGCGTATCTGTGCTGCTTGCACGCATTTGCTGGTACGAATTAAAATAATCGCTAAAAGCGAACCACAAAAAGAAAAAAAAAGAACTCCAAAGATACGAAGGCAAAACGAAGAGATATCTACTTTTTGTTAAGCTGCTTTTAAGTTGATACTAAACTTAAAATACTACTAAACCTGTATCTTTGACTCATGGGTATGGGGTGTGAGCTGTGAGTGCATTCAACCAACTGCAAGACGAGGAGATTTACAGGGGTAGATGCGCAAAGGTCAGTTTTACGCTGTAACGTGGATGGGTGTATTCGCTTACACACCGATCATCGTTTAAGTGGCAATTAATAAGGATTTTTATGAGCCGTAAAAATGGTTGACAAGTCTCTTGACAGAAGGCCAATGCGTCGCTGTTGCACTGACAGTGTTGTTCTCTCTGACGTTCAGGGTTACCAGCCTCAGGAGATTCTCGCAAGCATCTCCTTCAGTTATCATGAAGAAAATCTTCCAAATTAAGTGCAGATAGCCTGGCAACATTATACATTATACTGCATGCAAGTGGCTGCAGAGTGCAGATAGTTTTTGTTGCCGAGACGCATCTTCTTTTTTGAGGCTGCTAATTTGAATCCTCATAATATGAGTGTTTTATGTGCATTATGTTGCGAATTTTACGAGTAGACTGCGCACAAACAAAAAATTATGTTCATGCGTTTAACAAGCTTTCCATACTGGCCAACACACACACACAGCCACGCATTGGTGTGCGCAAAGGCTACTTTGGTAGTTTTAATGATCGAGTGTGATTACCTTTACGCCCCAGCGAGGTGTATGAAATAAGCAAATAACTTTAAGGATTATTTTCACCTTTTTCAACTTAATTGGCCGCTCGCAATGGCGGACGTACCCGAACCGACTGTCGCAATCTCAATAAATGTCACAATAAATATGACACACAAGTTGCTCATCTAAGCTCGTATAAAATCGCCTTACTCATACATTCTGCAACAGAGCACAGTGAGATCAATGGTTGACCAAAATTGAGAAATAACCTCGAGATTTATGCAGTTAAACTTGGGGGAAATATGGTCTGCGGACAAGAAAAACTCTGTGGATTCTTTTAGTCGGGGGAACGCAATCCATAGATGCATATATATGGTGCCTTGTGCAAGACCGCTGCCATAGATGACAGCGACAGAGACTACCACGACGACGGCGACGATGCTTGGTATTCGGATTTTCGAGGATTCGCGGGCTTTTAGACTCTTATAAAGGTACCTACTATAGTGTTGTT
The DNA here is from genome assembly GCA_963082955.1 of Cheilosia grossa. Taxonomy (NCBI): domain Eukaryota; kingdom Metazoa; phylum Arthropoda; class Insecta; order Diptera; family Syrphidae; genus Cheilosia; species Cheilosia grossa. The sequence goes on from OY720144.1 coordinate 92,015,437, forward strand.
TTTTGTTTTCTAGTGTCATTGTGTCATTGTGTGTCTGAAGTGCATTATGGAGGCATAGAAGTGAGTGAAATAGTACGTGTGCGCATGAAAGCAGCGTTCTTCCGTGGACATCGCTCTGCAGATACATAGACACGGTGTGTGTTGTTTATGTTTTCGGAGCCGTGATATTATGGGGTAGTGGATGAGCGGGCGATCGCACACCGTGCACATTTTACATTTTGAGGAGATGTGACAAATTTGGAGGAGATAAAAACACGACACAACGACATTGCATAGCAATATGGTAATATCTCTTTTTGTTGGGCAATGTTTTCGATGGCGCGCGATTGTCGGGAGTGCTTTCCCATTACCGTGTAGGTACAGATCAGACGAAAAGGCGGTTTATCGGGCATTTTAGAGTATGAGATAAACTGCAGGGACGGTTTTCGTATCAATGTGCGGACGGAAGTGACAAATACGGAAGAAAAGTGATCGTTTCGCAGGTTTGATGCTGCTCGAAGGACCAGTTAAATTCAAAATTATTTTTTGGATTCTAATAGACCACACTTTCCTTACAAATTTTAATTTTGACAACTTTTCGACTCTAAAACATTGCAAACATGTAGTTTTAGTGGTAAATTTCTTGTGCAAATACAGATGGGAGGACCAATTTGTGTAGTTTGTCGTAAGACATTTGTATTGACTAGCTATGGAACGTTTTGGCAAAGAAAACAATCAATAAAATTAATAGATAGAAAATTGGAAAGAAATATCCCATTGAACCTATTTTGGTCCAAGTGCACCTCATGCAGGACCACTCCTAAGCCAAGGAGTGTAGGCCTTAAATAGCCAAAGAATCAGTTGACTTTGTTGTCCGCCCTTAGAGTGCAGTTAAATAGCGATCAGAAATAGGCATATTTTACGTTTTTTTTGTTTTCAAATTTGAGCTAGGTAAACCCAAAATATTGGAGTAAAATTTCACCTCAACGGTCTTATTGCTGTGAAAGCGTTTATCAATTTAAAGGAATATTACAATTCACTTGGAATCAGCTTTAAATATGCGTGCTTTTTCGTACAAATTTTACTCTGATATTTTTACAACAACAGATAAAAAGTTTGTAAGAGAACAACGGATGCAAAGCTTAGGCATTCCTACAGTAGATGCAGCTCAAAAGTCGCGAACATTTAACCCCTCAACAGACAAAGGTGGATGAACTGACTTTGATATAGACCATACTTGTAAAGGTGTTTTTTTTATAGTGATTTAATTTTAGTTTGGTTAGTCATTTCAACGTGAATAGACTGACGCCTGAACAACGCTTCCAAATTGGGCAAATTTATTTTGAAGATCATGGTTATGTTCGAAATACGTATCGCGCACTACGTCCATTTTACGGTCAACATAATCGTCCATTAGAGCAATTAATTCGATTAACTAAGGAACGTTTTCGCACCACGCTTACTCTAAATGGTAACACGCATCCACAGAGACGTCGTACAGTGCGTACAGAAGAAGTCATTGCTGCTGTAGAGCGATCTTAAAAACGATGCTGGCCAGAACGTTACAGTCAATAGTGACCGCTATAGAGCCATGATTACTGACTTTTTCGTTCATCAATTGAACAACCATGATCTGCAGGAGCTGTGGTTTCAACAAGACGGCGCAACATGTCACACAGCTCGAGCCAAAATTGATTTATTGAAGGAAACGTTTGGTAACCGCATAGTTTCACGTCGCGGACCCGTGAATTGGCCTCCCAGATCGTGTGATTTAACGCCGCTTGACCATTTTCTGTGGGGATATGTGGAGTCGCTAGTCTACGCCAATAAGCCCGAAACGATTGACCACTTGGAGTACATATTTCGCGGCGTTATTGCCGATATACGGCCACAAATGTTGGAAAAAGTCATCGAAAATTGGACCGAGCCAGCCGTGGCGGTCATATGCCAGAAATCATATTTAAATTATAATGCCAGAAGATTATCTTTCGAATAAAGTAAATTTCATGTCGGTTTAAAAGAATCATCTTTGTTTTATTCCATTTCGAAGTTATACACCTTTAAAAAACAAACTCCTTTATAAAGTTCAACTAACCCATCGCTGACCTTACCCTGGGTAGATACAATGCAACATGAAGAGTCTTATAAAGTGAGCGAATTATGAACGTCGAAGGGTTTCCCATCATGTTGCGGAAAGTCCTTTCAGGATGACTTACAATGCCAACTAATTCCCATTGTGAAAACTTATTCGGCTCGAAGGACCGAAATATTCAAAAGGCAATCGCAAATAAACCAACAAAACTTTGCGTGCTTGGAAATATTTATTCATAAGCATTGTTCCATTTCGTCAAATGAAAATAACATTCTGCATAAAAAATGCAAACACGGTTTCGTGAGTTATGGAGTGAAATTATGACGAATTGGAGTGAGTCCAAAAAGATGCTAATTACATAAGGTACCTACCTATACTCTGTTCGAAAAAAAGCCTCCTGCCTTTCCGCAACTTCTGCCGCCCTAATGAATAAAATTCTCCAACTTGACTTTTAATTAAAAATATTTTTCCTCAGCAAAACTTATTATACACCCTTTATAGGAGGGGTGGAGGGCCAGCCGAGCCAAAGCCTTATTGTTGCCAACCCCATTTTGAGTGAACGTTAATTACCCCTTTCCCGATACGTGTATACAACACACAAAAATACTTATAAAAGTCTTAAAAGATACACTGGTTCTTAAACACTTTTTAAGATACTTTGGCAAAGTTATTTCTACGTTAGCAGCTGGCGGGCGGGGGTAAAAAGTCTGAGCGAGATGCAGCTTAAGAGACGTACACCTCAGAAATAGGTGTGCCGGTGGTGGTGATGGTATTTTTTAGGGTTGTTCGTCTTTAATATAACAACTCGACTCTAAAAATACAATTAAAATGAAGAATGGGCATGAAAATTCCCAATCCACCATTTAGAAGGCGCTAGAAGCCATGTGGAGGTTGTGTTGTTTTTAATGTAATTTAAGGAGGGGTGGCTCTTAAATACTATACATACGACAGCACCAGGCGAAATTTTTTCCTAATGCAATGACGAGATATTTGATATAGAACTTTCCACAGACAAACCTCCCTTATGCAGGATAGCATAGCGAAATCCCATTCATACCTTCTTTATATTCCCAATTGGGACATACGGTGGAATTATAACTTTCCGGTGCTATAAGGTTACTTTTGTTTCGCATACTCATATGAGGAAGGCAATCCGAAAATATTCAACTAATAAATGAAATATGATGCTAAAACACTTTCTAATCAGGGAAGGATATACGAGTGCGAGTGTAAGGGTGTCTTGTAACTTCTCAGCGTGTATTACCAGGGATTTACGTAAGTCGCACGGCTTGGAATTCGTATATATTAGATCTGTGTATGCAGTCTGTATCCCTCGCACTGAGTTGTTATTATTATGGGTAAAGTGAAGTTTGCACTCATATTGCCTCTGGTGGAGGGTTGGGCGAGCGCGCGAAAACCAAATTGACGCCAATTACCAGTCACAGCCACCAGTGTGCCACCCTCACTATAATCCTCTTCGGGGATTTTGGGAATATTCACTCAAGGGGAATCTGAGAGTGGAATATGGAATACTTTTGTATATTATTTTTGTTCCTTTTTGGCGGGAGGGAAAGATGTATTGCCTCGGTGTTGGGCACTTTGTATGCAGTAGGATAGTCGATTGGGGGATTTAGTGTTTGCATTCCAAGGAGATTGATTTTTTTTTTTTATTTTGCTTAAGGGTAATTAATGTATTAAATTATCATAATGGATCAGCGTGGCGAGAGGGTGTTAATAGACGTGGTGAATACCAGATGCGGCTCGAAGAACCAGCGTGTTTGTGATAGATGGAAATTGTTCCACTTTTGCGCTGCCCCAAATAGGAGCCTCATTTTGAACGAATTATTAACTCTAATAGTAGACACTTCCGATCCTCGTCCTTTATAGCCAATTTTAGATCAAATATTTTCTTGCTCGTTGTTTGTCAACATGTTGACTTGGGGTCTTGAGGAATGATCTGCAAAACTACGGGAAATTGTTAAAACAATAAGTTTCCCTTTAACTATCTTCTGTTGTCGAAAATGTTTCTTTGCCCTGAAACGCCAAAGGATACCCTCACACAATCTTGAAAATGAAATCAATGAATCTAAGGACCTTCTTCTTTTCTTTTGGGAATAAATTTTATTTCTGATTCAGACCTCGAGTCACAAATCTTACTATGCTCAACACCTCAAAAGATTGCGAAAAACCAGCACTTATCGCGAAAATACGGTTCGAAGGACCAAAATTCTCACTGCTCTAAGGTTGGCGTTGAATTTCCAACGAACATTGTATTTAATTTCATCCACCGGTTTATAGACCAGATAGAGAATTGAGTATTTGATGGGCAGAATGACAGAATCAGGAAGACCCAATTAGAGTACTGCGTTTTCGTAACTTTATAAGAACGGTATGCCTTTTGCTGGAGGGACATATGTGTTTCGCGCAGTAGATGAACCCCTCCTTTGCTGAAGGTTAGAATAATGTTGGAGTTTTTTTTGTGTTTTCTTACAGGCAATGCGGCTCGAAGGACCAAATAAATGAGTTTGGCCATTATAGCTACACTGCAAACAAGAGAGGCTCATTTCCATCGTTATGCCTTTGGTAGATGGAGAAGTGCTCAGTGTATTTTTTTGTAACGAAACCTAACATAGTCTATAGTCCTTAATGTTTTTCAGATATTTACAAGCTGTAGAGCGGTCGAAACTGGCCCGACGAAGGACCGACGCCAACGTACATTTTGCTTAACGAATGTATCGATTGACCGAAATTGCTTGAGAAGACGTGTTTAATAGAACCGTGTACTCAAAAATATTGCCGAGGATATGCTCTCAAAATTGTTTTCATCGTTGCAAACGTCCTGTATTTACGAATTCCACAATTGAACACAAAAACGTGTCCCATCCTAAAGCCAGTATCTCAACTTATTTCTCGGTTGATTTGGTTGTGTGTACTCCTTACAGATAAGGCACCACATTGGGTCGCGTCAGATACTCTTCCTACACGTATCAACTATGTGAACCCAACAATAAATCAGCATCTTCCATTTTGGTTATACTATTTCTATTTCATAAATAGGGAACCAATATATACAGAGAGTTTCCCTTAAAAGGATTATCATCCAACGGTTTCTTTTGAAATGCTATAAGCTAATGAATAAATAACTCGTTAAATTAGCTTTTCGGACCAATATCTCAAAAATATTTTGGGCTAACCGCACGAGCGTACCAATATATGCCAACCGATCGACAACTCTCAGTCGGATTAAAATTTGTTTCTCTCTCCATCCAGCAGGTCTTATCTTTCCTTTTCTTCTTTTTCGCTGCCTTCCGTATACATATACGTTCAGTTTGTATACATGGAACAAAATGAAAGCTTAGAAAATGATTACCAAGCCCCAAAGAGCATTTGGAATATTTATGCGTGGTTGAGTGTGTACTTTGTTATCTTCTTAGAATCGACCGGATTGACATTCTCCTTTTGTTCTTTGTCTATATGCATGCATATAGATGTTCGATGTTGGAGAGAAGGGCTCATATACATATTCTGAAGTCCATATGACATTTAGGTACGGGGCACACAAAATCTTGAATGGCTTCCCAGGAAATTTATTCAGACAAGAAAAATATCTAAAACATTTTTTAGCCAAAAATCAATCCGCCAACTCGTTTTTATTTAGGCCACATTTAGAGGAATGCCGTGGACGGTATATAGCCATACCCAATACCCATACTGAAATCGATGAAACCTGATCCTCGTGACCGATCAAAGGAAAGTAGGTATAATTAACACCATGTTAAGGGCGTAAGCTCCAAAGTAGCTTAGCTAATTAAGTGTGGTCTCGTTTATGCTGCGTTTTTTTCTCCGTTGGTATATTTGCATTTGAAGCTTAAGAAACAAATGCCTACACTTTGTTTGGAATTCCATACGCTTTACAGAAGCCGTATACTGTACAGAGGCGGCACTGGCTAGAGAGACAGGGCCAAAGAAAATACTTGTAACAGTGAATTAACATTTAATGACTCAAAGGGTCTTGTGATGTTGTTGTTTTTTTGTGTTTCATGAACAAGCTACTTTGTGAAACTCCCCCAAAGCACACGCAGTTGGTGTAAACCGCTTGCATGATTAGCCAAAACCTATGGCTAAGCTGTAAAGGGGATTTTCGAAACGAAATTACTCGAGTTCAATTGCTTCGCAGGATTAAATATCAAAAGGTCCGCTTTGAGCGTATGTAGAAGGGTGAGATTAGATCAATAAGTGAGGTCAATTGCGTTCTTTTTCTTCTTCGACTCTGTTTGCGTGTCCACTTTCGATGGAGGAATGTGGGTGAAACGAAAAGAAGTAGTGCGCTTTCCTCAGTAATGACGTTTACGTTAAAGGGTTGATTTGGGGAAAATTCGATCGGGGATTTAACCAACCGAAGCCAATAATGGATGTGGGCTTGAATTTGAACTCTTTTAAATTATTTATTTATCATAATTGAGTTGATGTTGTCTTTGGGAATTTATGTTGGTCACCAGATACACTCTGACAGCGATGGGAAAAGCCGCAGATTGTATTCGATTTATTGTGGTGGATGTCAAGAGGTTAACCACAAATAGGTATTTGTGCAGATACTGAGTGCATTTAAAGTGAGCCTGAGCATTAGATGGGTCTAGGGAGAAAATGTATATCCTTTCAGAGCAATTTGATGGAGGATTGTTTTAGAGCTGGATTCGATTGCGAAGCTTTGAATTTTGTCAATTCTGCATACGTGGTTGTGGAAGTAGAGGTTTTATCTCCGCCAGAGCTTAGAATAAAATAAAGGTTTCAACTATGAAAATCGCTCCAAGAAGTCTAATCGTGGAGAAAAGGCCTTTTTTCGAAATTCCTACAAAGTGTTTGTTTAGAAATACGAGTGCATGCTGCTGAACTATTGTTAGCATGCCTCTGGTTTCCAATAGTTGGCTTAATTGTTCCTATCGCTTAATTAGCGCAAGCTGAAAGCAATTGCCCGATGACGAAGTGGTGCTTTTTAATACATTTAACTGGAGCAAATATGTTTGTTTTTAAATAAATACATCGCTTGACTGGTGCAAGTGGTCGTACCGATTGCTGGGTTATTTTGAAACGGAATTTTAGGAACCTTAGATCCAATGGTAGATGACATTTCGTGGACGGGAAGAATGCAAGTTGTTTTAGGGCCATCTGCTAAACCTCCAAAAACAAGAATGTTGTGTACTGTTTCAATATAAATTCTAATGTGAGTAAGCCGTGTATTTCCCTCCAAAGAACCCGCATGAACAGTGGCTTTCTAGTCCACATTTACCTGGTAGGCTATACATTGATTACTTTTTCTCTCATTTATGAAAAAGTAACAAGCTTGGCTAGTAAGTAGTCAACTTATGGATTTTTTAAAAGAAAATTTGAGCTACGAATCAGGAATTAAAAACCCTTGATACACATTTCTTTATTGGACAACGTTTTAACCAACTCCATTCAAATTCTGTAGGTAAGTAGGCATACAGTTGCGGTGTATCAAATTGCCAACTTTACCGAGTTTAACTAAAGGGTCCGCCATCTCACTTTTTTTTCAACTAGTGCTTATTTCGCGAATGGTAACATTTAGCTCATGTCTGATTTGACAGATAATTAGTTTTATCCTTCTGCTGAACGAATATGGTTGAGTATACGCTTGATGAAATGACCATGCAATGCGTTTTCGCTTCGCTAACTGGGCCTGCAATCGACTAAGAGAAGATGACGATTTTCCCAAAAAAAACATCTTTTCAAATGAAGCTCATTTTCATCTTGGCGGGTATGTCAACAAGCAAGATTGTTGCATTTGGGGCACAGAAAACCCGCACGCATACATTGAATCGCCGATATACCAAAAACGAGTCACTGTTTGGTGCGGAATTTGGTCCGGAGGCATAATTGGGCCATTTTTCTTCGAAAATGAGCAAGGAGTGGCCGTTACAGTCAATGGCGATCGTTATCGGGCCATGTTGAACGAATTTTTGTTCACAAAAATTGAAGAGGAGGATATTGGCAACATTTGGTTTCAACAGGACGGCGCTACGTGCCACACAGCCGAAGCTACACTCGATGTTTTGCGCCCTGTTTTTGAAGATCGCATTATCAGCCGCAGAGCTGATGTCGTTTGGCCACCTCGGAGCTGCGATTTGACACCGTTGGACTATTATTTGTGGGGTGCCATAAAAGATAAGTGTTACGCCGACAAGCCAGAGACAATTGACGCTTTAAAGGACAATATTCGTGAAGCCATTGGTGAAATACAGCTGCACACAATCGATAATGTGCTTAAAAATGGGACCGATCGTGTAGGCTAATGCATGGCCAGCCGAGGCAGCCATTTGAATGAAATTATTTTCCATTATTAACCGGAAGGATTGTACTTTCAAATAAAAAAAGAAATTTGAGAAAATATTCAGTAGTTTTTTTTTAAGCATTTTCAAAAAAAAAAAAGTTATTTGGCGGACCCTGTATATCTTCATCTATCATCTATAGTTCAGATTCCATGAATCTATACTTTCCGTACAGTCACTCATCTCAGACTATTTCGGTTCCACAGAGGTTCCGTTTAACTAAATCCAGTATCTTCGATTTCGAAAACAATTTTGGACGAGAAATTCCTCAAGGCTCCGCATTGAAGCCCTATCATTCGGAAAAAAAATCGTCGCTCGCCTACGTGTCGTCGTCAACAAAGGATATTCGCTTCCGGAACATTACCGCAAGCAAAAACAAACACCAAATCAAAACTAAGCCGCGTCTCAAGGATAATTCATTGCCAAATCGCTTCACGTTCTTTACCTTTATTATTATTTTTTAGCAAAGCAAAACCTTGAGCCACAATCACATACATCGAGACAGAAACACGCTACCCAAAGACCCGAAGAATTAACACAGATCACAAAAGGCGAGCTAATTCGCACTGCAAAATATTCCAAAGCAACCAAGACGACCAAAAATGAGATGTCCCATCCCAAAAAAAATACCGCCGTCGTCACCCAAATCGAAGAAGAAGGTAGAGAAGTCGCATTAGCCATGGGTAACTCCATGAAGGACATGCTATCCGCATCGAACAGATATAGTTTCGTTCTCGTGGACATCGAAAAGGAGAATTATAAATTTAGCTTTGTTTTGTATGTTTTTATTTGCGGTTTTATTTTTGGAGCGATTTGGTGTAGAAGCACAAATATGTTGCACAGGTATCTGAGGCTTGGCCCAAAAACGCAAACCGATGAAGCGACAGTGATGACATTTTTGTGGTTGCTTGGGGTCCACTTTTTCATTATAATTATTGTATTATGTCCCATCCGTTTCGCGGTTAAACAATTTTTTTTTTTGTGTTTTCTCCACATAGTTGAAGAAGAAGGCATCATCATCATCGTAATCATCATCATCGACATCAACGTCGTCAGCAACATTAGCAAAACCAGACATTTTGGCAAACGATGAAATTGATGCAGCAGCAATCAGAACGAGGATAACGAGAATCAAATGAAACGGAACGGAGAAAGGGGGGCCCAGCCAAAAACGAATCATTAAATGACAGATATAGTCTTCGTAAGGCTTCGTCTCTCGCTCAAGTCGGGGGGTTTCTCTCTGGTGTCTGGTTGATCTTAAATTACCCGGTTGCTGGCCAGACTGTATGTCTGCATGAGCTCCGACTTCTGAGAATCATTTTTCATTTGCACCATGTTTGGACTACCAGTACCTACTCGAGTTTCGTCCATCCATGTGAAAAAAGGCATTGTCTATCCGGTCACACGCAACTTTCGGTTTTCTGCGATTAATTTTCGCAAATAAGATTTTTCGTACTCGAGGTGGGGTGATTCGTTTTTGCACAATTACATCATAGGCCAGGGTCTAATGAAAGTTTTACTAAAGCAGACTGATGGGAGTACAGGGCGTAGATGCCTTCGTTTATGTGTACAAATGGAACGCGATGGGCTTCCTGGAGGTTTTCATGTTTTAATTAATCGACAAAGACACGCCACACCAGTCCAGTGCCAGTAAGTCCATCATCCATCTGAGATTTTTGATACACAGGTGAACTGTTCGCTTGTCGTGTATATCTGTCCAGATACGGAAAGAGGCTCCTCCATATTTATTATGTCGGTCGTCGTGGTCGTCTCCTGTGTGTGGTTTTCAACACCCACATAAATTACGAAACACGAAAATTTCATCCGACTAAGCGTGTGTGTGGAGGTTGGTCTAATAGGGAATGAGCTCTGGGTCTTTTTAAGCTCTAGGTTGGGGTAGAAGTTTCGTTTTATTTTATTTTTTTCCTACACTTAAATGGTAATGAAATTGCTCGATTAGAAATAACAGCCACGCCTTCGGTGATCACGCAAATTCTATGTTTTGCTTTTGGTCTTGTTCCCTTTGGAGTGGTATAATAATTTTCTAACGACAGGAGTCTTGACGGAGTCATTTGTGTTATGTACCGGGCTCGGGGAATGTTAAAAAGAAAAAACTGTGAACTGTGAAGTGAAGGGCCAGAGGATAATAGTGTTATAATGTTTGGGCGGGCATGGGGGATGAAATTGGCCTTCAAAAAGTCAGATTGCATGATGACTTGTTTTTTTTTTTTTTTTAGATGTTCGTGTTTACGTTTTACGGAACGGACGAACAACAGTGAACGCAAAAAAATGGAATCCTAATTGATGGGGTGGCAACGAAGTCATCACCGCTTTTGTAGTGATTAATAGCACGGAAGAGGAACGACTTTGCGGCGGGCTACACGCCTGGGTGGACATTACTCTTTCGCGAAACAGATTTCAAGGAAAAGCCACAAAAAAAATTGGAAATTTGCAGAAAAACAAAAAAACCTTTTAGCGCCGGACGGTGAAACTATGAAGAGGTCATTAGCAGGGTGTCTCAGAACTGTAAATAGGTTCATGTTGTGAGCAAGCTTTAGCTTATCGATAAAATGATTGCCTCGAAGATTTGGCTCACAAATATGCTGCTGCAGAAAATGTCCATTAAAAGAGTGAAAGAAGTGAGATGAAACTATTTTGTCGAAATGTTTCTGCAAAAACCAGTAGGTAAATGCAGCTTCTTTTTATCTAACAAGAAATATCACATATGAAAAGAAAAACAAGCTTATAATTAAACCAAAAGTCCATTATACTCCATTAGTCAGTTGAATTCCCAGATTTATATCCACTTCCAATTAGGCTCGCTTTTAGTACAAAAATTCTCACTTCTCGCAGACGATATCAAGTCACACACAAATGCACCACACTAACAGTTTTGAGTTTGGGTAAGCGTGGCCAGGATTAAAATCATTATCCAACCCGGAATATTACCCACAGAGCATCCATAGCTACAGCATACTCGAGCTTTATGACGCCAATGATGATGTTGACGATGATGTTGCTTAGGATCAAATTGCAAGCGCTGTATACTATAATGGCACCCACTTAATAAGTGTACAGGGTTGGAAATGAACACGACGAAAAAAAGAACTCAACTGCTTGATGATTTCGATCCTTCCCGGACATGCGACTGCATTTTGTCACCGGACTGTGGGGACAATTTTTTAATTTTTTTTTTTTTGTGTAATATTCTCTGATATTGTGGAAGTAATGTCTTCATTAACTGAGATGGCCAGACGAAAATCGATTTACGTACAAGATTGTCAATGAACTGGGCGCGCGTAGATGGAGTCAAATTATTTATGAAATATGAGAAGTTTTTTTTTTTTTTTGTGTGTCATAAGAGACAAAATTCACGGGCTAGGGTGAGTGGTAAATCCAAATACCGATAAAAAAAAGAGTGTTGGAAATTTGATGCATGCAGGAATCAATTGCAGGGATATAATATGTAAAAGGACGACTTTTGGCTGAGGGAGGGACTCTCAGTTGATGGATGGGATAATGGATAGTAGTTATAGCTTGGACGGACCAAGATACATATGAATATGAGTAAAGACTACCAATAACATAGTTTGTTTCGTAGAAAATGGACAAGTCCCATAAACGCCAACTGACCTCGCGCACAATGATTGGGTTGTCGAACTTCTTGACCAATTTAAAATTATTTCCTTACAAAAACACCGAGACGTCCATAAACTGAAACATGTTGCTGGTGAAAATGAACCTCAAAATATTACTAAACATGTTGCTAAGGTCAATGTTGCGCAAAATATTAATTAGATATAATAATGTATGGGATAATAAATATATAGAATATAAATGTATTAAATATAGATGAATTTTGTTTGCTCATTAACATGCAACATGTTGCATAAAAAAATTGTACGCAAAAAAAAGGTTTAAAAATGTGCATTCGGAAATATATTTAACACATAAGGCCCCCTTATGTGAGTCTTGTCAGTGCGATTGCTGTATTTATCTGTGGCTTATTTTATGCAAAAAAAAAAGGTATTCATACTCAGTTTTTAGACACACGCGGACGTGGGTAATGGAAATTCGTTGTGTAAGGGACGTAGAAATATATAAGTGGTAGTACGTTGCGGGGCATCGGGGCCATAGTGGTATATTTAGGTCTTCATGGGAATATACTACATCTCATGATAGTTAAAATATAATCGAAATCACACATTCGACCTTTTTTTACACGAACAAATACTCATTGATGACATTTGCCGACCTTGGTGAAAATGTAGACAAAGAAGAAACGTTTGCTCTACACTATTTTGAAGAAACCGATTTTGTTTTAGGCTCTAAATTCTGATTTTAAGAAAATCTTATCAAAAATTGGTACCAGGATAATCAACAAAAAAGAAGACGACTTTCAGCAAAAGCCTTTTACAAAAGTGGTTGCATGTTTAGATAATAGTACGAAATAAAATTAGCATTAGTAGAACTATAAGATAACTTATATTTTACGCACCTTAAATAAGAACTTCAAAGAAATATAAATCTTAAATTACAATACCTATCCCTAAAAATATATACATAGTACTGTAGACACTCAATGCGTTCGCAGTTTGACGAAAATCCGTCCAGTGAAAGACATTCCTCCATTTCGCCTGTAACAATGCCACTGCTGACAGTCCACAAGAAGAGTACAACGACGATAACCGATGACGACTCACTCCAGCTGATGACACGATGACAACGACGCCGACAGCATGTTTTCCAATGTTGCAATAACAAGTCAGTATTTTTTTTTAATTATTTTATAACAACAAAACATTTATTTTTCACTTTTTCATATCCTCAATATTAATAATTTCTTTACGTTTTTTTTTTTTTTTTTTTTTAGTTTTGCATTTTTTCCATAAGATTCTTGTCATTTTTAAATTTAATACTTTTCTTCGTTTTTTTTTATATTGTAATAAAAATTTGCGTTTAAAATTTACTTCGTATCTCTTGCGGTTTTGCTAGCCCATTCCTAGTTATTCCTTTGTATTTATAGCTTTTGTTTTTTTTAATATTCTTACTTATACTCAAATAAGTTATTGTTTTTACCACATTTTCATTTCGGTATAGGTATACATTTTGTTTTATTTTTTACTTTAGGTTTATAATTAAGTGAAGGAAGTTTACTTTTTTGGAAAAAAAATTATATTTACTTTTCTTTTAACTAAATACTAGGCGGTTTTTTTTGTTTTTTTTTTTTTTTTTTTTGTTTTATGTTTAGTTTTAGTACTTATTTCATTATCAAATAATCAAAAATATATTTATATTTATGTATATATATATATTTATTTATGAACTACTATTTAATGTTTCTTTAGTATACAATATTTACTCTTTGTTTTACGTATATCAGTTAGGACTTTGACAAAACCGAAATGAAAAACAAAATTAAATGAAAAACAGCTGCTGAATGGCATTTGCATGAGATAAAAAAAAAACATAAATGGGCTTGCATTTCGTCAACGAAAAATCACAAATAAAACCTAATAGTACAAAATAAAAAAAAATAAAAAACCCAATAAGAAAAATGAAATAAAAACAGGAGGAATCAATTTTTAATATATTAATAAATTTTATTTTGCTAAAAATAAAAAAATGCTAGGTAATAATATTTTGTGGTTTATTACAATTTTGCTACTATCTAATATTATTTTTGTATCACTTAAAACATATTACGTATATTTGATTTTTGTTTTTCGTTTTCTTTCTTTTATAATTATCCACAACATAACATAACAAAACAAGAGAAATGAATAAACAAGCATAGCTTTTATTCTTTTACGTATATAAATTAGATTTTTACTTTAATCCTTTGAAACAAAAAATTAAATTGGCCTGTTATTAACACAAAAAAGATATACAAATGTATATATATATAAATATATAAAATATTTCAATGCAGCAAATCACAATTTTCAATTGAAATTGAAGCAAAATTATTTTTGTTTCACGAAAAACAACGCTCGCTTACAACAACTGCATAAAAATATCAGGAAGATTAGGAAAGAGGGGTATTCTGTATGTATATAGGTAGAGTTTGTTTTCAATAACAAAAACAAAACAAAAAACAGTGAAAACAATATTAAAATGCCCATATAGCTTTACAATTGAAGCGTTTGATTTTTTTTTTTTTCAATATTTTTTAGAAATAGTAAAATTGTTTTTTTTTTTCTTTCTTAATTTTGTGTTGATTAAGTACGTTTTTGTTTGCTTTGTTTCTTAATTAAAAATTAGTACTTTTTAAGAAGATAATAACCAACCCACCCTTGTTCGTATTTTGGATAAGAACATAAAAATTAAAAATACATTAATGTTAAGAATTAGTTTTGTTTTCGTTTTTTTTTTTTAAATCCCTTTAAGATTGTTTTTAATCGTATATCCTTGATGTTTTTTTTTTTAAATAATGTTTTATGCGGTTCGTATACTTTTCATTTGAACTTAAGTTTATTTTTACGTATCTTTTTTGTATATTTGTATGAAAAAAAAAAAGAAGAAAAAATGCTTTTCGACGAAAAAGTTTGGCAAGATAAAAAACTTGATATCTTTTCATTTCATTAAAACTCTTCCAAATACAAAAAAAAGATAAATCTAACTAATTAAATTAAAAAGAAAGGAAAATGAGGACGAAATAAATTTGTAGTCGTATACTTCTTTATGATTTTTTTCTATGTGCAATAACTAACTTTAAAAACAAAACAGATAAAATTAAAACAAGAACGGAAAATATATTTATAATTCCCTATCAACTAGATTAAGTTTTACGTATATTTTTTGCATCTTATTAAATATGTTTTGTTTTACTTGTATATTTATATATATATAATTTGTTTTTATATATTTTAGTTCATCAGTCATTAAAAAATTACGTATATCGTTTTGGATCCTTAATGCAATAGAAAGGAAAAAGAGGTAAACAAGAAAGTTTGTTGCCTTCGTTCAACTTTGTGGAACTTTTCGCGTGCAACTTGCCCCCAGGGATGCGATCTATAACCACATGCATGCAATCGTCCACAGCTCACTGTCATTATTATTATTATTTTTTTTTTTTTTGTTTTTTTCTTGAGAAGCAAGCTACAGTGTATTTTTTTCGAATCTGTACTGAATTTGCCATGATGTGTGTGTGTATAGATACTTTGGGTAAGGTTTTCCTATTTTACGGGTGTTTTGTGAATGTTATGCATTCTGAAAAGGACAATTTGTACAAAAACGGCATAATGGTATAAGATTATCCATCAAAAGAAAATAAAAAGTTGTATGTAATTGTTTATCCCCAAACAAAGAAAGAAAAAGCGATACCAAAAGAGCACAATTTCTGGCGAATATCAGATGAAGCGAAAACGAAAAGATATCGCAGGGAATATTTTGTGTTGGACTTGGCAGGACTTAAGCTTTTTCCTAGATTATCGAAAATAATTTGACTCTAGCAACCAAAAGTCCCCAGAAAATTTAAAAAAAAAAAATGTGTAAAAGAAATTTTTTTTTTTAAAAAGAAAGATATTTATAGTTATATATTATTTTTTGTTTTTTGTTTTAAAATACATCTATGTACATGCAAAAAAATTAAAACAGAAATTAAAAAACACTTAACTAGAACAGCTGTTGTCTAAATTAAAACCGTAGTAGTGTGTCAAGGTATATGATGTTCATCTGTGTGGATTTAAATCAATATCAGTGTGAGTGAAGCACTGCACTCCGTATATCGACACACCATAAGTGAAATTTGAAAAAGTGTTTTTTAATTTCTATTTTATTTGATTGTAAATTATAAGAAACATTTTTTTAAAAATTATTGGCGAGCTATATGGGCCTCTTGCAAAAACGAAGTTTTCTTTTTTTTTTTTCATTCTTAAATATTTTTTTTAGTTAAATTTTATCTTCTTAGATTTTTCAAATCATTTACTTTAGCGGTAATTTTTTCTCTTAGATTTAAGTTCATTTTTATACAAATTTGTTACTATTTTCATTGAGTTATTTTTTGTTTATTTAAGAAATTTGTTTGTACAATTTATTTTGGAGAAAAAAAAAATAAACAAAAAAACAAAAATTTTCTTTAAAAAAATTTTGTCTTATATTTACTTAAAAAAATTGGAACTAAATGTTCGTGTTTTTTTTTTCATTTTGGCATTGCTTCACGTATAGGCAATAAAAAGTTTAAAAAACATTTATCTATGCCGTGTATAATTACCCGGTTTTATAATATCTTTTTAGGGACAACAACATCCACCAGATTTTTTTATTATTATTTTTGCGTAATTTTTGGTATCCAATTTTTTTATTTGGCGTGCCGCAGAGTTGTGTGCGTTAGAATTTTTTTTTCACTTTTTCTTGGTCTATACGTGTGACAATTTTTTTTTTAAACTTTTGTTGTGGTGTTAATTTTTCACATAATTTTTTGTAGTATTTTCGTTTTTTATATAATTTAAGCTTTTTTATTTTTTTTTTATTTAATCCCAGGGCATTGTGAGCACCCGCTTCGTTTTTGCAAGAAGGTCGTTATCGTACTACGAACATGGGTGCACCACCGCATTGTAGCTCGCCAATATAGGACCATGTGCTCCCGCGAAGGGGGTACTCACAACGTCTGGTGTACTAGCTCCATCGGTGTGCGATGTTGAATCGGCATTACTTCTTCCTTCACCATTAGCTGAACCTAATTCTGGTGGTTTGGTGGTGTCCCGTTCGTCAATCACTAAATCTATTGGCATTTTACCCTTTAAACATGATATATACCGATGACAGAAATTATCGCATAATTCATGTACCTGCAATGGTAAAGAAAAAGAGAACGTGTGTTCGTATTGGTAGTTCGTGGTAGAATTGCGATTTTTTTTCTATGGGAATTTTGTTTTTTTTTTGGGTAAAATGCGATTTTGTTTACGAATTTATAGTTTACTTATATTTATATATATTATAGTACTTCACACAAGGGCTTTGCTTTACATAGCCTTAGAAAAAAAATTATGTTGGTACTTACTTGGTTTCTGAATACCTATAAATACTGCAAATATCCTCACACCCTCTAACACTTTTGTGTCCAAATCTTAAAATACATCCCCCCAAATCTTTGTGGAAACTCTCCAAATGTCATATGGTCTTAGTATATCTTTTAAAGCTGAACTAATTTCCCTATTCTAATAAACGTCAGCCCCTGGGAATACAAATTTCCTTAATAAAATGCAATAAATGTCCTCCCTCCCAGGCAAGTAGGAACATAAAACTGCATTGACTGATACAAAAAATGCGTACATGCTCATGTCCATTTATCTGCGTACGTTATTTGTCCTGCATTGTAAACGTTGTGTGCGCGCACAAAATTGATTCGTTCGCATGTAATCTGTCAACGACAACTTTCAAGCCCTACATATACTTGTTGGCTTGTCTTTTATTTTTTTTTTACGGCTATAATAATTGCTCCGAAATAAACTTGTAACCATTTAACAGCATTTTCATAGCGGCGCAGTCAAGTAAAGTGAATAATATCACATATTTATTATAATGTCACATCTTCCTCGGCGCGTTGCAAAGGAAATTTTTATGACATATTCCCTCGTGACAATCTGCACACATACCGCATACCACGTCAGTCTGTGGCCTGAAAGAGTTCTCCTACGTTGATATATTTGCGCGGGACCATCGCTGCATTCGGGAAAAAGATACAGATATAAAAATACAATAACGCGAATTGAAAGCGAAAAGCGGGTCGGATGTCTGTCCCAAGCAGACGTATAGGGGGAACAAAATGCAAAGCGAATAATTTCGCATCTTTTTTAATGTGCGGCTAGGACGAATCGGTATCGAAAGGAAAAGCAAACAAAATCTCTTCACACACTATGGCGACAATTTAATGCACCAGGAGCAACAACAACTACAACCGACGCAGTATAAATCGGACAAATTTCTATACCAATCTTGGGGATATCTCGCGCGGTGTAGAATTTTCATCGTGGCCATTGTATAGTTGGTCAGTAACCAGCCAGTGGTCCAGAGCAGATATACACAAAACAGAAATACGTTTACCTATATGTGTCTCTCTGGTGGAGTTCGCATTCGATTAACTCCATAACAATGAGATGGATTTTTTCCGGTAAAACGGGTTCTTTTTAACTGTTTTTGAGTTGTTTTGTTATTTTTTTTTTGTTATTAGGTTTTGGTGCGGTAACATGTATACAAGAATCAGACGGAGTTTGGATGAAACGAGTTTTTTTTTTTCTTCATTTTTTGTGGGTTTGTGGCAAAATCTTAGGTGTGGTTACAGTTTTTCGTAAAAATGTACCTTTGACTCATTTTGAGGAAGGAAATTCCAATGGCATACTAAAGAGAGAGCACGTGAGGCTTCAATTCTATACATCAGCTAGTGTCAGAGTAGGTTTCTCACCCATAGTCCACTTGGACGGGACCAAAACCAGACGACAATGACATCCGACAACGACCGACCACGAAACCCACTCAACAAGACGAAAAAGCTCATATCTATATACATAAATAATTCTTGAATGCTCTTAGCGCAGTGTGACCAGATCTTATCGCATCCCACGACAGGTTTGGTTTGTCATTTGTCACTCACAGAACCAAGGAGATACATGTTTCTACTTTTGTTGTTTGGGAGTGTGTTTCTTTTTTATTTTTCTTGCATTTGCATCCAACGTCGCGACGTTGCGCAGCACCGCCAGGTGAACTTTTATACGAAATGCATTAAGATATCGCAAAACTATTCGACGAGAAGAGATCACAAAACCCCGTAATGACAATAATAATAACAATAATACAATCAGCGCAGCGTTGGATAGATGCACAGGCCAACAGAAGAGCCCTGCTGGTGCAGAAATGTATCTTGAACTCTCTGTAAGCACAGCAAACCAGACTGAAGAAACATTTAAATGCAAATGCAATTACTTCTTGAAACAAAAGTTCCATAGGACGTCTATCTGGAGGAAAACCCCCACCGAATGCGGAATGTTGATGTTGGAGTTTTGTGTCGCGCACACACTCACACAGTGGTAGCGAAGAAAATTTAACCGAACCACAATTAATTCATCCGGCCCGGCCAAGAAAATCAAGTTGTTGTCGTCGTCAATATAGAGGTATCTGCACTTTATATCTGTGGCGGAAAATCTGTGGAAAAATGCTAAAGCAATTTGCATTTTGTGTGCGCATCCTGCATCATCTCGATATATACATGTTTTAATGCAAATTTGTCGCGAAATGGCCGACGCCACCGCCGATCGACTTGTCATACAGCGGGCAGTATGTGTGTGTGGATCTGATTCTAGCTACTGGTCAGAGATCTGTCGATGGGGCGCCCCTGAAGTTATGAATGAAATTGTGGGACCATCTAGTTGCTTATGTAATGGGGCGAGGTATTCAAATTGAATGGAACAGGTGTGCAGAATTTTTATTAAAAAATAGACGAAATAAGCAGAGAATCATAATTTTTACCGAATCCACACACCATGCATATACAGACAGATGCTTGGTCGAACGTTTTTCCAGGATTTTGAAAGAAATCGGGGGGCATTTCGCAATTGCAAATATCTGAAGACAACTGGCGAGCGAATTCAATTTTCGAAGCTGCATCAATCTAGATTCAGCGTTCTACGAGAGGACATAAACCGCCTTCTTAAATGTGTGCAAAAGCTAAGTACCTACTTGCATACCTCGAACCATAAGCAAATGTCGGTGCTGCTATACCATCTGTATGGAAAAAGAATTCTACCGCAGCGTCATCAGAGATGCAAAACCCTGCAATACATGTTTCAAATTATAATCATCTTAACTGCGCCCAAAAATGCGGATGCAAAACATATTTTTTTTCGGTTTTGTTGTACAAATCGCCACGCAAGTAGCACAAAACAGCAGCCAACAGTCGACCAAACCGAAATGAAAAAGCGCATTCACTCCACAATTAATTTCTTTCACATGTGGTGAGTGGCGATTCCCGAGGACTCCTTTCTGTGTTGTATTCAGAACTGCATTTGGTAGCAGGGAAAAAAAAATATATGTTGCTGCCGGTGGTGCAAGAAAAAAGAACGACGACCAAAACAAAGCTGCTGCTGCACATAGGTGAAGCATTCACTCTTCTTATCGCATTTGTTTATCTCAATGTTTAGGTTTCGGGCCAAATGTGTGTATATTCATGAAAGAGGATGTCTGCGCTGTGTTCACCCAGTCGCTCTGAAGAATTTTAAGCTGGTGAACTGAATTTTTGTACAGTGGTTTGGAGCGGTCTTCTTTTTTTTTTGAAACACCGATCATCATGACTATGCTGATGATGATGATGATGGTGGTTCGCCATTTTTGTATATATGTGTATACAACATTCTTACTCCACAAGACTCATTTGCATGTCATTTAACGCAACGCAACACACACTAAGCCTCGAGCTGGATAGTATCCCCACCCATCGCACCTTGTGTCAGTGGAAACGATGCAGTGAGCGATTTTGTAGGCCGATACTTTGGTGCGCGCCCAAAAACCTGCTCTCGCGCTTCTATACAAATTAAATTAACATAGAGTTCACTGTCTGTTGCTGTTCTGTGCTGTGCTGTGCTCTCCTCTAAGAGGTGAGTTCCGGTCTGTAATTTGAATAATTCCTTGCGCCAGAGAGCGAACGTCAAAAAAATGTTTACAAAATGGGCACTGCAGGTTGGAGGTTGTGCATTTCCAAGCATATTGTAGACGACATGAAATGGGTCTTATCTCGCCTATGACCAAAAACTGGAAAACTCTCCGAGAGATGATAATCGGCAAAGGTACGTGCACTGTCGACTGCAGGTTGATTTACCATCTCTGCTGCTGCACCCGGCAAACACAATGATGATGCAGACGACAATGAGCTTTGAGCTGAATTTCTGCTTCCACATTTGCTTCTGCTGCTGATTGTTGGAAGTGTTTTTATTCGCGCAGGTCGAGATCAACTGTATGGAGAGTGTATCCAAAGGTAAAGAGAGTGAGGTACCAGATCAGATTAGCAACTATCATCATCATCATCAGACGTGCTGTGCCTGTGTGTGAATACCAGGGGCCGCAACCGTAGCGTCTAACTAACTTGGAAAGAAATATGTGGAAAGATGTTTAAGCCAGATAGTAGATACGGTACGCATACGCAGTGACACGAGGTGCCTGAGGCTTAAGGTTTTTTTTCTGTGTCTTTTTTTGCTCATTTCATAGACATTTGAAAGTTGAGTGTGTTTTGTGTTGGAAGATAATTATCAGTAGAGCTCTGACTATATTTATAACGTTTCGCGCAAGTTTTCAATGTCACTATCAGGGAGAAGATGATTTCATTGGAGTTTGCACTCTATCTGAGTCTCTTGGCATAAATACGCGCCGATTAGTATCGAAAATAAATGGCACACATGAGCCATTAATTAGATTTAGACATTATGTCACTACAAACTAGAACATACCCCACACTTTGCGGGACAAAAATCAATTACTCGCCAGGCATAAAAGTGGCGCCCAACGCTTGGGAGTTCTTTTTTCCTCCCAAGCAAACTCACCGTTAAAACAAATATTTCCAGTTGACTACAATCTGTCGCACAATTTACTGCGAATGTATCATTCGACTTAAACTGCCTCGAAAAAGATTAACATTCAATTTCCAATTTACATGAACTAATTCGCGCGACGACTACTCAAACTCAGTCCACTTCTCATTGCAATGCATCCATTCGAGTGTATCTGTGTAATTTCTTAAGTCATTTGCATGTTTCCATGTCACTATGCGAAAGTAGAGTTTGGCCACCACCATCAGAACCCAGCAGAGTCACAGAGGCCTTTCAACATTTTTGTTGTCGTTCAATATAACGGAGTGGATTGCGGCTTTCGATGGCAATTTCAGATAAAGTCAACCAGTTTGAAGTGCACTTTTGCTGGCTGCTGGTTTGTTTTGGCTGCCATAATATACACACAATCTCACCCACAACTCCCTCGGCCACTGAATTTGCATTATGCACTCATTCAAATGTGCACGAGCAAAAAAAAAAAAACAACCCAGGGGGGGTAAAACGCTGTAAGAAGACCACCACACGCACGTATAATCCCAATGACCCATGGTCGGTTTAATTTATGTGAAATTGTTTGCCCATTAGTAAACATTATCAGTAAGCAAACAAGTAATTGCGATTGGAATATTCATAGTACCATAAAAAAAAAAATATAAAACAAAAAAAACACTCCAGTAGTCGATTGTCTTCATTACCGTTGATTGGATGAAACACACGGTTTTTTTTTACGTGCGTAATCTAAGGCAGATTACCAACCCAGAATTTGCGTCACACACGTAATGAGTAAGAGACGAAAAGAAAAATACATATAATTGTGAGCCGAGACGGTAAAACGAAATGTTCGATGAACAGATACTGCCCGTATAGAGGTGCATACCATGCGGTAGAGAAATGCTTATGTGAAAAGGACGACAAACTCTTGGCTTGCTTGCTAATTAAGATTGCAGAATGATTGTTGGGTTATTTTTCAGCCAAGGCTGCTGTGAATTTCCCCAGCTTTGTTTTTGGAATACTTATAAGGTTGCCGAGATGAAGTTAAAAACAAAGACAAATGCTTCTTTAATTAGCCAGTTGAACATTTAGCTTGAGAGTGGTTCTAGCTTCTGGTCTAGAGTCGATTGTTTATACCCTATGAGTATCTATGATGTACCTTTGTAATTTTGGAATCGTGTTTGAGGTATCTTTAAGCCATTAGTCCTGAGCTGAGGTATAATTTGTTCGGAATTGAGATATAGATACGAGGGGCTATGATGCTCATTCATCGTTTTACCTCGCTGTGAATTGGTGTCGTGACATGGTAGTCATGAGCATTGGATGCCTATTGCCAGTGATGATGTTTTTATAATAGCTCAATGTATTTTTCAATTTGCTGCTTCTTTATATAAGCAATTGTTCCAGTGGGCAGTGTATAGAGTTACTGGAGTATGTTGATTCAAAATGTTTCTGATGGAAAATGTAGTAAAAACGAATATTATTCATAACTTTAACTACTTGAATCTAAAATGTTGCTAAGCATTCATAAGCAAGCACCAATTGGGTTGTTTAGCGAAACTCCCAAAATTTTTCTAATTTTCTACCAAGACCACAAGTCGTTCGTTTTTAAAGAAAAGATGAAGTGGCTTAATTTTTAACTGAGAGTTATTTTAAATTAAAATTCAATCACAACCAAAACCATCAGTTACGAAAACAACATTGTCTCCGAAATGCAAATGTTGCTAAGTATTCAGCAGCCGTTGTTTTATCACCAAGTCATTGATGCACAAGGTGCCTGACGTTTGTATAAAAATAATCATTTATTCTTCAGCTTCTTTTAATGATGACAGATAGAAGGAATAACAACTGTTGGTTCAACATGTTGCCTTGAAGTAAAAGTGCAAAAATCAACTAGATTTATGAATAAACCCGTCTACATTCAGCTGTAATCACAGCCGAAACCAATATTTATTGAGACAACACTGTCACCGACTTTCGAATGTTGCTAAATGTTTATCAGCTGTTTTTGCCTTGTCATCAAAGTCATCTGCGAAGAAGGTGCTTGAAGTTGATGGCGTTATTGACTGTGTAAATTTGTTATTTATTGCTCAATAACTTTTAATGATGACAAATGAACGTAGGGAATAATTGTTGCTTCAACATGTTGCAAAAAAAAAATAAAAATTTAAATCGATTGGATTAAACGATAAACCAGTTTGAAGTCAGTCTTAACTATCGAAACCATTAATTTATAAAAAAATCATTATTATCAACTTTTAGCATGTTGCTCAGTATTCGTCAGCAGCTTTTTGTTTTCGGGTGGAACGAGATGCATTCAAACGTGTAAACATGGCATTGTCATTCCATCATTTCTATATTCGTCGATTTATATTTTCGATTACAATTACAATGGGTATTATGCACAAATTAAGCAAGACTAATGCTGGCATTTGAATATTCATGCGTGTATCTAGTTGTATCTGTTCAAATGAAGATTACCAGTTATAGAGGGAACAAGAAACTAGTTTGCGGTTAGAGTAGGTGGCGGTCAATAGATACAAAATATAAAACTAAATGATTTAAAGCTCAACTATGAGATTTGTGGATAAATCAAGTATCTCGAATCTATTACCGAAGCATAAATCAATATTTGCAAATCTACGAAAAACCGGTTGATTATTTGATTTTTTTTTCTGTTGCCACATGTAAATTGAGTTAGATTTGATTCCAAATGGTACATTTCGCAAACGAAAAAAAAAATAATAATAATCTTCCCACGGTTAACATTAAAGATCATCACTTCGTTAGCTAGATTTGCATAAATTTTAATTTTCTACCAATTTATCTAACAATCTTCTAAACAAATAACCATGGTTGTCCACCGCGCAACTATGACGTGAGTGGGAGGTGTACAGTGGAATAAAGGTCTTAACGCTTCGCAGAGCATTGCTTAATTAATTTTCCAAAAATTGTTTTTTTTTTTTTTTTTCTCTTTTTTTTTGCTTTTGGTACCTCAAGCAAGTAATTGAAGACGGACAGTCCCCTAATTTTTACTATGGTTGCGGAGTTACACACGCTCGAGCGGGACGCATCTAAAACCTGTAATTTTGTATTTAGTCGAATTAGGGAAGCCGGTAATTTTGTGGGTGATTTTTAATGGTGGGTTGTCTTCGCTTGGTTATAGTTTTTATTAAGTACATAATTATTTTCGTTGTGGTCTCTAAAATGGGAGACAAACACAATACAATGGGTGAGATTTTTGGTACTTTTTTGGAAGGGAGACTGTTCTTTAAAAACAAAAAAAACTGTATGGTAATTAGCTTTCGCACAATCGCACCTAATGATTTTTACTTTTATTTTTTATTTTATTTTTTTCTTACTATGTATATTTAGGTTGTAATTCTCGACTATGTAGGTGGTGTTCTCTAGCGCGTAAAGCAAATCAAAAGGGAAGTTAATATCATAAAACAAGAGAGAAACAACCAACAAAAATATATGTGTCTATGAATATACATAGTAAA
Source organism: Cheilosia grossa (assembly GCA_963082955.1). NCBI lineage: Eukaryota > Metazoa > Arthropoda > Insecta > Diptera > Syrphidae > Cheilosia > Cheilosia grossa. The sequence goes on from OY720144.1 coordinate 92,040,884, forward strand.
TAGAAACAGGTGAATGAATGCGGCCGCGGCGGCGGCGGCGATGATGATGATGGGAGAGAAACCCAGTGTTTGTGTATTTGTTGATGTGCCTTTGTTTGAAGCGCGTTGGCGGAAAACAGGATGTTGATAAAAAAATTACCAAAAAGAAACAATCGGCGACTTTTCTTGTGAACTGAATTGTTATTTCGAAAAAATAATCTTCGTGGGGAAAACACTAGCAATGGGACCTTCCAACAATAGAAGGTAAACATTAAAATTCCAGCAAAAATGGAAATATATTATAGATACGAGTATGTTGGCGATAACAATTTTTAAATTGGCGCTAGGGAGTGGCAACTGGCGCGGTGTCAATCCTCACTCTCTTAACCCGACAAACCTGCCAACCAGCATCTATAGATATACCCTTCCCATTTGTTAGTAGGTATAGAGCCCTATCCTCGTCTACAAGCATAGTAAATCACATCGACAGCTATTGTTCGATAAATGCTTTCTGACAGCGAAACCAGTAGAACATTCAAAAAATGCATCATTAATAATTATGTGGACTATTTTTGTGTAAATATCGTCTGTCATGTTCGTTTTTCCTAAAAAAAAAAAAAACAAATAACATCCACAACATTCACTGGATGCAAATCTCAGCAATCTCTGCCATCACTGGTGTAGTGTTATGCTCTGCAATTTAATATTTTTTTGTTCGGTTATTACACGTCTTTTTTGCGCTTTTAATTGTATGCTTGTGTACATTTTATTAATTAACATGGGTGTATAATATTTCACAGTTGGATGCTGTATAGCATGCAAATCGCTTATAAAACCAGGCCAAACATATACTGGCCAGATTGTGTATAGATACATGTACGTCCGTCGGAAAAGGCTATAAATTATCAATAGTCACTGCAGTTGACTGTCATATCGCTTTAATGGAATAATTGCTAAGAGCGTGTAGTACACACAACCGAATACATCAGGCATTATACACAAGATCAAGACTCCAATACTCGGCGTACACAAAACAAACAGAATGTTGTGTCTGCTGGGACTTGGTATATAGGCTTGTTTGTGCGGGATTTCTTTCCTCCGTTTAGTTTTTTTTTTCGGCAACACAATATCTTAATAAAATGATTGACGTACAACAATGTTTGGGTAAGTTTTTGTATTTACAATATTTTTTTTTTTTTCTTTTCTGTTTTTGTTTTTGCATCAATGTTGTTGGGTTTTTGTTGTTGTGCGATATTTTCATATTACAATATTGTCACGCTTGATTGAGAGATATACAACATTTTTGTATACAAGACACTGGACTTGATGGAGGAAAGTGAACGCGGAAATTGTGGGAGAGATGTGTTAATTTCTGATTAATATGACATATTTGCTAAGTGTGTCAATTAGTATTCCAAACGAGACATGATTACATGGAACTTGGTTTAAAATTGGTTACTTTGCAATAATGTTGCTGGAGATTAATTGGTAAGTAACTTGCCCAGTGAAGTGATAATGTGAGTAGTTTTTGCTTTGATATTGATGTATCTGATGAGTCTGACTGTGTGAAAGGTTGATTTTCCTTTAATGTTTTGGATCATCTCAGATATGTTCATGTTGCTGGATATTTGGGTCAATTTTTTACATTTTTCTATCACTAGCAACAAGAGCATTAATATTAATAGATCCAATGAGTTCATTTGAAGTGTAGAATCATTCAGGCACAGATACACAGATACATGTTGCTAACGATTCAAATAAGGCGTTTTACCGCCACCACCTAGAGTTTAAAGTTTAAGACTGTTTATGTTTGTGGTGCCAACATGTTTATTTTCTGTATACATGTTGATGAAAGTGAAATGCTTCTATCACTAGGCACTAGAGATAGAGACTACTATTAAAGCCAACTTTATAAAATTTTCAATATTTCAAAAATTGACCACTATAGTTTTAAGAGGTTTCAATGTTCAACCTGTGTATCAACATGTTCCTATGGCAAAAGTATTCACCTTTAATGTGTGAAAGTTATTAGTTATCCTACAAATTGGTAGTCATCAATGTTGAGCACAATTTGTTATGAATTTGTGATGTCCTGAATTTAAATGGTCCCCCTAGGTAAATGTTCCCCCTAGGTACATGTAGCTGACAACAAATTTTAACAAACTTTTAGCACCTACATATCTTATATTAATTTAAATCCTGTTGATTATTTTTTTTCAATTTTTTGTGTTTCAGGCACATGTTGCTGGTGAATACCGCATCTTAAGTCAGCCTAAGGCTTGAACTCTTGATTATATTCTATTTAAGCGATGTTGCTAAGATATATCCAGTATATAGCGACTGAACTGAATGCTCTTATCGATATAATCGAATTTGCTTACAAGTTGCCAAACAAAATCAAGTACACTCCAACATAACTGACAGGAATACTTGATTTATAAAAACCCTAAACTAACAATTTCTAATTTATTTCATGTTTTGCTTATCAGCATGCACTTCGTACGAACTTATGTATCTATCCCTGTTCTGAGGTAAATCCTACAGTCCTCCTCAGTTATATTTAAGTATCTAAAGCCCTTGTGTGAGTTAAATACTAAAAATTGAATAAATAAATTGATTGTACTTACTTTTTCTAATTCTAAGAGGTGAAACCGAAGTACTTGTATTGCTTGCACCATCTGAAATAAAAAAACAATAACACACGTTTAGTTGTTACTCCAACAGTGGACCCATCTCTCTTTAAGACGAGACATCTCTAATCTGCAAACAAACAGTAAGCAACATCCAAACTGTTCCCCATTGACAATGAGGACCCGTACCACCATGAAGTTCCGAAGCCTTTCAAATCCATATGCGTTGACTAAATCCCATTTTATCGGTGTTGCCATATAATCGCTTTAGAAATAATACTTTCGCTTGATGATGATGTTGCAAAATAAAATATTTCGTCTTTGATCAGAGAACCATGCATATCACAAGAAAAAATATGTCCACATGTGCTTGAAAAGAAAACTGTTTCACTCTCTATTAAGATGTCATATGTTTTCCGAGCGCAACGAGTAGACGACATTTACGACAGCCCCAAAGACATTAACATGTGTGTCATTTGCACGGGGCACTCACTTTTAACCACAACTCAACAAGACAACCCACAGCCATCAAGCAACACGACCATCCCAAAGCAAAAGTAGAACCAATAAAAAAACATACAGAACAGTTTTAAGTATTAATAAAAAAAAATATCTTTGATTTACGACTGTTGTAGCATTTTATGAATGGGCATAAAAATTCAACAATCAAAAAATACATATGGAAAACAATCTTTAGATTGGGAAACTATTTTTTGTTGAGACCATCGAATGTTATATATCATATACAAATGATTGCAACAACCTGTTGGGGGAAAGAATCAATTACACTTCCTCATTCTCCGTATAGTAGATGCAACGCACCGCAATTAACCACATTGTAGATACGATTTTGTTCTTTCCTTTTTTTTTCCTTTAGATAAAAGTTAATCTAATGAATCGGAGTGCGGTTTTGTGCACACGCATCTGTACACAAAATTGCAGCATTGCAGAAAGACAAGTGGAAAATGAGCGGACACAAGAGACTTTTAAATGCACCAATTGTGCCAGCGCGTATAAATGTATCTATACCTCAATAAAGTAGCATTTAATGTGTAATTTTCACCAAGGCTGATGTTGCCTGCTAGATTTGTGCTAGCGCTTGCCGCTTGAGTCATTGTGCCGTGCATAAAGACCAAAACAAAATACACAACATGAAGTGAATGGCATTAAAGCAAGGAGACAACAAAATTTATATGGTATACATTGTGATATGGTTTGGGGCACTGTTGTTATACCGATTGAATGTATGTACTATGGAGAAAAATATTGCACAGATTCCTGATAGAGGTTCTTCGACGATTGTTGCTTGCTATGCATTGCAAATTTAAAGCAATCAAATAAGTTAACAACTCTTTTACAGATACACTGTTTGGGTTGATCCCCACACAGCACAGCGCCTGTGCTTATCCGGTCTACTTGTGGATTGCTGTCACGAATTTGGGCCGGTGATTGGTGCTCTGTGCGACATTGAACTTCATGCGGTGGGAAAACAGTGAGATGTTGCTCCTTTTTTTTAGGTCAAGGGGGATTGAGTTTTGATATACTTACAAGTGAATCTACTTCGGGGTCCGCTGTGTAGTAGGGTTTTTGTGATCTTATCTGAAATGAAAAATTTGCAATAAAAAGATACAAAGATCCATTAGTTTCTGGGAGAATATGTTCAATAAAAATAAAAACAAACACACACTCAATAATTAAATCCTCAAACCAGTACATCATCTTTTTCGCTGTCTGTGATTTTTCTCAAACAAGGTAAACCACAGATGTAGGTTCCACCAAATATATATACATAGGTAGGTATATATTTAGGTTTATATAAAGAAAAAAATACCAAAAAGCGATTATAATAAATGTTCAGTTCGAACTCGCGGCTCAGCGGGAGGTTAAAATTGTTCGCTTTGCGCGTCTGTCTGTTTCTTCGTTGTTTTTTTTTTTTTAATTTTTAATATTCATACAAAAGGCGTCTATACTATATATACGAAGCGACCTCTTCGAATAACCATGCGAGAAGTTTTGATTGTGGTGATCATATTACAATATGGGATCGCGAGAGAAAAATAAGAATAATCATACAATAAATGGCGGATTCCCCACGCATACCTAACCAATTTATGCAATTTTACGTCGTCTTCTCTCCTTTTTTTTTTTTTCTTTTTTTTTTGGTTTTTTTGTTTGTGCTTACGAGTCTTTTCTATACTCCTTATAAGCGAAATGGCAAAAGATATACTTGTACGAGACGCGCGCAGCTATAGATTGGGAATGGGTTTTTGATTAACAGGCCCACCTGAATGTAAGGTAACTTTTGCAAAATTAAAAAGAACAAGATGGAAGAGAAAGAATGAATAATCAAGATGTATTCATACCTCCGAGGCGATATTATAATTTCAAATTTGTAATCATTTTTCCTTTTTTCTTTTTTTTTTTCCTTTGTTACATTATATTGTTGCAGCTCTTTTTGTAAGGCTCCCTGTATAGACAGAGAGGATGTGTCTACACCCTTTCGGCGTGGTTAATGAGTGCATTTTTGCATACATTATGCGAGAGTGAGGAGTAGACAATTACAGCGAAAAAGGAAGATGGCTGAACGGGTGGTTCAAATTCTAGTGCATCACAGTTGGCTTTCACCTGCACATAACCGACTTTGTTGGTGTACTTTAATCTGATTATTATATGGCCCACTTTACGACATCAACACACTTAAGTGGTCATTTCAAATTATCATGTTATTCGCAACATAAATTTTTTTTCCTCCTTTATCACTTTCCCGCATATCACGTGAGAATGATTAAAAGTGAAAGCAGTCATTAAAGTGTATTTTTTTTTAGCACCCCAACATATAGGATACTTTGAAAATATTTCTTGTCGTTTATTGACTTTTAAATGTATCTCTCTCTGAATGCACGCGCAGTTGGGAGGGGAGGGTGTATTTTTAGATTCTTTATTGTGGAAAACTGCCTCGGGTGGCATTCTTTGTTTCTCGAAAAAAAAAAATCAACATCGACTTCAAATTGTTCAAATCGCTTGTGACAATATTGATCCGCCCTCACGAAAAGAGAGAACATCATATCAAATCAAATACACAGTAGAAATTCCATAAAGCCCATACAGAGGGGCCAATGTGCATGATTGGGGGGCTGGCTGCGAGCATTAGTTTTCATCAGAAAAATTAAATGTGAAAAACATTTGGGCGACATGCTACAACGCGACAAATCCATTCACCCACGCATCACGCCAGCACATTTGGCACTTAAAATACACGCAAACGAAATGCTTTTCTAAATATATCGTATAAACCGCACGTTGAATGTTGCACACATGCCCATCCAAGTCGAGGCGAATGGTTGCTCATTGCTCATAGCTTGAATGGCGTATCTACATACAAATGCGAATTTTAGTCTAGTCCTAAAGGAGTTTCCAAAAACTAAAACCGAACTGCATCCCATGCATGATCTCGAACTCGACGTAGAGACAAGAAAGTATCTGTCACTCTCTCCCTCTCGCTGGGTGTGTGATGATGTATTTTTAATTCCTCATTTTTGGGATACTATTTTGTATTTCAGTGTTTTTTGCTGTTCGCTTTTCAAGATACACTTATCCCGCGCGTTTTTATTTATAGCCATGTCTCATGCTGTGAATTTACTTGTTACAATGATTTATTCGATTTTAAGAACCTCTTCTCGAAGCCACATTAAGAATTGTATGGTATGGCGCGCAGCCTGCTTGCGCTCTCTCCCTCTGTTTTGCATCGCTCAGTGTTCTCTGAGTTTTAATTACTGCACTTAGAGGATTCTTTGTATTTCCGTGGATTTATTTAGTTTGCCCGTGCAATTCCTTTCAAAATAAAGCGAATTTCACGCCTGCAATTTTCACCTATACACAGCCGTAGATATTATAGGTACATTGTGTGATCTCCATGTTTGGTACACTCTTATAATCATCTGAACAATATGGCGAAGCTATACCGTATACACTATACATCTGTTCGATGATGAGGTTGATGAGAAATCGAAAACAAGTTTGTGAAAAGAAACCATATAGTTATAGATAGAGCGAACGCACGATGCAGATAATGATCGGTTGTTGGTTCTTCGGGGGGTCATGTTAGGGCGTTTTCTCAGGACCCTATCGTATCGCCTCCTCGCAGCGAGAGGAATTCCGAAATGCTATACATCTGTGCATCCATTCGTTTCCAATCCCCATAATCAAAGACCCCCACTTTTCGGGTTAACCAGGCGAACGTATAATCAGAGGGGTTTTTTTTTCTTATCCGTAGCGATTTTGACAAGATGATTGATGTGCGCGCCCCAATGAGAGAGGTGCGCGTGCTTTGCTAATTTTGTTTAAGGGTCTTCGTGGATCTTCTTGTTTTCCGTCTATAACAAAAGAGTTTATGCTGCATTTTGAGTTGCTTTTTTTGGTTTGTCGCGCGCCAGACAGATAGGCCGACTGTGCACAGACAATTAGCCATTTCTCTGCGGGTTTGTGTGTGTTGCTTAATTGCCTGTGCTGCAGAGCTTTCCGTGCAACATAATAGACACATATACGATTTTGCTGGCGAAATTCGCCTCACATTGCTTGCTCGGTTTAAGTGATTTATGGTGGTAATGAAATAAGACCTCTTAGAGAAGTATGCTTTATTTGTAGGATTCATATTATCCTCTTGGTACCTAAAGCCAGCTATCTATGAGGTGATTTGTTTGTTAGTTTTTATGGTGGTATTTATTCATGGCTATTAAGTTTTATTTGAGCTATTTAAAACGGTCATACTGTCATACGTATTGTCAAAAGCGCATGGGTACTTGATTTTTGACTTTCGAGCACCTTTGTGGATGCCACCTACTTGGTCGTCGTTTTATTGTTTGCAAAACGCATGCAGAAGATCTCGCAGATAGCCTCAAAAGCATAACAGGAATTTGTGCATTCGGATTGGATATTAATGACGAATGACTAACCTCGAAAAAGTCGTTAAATGTGATACGCAATACGGTTGTTGTGTTTTTTCTTCTTTCTTCGCTTCTTTCTGGGATTTTGGTTTTTATTCGTTCGGTTGCATGGTGCGCCTTTTATTCGGTTTTTATTTTTATGACACTAAAAGTATCTTGTTATGTTTTGAGGCACAGCGCAGAGATGCAGTCATTGTTTTGTGTGATAACTTCTCAGCTTCCCTGCTGGGTTTTAGGAGGCGATTATAGGGATGAGAGAAAAGAGATTTCGAGTGTGTGTGCGGTGCGAGGCTGTTTCTGGGTGGCGACGGATTGAATAAAAAGAGATTTAATTAAATGAAATGCATACAAATTGGGTTGGGTTCCGGTACTTATAACTTTATTGCCCATTACTCAGTAGGTTAACAATTCTCAGATCGGACGGTACTAAGAAGGTGTGTGCAAGTGCAAATTGTTTGTGCTCTCTTTTTGAAATCTGGTTTTATTGCGGGCAACTTTTATGGTAGTTTGCAGTTTGAGGTCTCAGCAACCGAAATCTCGGTGCAGCTAGTTCTTAAGCACCATCATATATACTCTATTAGTTTAAGAAAAATTGGATCTGTTGTAGTTTTTCATGAAGTTTCCTAGATACATGTTGCTGCTCACATTTGTCTGACCAAAAATCCGTCCTTGCTGTTAGTGAAACGAACATTTGTGTTGTTTCTTAATATTTTGGCACAAGGCGCATGTTGCTTACAGAGATATTTGACTCCAAAGGAGGTTGTTTAAACGTTATTTTATTGCACTTCATTCATATTAGAAAATCACATTCGTTAAATGTTATATCGATGCAATTGCTATTTCAGACACATGCTGCAAGACACAAATTCGCGACTCCAAATCATTTTGCCCCAAATCTTAGCGTAGGTATCCTACTTTCTTTCATACCACGTGAATATGCGATTATTTTGAACTATTTTGCTGGAAAACGCTCGTCTTGAATGTCAAGATCGGTTCTTTATTGTACTCACAGAGGAATTTATTTTGAAATAATCTCAAAATGGATCAAGTATCGCTCAAACGTTGAAATTTGGTTTCATTTTATTGCAACATGTATCATCTCACTGGCGACATGTTGCTCAACCTTTCATGTTGACTTGTCTGTCATTCTTTACTCCGTTAACATACCGATATTAATCCAATTGCTTAATGAACTCAAATTACACGTCGATTACCCACTTAAATTTGTTAAGGGAAAATCAAAACACCATCTCCTAACAGGCCCTAATTACCTACATAAACATTAGCCCCTGTCGAAGTAAACACCACAACACACATAGCACCGTATCACCTATCTATACTACTAATAATTTTCTCTCTATCTCCAGATTAGAGTTAAAATAAGTAATTTTAAGTTTCCAGTCCAAAGGTGCACTTCCATACCTTGTGACTGCAAGTGCGTTACCAAACGAGGCAGCCCTTATCAACCACAGGAAAAAAAAAAACAGTAGTAAACGACAAATGAATTAAAAACTTTGGTAAAGATAAAACAACCGTTTGAAAATTGGAAAACAAATTAAATGGAAAACAAATTTTCACATTTATTTTTGGCCACCTTATAACGCCATAATCACACGGCCCAGAAGCAGGCAATCTCTACCGTATAGAAACACTGCATTGAGAAGAATCTTCGTGTCTCTTATTTACACGGAAATGCGACATTATGACTCAGTTTAGAAAGAACACGACCAGCTCAGATACTCATCGTCGTCATCATCATGCTTGCCTGCATCATGCATATACACCTAATTTATTTATTCTCGGCAGTTGGTGATGGTGTGTATCTTTTTAACTCGCAGTGCATTCATATGGAGAGTAGGGCCACTGTCAATATTTATTTTGTGCGTCTAGATTTAGCTACTTTATATTTTTAGAAGGTGAAGCCACCACATAAAGGAACTACTTCTCTGTCGCATTTCAAGCGCATTGACTTTCACTATCATTAGAGCGTATCTACACGGGTTTTTTTTTTCCCCCGTTTGTAGTTCTTTCTAATATTACAAATGTAAATATAGTTTGAGATTTTTGTTCAATCCATGGCTTCCTTTTGATAACACTACGACGACAGTAGACGTTCTCAGTCATAATGTACAGGTAATAGTAGCGTCGCGGTTAGATAAGGCATGTGACATGTGTTTGAGCATGTTGCCACCATTTACGGGGAGGGGGAACAGAAACCAAAAACACAAAATTACGCACAAAAAGAGAGCACTTAGATAACCGAAAAAATTTGTAGAGTCTAAAGACTGCCTAAGCCGTTTGTAAACTTACTGATAGGTTCGGTGAGTACTGCGAGGAGTAATAATGTACTCTGGGTGCATGTTTGTTTGCTGGTGGCATTTTTTTTTCTTCGTCTTGTCGTTCACATTATCAGCGATTACGCTGTATCTGAAGATTGGAATTTTTCGAATATGAAGAGATTAGGCGAGAACAATCGTTTCAAGAGGTCATATTCTCCTGCAGATTCAAGGCGATTGTCTTGTCTTCAAAACAAATAGATATCATAGTCGCATAGTCCATCAAGTTACGCAAGCCATTATTTTTCCCAACATGTTGCTTCCACAAATCAAAGCAACAATGACCATGCCAACGTTATTGTTCAGCTCTCCATTAATTAGTATTTTAAAACACCATCGTTAATGGGTAACAAAAAGAAACAACAACAATCACAAAGCATCGATATTGAAAACCGAAAACTGTGAATGAGAGTGAAAGATGTTTATTATCATGACTGTTGACTCTCGGCGCTCTCTAATGGCCATAAATACCAAAAACAGACGATGAACAGACCAAGAATAATAAATGTGTAAAAGCAAACGTAAATTATTTCAGCGAAGAGATCCTCGCGTGTATAATATATCGTTGCGAGGGGAGCGAACAACAATTTATAAATTATGGGTCATTTTGCAAGAGAAGACAGCCACAGTTGAGTAAGGTCATGACCGTATTTTTATTTTTTCACGGTTGTGGGCAATTTGTCATTTTAATATGAACAAGCGAAACACTTCCATAAGCAAGGTGTATATTTGTTTTGGAACGGGAATGCGTTCCAATGAATACGCACCTCCAGATACTCACTGACTGTAAACACACATCAGGGATTCTCACCGTTCAATGCGTACAACGCTAAGTAAATCAAACAAGGCATCGTATCTATCATCATTTGGATCGTTTCGCGCATTCAAGATCGAAAAAGAAGATGAACAAATTATAATTTGTTGTTTTTCTCTTCACCAAAAACTTCTTGTGTGTTTCTGTATCTGAAGGGAGCAAAAACAAAAAAAAAAACAAAAAAAAAACCTTGTAGAAAAAAATTTAAAAATCTGTTTATAACGAAAATGAGGAAAAAAAATATATAACCGCTCTCGGGGCCTAAAAATAGGAATAGAAAATTCGTCGAATGGATAGCCACCGGAAAAGAATCTTAATATTTTTTCCTATCGCAAGGGAAAATCATAAAAATCCCCAAACACAATAATAAACACATACTCGGCGAAAGGCGCAGATATAAATATATATCTAGTGTAATAATAAGTAGATCTATCTATAGCGAGTATCATCATCAAGTGGGATACTTAAACACGAGTGGTCTTTTTGATTTACGTCAGTTTAAAGATTGAAGAATCAACTTTTTTTTTTGTTTTTGTTTTTTAAGGAACATTGCGGCAAATATTTGTACATCTTTAGGCTTTAACTCGAGCAAAAAGTGCAGCGGAATGTCTGAAGGCATAAGTGAAATGTTTGGTTTAGCTGACGATGCAATGAGATACTTACTAATGGAATCGTTAAATAATACAAACTATAACCAATCAAGAGCGAGAAAGGGGTCTTGTCAGTTAGCACACACAACAAGCGTCAACATGAGACTTGTGTTTGCGTCTACTAGAGCGCGCGCGCCTTCATTTCTATTTCTTTCTTTACTCCCTATAATACGCGATGTGCATTCAATGTGTGTATAAAGTATGGGGACTTTGAGAAGAGAACGGACATGAAAATCACAAGGCGCCAAGTGGATTCATAAACAAACAATAATTTCTCAATCGACCTCAAAAATCAATTGATTATATTTTGTTCTGTATAAATGTATATACGTGCGAGGACTGCGAGCGGAGCAACACACATAGGCTGTGTGATTGTGAAATCAAATTTCTATTCAAACAAAGCAAACGAGCGAGAGTTGAAAACAAAATTTAATCTAAACATTGTTCTTGTTAATATTTTGTTCTTCGGACTTTTTTTTTTTCTCTGTTCGCTCTTGTGATGATGGGATACCATCCCATCAAAAACATGGATCATAATGCAGATACTCGTATCTCCAAGATACATAGTCAGATACTTATTGCACAAAGAAACACAGTTTGTGGCGTGCGATTTGTTTAAACAAATAATCTGATTGTATATACTAAGAGAAAGCAAATAACAACCAGCCAGACAGGCAGACATATGATTTTCCGAACTATCGAGAGCGAATTTCAATTCCAAGGCGAGGATAAATAGTAATTCAAAGTCAAAACATTGCTGTAGTGCAGCGATTTTGTTGCGGCTCCTCTCCGGCCATAATGGCATGTGTCAAAAGCTTTGCACACAATTTGCCTACGTTGTGTGTTATATTCCGCAACATTGCACCATCGAAATTCCATTGGAATATTCTGCATCTATTTATAGGAAAATGCATTGCTGACGTTAAAAGTGTGCAATAGGCGGAGCGCGGTCAGATGAACACCCCGGGGATACAATCATCAGATAGTTATGCGAAAGAGTCGATGTAAATGTGGCTGTTCTCTGTTTAGAAGTTTATTGTAGGATGTCAAAATGAGTGGACAGATTTGAGCAGAAAGTTAATTTAGTTTTTTTCGCCGACAAGTCGAAGGCATTTAATCTGTCAGTGGAGTATTAAAAATACGTGTCAATGTTTGGACACATGTCGACAGATACTATCTTATCGCTAAACTAGAGAAGACTGTGTGGCTAGATATTTTCGAATAATTTGCTGAAATCATGCATTCAAATATTTTAAATGATTTTGCATGATAATGTTTTGATACATTCTTGCAGATGTACAATTTTGATGTGGGTAGATTATTTTCACAATATAGATGTGGGTTTTTATTTTTTTTTGTTGCAGCTGACTGATATGATAAACTGAAAAGTATTAATTTCGTTGTAAGCTAGGTACAATGTTCAGATACATTTCAGCACATTCAGTATTTTTGTAGGCGTTAGTGTCAGGGCTCAACAGAGTCTATACAAGGACATATTGACATTGCCACATAAGGAAACAAAAAATTTGTTGTCAATGTTTAGATACATGTTGCCAGAAAGTTGTGTGTCCTTAAATAAAAGGTGTGTACTGACATGTAGGAAACGAGGATTCTCCCTTTATTTTGATTTTTTTTTCCCTCTGACCATTTTTGATGGAAAATTGTTGGCAAATGTTGCCAACAACTAGCTACAGTTAAGACTTGCTAATAATTCCATACACCGTTTGTTGGAACTTCCTTATAGATACAATCAGTAGCTGCAAATGATGTTGCATGAAAATGTTTAGACACACAGTCGCAGATGCACAATTTTAAATGTTGCCGTGTTTCTGTTTATACAAATCGCACCTAACATCAACGAAGGACAAATCTTCTTGTTCTTTCTCCTGACAGCGGGTTGATACATGGTAATAGAATTTACAAATGTTTAGACACATTTTGAGAGCACAAAAGTGATTTTAAGGGCGCCTTTTCGCACTCAAAACGAATGGTTTACAACAAAAACAAAAACTATGTTTTGACAAGAAAATGTTGTTTGTACCTAACAGCAAGGTCTCGCAACGTCACAACTCTGTCAAATACTCTCCGACACAGATCAAACTTCCACTCTCACCAGAAATATTTCGACACACTCAACTGCCCCGATTTCTATCATAGAACTAGATCCAGTTTCGGTAACTCTGCAGATTAATTTTACTTATTTTTATTAAAGAAATTATTGGAAAAAGTGAACATCAAGCCGCGCACTAGGTATATCCTGCTGCGCATTGTTGCGCATTTAATTTTTGTTTTCACTTCACTCATTCTTCCTCCTCCTTTCGAACCCCTGAGAGTATGCACACGCACACAATGCACATGGTGGTTAATTTTTATGAATGTTCATTTTTTTCACACAACCATCAGCAACAAAAAAGAGAACAACAACATATTTTCCTTCCAGCGCGCGTAGTTAGCACAAAAAAAAAAACAAAAAGGAAAGAAGAAACCATGACACACAATAGGAAATTTAAAACCTTCATAGGGTTCTCTCTCATTCATATACAAATTTTTGCCCAACGCGCGATACAACGAAGGATTTCTTTGTACACGCAGACGTATAATACTAGTTCTTCCATAGAACGGTACGTTAAGGATTAACCTCTTCTGTAGAAAACAATCCGAAAAAGAGCATTCTTCTTCGTTTTCATTTTCGTTTACGTTGTCGTCGCAGCAGTCGTTGTTGTTTTGTTCTAAAGGACCCTTTTCCCTGAAATGCTTCTAAAGAAAACCCGTACAAAGGATTTTCAATTTTTGAAAATAATTTTTGCTCTACCAACAATAGACACAGCATGTTTATATACCTGTCCCAAGGACAATACCATGGGCGAGGATTCTATTACAGTTCTGTACCAAAAACCATATGCGCAGTTGGTTCTGACTGTCTTTCTTGTTTCTTCTTTTTTTTTTTCAGTCTAAATTCAGAGAAAAACCTGCAGCACTGGCTGAATCGATGAGTGCAATTTAAATGACCATCGGCTAATTTATTTCCCAATTAATTTCCCTTCACCCAGTTTGAACTGAAAAAAAAAATCGAAGCACATAAATTCCCACCCAGCGTTACAATGATCATTGGATGTATCGTACAGTAGATGCAAAAACTAATTGGCTGTACCTACTTAGGCAATGATTTACAATAATAGATGCCACCAGAGTGTCAAGGACACGATTAATTATTACAAGCTTAGGAATCCTATTTTTAGAAGAATCTGTTCTGTTTATTTCGATGGTGGATAGCTGACCACATCGGTGTTACCACACGAATTGCGATATATTACAGCGTCATTACCCTAAAATCTATAACCACATGATTTGGCCCAGCTACTCGTATACGCTGTCGATGCGATGTCCACCACCCAACTGAGTGGACGGCCAGATCTATGTGACACTATGTGGCTTTGGGGATATCTTATACGCGTAATTGTGATTATCAATCACAAAATACCACAAAACAGCAATTATAGTTTGGTAATTGTAATTGCTGCGAATAATTTTGTCATCGTTCGCTCGCTCTCTCTATCTCTCTCTCTCTCTCTCTATCCATCGCTTATGCCTGGTGTGCAGGCCATGGTGTGTTAATGCAAATTATGCAGTAAATTTTACAACCGCATACATTTCGGAAAATGTATTAGGTGGTTCGGTCCCTAAATTGCGATTTCAAACAGATACTCTACACAAGTATCCATCTACTGAATGAAAAAAAAAAAATCCCACAAGGTTAGTTTCGACTCAATTTCTGCTTCGTTGGCATCTCGCTTGTAATCAATATTTAGGTATATAAGTACCCAATCATTCTGGCATGTTTAATGCATTTTCACGCCATGTAGTTGACGAACACCGATTAATATTACTTCCATCTCCGTTCTTTTCAATTAACCTCTTCAAAACATGTTGCAGATACATGTTTTTCCTTTTTTTTTTTTGTTTTGCTTTACAGTGCATATCTGATTGCCTTGAACTTTTTGAATGAAATGCAAAAATAAGACAAACTGAAGCTCGCTATTTGCATATGCGGCATTCGAGAATAGAGCGAAAAACATCACGAGGCAGAGAGGAGAGAAAAAAAAAACACACGCTCAACTCGCACTTCATTAATCATTGTGACACCAAGACAAGTCAGCATGAATATGCAATCGACTGGAGATGGTTTAAAGATGCTGCCAGATGAAATCAAGCATTTTCGCAGCTGTGCAACATTTTGTATATCGCATTTCAGTTTCGGCATTGAAATGATGGTTCGGAATTAATAGAAACCACACCGAAAAAAAAAAAAAAAAACAACAAGAATCAAGTTGGTTGATGTCACTGACAAAAGATGCACATCATCATCGGCTCTTCTCCAAAATACTAAAAAAAGAAGAGAAAAACTCCATCCATGTGTGAAACATATGATGTAGATTTTCTTGTTTTGACGAGGGTAACAGACAAAAGATACAAATTAAAAAAAAAAAAACAACCAACAACCAAAGAAAGACACTCGTACATTAAAAAAAAAGAAAAAAAAACAGAAGAAAATGATGAAAAGAAATATTTAACTAACCAGAGCGCAAGCGATCTTTTTAAGTAATTTTTTTTTTTTTTTTTTTTTTTTTTCTTGAACACCCAATTTTCAGCCAGTCACCTCCCCCTCGCACTCAGGCCCTCAGTCTGTCTGACTTGATGCTTTTGCCTTTGCCCCCTCGTTTTAACTTTAAAAAGAGATACACAGAACACAGCACATTCACACTCATCAGCAATCAGACAAAAGCGAATGCTGTGTTCGGGTTGTTTTGTATCTTTATTTTTTTTTTTCTTAATATTAAAAATGATTTAAGACCTCGAGAGTGTGATCTTGGAATTGTTCTTAAAAGCGCATCTTTGTGTTGAGTTGACGAACAACAAAAAAGGGGTGTGGAGCGAGATAGCACACACAATGTTTGGTGTGGATAGTAATATTCTCCAATTTGAAGTCACATGTTATACGAATTATAAAGTGATTTTCTGACGCATCATATACATTCGCAACACCATGTCTGGGGGTGATACTTCGACTTGTGCGGAATGTTGTGTGGGATTCAAAAAAAAAAAAATATATGGAAATGGGACCAACTTTTGTAACATACCTATTTCCTTAAGTGTGAGATGGTAGTTTATGAAACTTTCATTTCTTGAATACAAAAGTTGGTCCAGGAATTGGTACATGCTGCAAGGGTGAAAATGCAAAAGTTCTGAGTAGGTATTGCTCCAATTAATAATTAACTGATTTCTAATCGAAATCGTTGAAGAGGTATATTTGGTTAAAAAAAAGAAAGCGTCTTGCGTCTTTCCCATTTGTCGGCATAAATCCATGTTGCTAACTATGGGATTGTGCTCAAATACAATTTTCTAAATATTGATGGCACAAAGTACACAATTTGAGTCCCATTATCACACAGCACTGATTATGCCTTTACAATCCAGAGGTGACAGATACTAGAAGTCCGCTCACCCATACGTATTGTGTGTATCCATAAAAATGAATATCCCGTATCTATTCGCAATTATAGTCACACTTCCTGACTCAACCACATCACAACCACCCTTCCATAAATTAATTCCCTCTCTCTCTATCTCTCACTCTCTGCCTGTCTGTCTCTCGTTCACCGCGAATGTTGTTGAAAATTCGCCACACCATATAACTACTACTCATTGGTGCGGCGGTTGGACTGCTACTCGCTTGCTGCTCCCCGCACAATCAAAACTCACAGATTGCGCGATACATAGTATAGAATCAGAAATTCCTGTGTGTTCTATGGACCATCTCCCGTTGCACGCTGCTTTTGCTGGTGGTGCTCCTCTTAAGCGCACGCTCGACGAATTGATGGCCATAAAAGAAACACACATAGCAAAGCAGAGCATCTCGCACATATAACATATAATTTTGATGTTAAAGGATCGTAAATTATCTAAATGTCAGTGGCATAAACTTTATTAGTCAGTTAAAGAGTTTTATAGAGTATCTGGGTCTGTCGCGCTTTTATATGCGGTCGGGATGCCACACTGCGCTGATGGGGTGTGTGAAAACAGTTTCACTTTTAGGATGTTGTTTTCTGATGTTTTATGACTGTGAGTTTGATTTTTCAATTTGACACTACAACTGTCAGCTATTAAGTGCGCCCAGAGGAGGGCTAAAAATAACATATTTATCACATCTGGAGGATGGAACCGAAATCCGATTGTCTTAAATCATGTGCAGCACATGTGCCGCTTTGTCCTTGCCTCTGTATAGCTATATATGACCTAAATTGCGTGTTTGTTTCAATTTAAAGTATAATCAAGTGTACATACCTGTTTACTGAACATTGCTATATCCTCATTAAACGATTCTGACGAACATACATCACCACCTTGTACACCGGGTTCTCTGGGCGTACATGTGGCCAATTCACATTTTTCAAATATAAGCGCCAATAGTGGAAAGAGTGGATGTCTGCAAAGAGATGGAAACATTTGTAATTTTTTTTTTTTTTTATTTTAAACACTAAACTCACAAATGTAAACAGAAAAAAAAAATTGTAACTTGTTTTCAAATAGATAAAGTGCACCCTCTCGTGTGGTTCACCACTGTTTGGTTGTAAACGATTCCTTTCTGGTGGCATTGCAGAACTAATTAAAGAACCACAAGAAAAACAAACTTTTCCCAGAGTAAACAATTTGAAACAGAAAAACCCGACACACCAAAAGATCAACCGAGCTGAGAGATGAGTGAGGAGAGCACAAGGCAAATCTCAGCCAAAAAGAAAAAAACAAAACACAAAAATTAAAAGATACGCACATAAAATCCGTAATGAGTACGCAACACATTCGGGTGTGTGGAATCTCAACAAGCCGGAGTAGAGAATGATTTTCTGATATGGAGCATCATCATCATCATCAACACCATCGCCGCTCTCTGGGTTGCAATGGCGGTCGGTCGGTCGGTCGTTCGGCCGGCCGGCGCGGCGCAGCGTGGCGGTGATGATGATGGTGACGGTGATGTTTTGCTGTTGGACTGTATAGCTGGATATGCTCCTACTGCATCAGAAGCATGCACCATGAGATTGACGATGACGACGAAAACAACAACGCGATCTGAAAAACTGACTTCTGAGTTCTATCCATGGTGCATGCTACCATCAGCAGCAGTGTTTATACAGTGGCGACAAGACTTTTCAAATTGCACTCTCTCCCTTAACCCCAAAATAATGAAAAAAAAAACAGAAAACGACTGTATCCGCGAGACGGCAACATTCATACGTGGCTATAAAATGTGTATAAACAAAAATGCTGAATGGAAATTTGAAAAAAAAATTAACCAAGTATAGGCGCGGGGCCGGCGCATAGGTATAGATTCAGTTTTTTTGTTTTTTGTGCATCTCATGGTGGTAACTTGTGCTCTTTCGAACTTTAATTAGAGCGCATCCGTATATTTAGAAAGAGCATCATCACCAGTACCACCAACAGCCGCATTATCAGAGTGCGCGCATAGTGCATGGCATTTACGCGAGAGGTGTTTTGTTTGTTCCCCTTTTATTTTTTGTAAATTTCCTTAAAAATATTTGAATGAAGGCCAACATCATGAGTTGACTTAGGTATACGAGTGTGGTATCTACAGAGTGAGGTATAGAATGTTTGTTGTTTCCATTGGGAAATCAGAAAGTTGGATGTGACTTTCACTGTACGGATTCGTCGATGAATGCGCAATTCCAAATGCAGCCATAAAGCAACATAAACTGCAACCCTGACCAATTGTTAATTATATATAATTGGAGATGATCAGATTCAGAGAGCTTAAGCTATATGGCCAATAATGCATCGTGGAGATTCTTCAGGATACTCCATTCCACTGCGGCTGCCAGGAGGGAGGTAGTAAACAGAGAAAATTACATCATTGGTGCGCTGGAATGTCTCGAAGCGCATATTTTCTTTGGATATAAATGGAATCGGGATTGTTGCAGCTGTTCGATAAGTTAGTCATCAAATGATGACAATGGAAGAAGGAGAATGCAATTGAACAGGGAAGAGAGAAGTAAAGAAATGCAGCATAATGTTTCTATGAATAATTTGTGCTTAGCAACATTTTTAGGGTACTTTTTGAAAAGAAGGCCAACGCTGACCGAAGAAAGCATCAGCAACATTCTAAAATATATTTGTTAAAAACATAAATCAACCATTGACCGACAACAGCAATCTTTTTAACATCCGAAATGTAGTTCCGCATGTAAGTGCAGCAACATGTGTATACACATTTAATAAAATCCAAAATAATTTGTATGGGTCTTATTTTTTGACTCCAACTTTTAGGGTACTTTTTTAACATTCTAAGTGTAGTTCCAAATGTAAGCGCAGCAATATGTTTATACACATTTACCTGCAATGGAATCAAAAGTATTTTTTTTTTTTTGGGTCTGTCTTCCTGTGACTTAATTTTTAAATCCAACGTTGTATTTTTGGCCGAAATTGCATCAGCAACATGTTACTTTAACTAAACAGAATCAGGTTGAGCGGCAAATGATGGCATGCAAAATTGAGCGAAAAACCTTGCTGATGTAATGAAGTTTGACGTTAAATTTGTTGATACATTTTCAAGCGTCTTTGCCAAATGTTGTATAGCATACAGATGAGGCCACTACTATTAAGAAGCCGTCTTAGTAGCCATTTTAACTTGTAACTGTTCAGATTGAGAGCCAGAAGCTATTCGTATCTAATAATACAGATCTAGGCAACATGTTTTGTATACATACATTCTGAAAATGTTGCAAGGAAATTTTTTTAATTTTTCTAGCTTAAATTTATTAGACTTCCACACAGATGTACTGCATGGTTAATATTTATTTTAACGACTGGCCGGAGGGACCAGCTCAACGCATGAAATGTTTAGATTCATTTAACAGATGAAAATAATTATAAAGAAATTTAATTTTCGAACCTGCATTTTTTCACTGATGCAAACATTTGACCAAGAACTTTAACAAAATATGTTGATATACATGTTACAGACACATGTTGGTTATCAATTTTATAAACATAGATTTAAATGTACCCTCAGTTTGTGTATGAACTTGGCTGCATTCATAACAACATCCTCTTATCGATACATCCTGATTTAAGTCATGTACAGTTAAACTATTAAAATCATACATGTAAAGCTAGCAACAAGTTAAACTATTATTACCAGCCACGTGTGCAACAGTAAGTCCAAAGATATTTTTAATTGAATCACGATTTTCATATTTCTCTCTGCATTTAATTAGCCAACTCATTTGTACAATGGCTACACATACCTCTCGTGCATGAGAGAGAGAGAGAGAGAGAGCGAGAGAACAGGTAAGCAAAAACAAAACACAGCAGACCTCCAACAATAATTGCTGACATGCAGATTTGTTTTTAATTAGAAAAAAATACACAAGCGCTAAGATATCTAAGAGCAAATCATTGACAGCGGCTTGTCAAAATGACATGATTAACATTGACAGCTGGATTGTCAGGCGGAACGACTTTTTTCTCACCGGTTCACTTTTTTCACCCCGTCCCACTTATTATTTTCGTTTTGTGAAGAACGTGCCTCAATTGAAGTTATTTTATTAACACTGTACCAGTTGTCAGGAAGAAATAAATTGTTTAGACCTTTTTTCGTTGTCAATCTTTTTATATGATAGTCATTCAAATTCATCTATCGTGTAACCAAAAAAAAAGGAATCTCCAAAAGATTGAAAGAACTAGAGCCCACTTTTAAATTATGACCGTGGTGCTACACTCTAAATTCAGACACTCGAAACAGGTATTCGGATCTACTCCGACGAGATAAAAATCCCCTAGACGTGATAGTGATTTAAATAATTTTCCAATTAATGTGGAGAAAAGTGATTCGTTATTAGCTGGAAAAAGAACCGTGATAAGATACCATTCCAGGGCGTTTTGGGGGTCATTTCCCAGTCAGCAGCACCACTCGCGACACAGGAAAACTTAACTTCGAGGGGAGAACCGAAACCTAAATCCGGCAGGTACTACTTGTCTCCTCGAAGGGAGAAAAAAAAAACGTAACTTAATGAGCGAGGATGTTGGCGGATAAAATCGTGTCGCAGCAATATAGACCGTCATAACCCTCGGCAAACTTGTCCGGATATTAGAAGGTCCATTACAAGATTTGTAGGCACTTAAACTTTGTGTGGAATGTCATTTATGATGTCGTTTGTATCTGCAGGAAGAAAGAAGCATATTTTGACATAAAAAGTAGGTAAATCATGTACTGCCATCAATCCTCGTAAGATAATAAAATATTTCGAGTCCTTGCACTCCTTTTTGTTGGTGCTACAAATTAAAAACTTAACACCTTTTGAAATGTTATTGCTTTATAATGTCCACAGACACACCATCCTTTTATCTGTTCATCCACCTACCAATTTAGCCCCTGTGATGTTTTTTGCTCAAGGATTCCAGCACAAAGAAACAGAATCCTTGACACCAAAGGCAAGAGATACATGCATCTCAGCAAAAAAAAAAAAAGGTGGTAATTGTTGAGAAAGCCATAAAACTGCGCGCGTAGTTAATCATTTTTGTTCGTTGTGAAAGGACATGCGCCACTAATTTCTCGACATCACCCTTGTGAGTGTAATAAAACATCGAAAGGAACAACCTGCTAAAAGGATCACAGATCCATGAAATATATACGTTCGTTTGTGCGCCCTCAACTTCTCAACACACATCAACGACAAATTAATTTCTTCTTCGTTATTTTTTTGCTTATCATATTTTTTCCATCACAAATGTGGGACTTAAATTGATAGCAAAAATCGAGTAGGAGTCTCGACGATCTAAACGGAGGGGTGTCTCCCTGTAAATACCAGACCGGGATACGGTGAGTAGGTTTTTCGTCGCACACTCCTCTTCGGTATTTGAAATTCTAATTGAAAAAGAGGACAGAAATTAGGAACGAACATATCATTTGTAGGATAGGGTGTCCTTGTTCTCGGCGACCCGTGCCCGTGGGTCTCTCAGGTGCAATTTGTAAAGTGACCACCACTACGTTTTCTAATCCCTGACAACACAAACGAAAGAAAACAAAAGGCAACTGAACACAAAATTATACCAAAATGAAAAAGAGAACAAAATTGAAAAGAAACCGAGTGTATGGGAAAAATGGGAAAAAAGGACACAGGGATTAAATAAAATTGTGTTTTTTTTTTATTGTAAATTTTTCTTTTCTTTATTCGTGCGTCTATCATGCGGATAGTGCGCAGATGTTTCCAGTTGGCTGCATTTGTTTTTATTCGTTTATATCCCTAAAATGTGTATCTTCAAAAGTTTTAGCTTCGTCTACTGTAGGAACGATCGCAACGCGAATGACGATGGCTTTGTCATGCACAGCACACACTACACCCTTCGACGACGACGAGTGTATTTCCGTTTATCCCTACTTAACATCCACTTATGGTATCCTTGAGGTGATTCGATTCAACTCCTTTTCCTGTCGTTATTTTTTTTTTTTTTGTATTTTGAAGTATAATTGAAGAACTAGGTGTGCGTTTGTGTCTATGTGCTAATAACAGTAATTCTGTTATTTTCCTTCTGAAATTTTCATCAGACAGAGGCACATGGTGTCCGTTTAATTAATAAACTGCTCATTCAATTAAAGAGTGCGGCGAGTTATTTTGTTCCCTCTTTCGTTGCGATGCGTTGGGTGCGTGGTAATAGCGATTTAATTAAGCAATTTTTTGTCCACGAAAATTTATACTATAATTGGTGGGCCGACCGAAAATGAATTTGCTTAGATTAGTGGAAGAGATACAGATAAGCAGATATCTAGATGAATTTGACCTGCAAAATCCATAAGTTGTCCTACTGCGTGTTTACTTATATCACTTCCTCTTGAATTGAAACCTATACTCAACCGATTTGGCTTGAATCATCACATTGATAGGAATGTTTGGAAACATACACAATCGCGGTAGGCTGCCTTAGCGCCAAAGAGCAAGCAAACAAAATTTTAAATAGATCTCTCGCGTATGTTAAATCAAATTCGATAGAAATTCATTAGTTGCATGGGGATATTTTATGAGGCAAAGGCATCTGACGAGCGAGAGCAAATCATTTCACGAGAATAGTGATCTTGACCGTATATATACCAAAACTTGAAGATGTTGCTTTGAAGATGCTGTAGTTTGTGTTTCTAGCCTTTATTTCGATTGGCAGAATCATCAGAAAAGTGCAAATAAATCGGGAAAGAGGTCAAATGTTGCACGCAAATATGTTTTGGTTTTCTTGCGAAAAATGCATCTTCTTTTACAAATAAATAGCAACAGGTCCGAATCTCCTTTCGGTGGATCACATTTGGTCAATTTGTTCTAAAAATTAAAACTCACACCAACACAGGACTCCAATTTTTCATATTTGGTGCGAGCACTGTGACAACTGAGTGCGTTAGCTTGTTTTACAACACTGCGGGTAATGTGTGAAGTCACAATAGTTGCTGAGAACATGTTTAGATACATTTGTTGTTTGGTACTTCAATAATTTCTAGAGTATGACTTGAGTTCGCAGAAAGTCTTGGCAGTTAATAGAAGAGGAGGTTATAAAAAATCACAAGATCCGAGATATGAAATAAAAATGTTGCCGGTAATTATGTTGGGAAACATTGTTCCCTTTGTGTTGCTGTAGAGCATTCGGCATGACAAAAAAGTGTCGCTAGTGTTTCTGAGCCCTTGTTATCATCCATTTCATTCTTTTGCAATTTTCTAAAGACTTTTATACCTCACTGTGTATTTGAAAAACCAGATGTTTCTGAAGACACAAAAGAAAATTGTTAAATGTTGATGTTAAGATCCGCCTTAAGAATGGGTACAAATGTGATGGACTTATAAGGCCAAGTCATCAAGGGAAATGATCTGTAATTAGGACATGTTCTGACCCATGTTTATAGACACATTTGCGTTGGAAATACTAAAACCTACTCAGATCAACTCGCCAAATGTCGCAACAAAACCCATTTCCCCACTCACACGGAATTTTCAAACATGTTTGCTTAGCAATGCAGTCATGTCATACGTGTTTAGAACGAAAAACTAAAACAGCAAAAACTCCATCATTACCACGTTTATTTTTATTACTGCACATGTAAGCAAACGACTTATTGTCTGTATATCTACAATGGAATTTTTTGCGTAATGCCCCACTCAATCTGTAGATTTTTTTTCTAAAAGGTAATATGCAAATTTGCCCCAATGACACAAGTGTTCAAACGGTCGTGAAGTCAGCAGCCAGCAAAACAAAACAGTTTGTGCACCCAAAAAAGGTAAAATCAAGTTTGGTTTCTATTTTCCAATCACTTCGCTCTCCATCAGAAGAGAATAAGTGACTATCCTTCTGACAAACGGGTCACGGTCAACATGAAGAAAAATTTAAATTAGAAAATCAGCTCTCGGCAATAGGCTGTCCAACCAAAGAGAAGACCACCTCAAGTGTGCACTCGTCTAATTAAATCGAAATAATAGAAAACAAAAACCTATGATACGTACTCATAAATAGCATCCTTATCACGTTTATGTACTTCGGGTATTGCACCCATTAAATGATTAGCAACCGGTGATACATGACTAGGTGTACCGTGTCCCCCAGCTCCTGTGTGATAGCCATGCATACCAACTGTGGCCGCAGCTGCAGCATGACTCATGTGTGGCGAATGATGCGGTGGTAGGCCTTGTAATCCAGGCGGCCGATGTCCAACATGTGGATCATACATAGCTGCTGCTGCTGCGCCCGAATCCATATAGCCATGCAGGCCATCATCGTACTGTTGAATAGAAATATAAGGTTTGATTAATATCGCAGAGGTAAGTATATTTTATTTATTTATTTATTTTTTTAATTAAATTATAAATATTTAAGATTTAGTGCTACAGCATATTGAGAAAGTAGCAGTCAAAGTGTTTCCTTGCATGAGAGATATATTTATAGGTGCTGCAAATTTTAATCACCCCCCCAGTCTAGAAGAAGCTACTCAAATACAAAGTATGAATACTGGCAAATAACCAGGCGAGAGTGCATGTGGCAATTAGTTAACCAAACGAAGGGTAACAGACTGTGGTTATTTGAAAAAAAAAGTAAATATTAAAATGACTGCGTTCAAAGTATGACGGCGGTTAATAAGAGGTGAAGTATGGTATACCCCACTTGCCGGCTCTATCTAAGTGGCGTAAACTCCTGTGTGTGAAGGGAGTGTTTCCTATATGCAACTGTAGCTGAGAGAGAATGAAAGCTCAAAAATCGGAGCATGCCGACCATAAGGTAGGTCAAGTTACATATATCTCTACCCTCGCACTCAAACAAATTCCCAAACACAAGACTCCCAAGCAATTTGCATAAACTTAAGCGTGAGTGTGGGTTGACAAATTACCCAAAAAACGCACCAAACACCACGAATTATGGTAATCCGCTGTCTACGCGCACAAACGATGGCCTATCTGGCTTAAAGGTTTTTTTGAACCCAATTTTAAAAATGTACTCGACAGCGCCGCCACCAAATTATGACCTTGCTAAAGTGCGTGGATAGAATTTTTAATTTACAACAAACACGTCGGTAACTATTGTGATTTGGGACCACAGTTTCGTGGGTGCATTTTCAACTTGTTGACATTCTTGACACTCCAGTCAAGGGGTTCTTTCTGCGTTGACAGTTGGTTTTTTTTTTTTCTCGGTTTTTCGTTGAGAATTGAAATCTCAGATAACATCTGACTTGGCGATGTGTGTGATATAATAAGAAGACAAGAAGTGATCTTCATCTTCATACTGTATAGGCTGATAGAATATTGTTTTTTTTTTTTTTTGTCCCTCAATCTACTGTCCTACTCCTTCAGCTCGCAGTGGTACACACTGGTTACTACACTTCGTTGTACGGTGATTATTTAATGCCGGCGCGTAAACACTTGGAGAGTCTTCTGGTTGCTTGCTTGCTATGCTTCTCTCCGATGGGAATACGTAATATGCGCGCGCGAAGTACTGAGAATCTGTTGCTGGTTGCCATGCTGCTGCAACCGATGTTGTCGGAGTGGTGGGCTTAAGGTTCTCTGGCTGGTTGTCTTGCTGTGGGTTTATTTTTGTTTTTGTGTGTTTGAGCGTTGCTCCGGTTTGTTTTTTTGTTTATAAATGTATCTCAGGTGTGTTTAGGTAGGTAACCCACCTGCACACATCTGATCATAGATAGATACTTATTGTTATAATGTAACAGTGTTGAGTGTCCTCTAGATACATGCTTTAGATTAACAGTGATAGGTTATTTTTTGTGCTGTTTTCTGCTTTCGTTTGTCATTTGGTTGCCGGCAGTTTCAGTGTGTGTATATACAAACGCATGGTATCCAGATAGAAAAGTTATAAATGTGAGAAAACGGAATGCGGTGACTGAGGTCACACAAATGATATCGTAAAAAAGCGGTTATGCTAATATTTGCAGTCGGGATATCTACATAACTGTAACACACACACACCGAGAGATTATGCCTAGTGTGTTGGATTTTAGATAGCTTACGGTAGTATCTTTGGAAGGCATTTGTTTGGGAATGTTGCTGTGTATTTCGATAATTTTTATTGAAACTGTTTGCTTCCTGTGACTTAACGACTTTATTACAATGTATATCTGGTGCAAACATTATAATGAAGAGGCGGTTACTTTGAACTTGTTTAATTGCAGCACGCTATTAGAAAGCGGTTAGATACCGAAGTTTCAGGTATCTTAACTGAATGTTGTATGTCTGGCAGCATGTTGCTGAGCTAAGAGTTTAGATCCTTCACAACTTCAAGCAGCGACAACAGGTATTGAGATAGAATAGAAATTATAGCTGCTTCGTCAAAGATTTTGCTTGCAACATGTTGCTGTGAATGAATATCTACACAAAAGTGTATTTTTTCCGGAAAAAATCAACAATAAAAAGACATTCGGGATGCTTTTCACGATTATGTCAATAACTCTTGCAACATTTTGTGCACCAGCAACATGTTGTTTATAATTTTTTACTGACTTTTACAACCTATTGTTGTTGTCTCCTTCGCAACATGTTGCTAGCAGGTTTCCTTTTTTAAATTATCTGCGCCGTAGATCTTAGAGGTTTCGACGCTAACGTAAAGTAAGATTTCGAAAGTAACTCAAATGAGAAAGTTCACAGCGAATCCTTTCCCTTCGCAACATGTTGCTGCGCATTGAGCTTAGTATTTGTATCAGTCTAGAGATTAGAGCCAACAAGTTCATGTATTATTTCTTATAACTTGTAGACTGGGCTTCACAAACTCTTTTTTTTATTATTAATTTTTTCTATTTTGCTTACATATTATGATTGCAGCATGTTGCTAAGCTCTTACTCCGCAGCTTACTGCTTTTGCAAATATATATGATATTTGATTATGACTATGAGGATTGTTTTAATGTGGCAAAGTGCTTGACACAATGAAGCTTAAAATTAGAATTTTTAAAGAGTCACTTCCCTTGCAACATGTTGCAAGCGAATACTAAGAACTCCGATAGGTACAGCATTTCTAATGGTAAAAATATGTCCACCCAATTCCCTCAGACACCGAACAAAATCTCCTGCTTATCTGCAACAGCTCCCCATTTGCTTAAACACAAAAATTCAATTTAAATTTTCCGTTTGGTTTCGAAATAATCTATCTTACCAACAAAAATTTTATATATAGGTACATATCCTCTGAGCTCAGAGATCCCTTTTTTTAAAGCGATAACACCCTAAATAAAGTGAACTTAAATCCGCATAACGAACATCCAAAAAATGTTGAAAAACAAAACTACAGAGGAAACAAATAAGGACGCTGAAGTGAAACGAAATTTTGATTGATGATCGTGAATTTGTTTTCTCCTGAAACTGAAAACACTTCTGATGGTGTATGGCAGTTTGCGTTCCTTGTTTGACGTGGTGTGCGTTTTATATCTGTATTATATACATGTCTAGCCCCATATATCCATGACATTGTTGACCTGGTAATGCTATCTCTGTCTGCGCGGCCATTATTTTTATTTATTACAGTTTTCTTTTTTTTGCTTCGGTTCGGTTTTGTTCGGTTCTGTTGTTTTCGGTGTTGTTTCGAATTCTCCCCGAGCTGTAATGAATATATATAGCAACCAGAAGCAGCTACAAATAAAATAATAACAACAACCTCGAAGTATATGCTAAAAAAGAAACAGTGTTGCATATACAGAGGAAGAGTACCCTTTCGCAAAAATAAAATACAGTGGAAAACAAAAGACAAAAGGGGGTGAAAATGACTGAAATATATGTGCCTACCCAAGTCAGTACATAAAGTATAGAAACGAGAAATGTTGTGACATAATAAAATGTTGCATGACAAAGTTTGATTTAGTTACTCTGGGCGATTTGAATATTTCGTTGTATGGACGGGTGTAAATAGACAGAAGTTCAATGAACATGAATACCTTTTTTGGGCTTTTCACTTTCAGTCAGTCATTTTTTTTTTTTTTGAAATTCTTCTCTGACGTTTTTGTAGTATGCACTTACAACATTTCACAAACCCAGATACGGCCTGCTTAAATTCCAGACTCTCCATGGCCATTTGCATAAAGTATTTCCTTTTCAACAACTGACATTCCAGCCGCCTGATTTTGACAATTTCAAAACAAATCATAAAATATCCCCCCATAGAGTCGAGTGTGTGTGCGTGGAATGTGCCTACATCTAGTTCGTACTTACAACAAAATGGATTCAACCTACATTTTGTGTGCGCCGCGCCGCCATAACAACAATTAATATTCTAATTTGTATCTGGATACAAGCAATCTATTTTGCTTAGTCTCTGTTGCTGGTTTTCCTTCTTTTTCTGTTGGTGGCTGGTTTTGGTTTTCTGTTTTTGTCTCCATTGTGTTGCCATTGACCATGCGGACACGTTTTATTATAAATGGAGTGTATCCCTGTGTATCTAACTACATGTTTCCATAGGGATATAGGTACTAAAACGATCGATTTTGTGAACGTGTATAGGTACGGAGATTTTGCATCTAGGCTCGCTGTATAGTCCTGTGTAAAATTGCGTGAACTTGAATAATTTCGCTTTTCGAGCATGGAGCCGTTCGAATACGCCACAGCCATTGTGAATTGTTCACATTTCGTTGCGCGCACACATGCACATACAGCCACTCTTCTCGTTTTGCTCATTTTTGGTCAAAGAATCGACCGTATGGTCGGAAATTCTATGCGGGGCGACGGACTCCCGCACGGTGTCGCATGCAATTTTGGAATAAAATACAGCCCATGGATGTATCTATTTTCTAATATAATATGTAGGCAAAAACTAAATACCGATTGGCATTGGGTATGGGGACAGGGATGCCTTCCAGTTTTTTGGAACTACGGTATATCTGCTTCTGGTTGACTAGGTATACTGTGTGCGGTGGCATTGGTGTGTTCGGTGAATTTTTGGTGGCGATACGCTATACCACCGTCGCCGGCAGTGACTGTCCTTCTACACCTACAGCAGATTCCTTGTTTTTGTTGGTTTCTTTTCGAGGGTTTTTGGGGTCATTTGTTTTTATTAATGTTGCGGGTGATTGTGTTGGCAGTTTTATTTACTCTGTGTGTGTTTTACTGTACCGACGAGTGAGCAACTAAAATATTGCCGCATTGATTTTTGTTCCCGCTTCCGAATTCAGCTGTGGAGTTTGGTGTTAATTTAAAGTTTTGAATACATCGATTTGGTGGTGCAGGCTCGCTCTGTTTATTGCTTGGGCTGAGCAATAGAAGGAGTTAAATCGTTCGCACAGCGCAATTTCACCTCATAGGATTCAGAGTTTGACATCATGAGTGTAAATCATATTTTCAAAAAAAGACAGACACAAATCGGCCATAATGATGGACAAAGATTTTCTTTTTCATAGATTCTACGCAGAAAAAAATGAATCCACAAAGTGAGAGCGAAAAAAGAATCACCTTCGGAACAAAGAGTATATTTCTTTTTTTAAAAATAAGTCTTGACAACTTTTCGTATGGTTCTCTGAGTTGACGTCACATTCGCATCAACCCGTATCAGTTTCGATTCAATATTTTCATGCTATTTCTAACAAAATTGACACCCCACCGTTTCCCTGTTCATAAAAAGTGAGACTGCGTAAACAGAATTACACTTCAATCACCATCCAGATGCATCAAGTACTTTACACATAATAAAAAGCCGCTTAAAATCTACTCAACGATCGTATAATCTGAAATATATGTGATTTTGCTATAGTTTTCCATTCTACATGAAAGTGCACACGCAAAAGTATCATTACACCGGAGCCGCCTTGTTGAGTGGATTAATCCTTATTTAAATATTACTGAAGGACTTTATGTTATTTCTTATTCTCTGCTGTCTCGCTCTCTGTGTGTTGTACAGCACTTCACATTCATCATCTTGAATTCAATTATAAGATGGATTTTTTTTATATTTTATAACTTCTTCACATAAGAGTTTGTTAATATTTACCACAGTAAACAACACTTGAGATCGGCAACTTTGTTATAATATATCGGTACCGGTACGTACTTGTACATTTTCTTCAATTGCACTTTTGGAAAAGTAGTTTTATTTATATTTGGTTGTCTGTTATTTGTTGTGTTTGATTATTCTTTCGATAACAGACCCAGAGACGATGAGTTGCAATTTTAATCAGAAAAATAAAGAAATAAACAACGAGCGAACAGCCCCAGATGTGGAGCGAAATGTAATTCGCTGGAAATTGAGGAGATAACCTGTTTTGCATCAGGTGGTACTGTACACTTCTAAGTTGCAGTGGACAGTGGATTTTATATAATTTTTTGGAGTGCCGTCGGCATTTTTCGAAATGGAAGCCAATTTGGTTTTCTCGTGAAAATTTAGACTGCGGAAAGTGAAAGGTTGTCTGTGAGGTAGAGTTGCAAGGTGTGTTGTGAAGGTATGTATGTAGAGTAGGTAACTGGAGAAGGTGATGGCCTAAGGTCTTGTTTTTACGTCGAATGGAAGACGGGTGCTGAATGTCTTAAGGGGTGTCATTTAAAGTTCACCTGCCGAGCATGGAGTGGTTACTTTTGCAGAATTGTCAAGCACTGACCGTACTTTCTACGACTCAAAACGCATGGAAGTGGTGCGAATTCACTTCAAAAATGGTGTATAACTGGCGGGTCTCTCACTACAAATGAGAGGGGACATGCAGTCGAATTTCGCCGAGCTATTGTCGATGGTGGAGCAACATCATTTACCAATAGATGGGTAATTTGGCTGGCAGTAGCTATACTTTGGTGCACGAAGACTGAGAATTTGCGCGTCTACAACTATACCAAGTATTCATGAAGGAACATGGCTCAGGAGGGCATAAAACAGTCAACCAAACTCCACAAATTGAATAAGCAATCGACGTAAGGCACTGATAAAGTATCCTATATGTTCGAACACTCGGAGCTGTCAACTTAATGTCGGACCAATAGGCACTTTGTTGCATCCAATGAATACTGCGAGGAGACTTACATTAAAAGGGACGCATTAGCGACAAACCGCTATAACCTGTGCCAATCTGGAACAAATCTCCCAACTTATCAAGAGGACTCGTGCTAGATTTTACCCTAACAAAACCCTTCATTTGATGAACAACATAAAGGAAGTTGCCTAGCCTGCATACTGTATACGAAATGGGACGACTGGAGCACAAGTCTGTGTAAATATTTAGTTGCCAGATGGTATTGCCAGAACTCAGAGCGGTAATACTGGTGCGGTTGCAAATATTGTGACAAAAGGAGGAAAAATGGGTTAAGTCGTGTATGAGAATAAAACCAATCTAATTCAGTCTTCAAACTGGAATTCATAACATCGAAGAATCGGTCAGAGCGTCAGTAACTTAGTCTACTTCGGCTACGGTATAAACTGTCAAATTGATTTGTAAGGTTGAGGCCAAGTATTACGTCCGTCAATCGCTGTCTATTGGCCCTGAAGAGGTATCTGAGCAGTAAGATTCTATGAAGAAGCACCTAAAAGACTCTTATAAGGCCGTATGCTTGATAAGAGTCGAAGAAACCATCGTGTTCTATGTTGCAGAAGCATAAAACCACATAGAGATATCCTTAGCAGTTTTGAGAGCAAACCCGTTTGAGTGATTTTCGCGAGCTATGGCGACGGTGACTTAACAGCCAACTCTTCGAGCTGTACAGCAACATCGACCTGGGCTCTCATCGTCACATTCATGAAAGAGTTTCATGTAGATACGTCGATTACAGGGAGAAATAAATTTCAGTATGTAGGTGCCTATAGCTGTATCCAATGTCCGCATTTTTGTAGGTATTGTAATAGGGTAACAAAAGTGTGTTTCAAATGGTGGGATATAAGTTGTCAGGTACTACCCAATAGAAGGCAGCACATCTTGCAGTAATTCTGTTGGAAGTTCGAAAAAAAAACGCTTTTCACAAACGCCTTCAAAGATGTTTTGTGTGGAGAAAAGACTGTGTCTAGGTGGATATTTCTGTTTTTGCAAGTGCACCAAGCTCAACTGCAGTCGTCGCCTTTCTAAGATAATACTTAGGGATCGGTCCGCTCTATAAGAAGCCGTAAAGACCACAGAAATGCCGTGGATCCTCATTATACGAACTCCGTTTAAATTCGTTTTGAGGCGTATAGGTAAGATGGATTCCAAACGACTTGTTAAATACGCTCTCTTTTCGACAAAGTCTAAGGTGAGTTGAATTTTTGTTTTTGTTTTACACTCACTAGGTGGAAGCAGAGCAAATATTGTGCGGTCTCTTACGAGTAGATGAACACTTTAGACAACTTTGCAAATGGAATGGAATGGCGCTAAATAGTCGAAAATTGCTTGGTGAATATTCCTCTTAATATTAAGTGCAAATAGGCAGCAGGAAACTGAAGGGCTATCCGAGGGAAAGTCGTTATGCTCTTCTTTTTTTTTGAGATTTAGTAGCCTCAATTTTGTACCCAGGGATAGCGACACAGCTATGTGTATATCTTAACTTCCAAATCCCTTCTTAAGCCAGTTCTTAAGCTAACTTTTGCCATTTTACCCACGATTCAATGCATAGAGCACTCATCTTCGTTCATACTGAAACATGTATACTTCTACCCAGTCAAAGGTCTTCCAACACATCCCACCTATCGCGACTTTGGGTCTAAAATTAAATTCCCTTCTATTTATATTTTACATTTAATTTGTGGCTAGCCAGTGGAAAAATTGTATTTTTTTAAAAACCGCAAATTTGTCCCACAACACATACGCAGTGGGGCTTATTGGTTTTTCTTATTTTTTTGTCACTCCCTACGCGGGAATAAAATAATCAAATTATAAAAATTGTCGCATTTTTCACTGGGTGGCATTTCAAACGCACTCGCAATTTCCTATCACTCTATGTATCTGTGACCAAAATTCATGTGGGAGAAAATGATTGTTGGCAATGCATTTCCTGCTGGTAAAATAAAAATAAAATGCAGATGACTGTAGAAAAAATAAAACACATCCGACAAACCGTCATGTAAATAATAAAACCGCATTGTAAAATGGGTTGGCTGTAGCAATAAAATTGAATTGCACACCTCTGTATAGGATGGTATCCGTTCTGTATGTTTCAACAGCAGCGGTGGAAAAAACTCGCATTGGTAGAATGCAAATGAAAAAATCATACATATAGAATCGAAAATTAAACCGCAAACGACACTTTGCACACAAATAACAATTGTATATAATCTGTATAAATACATAGGTTCTTGACGGGTTTTTTTTTCGGCCGGCTTCATCTACACAAATTGCTATAACGCATTTGAATGAAGGAAAACCGCAAAACACAAATTGTACTGCGGTTTCACTAATATTTTTTAAACAGATGCAGATACACGAAATGGGGACATTTTTCTAACTAATAGGCGGTAATCCGCAGGAAAAAAATTGTGTTTCGGTTTTAAAAATTGATATGTTGCAATAAAAATTGCAGACACTCGCTAATGGCCTAAGTGAGTTGGAATTAGGAAGGCAAATGTTTGACCAACAAATAGAAGGAAAAAATAAAAACACAATAAGCAGTTTAGTATGCAGATGTGAATTTATTGACGATATCTAGTGTGGTTGGGAAATTTGTTGGCATCGGAACCGATATTACCAAGTTATTGGGTTGGAGCGAAAATGTGTGCTTGAATCTAAAGCGTGTGCTAATTGGAAGATGGATAAATATTTTGATACCTACGGAAATTTTTCCCAAGGCAAAGAAGCTGTAGATGTGCCAACAGAAGGTGCTGAGGTAGGAATCTCAATGAGATTTAAATGGTTTATTAGCGGTGGAAAGGGAAACATCTTTTTTATGGAACAAGTCTATCAGTTTCTTTTACAGCTTAGCAACGTCTTTTGCTTTAAGGAAAATGCAAGGAAAATCATTGACAGTCCGACATGCGTGAAAATTTAAGATCCCCAAACAATGGAGAACAAAAAAGTTACACCACATCTTGATATGTGGGCCTTTGAACTGCATACCACCAACGTTAACTGGTATTCCTGCGCAATGAAGTCACAAACAGAGTTAGTTAAGTGATTAATGCAATTGTTGCTATAGATGAGTGGTTATACTGTATTGGCAGTTTAAGTACCTACCGCCGATAGTGAAAAAGTATTCCTCTATCTTCTCATTTAAATCAGAAAATCTAAGATTAGTAGACACACGCAAAACTGTTGTGGTTTTAATTAAAGATAAGTTTGTAGTTGAACTTTTTCGAATTCCGTGCTATTTGCAGTTTCCTGTCAGCCCGAGTTGGAGTTGGTTCGAAGCATACCTAATTACTGAGCATTAAAAAGGCAAACCTACGTCTGCGGAAGTCTTCTCTAACTAAATGAGAAAGAGTGCATTTTGCACCGAATATCTCTTAGTAAGAAGACTAAATTGCCGATCTGTAGCTGCAAGCTGTAAAAAGTAGCGTAGTGTCGTAGGTACAGAGAACCGCAAGGTTCTGATTTATTTTAACTATATTGTGTAACTTATTTCTTTTAAGCTTAGACTTGACACGACACTTGGGGGAAGAGAAATATTTAGAGAGGCAACGAATGTTTTTGTATCTGAATTTTGTTAACTGAATTCTGAAACTGAGACGAGGTGGTCCAGTACTTGCCGAAAAGTTCTTATCGGCTTAAATTTAAGTGACAGCGTGCAAGAATTTCGCCTTCTTCTACTACCAGCTAAAGTAGGTACCTATCTATAGCTAAAGTAACGGAGAAGAAAAATCCTGATTGACAGAGCACATTTTTATAAAACGTAATGCAGTCATAAACTTCGTTGAGTTTCTGTAGAACTCTCTAAATTATTTTGTCACGGCACATGAAACACATCGAGTTGTTATTTTTGACGAACTTTTTAGAGGTACTTTTGACGCACTTCTGTGAGGTTTTAATGCAACCTGCTTTTATATAGACTACACGGAACACATCGTCTCGCAACTATTTTCATTTTTTTCTAGGTAGGTATACTGAAAATGCACTTCCTTTAGAACGCTAAGCCTTCGCGAGACTTTCATCTGGGGAAAACTCAAATGTTTCGCTGACTTTTTCTTGCTTATAAAATCACCACACTAAACACACAAATTGAGCTAATAAACAGAAGAACTTTTGAGAACAAAATGACAGATAGTCAGCCGGCTCAAGGTGCCTAACCAATATGCGATGGAAGGTTTAATTTTCGCTGACTTTTTCAAGCATCGTTAGCAATCATATTTAAATACAAAATTTGGAATAAATCACACATAAGAGGCAAAGCTTCTACTGTCAATGAAAGTACATGTACAAGGTCCAAATGTTCTTACCTACATAGATTAGCATAGTTTACAAGGAGGTAAAAGGAAAGCCGTTAAATAAATGTAGTAACTCTGGAAAAACGCATATATTTTCGGTTGTTGAAGTTGAAGCTTTATCAATGAAAGAATTAGATAGCGATTGATATTTTTCTGGCTTTCTATGAACACCTTCATGCAGGATCATTGAGTATTGGACATTTCAAAGGCATGAAGCAACAAGAAGTTATGGTTGCCGCATATATTGATGCCTTACTTACATTCGTTGGAATTTGTGTAGGTACCAATAAATATAGAGAGCAAATTCTTATAGCTGTTGAAGCGGCGAATAAATGTTCTGATGACATTGAATATAAACTTCTTCAATAGATCAGCAAAGCGGAGTTAAAGTTTCGCCGAGTTTTCGCAAATGTGTTGCAACTATTGCGTCGGTTACTTTAGTTTAAAAGAACAGAAACACTGGTGAATAAAATGGCACGGAGCCAAAGAATCAAGACTGTGTGGAAAATCGTTTTCCAGTTTCGCCGACTTTCCGTAAAATCGAAAAAGTACATCGTAGAGAGAAATTAATATGAGGCTAACAGCTAGAAAACTGTGGGCAAAGAAGAGTTATTTAGCCTGATAGTTGAAGCTGGATGGAAAGGAAATGAAAATAGTTTTATATTTCGCTGACTTTACGGAGAGCGATTTTGTTTTTTCATTAATAGCAACATTTTCTAGAATCAACAGAAATTTTGAAACCTTTAAATCATGTTATATGAAATTTTGTGATAAAATGATATGTCCGTCGGCCATCAAGGCGTAAGCGTGTTGCTAGAAAACTAACGACATTACAATATGTGATGGCCCTTGCCATCGCATCGAGCCTTATGCCTTTTCATTCTGCAAGAAGTTGCTCAACGAATAGGTAAAATAATACTCTCCTCTTGCTATTTTATTTTTTGGAGAATCTTATAAAGGCAAATAGTTAAGAACCACTTTCACCGCCTTAAACAATACATATTCACTTGATTTTTCAGTAGTGAAGATTGCGCGAAGATCCAGTGCTGTTGGTAATTTTTTTTTCCAATATTTTGTGTAGGAGCCAGGGCGAACTATAGCACAACTATAAATACAATCGCATGCGTGAGTGTTCCTACTTCTTACAGGCAAATTATAAAAGGTGGTCACAGAAAACTTGTACTATTGCCCTGAGCTGTTTTTCTACAGAACTGTAGGCATTATTCAATATTTGGAAGCACAAAACCCAGTTTCACAATGTTTTCACCATAAAACACTGTCCTGACTCCTGACAGAGTTACTTATTTCAACGGAAGCTATCTGTGAGATCTATTATTTAACTCTTTGAATTTGTTAACTTTATTATTAATGGAAGTACAGCCGCTCGGACCTTAGAATTATTGTGTAAGACATGTATAAAGTAGATGAAGCGTATTTAGCATAGGAAACACTTTCCTATTATTATTAAATAAACCTATGACCATCTAAATTGCCACAATGATGAATCTTTTTAATACAACTGCAACCGCTTAGGCGACCTGCGCGTTATTTCCCACATCACTCTTGAATTCTGATCAAAAACCAGGAAATGGCCTTAAAACGAATATTTTTCGCCAACTTGGCATAAACCGCACTGGACTACAATTTTCGCAACACGTCTTATAGCATCTTACTCCTCTACGTATCAGTAACACCCGTTTCAATTGTTGCACAAAACGCGCTACGGCGACCCTTCGAAACGCTAAGCTCAATTTTCGCTGAAAATAGTCACAACATTGACCAAGCCATCATGGCAGATGCAAGCCGTTGGAAGGACGACCATACATTTATAAAACATTCACCAGCTTTCAAGCTCCTTTCTGCATTGCACACATTACAAAATTA
Organism: Cheilosia grossa; assembly: GCA_963082955.1. Classification (NCBI taxonomy): domain Eukaryota; kingdom Metazoa; phylum Arthropoda; class Insecta; order Diptera; family Syrphidae; genus Cheilosia; species Cheilosia grossa. The sequence goes on from OY720144.1 coordinate 92,078,942, forward strand.
CCCCAAGAAACAGCTATTGAATTGCCGACGCAAAATCACTTTCTCAATTTCCCACCGCACTTTGACTGCCCTACTTAAATTAGCAATAGTAAAGGAAAAAAAAATCGTTTTCAACTCACCCTAGGTTGAGCCATTAATGCTCTAGGAGCGACGTCCAGCCCGACTTGTGCCACTTTTGAAAGCACAAATTGATGACTTTTTCCCGAACAAAAAGTATCGAACAGCCGCCAAACTCTCTGTGCAAACGTACAAACTTTTCAATTCACTTGACGCGCTTCAGATTTGTGTATCCTCTTCAAATATGTGTTGTGTATAATATTCACTTACTGTAGTTTCATCAACTAAACATTCACAAACAACTACTTTTAATTTTTTTTTTTGGCGCGATAGAGAGAAATATTTATTTATTTATTTTTTCTTGTTGTACAAAATAAAATAAAAAACGCAACAAAATTCTGCACACAATTCTTTTAATTTTTGCTTAACTTTTTTTTGGTCATATACAATTTTGTTTTATAGGCACATTTGTTATCCTTCTTGGGGGCGTTTAATTTTTGTGTTTGCTTGTTTTCTTTTTTGTTACAGTTCAAGTGCAGAAAATGTGTTTAAGGTGATTTATAGTCATAATATGTATACACGTGTATATAAATTTGAGATCAATTTTAAAAAATAACGATTTTTGTTTAAGGATATTATTTTGTGTTGCTTTCGTATACAAGGAGTTTTTTATTAATGATTACGCGAAACCGAATTTAGTGTTTTTGTTAAGTTCAAAAGACCGAACGGCATACAGTGTAGAGTCTTGGATAGAGAGTGGAGCGAGAGAAATACGAGCGTGTGCCTCAGTGATTCAAAAACTTGTGTTTCGTACGAAAATAGTGGTGCACACTACTGACGGAACTGACACAATTTGGCGGGATATTCTCAAGTAAATCTTGTAATCGTGACATGTTCCATAGTTGAGCTCGGTTATTAAAAATCTGTTGCTTGACTTAGAGTTGGAGTATGGAGTGTCTGCTGTCATGAGTGAGCTGATTGCATTTTGAGATTTCGCGCGCACTTTTATATTTTCTATTTGTTGTTTTACTTGCACACAATAATTATTATATTCACTGGTTTGTATAATATGATTTATCACACAACAGTATAACAGAGGAGAAAATCAAATCAAATCAAATCAAATCGAGACCGACCGCGTAACCGAATTTACAGATTGAGACGAACCGACGACAACATCAACTACGACGACGAAGACAAAGACATTGAATGCGTGCAATTCCCGTGCCGCATCAATACTGTTGCCGATTGATTTGATGAATGGCTGTGCTGCAGTTGTTGTTGTATGATAATGTTGCACCGCTCTCTGTCGTTTGTACTACCCCGATGTTGCGGGCAATGTTGCTGGGTTACTCTGCTGACTGCACTTCGCGATGACACTGTGTTGCATACTTTTATGTTGTCGCTTAATAATTAACTTGATTTTTTACAATACATTTGACGCAACCATCCATTTGTTTGAACTATACAGTGTGGCAATAATTGGATTTTCTTAATTTTTGAACAAATTTTTTTAAGAAATTTTCTTATTTGTATTTTATTTTATTTTATTTTGTGTGTTTGAAAAACCAAAACAATTTTTTTTTTTTTAAACGGAATAAATTTGACTCGTACTCGTATCGCCGTCGCTCGTATAACTGTGTATAGAGAGTGCAAGGTGTAATTTATCAAACAGCAAATAATATAATAGCAATGCAGCAGTAGAATAATAAATTTTATTTTCGTGGGTATATACGTAAAAGCACACAGGAAAAAAAAAACAACGAAACAAATAATAATAATAATGATTATGAGGGGTTTTTAGTTTTTATTATTATTATTACTGCTATTTTATTGTTGTGTTCTACACACGTCGTACGCGTTTCGAAGGCAAATACACACTGGGCTTGTCAATCAATGTGTGAACTAAACTTGGCGGGGGTAAGTTGAGAAACATTTTTGTTGTAACACACACTGTGGCGACAGGGTGACACACACACCAACGCTTTTGGCGATGGCTTAGATGTTTTACTGTCATTGAAGGGAGACAGATATATGGCATGTAGCAGCGACAGCCGACACACAGAAGTGTAAAGTTGGCTCTCTCTGTTGTGTGATTTCTTTTTTGGTTTGTTGGTAGGGGTACTACTCCACGCGATGGCAGTAGACTCTTGAAGACGTCATGGAGTGGAAGAGATGGATGGTTAGGCACTGTGAGCACACACCATCAAGCCATCTCGATGTGGAGGAATGACTGATTTGACAGTACGCCTCTTCTGTCAGCCAATAGAGGGAGATAAATGCCTAACTTATGGCGTATGTGAGTGAATGCGAGGGTGCGCGCGTGTTGTGTGTTTCCCTATGCAGTAGTACAGCAGCCAAAGCAATAGATATAAAGTACTACTAAAAACCAATCCCATTTGTTATTTTTCGGCGTGGTGTGGAATTTTCGCTCAATCAGCACCAGAATGATGCATGCGCCTTCTCTTCGGACCGACGATGTGTAGTCGAATCTCACTGTGCCGGAGAACCGATACCATTCCAAGTTGTGTGTGCTCTGCTCCTGATGATGGTTTGGTGTTGGATTTTTTGAGAGACAAGCGCTCCTTGTAGGTTGTAGAGGTTGCAAAATTGATTGTGTGTGGGGCCGCATTTAGGTAACGCCTTCCTTCAAAAAAAACTAAATAACAGGCAAATAAAAGCTTGCTGCGTAGGTATTTGTGTGCGGAGGAGACACCTGTGCGGTTGGATATATATCATTTCATTGGTTTAATCCGTCAATATGGGATTTTTCATTTATTTCTCTGAATTTATTCATGTTGGCAGCTTTTTGGGAATTTTGAATTTTTCGCCAAGTCGTTATGTTTCGCAAATGCTTGGTTTCTTCATTAAACTTCTATCGCAATTGCATTTCTCATGAAATGTGGAAGCTAGAAAGTATTTCTCGAAATTTATCCCATCCCATTTGTGGGCGCAAATTCCCAATGAATTTTCGCTGAGTTGAAAATCACCAAATATACAGTGCTCCCGCTCGGGAAAAATGTCAAATAGTGGGTGGGGTGCCATCCCCCAACGTCATCTACATCATCTCTCATTCATTCAACCGATTGTCAACGCACGCTCAAATTGCACACACAGCAGCAGCGCTCCGCCACAGTGTGTAGCGGAAAATGATTTACAACACACACTTAAAATTTTGACTGATATTCGCTATTCGTGTCGTGTGTGACTTGTACAAGAGGTGTAACCGGCCTCTCATCATCGCCATTATAGAATTTTACGGCAGCCAAACAAAAATAAAAAACAAAAACCAAACATTCGGTTCTCTCGCTCTCGTGTTTTGCTCATATTTCATGTCGTTAGGAAAGGTTCACATGTGTGCACGTGTTTGCCGTCAATTTTATGGTTTGTTTTTGTCCACTCAACAGAGACAGCCATACGCCGGTGGATAGTGTCGTTTCGCTTCTTTGTTTTGACAGTTGTGCTATAAAAAAGTATCGGTCCTCCATCTCGTTTTTCCCAAACCAACCAACACTATCAAGAAAAATGAGGAGAAAAAAACCTGGGTCGGCAAGAAAAGAAAAAGCTATATGTTGTGCGGCGGCGGCGGCGGCGGCAGCTCAAGAATTTTGGAAAAGTATTTTTGGGGCTGGATTTCTGGAGTAGTTTTCCAGAAATGCTAGTCACTCTGTCTCGCTCTGAGCAGAAGGTTGTCATTCCATCAGTCAGGCAGAGATGGAGGAGATTTTTCTTACAGTTGAGTTAGTTGGTTTCCGCGAAACGTCACTCGAGTCGAGTGTCAAGTGTGTAGAGCTGTTGGTGTGCTTTGCGCGCGTACGCGTCGCTCTCCCTCTCTCGTTCGCATACCCAGTGCGGTGTTGTTGACTGACATTCTTCTTCTTTGGCGTCGACGTCTTCCTCTACTTGTTCTTCTTCTTGTTTTCGCTGCGAGTGTGGAGCCAAAAGGTCTTCTTTGGGGCGAACACACGGAGTGGCTAACGCAAAGAAGCTAACGGGTTGGCTGAAAATGAAAAATTGCACTATTTGATCTGCAGTTGTGTGTTGATTCGTGTACGAGTGTATGCCTGTGTGTCCGTTTGTGTGGAGTGCAAGTGTGCAGAGTTGGACCCTTTGTCAAGAAATGAGACCACACCATCAATCATGGCCAAGCAGTACGAAAGGGAGAGTGCTATATGACTTTTTGATTCGCTCGGTTTTGATTGCCCGCACTACTGTCAAATGCCAGATAGGTTCATACCTGCTGCGGATCACACTCTCACAGATTGAACCTACCTACGGACTGCGAAACTATAATTTGAATTTCCTGGTGCGGTTGCGACAGCCGAGAATCGCACCAAGAGATTAATAAGAGTGTGGCTAATCCTTGTCAACATTTTTATATTTCGGAAGAGTTATGACCTTCTTTTTTTTGGTCGTGGTTTTGTTTACCAATCTTAGAATGCAATTAAACCTGCGGGAGTTTACCGGAAGAGGCATTTTATCTCCGCTCCTACCACACACACAGTATACACAGAGTCCTATCAATTTTCCAGGTGTCACCCAATTTCCCGAGTTTATCGCTCCACAGCAGATTGAGATAGAGTGCGCACACGGACACACCGAGTATTGGGTACCTACCTACTCTTTTATTTACACAAAGTTTGTCGAGTTTGACAAGTGGGCGCACATGCATCCGATACATCATAATGTTGTCAAAAAACGCCGATGAGACTATAAAGGATAAACGGTGGATGGAGGCGAGTCGTCTTGCTGCCCAAGCCGGAAAGTGTGAGAATCGTAAATCAAATGCAACGCGTTTTACGATTTTATTTATTTTACACGTTCGGCTGTCGGGTTTTATTCGAATTTTGTAGCCGGCGCTAGTGCCACCCCGTCGATGTCGATGATGGAATCAGGGGGCGCATATCTACAAATACGGCCTATGGAGTGCATTGATAAACAGGAGAAAAAAAAAAAGATTTTTTTGTTGTGCAGCATGCTTAGGAATTTATTTCTGACGAAGAAAATAGCTGCCAAAGCGGTGGCTTTTGAGGGTAGTTCTTACTGTGAGAGTTCGCCGCAGAGATTTGTTAAAAATTGTATCTCAGTCGTTATAAGGACTTCGTTTGGGTAATACTCGTAGGTTTGTTATTTTGATAACGGAAACAGGATCAAAGTCAAAAAGGGTCTTCGGATATTTGTTAAAAACACGAAGGAATTTATGTTGCAGATATTTCAACGACATTGGTTCCGTGCTAAAATTCGCATAATAAGTGGCATACCGCGGAAACGTCACTGTCTTACCCTATAAGCGTATATATTTTGCCTATAACTAGTGTGATCGGCGATAGGTGCGTACAAGCCCCGCCGGGTGCGAAAGTTGTAAGAAAGTAGTAGCAACCGATTCCTACTACGGGACTTCTTAGATCACATTTGACACAAATCTGTTTAAAATATTAGCAAATATGTAGAAGTAGATGCCTAGCTAAAAGGCATAAAAACTGTCACATGAAGAATTTTTCACGCATCATCAAATATTGCTATAGATAGGTAGGTAGGTAAGAAATAGAACATTTTTACACGTGTACCAATTCGACTTGCTTCGGAACCCCAAGAAAAAATCGGTGGCTCAATGGACTTCCACCATAGTGGCTACCTCTGTTTGATTTGATCCTTGGGAGGATACTTCTAGTCTTTTAAACACAAAATTGATGTCACAATTTATAGACCAGAATTGCTTGATATCCTTCGTCTATATACACAAACCTTCTAAATGCTAGGAATATATTTCTAAACTCTAACCAAAGAAGAATTCAAATCTCACGTTAGAGGGACCTAAATATGGTTATAGAAACCATTCGCAGGTAAGCACTTTGATGCTAACGGACTCGTTATTTTCAATAACCCGTTGCAGTTTACCGCTGCAAAGCCTCTCGGAATATTGCGGCAATCCAAAGTCATGATCTGGACCATAGATATTATTTATCCTCATCTCTCTTGTCGAGGCCTAGTTAAACCAATTTTATTGAATTGCCCCTGAGCTGATTAACAGTAAGATGTTGATGGCATATTTCCAAAATGCAACGTCGACAGAAAACATTTTTTTATTCGAATTTTGCACTCGAAAAATTAAATAAAAAATGTTTGTTATAGAATATGACCAACAAGAGTTTTTGGGAATTTGTCTGCCTCTCTTTTCAAGTGCTTATTAGTCTATGTTAAACAGGCAAATCTATTTTTGTGGTTTCTGAAAAGAAATCTGTGTTGCGGAGGAGCAAAATTCGTTACAACTTTTAGAGAAAAAAATATGAAGCTGTGGCACATGTTTCTCACATTTTTTTCTTTGTCTTACTCGTATATCCAGCTCCGTGAATTGACTTATGATTGTCTGGGGAATTTTGCATTCATACGCCTTTTGTTCATGGCAAAACAAAGCCAATTCGTTTGTCACTTTTCACCGCATTGTCTTACGTTCCAATTTGTTATTAGCATGTTAATATCTCGCCTCTGATTCTCGAATAAACTTGCGGCAAACGAAATTTTTTTCCAACGAACAATAAAAATGCGAACAAAGCTTTTGCTGGAAAGTCCAGAAAACTGCCCACATATAGGAATAGGACCACCCGTAATAGGACCACCCGTAATAATGTAAATCTTTTGAAGATTTTCGCAATAGTAGTATGCAATAATTTTTAATGGCGCTTCATTGCCAATTTGTATTCGTCTATGTATGCTTTTAAGGCTTCTCTGCACATTTTACATTAGACTTGGGTTGCAAACTTCATTCGACTTTAATATCAAGATTAGGTAGGTACTTACTGTATTTAGAAAGACCAAAAGAACACAAATTTCAATCAAATGTTCGACAGTTATTACCTGGTCAGTTTAGGACAATTATCCTGAAAAATATCGGGCAACGATTCTTCGAAGGAGTATAGGAAAGAGGTCTAAAAGGGTCCTCTTAAGATAATAAAGGGCAATATTTTCTTTACTTAAGTTTTTTAGTACTTCTAAAATGCCAAAAGTCCACGGTTCGAGTATTTACGACAATCGGCAAGTTGGATGTGGCCATTGACTTCGGAAAACTTAAAAATGACACTTTTCATAGTCAAACATTGCATACGGACGCATGTGAGGAATTTTCATTCCACCTGTTGTGGACTCGAACTTGATGATTTTGATTATTTTACGTCTCTCAAAAATGTGTTTTGAGGAAAATTCGAATGACTTCTTCTGTAGATCATGTAATTGGGTCTTCAGCCATCACTAGTCTGTTGCTATATCAGTGTTCGGGTTGGGATATAAGTAGTTTACATTCCAAACGTCTGCAAAGGTAGGTAGAACAAAATCGAATAGGTAGTCAACATAAGTACTCGCATTTGTAATAAAAATTTAAATAAATAAAAATCCAGCTGTTAAATATGTTCGATACAGCCAGACGTCCTAATATGGACATGCACTAAATCCAATCAATCTTTTCTAAATGTCTGAAGTTCTAAAAAAAAGTCTATGCCCTTGGAATGTGCCAGAATTCTGTTAATATTATAAATTTTATAAATAAAAAAATTAGCGCTTCAAAAAAAAAAAATGCGTCGCACCTTCCTTAGCTACCGGGGATCTTATTTTCTGTTCGAAATCAGGTCGATGTGATTTGCCGTCATTGCGACATTCCATGGAACGCCTGTACAGAAAATATATTGCAGAATATAATTAGAGGATACTGTGGGTATATGTAAACTGAAATCGATACTCTTAATTCCATATGCGCTTACAGAAAATACTGCGGTACTAAAGAATGTCTCTCATTTGAATATCTTATTTATTTGTGGCGAATAACAGCCCAATCGGTCCAATCAGCCCATATACACCTTTTTATGTACATCTATGAAGTAAAACTTTGAAATTTAAACGGAGGCACTATCTTCATGGTTGAAGATTCACAGCAAGCAGCCAGCATTCATTGAGGCTACAAGAATAACTTGCCACAAGTCCGTTGGCATTCCGATTATAAGAATAACTTATTTTTCCATCAGTAATTCTTATTTGGCTTCATGCGGTTGAGCCTTTTCTATATTTTAAGGTCAGCTTAACCTAGTGTCAAAAATTGAAGAAAATCATCTGAAGGTCAATCGCTTGAATTGAGTCACCTGTCCCTCTGTTGTCATACTCATTGTATAACTTGAACTTAAATGCACCCGACCTTCATTGGCTTATGCTGTATAAATCCATTTTATAATTTTTTATATTTATTTTGTTATGACACAAATTTGACACTATCTTATATTTCTGCAGACCTATCAGACAGTATAAGACATTGCCAAACGTGTTGACAATATTCTTCTCCACCCGATGACATATATGCTGTCAGGCGCTTTCAAACAAATTTTTTTCAAATACTTGATTAGACAAAAATGGCAGTTAAACTATGTATGTGACAATAGACATATTTTCGTAGGCGACAAGGTTGCAACCTTATCTAGTAGCTCAAAATTTCATGCAAGACATGACAATATCTAACCCAATTTTATGTAAAAAAGTTCTTCGAATGACTGCATTTACCAAACTGACGTTTATATGAACATTACAAAATTTGGCCTCACGTACCCACACTTTTAAGAAAGAAGGTAGGTAACTAACTTTGTCTCTTTCCAATGTCTTGTCTCACAGCGACAGTATGGGAAACATTTTAATGATATCTACTTTCGACTTGATTCGAAGCAAGTTTGCTGCCAGATTTAGACCATGTCTAATTATAGATACTGGCCGAGGAAAATAGGACGGTCCAAAATACATGCAGCGCAGAATGAAGTAAAACAGATGTGCCTAAAACTGTTTGACATGCATTGCCTCGGCTTATATGGCTACTGTCATTCGCCGACTAAGCAGCTGAAAAAACAAACAGGCACGATCAACAAATGTCAAAAGCCAATGATGCCAAATTCTGTTGCAGTTGCAATTTATTTTCTTTTGTGTTGTGGTACGCTTGAATTTTGCAGCAAATTAACAAATAGAGACATGTTGCAGTGAGTGCAGAATTTCCGTGTGCCTAAACATTGCGTATTCTAATCTTGCTGCGCAGTGCATTATGCACATGTGTTTTGGCGACAACGATGAAGTAATGCAAATGAGAAGTGTTGATATTTGTCCACGCAATTATATCAGCAGCTCTGCATTATAATCGAAAGATATTGCTTTATAGAGAACTGAGCAGAGCGCTTTAACATTTTCTTTAGCGCATTTTACTTTGTGCGGATGGGTACGTGAAATATATTCCAATCATTATCAAGATGAAGGAAATGCATGTTACCGCAACATGAAATCAAACAGGTCACTTCTATAGCACTACAGCGTAAAATAAGTAACCTCAAAAGCAGTCGGGAAAATTTAAAATAAAAAATAACAAAACTGCAGATCACTTCACGCTGAAATGTCAGGCACTCGTGACAATCTCCATCAGGTAGTTTTCAGTCATAGATACTCTGTGCAACCTCAGGAGTGGCCATAAAACGTCCTTTCCAGCCCATTCCCAAAATCAACACTGCACTCTGTGAATCTGTTACAGTTATAAAAGTGAAATAACCTTCGCATCCACACATTCCTGCCTACCTACATCGCAATGTGTGTGGGTGAGGAAAGACGAGACGACAAGTTTTTGCGTTGCAAAATATTTTCACCGGATTATGACAGACAGACAAAGACTTGGTTTCTTTTTGTTGCAAAATAATAATAAATTCTAAAGTCACTGTTGAGGATTAAGAGCTGAGTTTCCAAATCTCTCGAACTTAGGTAGAAATGGTTATTGTGCAGCGCACAGGTACACAGCAACAAAACGAAGAGGAAAAAAAAAAAAACGCACACAATAAAATGTACAATTTTGACATTTTACAATCCTTGCCCTTGGCCTGCGCAAGCAAAAGGACAACACGAACGAGATGCGACATGCGAGGCATTGTTGTGTTTTTGAACTGTCGCTCTTGTTGACTAGTGCGCGGTCGAGTTAATGTACAGTGTACAGGACGAGAAGGATTTAAGAGTAAACTCCTTAATTGGATTAGCAGGAAGAGGCGAAACCATTTTTAAGGCTTTTGTTTCGTTATGTTTGTCCTGTTGTGTTGATGTTGTTGTCCAGAAAGCGACTTAGAGCTGGAGCACCATCGCAAGCGTAACTCCTTAGTAGATATGTGAGTATAGTCAGAGAGAGAGAGAAGGAGAGGGATGACCTTGTCTGTGGCTTATGCCGTAAAACCAATAAACATTTTCCCACTTCATTTGGCATTTTAGCAAAATAATTCTCGAGAAAGAAAAGATGGATGCATACTCAAGGAGGCGTTCAGAGGAGGCGTTCAGAGGAGGCGTTTGCATTTTTAATCTGAATTGGTTTTGTTTTGCGGTCAAAAGTGCGTACAGAGTATTTCTTTTTGGGCGAAACAGGAAGAGGGGCAACATCGTATGGTTTTGAAATTCGCAAGAGCGTTTTTCATGGTGCACGGGATGATTCAATAGCCGCCGGCAGAGCACTATTAATGGAACTGACATTTTTTTCGAGTGAGTTAATTGGATTAGCTTGAATGTCGTGATGGAGGTAACTTCCGTCAAATTATTAAACAGACTGCTCAACAGTTTGGCATGTGTATTCGGTAAAATTTAAGCTATTGGTCAGAAATGTTTAGAAATTGAACAAAAAAACCTTGAAAAGTAAAGAATTGATTTTACGTTCATCGATCGAAATAGTCGGAGCATTATTTTGAAATCAGACTTGAGGGTAAGTTACATTTTAACATGCAGATACCTACCAACGTACCTTTCTGACTTACAGGTGTAACACTTTTGGCTGTAGGATTCTCTGATACAAAGCTTCCTTGCAGGTTTGGCTAGCTATAGTGGATTTTCGGAACAATAAGTCTCCAACTTAGTTTGCTTTTTTTAAAAATTGCATTAATTTTTCCTCGTTTTCAAATTGAAGTGAAGCTCTAGCAAGACCTTGTAACTTTGTGTGAAAAGTTTGACGCCAAGGCCAACTGTATCCGTCCATTTAGCTAGCTTTTTTTTTAGAGCGGAGTCAATAATGCTGTTGCGGAGCATGTCCTTTGGCTTACACCCGTCGTTAGCTTATACGGCGAGTACTTCGCGTACGTCACTGTGCTAAGATAGAAAAGAGCAGCCAGAGAACTCCTCTTTTTGACTCCTATAAGTTTGACAGCTTTCCCGCTCGGCTTAAATCTTCCTCTTCATGGCAACCGAGCTGCGAAAATTGACCTTATATCATATCCATATGCAGTACAGGCATTTATCAACTTTCAGCTGGAAGAGTGAATTTCAGATAGCCGCTGTTTCGACATCACTAACCAAAAGCCATTTCGATAAATATCGGCTGTGGGAAACTACGACGTTTCCAAAGCAAACTACAGCCGACAAGTCAACAATTCCAAAGAGTACTGAATGCAACAGGCAGTATAACAACAATGCCCAAATGTCAAAATGTAAACCCAAACTGTTAAATGTCAAATAAAAGTTAGAAAATCATTACTTTTTATACCTAAAGTGGTGTAATTAAGTCGTTTTATTTCGCCGTTTTCTAACGTAGCTGATAACAGTTTGAACTTGGTACAACCTTGCCTTGGTCTGAGAAACCAGTCCCTTGTCCGCTAATCTTTGCCTTGTCTCTGCCAGCGATTTTCTAAGTTCATTTTGGAGGTTGATTCGGTCCTTAATGAACACTGGATATTGTTGTTAGAGATTTTTTTCACCAAATTGACCACAATTTACCAGTGATAACAAAGTTGTCCTCACTTTGGTTTACCTTGAGAAGTCTTCCGCTGTAGGGTGTCAGATTTTCGAGACACAAAGTCGAAAATTCGCTTTATCGGACCTAGTCGTGTCCGATATCACATTTAACAATAATCTGTTCTAAGAAAAGCTCCAGAGCTAGGTCATTGCCACAGTTCTCTAACGATTTTTAAACGAATTCATTCGGTTAACCTGTGCCAAAAAGGAAACGCTTACCTCTAACAAGAACCCGCTTTGTTGGCAACTATCATAACTCTCCATATATCTGGATAGTTTCAACGGTTATTGTAATTATGCCCACACACTTTACAGCATGTATCGCTTTACGTAGTCTCCAATCCAAGACAGCACAAATATCTTCACCTCAAAACTGAAACTACCTGCTCATCTTTATTCGATAGATTTTCCCGTATATTAAGTTCTTAATGTTTATTGCCCCTTATAGCTAATAACTAATTATTTTTATCGAAGAAGTTAAATCGACAAAGTATCTGCCGATATCTCATCCGAATGGGACAGCCCACAGTAAAATATTAAATAAAATCTCCATAACTTGTTTTTCAAAAAACATAATATTATGCAAATAAAACTGCGTGACTGGTAACCCAATCTGCCGACCCGACCGACGCGACGCCGCGACGAGCACTCGCTGGCGGCCCTTGGTTTCTTCATTTGAAAAGCATACTCGGCACTCGGAATCGGGTTTCGAACACAAAATTAGTATTTGTCAGTCCACCATTCAGCGATAGCTTCGACTTTTCATCGCACTCCCACGGCAGGTCTACGTATACCGTATATACCTCTCGTTGGCGAATGTAAACCCTGTTCTATTTTCGGACAGAGCGTCGCAGAACTAATCACCTTTGGTATCATACTTCCGTCAGGTTGTCTAAAAAAAAGTCCGCATACGAGTCTATTGCTGTAGAGAAGCTAATCCCAAGATGACAGGCCTTGACCCTAGGTAGATGGATAACTATGGTAAAGATGTTGACCAGCCAGGCAGACGATGTCTGCCCCGAAGGAGAAACTTAACAGATTTGGAGGGATACAATTTAAAAATTTCTTTCTAGATGAAAAACATGCTTCACCAAAGCAAAACATGTTGGTGCAAACTTCTTCTGGTGGGTGAATAATACTCTAACTGGTTCACGTGCCGATTGGCCAGTGCGTAATCGGCTCCCGATACAAAAATAATAAACGCACATCAAAACACTCCCGAAAATAGCGCACACAAAGTTCGGACTTTAATGATTCTCAATGGCAGGCAAGGCAGTTGCTGAAAAATTTCGAATTGGAAGCGGTTTGAATTTTCCAACTTAATTTATGCTAATGACGTCGAGAAGTGGACGTCGATTAGATCTTGGTGTGAATGTAAATAGAAAACATAACACCAGCGCTAATGAGTTTCGGATACTTGTTCACAAATATACGATGTTTTTGGGGGAAAGTCTGTTTTTCTATCTTTTAAATGTAAAAAATAGGCGAATTTTTCAGGGGCGATCGGATTTTATTCCTAAACACTTTTCTTAGTGATGGTAAACCTTTGGAGGTTGTTGACGCCACACCGGATTGTTCAAACGAACGCTCTCAAACGTCATTGTCACGAATGACAGCTCGAACCATGCGGTTGGAGTCTCCCGCTTTTTTTGGTCGTTCTACTGCTCGCTTTCAACTCGATCGGACGTCCTATTTTTTTCTTCTTCGCTTTTTCGTAAGTATTAATTTACAGTCCTTTAATAAATATTTTAACCAAATAGATCTTTTTCTATTTGAAATGGTTCTTCAAGTTCTGTTTGTAATTGTAGGTTTTTTTTTTTTGAAATATATCTGAAAAGTCATGTCATTCGATACATTTCCCAGGAAACTATATTTAGAAATTGCACTTTCTCTAGCCGCTTTGGAACTTACGATGAGTTCAAGTTGCTCTTTGGAATAGCCAGAATCCTGAGCTGTTGAACATCGCAAACTTGAAGCCACGTAATAGCCCAATTAATAACAACAAAGTTGCGAGAGGCTTTGTGCGCATGAGTTTTGAATTGTAACCGAGGAGCTAATCTAGGAGTATATGTCAAGGATTTACTGACTTGAAGCAGTCCATTTCCCAGCCTATCTTATTAGGTAGACTCATATAGGAGGGTTTGCGGCGCTTCTGGTGCTATATTCCACGAAAAAGTCTCCAAGAGGGGCACTTCTCTCTGGGCTTTATTTCTTTTAAATGGCCAGAGACCTATTGCGCCTGTGGTCCAATTCCGGATAGCCTTGGATTTACTCGATCGCCGGTTGTGTTTCGCCATCTACGGGCTTCTTGTTCATATTTTTCTTTTTATAGTTTCCTTGAAGGTAATATAGTTAGGTACTCAAGGTTGGGTTGACGTCAACTAGTATTGAGTTCCCGTCATTTCTCCGACATTTCTAACAAATTGCTGGCGAATTCTTTCCCTTATTATAATGTTGGAGTAACCTGGCACCCAGCATAAGCTGACTTGGTTCTGTACAGGCTTAACCACTGGGCGATCCCTGACTATTGAAAAATTTGGTGTGGTTAGAGATTCCAATTCCAATTTAAGAGCAGGCTGCCTATGAATGCAAATGACGATATACTCTTATCGGATATCGATTCCATCTCTAGTAGTTCAGCGGATAGAATCTACTTCTAGAATCTCCGACTGAAAGGCACTGCAACTACCCGCTGGTCCGGACATTTGCAGGTTTCGATGGTTTCGAATTGCACAACAAATATCATCAGAGCCCGTTCCCTCCGTAGTTTTTGATCCATCGGTACAGATTGCCTGCTCATTTGGTTTTATTACTATGCGTTTATGTGCCTCTGTATTGGTAGAACATTTTGAACTCGAGATGTTAATCAAATCTGATATTATGATGATGGAAAACTCAAAAAAGTGGGTCGCGAAATTCTGTCCGTATGTCCGTCTGTCCGTCTGTCCGTCTGTCCGTATGCTCCGAAGGTCTACAGCCTAATTCGCAGCCCCAATTTCGTTCAAACTTGGGTTTTGGAGTTTGTGGGCCTGCAGTTCGGAGTAGTTTTTTTGTTTGCAAAGTATAATCTCAATATTAATGGTACCTACCTACTTCCCGCACACAACATTTTAATACCAGTTTGATTTGTTCGAAAACGGCTCCAACGATTTCAACCAAAATTGATATTTAAGCTTAAGTAGATGAGGTTACCAAGACTGCACACAGGGTTTTACGCTAAAAAAAGCCGATAACAGTACTTTTGAAATTTGGACATTTCTCGAAAACGGTCCATGCGATTGTAACAAAAATCTATTTGTAGGGTAATATGGTCATTTATAACTTAATGGCGAACCCAGTTTTTCTCCGAACTATCCTACAATGGATTTTTGAAAAAAGGCATTTTTTTAAAATTAATTTTTTTTTTTTGGTTAAACTGAAAACGGCAATAACGATTTTGACCAAAATGCATACTGAGAGCAAAATAGATGTTTCAATAATTCTTGTGTCCTTAATTTTCAATTCGAATCACCGAAAAGATGCTTATTTCAGAAACAGCTCATGTCTCGAAAACCCCATTTTCGGTTAAGATAAAGCTTTAAAAAATAGTTAAGCAATAGTATTTTTGAAACTTTACATTTCAATATATATTACTCTTTTGTCTCCCAAATTTTAGGAAAAATATTATAACGATTTTGAAAAAATAATATCACTATTTTAAATGAGATCCCGCACTTGGATTTTCTCAAAATATTCCAAAAACGCAGTTTTTTACAGCTTACAACTTACTTACAACTCTCTAACCAGAACTTGCGGCCATTGCCTGTTACTGAGAGCCTCAACTCTAATAAAAACTCACATTATTATTTGATCATATACTGCCGTGTCAGACGATTAACCCAAAAGTGGATTCTATTTAACGCCATTAGTATATTTCATGAGCCGTTCTCGGTTTTTAACTAAAATAAGAAAACAATCAACCAAACTTTTGATGAAGGAGAAAGTTTCGTTCGAGCCAGTCATGCACTTTATTTCACTTTCCATTTATGTCAGTATTGGTGCGACTACGATTACTTATAGCATTGGTTTCAAACCCCAGGTTTTGCCTCTATAAGGTAAATAGTGCAATTCCATTGAGAAACACTTTGGTAAACATGTCTAAGTAAACCTGGACACTTCAAAATGGTTACTGGTACCTACCGCACAATTAACTACTTATCCATTCCGCTCCAAAGTTTTGGTAAAGTAAACTATCCTTTTCGATGGTTCAGATGTTCTGTTTTTAAATTTACCTACACCTTCATAGGTCTCATGTCACTGCTATCCCCATCAACTTATCGACTTACTCTCACGATTTCCCTCATTCAAACAACAGCAAACACATCGATGTGACTTTCAAAACAAAAAACACCTCTCCTAGCCCCCTCCTCATTGTAAAAGCAATTTTCTCTTCAAAATTTCTCCCAAAATACGAGCATCAACGCAGCGTAAACAGCGACAAGGAAATTTATTTATGTAGGCAGCAACACTGGAAACATAATTTCATTTTGTCAAAATTTACGAGAAACGATTATTGAAATTTATATTAGCTCGGATTAAAAATGCTCATCACGTAGTACTACCGACAGCGTTGAAGGCACGTCGTCCTTTATCCTAAATCGGCGATACTTAAGGGCGAGGGGCCCATTACGACGGTTGAATATGGTTTTAATAAATTTCCCAAGCGAACTTCTGCAATCGTACAATATCCACCTACAACCGTCTAGTGGCAGACGCAAAATTTTTGTAAACACTGCGCTCTTATGCCGGCACACAACATTTAACGGCGAAAATCAATAAAGTCCCGAAAACTTTCATGTGCCCTACAAACCTGTGACAGACAGGCCTCAATGACGACGGTGACATGCAGTTTTGTTACCGTCGCCGTCGACAACAAAAAAAAAGGAAATCTCCGCTTTCCAGACAGTCCTCGAATTGGTAAACAGGGAGCGCACAGCAATTATTCATCCAGAATCAACAACCTTGCTATTGTTTCGGCTGTGCATGTGTATGTGTGCGCAAAATTTGGAACGAACATTTTTAAAGAGTGCAAAAAGGAAGACACACGCCCAATTTAATTCATAAATCGCATAAGGATAATAACTTGATATCCTTTCGGCTGTAGAGTTTTTCTCGCTGCATATGTGTGTCGGTGTCCCTAATATGTCATCGCTGAATATACCGCAACGATGACGACGACGACGCCTATATAGAGCAACGGATTTAATGACCGAGCGCGAAAGTGCAAAACGGTGCGCTGCTATTATTCATTTTCAGCGGCGGCACCCAGAACAGCATCCCATGGTCAACCGATTTTTGCCCAGTGATCCTGGCGGCATGCAAAAACCCGCACCAAAACTTCCATTCTTCATACACAAACAATAGCCAGAGGGGGCTCCGCCGATACCGACACCGATACCGAACGCGAACAGAGACTAGCGCCTAGAAAGGATAGATGACTGTGGGTGAGGGGGAGTCCTTTGCCATGGCGATGCTGTTGAATGGCTTAATGATAATGACTGACAGAGAATGACGGAACCACTTTTCTAGCTTATTTTCTTGTCATATTTTATTGACTCGATGTGGTTTCGGTTTGGCGCGCTAAATCTTTTGTTTTATATTTTTGATGGGTGGTTCTGGTTGGGTGTGCGGTGCACAACAGCCAGCAAGAGCCTCCGCAAGTTTATTTATGTTCCCTATTCAAGTTCGATGTTCGATTTTATTGATTTTTCCAACTGCGGTGACAGAGAATGATTGAGCGAAAAACATTTATTATAGTCGACGTGACGAAACTGTATTTCGTTTGTGTGGACAGGGGAGGAGGACAGGTGGACACGTAGGTATCTTTAAAAGCACTATTTTTAGAACTCAGATCAGCGATTTTGGAAAAGGCTTTTTAAGGCCCAGGTATATGTTGGTGAAAAGGAGCACTTAACGGCATGATTACTTTTTACTTTTCTTGTCTTTGAAGGCAACTGAAAAGTTGACTTTTGTGGTGAGAAGCCTATGAAATCAGCACACAAAAGCCACAGCCGGAACTTGGGAAAAGTGAAGGATTCACAACCGAACTTAGAATCACTTAATTCCAGCTCGTTCAACCGTTTGCTGAATTGATCGGTCATAGTCGTTACAGTCTAGCGCGACAAGGGAAAGCTGCAGTTTTCATACAAAATGCCGATCATAATTGTCAACATTTGGCCTGTGAATTTCGCAACCGAATTTCGCACACGGAATTGCCTCCAACAACGAAGCTCCTAACCAGAATAGAGGTTCCGGTCTTCACAAGCCTGCCTTGATGTTAGTTTTGCAAAGCTTACCAGAAAGATGAAAATGCAATAAATCTCTGCCTAAAAGACAGATATCTACATGTTCTGCATTTCAACGAAGACTCCTGCACCAGAAGCGTGAAACCTGGCAAGTTCTGAAGTCGTTCGTTAAAATAAATAGTAATGCGCCCCCTTTCCAATTGAAGTTTCTTCTGAAGGCAGTTTTGAATAGGAAAAGTCGGAAATACGCAGCCGGCACAAGATAAACAGCGTACACTAGTCCTTCATTTATATTTGGTCAACACGCTGGTAAGTTCTTTCCATTGCAATGCTCTCACCTCCGTCCATGCACCTAGCGGTACCAGAATCGCGATATCACCAATTAGGTAACCGAGCCACTCAAAGGGAAAGAATCCGTAGTAATCTAATAGAAGCTACGGTTTTTAAGGTTTTTTTCCACTCGCGAAACGTCTGACAAACATGCGAGAGTAAAACTGTCATCAAAGGACATTTCAAGTAGCCGATTGGGAACTCGGCATAAAATTGTAGATTCCAACTCACACAAAACGATTGGTTGTGAGAAGCTAGGCCTAGGGTCCCTACGGACCTGTTGCACTATATTTCTTTTTATTTTTTTATACGAATATACCTATAGTCCGAACAAAAAGAC
Organism: Cheilosia grossa; assembly: GCA_963082955.1. Taxonomy (NCBI): domain Eukaryota; kingdom Metazoa; phylum Arthropoda; class Insecta; order Diptera; family Syrphidae; genus Cheilosia; species Cheilosia grossa. Next base: position 92,097,716 of record OY720144.1, read on the forward strand.
GCCAAGACGTTTCATCCCAAAACAGAACATTAAGCCAGCTGATTTTGTATTGAAAATATAAATCTTGCATAAGGTTTCCATCAGCTCAAGGGTGCGACAGTCTCCTGATCGAAACTAAACCAGGATATTTATAAAAAAAAGGACCAATCAACCAGTTGGTAGCATTCATTGTCATTGGAAAGACATTGGAATCTTTCTAATTTAAGTGACAGCCTTATAATGCGGATCGACCAACGGCATACGGATTTAAATAAATATTTTCTTCCATTCTACTGCAACATGTTTAACAGTCACGATCACAAATTTTCTGCTACTAAACGGACACACAATAAAAAGTGTTTGCCTTAAATATTTTGACCGTTTTAGAAAAACACCTCCGCGCTGGAACAGACAAATATTTGTTTACGTCACGCATTAAGGTATTACTTAGCCCCTTGGAGTGTCAGCATCGGAATATAGACTTAGCACGGTGCTCTAATAATCATATCGAGCACCTACAGCTATATCCTCCTAGGTTTTTGCAACAAAACTTTAAATGATTCGCCGTTCCATTTGACGGGACTTGAGAGAGGAGAATTATCAACAAACTCTATAAGCAGTTCATCGACAGCTAATTGGTCAGAGAAGTTCAGATCAGTGGTCTAAGTGCTCTAAGCCCGAAGAAACTTCTATTCTCCAATGCAGTGAAAGGAGAACCAATTGGAAGACGACCTCAACCAACTTCTAGTGCGGAACTATAGAGTGAGTTAGCCAAATACCGCAATAGCGGGAGGAATTTGTTGGTGGTGGCCCAGGTCCATCCCGAACCTTAATAAAAAAGTTTACTCGCAGTGGTGACGTTTTTTTATCTATCTTCCCTTACCCTCAATAAATTTAAGGTGAAGGTTAAAAGCCAATAGCATATTTAAAGTGTATGCGTTCGGCTTACGTCACACCGTCGGGCTTCACTTACAACGGTTCTCATGCTTCAGTCTGTGATGGAAGACCACTTCTTTGAGTGCACACATTTTGATACGTTGAAAGAGATATTTTAGTTGTCCCACAAAAATTGAGCCCGATAAATGCTCAGTGTTGAGAGAACAGCAAGATCTTAGCAAAACGCTTTTGTTGCAATTATGTAGCTATTTCGACCTGATACACCAGTTGATCTTCAAACTCCTTTGAGTGATTGCTTGATCAGTTGAATTGAAGCAGTCGCTTTCTGAGAAGGTAGTCGGGAACAAAACCTTCAATTCGCTTCGCCGTCAGCTAACCAAGTGCCTACGAGTATATACAACTCGGAATGAAGCGGTCTAAGTCGCACCAATTGTGGAATAAAACTGAGAGCTTGACAAGTTCGTTCATCGTAATTACTTCTTGAATTATGGGGGTCCCTCGAGTCGCCTGCTCATTTGCTTGTAAAGTTCCATTTTTTGTCACATACGCGATGCTTTAGTTTAGTTTTTTCTATTTTTAGCATTTAGCGAGCAGATTACTAGATATGGGTCGGTGTAAATCAAATGACAGAAAGTTCGAAAGAGTCTTTCCAACTCTACCGACAAGGCGACAAGGCAGTAGACCTTGCCTCAGGTGGCGCGCATACCAGAGTAGAACGGCAACTTAACTAACCTTAGGTGTGCTTCTGAAGGCAGTTAGCTAAAGACCAGGCTGACTGAAGCAGCTTGCTACTTCACAAGTTTACAGCTTCACAAAGTAATGTAGCGCCACCTAGGAAAGACAAGAAATACTGTTTTTTTTTTTTCACGAAATTAAGTCTGATTTGATTGAGAACGCCCTACAGGTGTGATGTCAAAATAAGTCCTGAACCTACTTCCGCGCAGATTGTCCATTCATCAACTTGGCCCCAAACTTCTTCAATTGAGACAGCCACTTACCTATGGAAAAGACACAGAAGCAAAAGTCTCATCCACAGCTTTGCCATTCGTTATCCGCCAACGAAGTGCACTCGCATATCCAATTTCCAGAGTCAATAATCTCTTCTGAACAATTATTATTATTAATACGCTCAACGATCACCATCATCCAATAACTCATGTAATGCCGCATCCTCCGCAAAAAAATATATCTTAAATCGTTTACCGCGCATTTTAGAGGTACGGCCAATAAAAAGGCTGAAAAAAAAATCGGAACCACGGCAGATTTAAAATGTTACGAGTTCCTTTAAAAATTTGACATTTATTTGAAATTAAATTTAATCGCAGTCCCAGCCCCGCCACAGCATCTACCTATAAGGGTATACGACGCTCTCTCGAAATCCATTGTTCGCCGGTACGCCGATACTTTCAGCTGAGTGTTAATTATGGCCGAGCATAAATCTCGTTTTATTGGCCTCCGCCGAGTCCTTTGTCGTTCATCGCGCAAAACAACTCAACTTTCCACTCAGTGGGGCTGCCATAAAAATTCATTCCGCCATAACTGGGAGGGGAAATTTACCCCTCAAGGATGGAAATGAATTCCGAAAGGGGCACAGCAATTGAACAGAGACAAGCCGATGAGGTGCGAGTTCCCCATGGTTGAAGAAGCACAGCGGCCGCTGGTCTCCCTTCAACGCATCAGAGAATATTCCCCTGAAGGAGAAGGAGGGAAACACAAAAACCAACTGCACTAACCCATTACGAAAATTGTAATGGCCGAGAAAGTGAAATAGACATATGGTGGAAGGGCTTAATGTAACAAGGTCGGCGATAAATCATTTCGAGAAATTCGCTCTGTCTCGCTTCAGCTGGTGTGGTTGGGCTGTTGTGCTCTTGGCTGTGTTACGCGAGTTGCACTTGCTGAGGGGGTTTTTTACTCACGAAGTTAAACGGGCAAGTAAGCGAGAGGGATGCTGTTCTGAAATGCGGCTTTGACAAAATGGTCCACAATGGAGTTGTGGAATTGGCTCCGCATGCATCGACCGGGTGATTGATTCGCGTAAACATAGCAATTGAGCAACATGTTGCTGGGAGCTTGACTGTGGACACATGGATGTGGTTTACATTAAGATTTCTTATGCCTTGTCAGAGAGGTTAACCTCGTGCGAATTGTCGGCAGTTTAATCATTTTTATGGTGTCAAGGGAGGTTAGGTACAAAGTGGAGGTATTTTTTCTAGAGGGAAACGCGTAATGCGAAACGGATGCAATTGGGCTTAGTACTCTTAGGTTAGAAAGACATATATATGTACTTGCCTATAGTAGAGAGGGCTTGGTCGGCTTTAAATTTGATACAGTGGCATCTTCCAGTGTATCTTCAAGTGATATACAACGCATATCGCTACCAGTGTTCTAGCTTCTAGGTTACCATTTTCCTATCTACTTAACTATTTTTTGAAAGATCTCCTCTTCCATTTAAAATGTCAGATGTCAATTGTATCTGCCTATGTACCTATATTGTATCTACCACGGCTGCCCTTCATGCTGTCACTTTTTTTTTTCAACTTCTAGTCGCTTTCGTAGCCCGGGTGGACGAGCTCCAGTTGTGAATTCGCCTCTTTCGACTAGTGCGTCAAACTCTGGATAGATAGGTAGCTATGGATGATGATGCCGCGAACTTGATAGTCGATTCTGGCGATTGCTATGATTAAACGAATCAATAAATACCTTCGCTGAGATTCTGAAGGGAACTTCTTATATTTGCTTTAGGCAAACATAGGCAGGTAAGTACCTAAACATCATCGATTTGTAAAATACATTTTCACAGCTTTGCAGATTTGCTAAAGTGTTAACGCAATTGTGCCCTGAAAGGCTGCATTTTTATCGACCGGATGCGCACTTGAAAACTGCGAGGTGTTTTTGTTACGTATGTCAAACAGAAGCTCATCGAAATAAAAGCGTACGTTGGATATGCTTAATTTCATGTCGAAGCTGTACAATGTACATGCACATGAAAGATGTGTTCCATAAATTAACAGCTTTGAAAGTTAAAGTTAAAGTCGTGTTCTTCCCAGTTTTTATTTTGAAACCAGATGCCTGTACTTAAATGTTATTTCCAGGCGATATTCGTAAGCAAAAATTCGAGTGCAGAACTACACCCTACCATCCATCGTCACCATCTTCTAGCATCTCGTGCCGCCTTTTGAAGCTTTATTAGTTCACATATCTCAAGAGCGTAATTTATAGAAGAAAGTGTGGCACAGCCTTAAGATCACAAAGAAGAGTCCTCATCAGGCATTAAGTGAACCTCTTCCTAAGCTGTTCGTAAACTGGCACTCATCCAACATACCAAGAACGTATCGGTTGCTACGGAAAATAGTCTGTCCCGAACAGATCCAAGGCATGTAGAGGACGTTTAATTCAGCAATGCCTAAAGCAAGCCTGTGTTTTGCCCTAGAGTTATGGTCATTCATAGTTTTGAGGCAGCTATAGATAATTCGGGAAGACCTAACTTCGTGTCAAAGTAAAGCTGTCCGCCTTTTACTTCACGTTTGCTACAACCTCTATCTATAGGTAGCTATTAGATTTGGGGATACTGAACGTGAGTATAAGAACGCGGTACGCGGATATATGCTGCCAAATGAAATTGCTTCGTTTATTTAATGGGTGACTTTAGATGATCGTATACAAATCACAGGAATATGTAGGACAGACAGTAGTCCAATCGCTTCTGTGGTTTGATGACATTGTAAACATGTCGAAATCTAAGTCGTGCAATGTGGTATATGCGTCCTCTAAATATGTTAATAGGCCATTCAAGTTTTATAAAGTTTCTTGGAAATTAAAAAACAAACAAATTTAAATAAAGATAGATTTAAGGCCGAAAGGCAATTATTTTAAGGATATTGATAAGTTTAGAGCGCTCGCTGAGAGCCAGTAAGCTAGAATAAGATAAATGTTAGTTTTAATTAGATTTAATCGTTTTTGTCTAGGATGTAAGTTTAATGAAAGTTACAAATAAAAATGAATTTAAAATGAAAAATATCTAAATAGGCCCAAGATGAGATAAGGTTCGATCAAATTGTTGCTTGTACAACATAGGGCAAATCATTCGTGCGCATGAAAACGTTTGTCCGTTTTACTTTACAGAATCTGCTGATCCTCATAACAAGTAGACGGGACATTTAAAAATTAATCGATTTAGAAAACAGAGATCCTTCCAGGTCGAAGAAAAAAACATAACATATCGAAAAATTACATAAATGTAAATCCAAAAACTGAAACCCATCTATATGGTCTGGATACCAACTATGGATAGTTAAGGGTCACCGATTAAGTCCTGATACTCTTTCCACTGCGCCGACTCTCGCACACGTCTTGAAAATGACCCAAAACCATTTAGTAAGTTTTTGCAACCTTCTCTAAAGACCGCCGGATGTACGACAGTCAGCGGATATAAAATTGGATAAGGTATTAGGAAACTTACTGAGGAAAACACTAACTGATAGAAAGACAGACGTTCATTTGGAATGGTTCAAGACTGTTTAAATGATTAAAAATGATACTTCATTTGCAACCAAAATTGAGGTTGTTGTTGCTGCACGGAGCTTGCTATGGTCGTTATGGCTTGCAAATTTTAAATGTAGCTATAGGTACTAACGGAGGTCTAAAGTCTGTTACCAGTTGGCGCAGTGTTGCCAGTTTGGAAGGGGGAAATCTGTTTTTTTTTTTTTAATTCTATTTTATTTGAATTTCTTTATAAAATCCTTTTTGTTACCATAAAGTGTGTGTGTTATTTTAAAATGCAGTTAAACTATCAATCAATTACAAGATGTTTTTTACAAATGCAACATGTGTCGTATTTATTTGGCGCACAGTTTTGCACTAGGAAATAAAATTTACATGTTCGCAGCTCAATTTCGATATTGTACAAAAACATGTTAAAAAAATAATGACAAATAGTTGGGTTTTTTTTTTAAATAGCCAAATAGCGTTTTTTGGGGGAAATATATTTTTTAGTGAAAACTGCCCGACAGATTTTAGTGACTTGACTTTTACACAATATAACTTAAAGGATACAATATTTTCTAGCCATAAGGAAATTTTGACCTTAAACAAGCGTAGCTTTACTATTTTTTTATATTCATTAAAACTAATATCATGTTTCTGTACAAAAAAAAAATACATACCTACACAATTACACATAAATCCATTAATTTAAGAAATAAAAGTAATAAATTATTTACAAATTTTTTTTTGTATTTGACAACTAAAATTAAAACTTTTAAGGAACATATGCTAAACGAATTTATCGCCTTTTTTAAATTTTACTCAAAATAAAATTTATAGCCGATCCTCATCGTAATTTTTTTTTTCTATCTGAGCATGAAACAAATAATCATCGTATTCTACAGTTGTTGGCACCGTCAAAAGTATACAGTTATTGGCAGTCCCATGTCAACTGAATCTCTAATTCTATTCTTTGTATCCTTACTAAAGGGGGCCATTTTATTTAATATCTGTATAAGCAGATAATTTTAATATTTAAACTTAAATTAAAATGTTTTAAATATTGCCATTCGAAATAGCTATCGTTTGTATGCATGTCTTGAGAATTTCAGAAAAAATCTATACTAACAAAATTGAAAGTCCTTACAAAAATTCACAAAATGTAACATTAAACAAATTTAACTATAAGAAAAGCAGGAAAATATGCCGAATTTATTATACGTTTGAATATCAGCCTCGATATATGCTTTAACCAAACTTCCAATGGCGATGGCTCCCACTGTCAGCAACTGCCTGCAATGACCTACAACCTGCGACTTGTAGCTGAAGTGTCCCTCAAGTATCCCTCTCAAATCAAATTTATGCTAACATTAACCCAAAGAGCGCTGTAAGTATTAATTTTACGACCTGTTCCACACTCCATCAATCGAAGGCGTCAAAGGACACCAGTCATTTTCAACCGAACAAATTCCAAAGACAATAGGTCACCCGAACGCATATATAGTAAATCGCCCTCTAACAAGCCTTAATAGCGGCAACGAGTAATAAAACAATTTCCCTCCTTTCCCCCACTCGTCGAGCAATAAAAGTGTCACTTTCACTTTTCCATAACAACAGAGAAAAAAAAAATCCAAATTTTTACGATCATACCCATCAAGGATTCCGACAGACGGATTCCGATTCCCGCATATACGACGACAAGCGGTCTGGTCCGGTCATTCAAAATTTGGAATGGATTTCATTTGGGAATAAAACGTTTAATTTTATTGCTCAACGATTATACGAGCGGCATCTTTGCCCCGCATGCGCGCGTGGTCCATCTCTCTTTCGTCGAGCACATCGTAAATTATTTTCGGGGCATAAGCGCCCAGGTGAATTGTTGTGTGCAAGGTGCATAATAAACTATATCCCGATCTGCTGCACGAGAGCTCGTGCAATGAGAGCTCGTTTGCGCCGCCGAGCTAGATCATATATCATAGCTCACCATATGTGGCGCACCCAGGAGTTATTTATTTGCAAGAGAGTTTTCGACAGCGAGAGCAAAGAGTAGCTGTAGGTATATTATACAATTTGTTGCCAATAAATTGTTGACAAATATTATTTAGTGGCGTTGGGCGTTCGCATTGTAAGCGCAAGGTCGACCGGTTATTAGATAAAATAAGTTTGTTAACTAATTGCGACTGGAGATTAATTTCCTCCCTGCCTACTACTGTCATAAATATCGGCCTGGGAGTTGGAAGATATTTCTGATGGGGCACTTATTTATTGCAAGGTTTATTGATGTCAAACCGTCGGTGTCACGTTGTTTACCTTTTCACACATGAAAGGAGATATGAGAATTCTTTGCCACTTCCTCTGGCATGGGAATAGCCAGAGGAAGTGGCTGACGTTAGAATATTCGTCCAAATAGTGGTACATAACGATTATGAAATGCCAGAAGCTTTCTTGTGTTTCCAAGGGCTTTATTTCCATCGCAACACCCCTCGCGAACGTCTGACAAACATCCGAGAGTACAACTGTCATTAATAATGAAAATTTTAGATCTCTGCCGTTCGTCCCAAAAATGAAAAATCCACACAAAACGAATGCTTGCGAGAAGCTAGGCCTACGGGCCCTACCTGTCGCGCCAACAATTTTTATTTTTTGTAAGATGAAAAATGTATAAGTACGACCTTACAAGCTTGAAGGATTTGTTAGAACAATTCTTTTTTAAGAAGATGTGGACTGTATAATCGGGAAATGAAACACTGTGCTTTGTTTAGAGTCGGGAAAATATACAAAAACCCGACTATGGTTAAATATTTATTATCTGTACAACTGTACTCTACGTTACTATTCGCCACTGTACGTCTGTAATTATTGATGGTTCGATTGGACTGGAACTGAGCTTGCCTGACGGGTTTTCACTTGAAGAGTGAATTTAAGAGAAAAAAAGGCCACACATGAGTACACGCAATAGAAGGATATACAGCCGCCTATTATTAATAAATTTAGTGTGTTCCCTATCTTTCTGCTTTAAGGAAACAACAAAAGTTCTTTGGCCTTTATTGTGTCTTCTGAACAAGGCTGACATCGACCTCAATTAAAATGCTTTTCCAACTCGCTAGTTGATAACTTTTACCATTGACACGGTCTTTCCTTAGTTCGTTGTCCTTTTAGAGCAGATGTGCAGATTCTCTGGGCCAGATCTCAAAGAGTCATGCATCGAGCTAAAACAAGCTTGATAAAAATACGTGGAAACATAATTTATATGGTTTCTATGGCTTTGCTTGAAGACGGTCATCTGATAGATCGAATCATGCACACGGTGCCCTTTATTACGCCAAAATTATGTTAGCAACACTGATCTAGGTCACTAGTTGTTCGTCCAATGAGCGGCACGATTCACCATCCTATTGATGTCACCTCGTCCCAACAATCTCGGTTACGATAGTCCGTTTACAGAATGTCCAGTTGTGTAGTTGATGTCGTTGACCCGCGACCCACATCCAACAGTGCAAATCTACGCCTTGAGTTTCCATTTTCCAAATCACTTGAACGATTTTGAAAATTCAGCCTAAATGTGCATCGTTTGATTGAGATATTTTTTGTCCAAATTTGGTATTTCAAAATTGACCATACTTTGAAGCGATCAAAGGGTTCAGCAGTTCAGAATAATTCGAGATAAACCTTCCTTAGCAATATGCAGCTCAATCACCCACTCAACCGCTTTCCTCGAGTTCTACCGATTATGTAAGTATATTCAGTGTGTATGAGTAAAAGGGCAGACTATTAAGGGATTGCAACTCTGGTGTCAGCTACTTATGTTCTGGTGAGTGAATCTTTGAAAAATGTTCGCAAATGTCTTCCTCCATCAAGGAGAAAGACTCCTCCAAGTCCAATAGCTCTGACCTTAAATGGTGATCCCCAATCACGAGAAAACATTTTTTTTTTCTAATCGCACATTCCAAACCTGACATTTAACAGCTCGCAAATGATAAAACCGTTCCCATAATCCAGTTCTGAATACAGACAGCAACCTCATTTGTTACAATAAAGTGTCTGACACAGCCATGGTCGCTATAATGGCTTTTCTAGGAATTTACTAGGCCTTAGCGAGCTTTTGGGTTCTCCTTCCTCTCTAAGTCGATTATGATTGAGCCGCCGCTCAGAGTCACTCGAGGTAAACACTCTGAAACGATGATCGAGCTAACTTTCTCAAAGACCAAGAACATTTAGTCAGCCGATTGGCTGATGTGAGTGCCATCTTCTTGGACTTAACTCCCAAAAGTAGTGCGTTCCCAATTCAATTGCCTCATTACCTAATCGCCATAATCTGAATGTACACTACGGCGCCATTAGCTGGAAAACACAAGTAACAACTCACCCCGTTCCAAGACCAACCGAATCCACCTTCACCTAAAATCCAGTCCCCCTTTCGCGACTTTTATCAAGTGAAATTGATCGAGTGTCACGTGATAAATCAAACTCGAGTCGCTAAGTACCTATAATCCGAGAGCGACGTTAAAAATAATATAAATTAGGACAGAGGTGGAGCGTTCCGTTTTTGTGTGTGGATTTCATCACACCTCGACTGAAAAGGCCCACAGCTAGGCGCTGTGACATGTGTCACAAACCAAACTCTTGTTATCGGTCAAATGATCGAGCACACTCTTCCTAATTGATGGTGGGCACATCTAATGTCAGAGGGAAAACCATCTGAAATCACAAACAATTACTGGTGGAAATATTTATAACACCTCATTTGGGACAGTGACATCCCTGTCGACCCGCATTTTGATGGTGTTTCCAGATTTTGCGCAGTTCGTGTGCTGATTTCCTAGAGATTCTCTCGAACCAACACCGCACATTCCAGGTACAGTATTCCACAAGAGAAGCTGTCACTACCCCTCAGCATCACGAGGCAGAGAGTGTGTATCCTTCCAGGATGTTTGTGCGGCTTGGTGAAACATTTGTCGCCCATCTGCATTCAGCAGGACACTTTCTATTTTTGGCTTCCACTTTATTTTCTATAAAAGATTCACACTGCGACTGCAGTATGGGAAAACTTCGAACCCCAGAGTCGAGGGTACCTATATGCACGCAGCAACAACAAAAGTAGGTATGGCTGCGTGAATTGACTTCTGTCGTCACCGACAAAAAAAAAAAAAAATACATTCAAATGGTCCTCGATGGTAGGTAGGTAGGTAGGTAGCTTCAGCTTCCCTATACTTTCACTTTCACCCCATCGAGCAGTGACATTTAGGCCTACAGAGGGGTGGCTGCATAGTACCGAGCAATCGACCTGCATTCCGTAGTCCTTAAAATAGAAACAGAAAGGGACGACAGCGTATATGGGAAAGGCAAAACGTTTTGTCTAAAAACTAAAACCGAACCGATACGGCCGACAAATTTTTACGGCATTTTAATGAATTTGTAGTTTGTGTCGCTCAGTTGTGAAGCGATGAAAATTGTCCTTTTTTTGGATTATTTTCGTATGTGTGTCCCGATTGGAAAGTATGAGGAATGTGACGCAGGATGCCATAACAAGCAATTTAGTTTGTCAGTTGTAGAGGAAAACAAGGAAAATTATATTTCATTTGAAAAAATGACTCCTGGAGGATGTCCTTTTGTTTCGCATTGTGAGGAGTTATTTTGAGACCTGTGAGGTATTGCCTTTGTGGAAATGAAAAGGTGGGCAGCGTTGTTACCTGTTGAGTAAGTCGTTGGTAGTAGTTTGTGTTGTCGTTGGTAACTTGGATTTGAGTTGGAAAGAGTAGCCCTGGTGATTGCTAAATGAGGAAGGACATAAGCAATGCAAGTTGAACGGGCAGAGATCTGTAGGTAGATTTAGAAGTCTCGCTCATACATCCACAAATCGGACACTTAGGACAATTTTTTGGTATATAATGGGCCTTACCAATCAACATTCTTAGTTTCGACTCTAAGGCCCATTTGCTGATAGGTGCTACTCACAGCGATTAAAGTTCTACTTAAATACCTCATGGGCTACCTTTTCTATCACCCTATTGTGATATTGCGAGTGTCGAAAAATAAACGATTATGATTGTCAATTTTCAATGAATGATTGACTGTCATCAACTCGTACTAAATTTGCATTTTGAATGGAGACAAAGTGGTATTGCTATTGTCAATTTTGATGAATGTGAAATGTCTAGTTAGTCGCATTTTTGTGGACGACAAAATTAGAACACTAAAAAAGAAAAATGCAAGTTTTCTGTAAAATTGTAGCAGTTGGCAACATTTAAAATTTTTGGCAAAAGTTGTAAGCAACAAAAAACAATTGAATAAGAATTAATATTAACTACAAAGTTATGTACTCACATACTGTCCTCTAATTCTATAGGATTGGAAGCATCCCTTAGCTGCCTTCTTCTCCTGAAAATTACCAAAAAAGCAGAGGATTGTTCTTCTTCGTCAAAAAACAATTCTACGGAACTCGTTTTCGGTAGAACTTAACAAATACAATTGTTTGCTCTTGACAACTGTCAAATATAATGCCGCATTCACAACAGTCAATTTATTCACAATAACAACAATTTTTATCAAATGAGTTACACAATACCAAAAATTGTTTTGATTGACAAATTTTTCAGATGTCAATTGAGAGTTAATTGGGGGTGTATGTCAAAAACTGTTACAATAGATTTTAATTGGAACTTAATTTGCTATGAGTATAATATCAGCAAACGGACCTAAATCTTAGAAGATGGTTCACAGTGGGCCTTATCTACTAATAATAATTTTAAGCCTTCACACTAAATATTTTGAAGGTAACAAAATGCTACTGTGATCTTGAAAAATTTATTCTGGACACTAAAATTATATTTTCCATACCAATTTGACATTTGTGAGCTTCCGTAAATTTTATGTCGAGACTAGAATTTGTTATTAGTACGGCGCCTTTGTTTTTCATACAAGTTTCACTATTTTGAACTTCCGTTAAAAGTCGCGACTGAAAACTGATTGCACAGTTCGTGGTATCTTCTAATAACCTTTTGTAAGGATCCTGTCAAATTTCATGCGAGCACTCAATGGCGAAATGGCAAATAACCTTTAAATAAGTTATTGTGACCTACAGTTAAGTCAAAGTATAAGTTAAATGGTTATTTTAAAGTCCCAATTTTTTTAGTAGTTTTTCTAGAGCACTCCTTCTAGGTCAAGGACTGAAATTGGATTTATTCTATCACCCAACCCCCTCTGGGAGGGGTTAAACTATCAGCATTTTTCAAGGGGACTTTTGAAACTCTTCCCATGTTTGCCTTAAATACAAATGAGTATTTACGAACTGGTGCAAACAGTACTTGAGGGGGTAAAACTATTGCATAGTCAATAAGTACAGGTAGAAGCTGAAATGGGACACGACAAAAAAATTTCATGTTAGACCATGTTTAGACATTTTCAAATCGACCCCCTTTAGGGGTTGGCTTGACAATAACCATACCCCTGGTCTTAAAAGCTTTAAAGTTCGCCTAGAATCCAAAGCAGTTAGCCTTGACGTCAATAGTTTCTCATCGTAGAAAAATAACGGAACCAGAGTAAGGAATAATCCAAGAGGGATTTGCGCCTTTAAGGGGGGGTCTATATTAGTTTAAGAATCAGTTTATTTGGTTTTGTATCCATGAACACCACACCATTGCGGAGTCGATTTTCAAATAAAGCAAACCTCATATTGAGTTTAAAATGATGGAATATTTTTAGTAACCCCCTTTGAAGGGGGCAGGCTTAAAAATTAAAAAAAAAAATCAAACATGAAGGCGCAGATAAGGTCCTCTGTTATAGAGACTAGGCAAATTATTTTTTTAAATATATTCAACAGTGAGGTAATTATATTTATTATAATCAGTAATTCAGGTTAAGCCAATGCGCCTTTACGCTCGAATAGAAGCCATTTCTGAACCAAGAACTTGTTTCTGTTGGGTACTACTACCAGACACATATTTCCCTTATAACAAAAAATAAACAATAGACCCAAGAAGTTAATAAAGGACCCAGGGTCTAACGTCTCGATTGTTAGATTTTTTTTAACTACCGATTTTTACGTAAAGTTCTCAAATCTACATCAACTTAATGCTTCGGTGGTGCCGATCTTAAGACGTCCTCTAGGTAGGCCTATTTTAAACTGATGAGATCAAGCTCCATAACTCGTCTTTTCCCGTATGGGGTTACCCCAATTGATGCAGAGTCAACAGGGGGAAATCGGGAGTCATGGAAGTTCCACTTAAGCATCCGACACCTGCCGCACTTAAAACGGAAAGACGGGCTATTGGAGCTACATAGAGAAATGGTGGGGACCTACAAAAGTTATGCCGAGTTCGAAGAGCAAGAACTCTCTTACTAGGTGTGGCGGAACAGTAGGAAAAAAGCCTTTTCCCGGGTTTCAATATACAAACTTTCACTTCATAAAGAAACATTTTCTAAGAACTTCACAAAGGTGCTTCAGAAATAAGAAGCTCATGTTAAGCGTCCACATTAGGAAGTCGGTTACAAGCAAGGGCAGGTCAATCACAGAAACAAGGCTCTGCGCAGTCAGCACTTTGCGCAGAACCGTGCCGTGTAGTGGATGCTTTTGTTAATTAAATAAACCGATGTCAAGATCCGGTCAAGACGTCTGAGCGTCGGTCATAAACTCTTTTCTCGCCTTTGAAGGCAGGAATGCTGATGATTTCTTACCGACAATTGAATAAGTTGCAGCAAGTCGAGGTACATTCTCATCCAAGACGTTGTCTGTTACTAAAATGAAAGACCTCACAAGACAGACCTAATACTGAGGAAGGTCTTGAAAAAGCAGTAGAAGTCCGCCTCCAGTTGTGCGCGCTATAAAAAGATTCTCAAATGAATGATGGTCCCAAAAACTTCAGCTGATGAGTTGTTGAATAAATTCTCAACGTGCCAAGCCATTTTAAACTCGCCACTTTTTCCATGGACGGTAAGATTCTTAAGATAATATCCAAAGAGGCCTTCGATCTTTCGTTCACATTCGACAAAGCCCCGGCCATGGCTTAAAAGGCTTTGAAGTAAAACTATAAGTACACTTGTAAGTAGGATAATATTTGTGAAGCCGAGGATATGAATTTGTCGATTAACTGTCGAAAGTTTAGATCACACTATATCGTCCACGTTCGCCTTTCTAGAACAGAGGGTTCCTCGTCTCACATCTCTGAATGATGAACTTGCGGGCATGGCGATGGTAAGCACAGTAGCCTGCATCACTATTACGAGTTAATTTTCAATTTTCGCCAAACATATCCACTCTCTGCTTTTATGTTGCTTTCTCTCACCACTTCACTGTTGTGGTCATTATTCACCGTCAAATACAGCTTGCGCTTCTTAATATTGCCATGCTGGCATGGACCAGACTATTAAATAGTCCCGCTAGCAAACAATTTACTTGGCAATGTGATTCCATAGCCGCTGGTAATCGAAGCCCATTAAAAACGTGCGCTTCCCCTTCGAACCATTATAAAAGCAATACTAATGTAAACAAATTGTAATTTCGCGCGCGCGCTTGCGCAGTCACAAATCAAAAAGCGAATTGCGATGCGAGGTTTTACTAAAGCCTTTTTCATCTTCCCACTCCCTCTCTCTCGCTCCCTCTCTCTCTCTGATTCACTCGAATGGCATGACATTTGACAGTGTGAACGTATATCCTGCGAATGCAGCGGTGGCCATATTGTGGCAATTTATGACAGCACTTTGCCGCTGGCACGCATGCGCATAATTAAACCGTTTTACGTGAATAAGTGCGCGAATCAAATGGCGTTGTTTTATCGCAGTCGCGCGCACACGCAGTCTCGCAGGCTCGCAGTCCACAATGCGAACTACAAGTTCGCGCCTGTGGGAAACAAATCCTCATTATTATATTGTTTGGGGGGGCGCGAACAGTAATGGCGCTTTTATAGCCCAATTCGGGATAAAAGTAAAAAATGTTCTTTTTTGCTGATCGTTACACGGTTACAGCTGTTTATAGTGCGAAGAGAACATTTTCGCGCGATCGTTAAAATGTTGAAGATCATCGTCTGTGTGGAAACAATTCGCCGCGCAAATAAATTTTATTGCGGCTGTTTTCCGCGCAGTTTTAGTTTTATGTTCTGTTTATTTAAGTTAACTTGGCTTTTTATTATTTGTTTAGTGCGAGACCTAGAACCGAAAAATTGTTAAACACAGATATGGGGGTCACAGCCAAACAACAGCCGAGGGAGACTTGATGGGGATGCGATGACTTTTATCGTTGTATTATGTGGCGGCGAACTTCGTTCCGTGTTTTGCTTGTGGTTTTACGAGGCGAGGCTTTAACTATTTGCATTCGGAGATACGTTTATGCGGAGATTTTTTGTAAATCTGTTATTTATTTTATTGACTGTATATGAATATGGGTTCGGGATTAGTCGGTCCGTGATGGGAACTCTTCGAAGTGGATGAAGATCAATTCGCCGATCGAGTGTTTTATCGGTTTCGTTTGTTGATTGTGAGAAATGGAGGTTTAACGGCTGCTTTTAAAGCTTTTCGTGGAATTATTAAAAATGACACATATCTTATGCGGCTAAGGTTTTGCGGTGTCAGCTTGGCTGAAATTGGTTCTGGGAAAAAAAAAATTAGTCCCCCATTGGGCAATTTGAATGTGTCTCACAATTTGAAAGTGTGTTCTAAGTAGATAGATGTTTTAGAAGTTTTTTTTTTCTGTAGAGAACACAAAATCTTGAGGGGTAGCTACCTTTTGTGGTATCTGCTACCTCGACCAGCCTACTTGTGGGCGATGGGCAAGTCTCGAAACTAAAACGATTGCTCCCCATAAACGTCTTCGTTTATTTATCTAAGAAGATGCAATTGCGAGATATTTCTATGGATAAAACTGGAGTTTTTCAAAAAAATACTTATTTTCGATCGAATCCTTGTCATCATTGGTGACCGCCTGATGGGTCTTTTCAACATCAAGGCAGCCACATGAGAAAACTATTTTGTTGAGAGTTTTAATAAAAAAATATATTTCTTTATTAATATCTTCAGGGACTGAAGATGGAAAGAGAATGTGATAAGTTCGCGGATTGAGATACAACTGATTGAGTCTAAGCTCATCATACAACATGTTACCTCGGTATGTGGCGGAATCGTCGGTCCGAACATTGTGTTTGTTTACACAAGTGTTCGACAGAACGACATTAAAGAATCTTTGTCATCGGTGACAAAGTATATTTGATTGCAGAAGGCAATTAGGATACTAGATCGATAAGTATGTCAACCCAAAGATATTGTGACATGTTTATACAAGCAACCGACAGATCGGCGCCGAATAGTTATTACAAGAACACAAAGTATTCTATTACTTTGTGTTTTAAATGAAAAAAAGGTAATTATAATTTAATGGGTATGGAGTGGATTAGCCCAAGTGGCCTATCATTCAATGATATATCTCCCCCCTCCTTAGGTTTCAACTTCTCCGGAGTTGAAATATTAATTTTAAATTCTCTGTCCATCCTCTCTTTATGTTTTACACGAAGTATTATAATTATACATATTACACTTATTACTATTATTCCTACTGATACAAAGCCGAAAGAGTGTATTTTTCTGTGGTATTCCAATATTCTTATTTGATTATTATTTGCATATTGTTTCATTTGTAGTTCTTCAAATGAGAGTGTTAATTTAACATTAGTTATATTACTATAATTAGGGATTGCTATTATTTGTTTAAATATTTCAATTTTGTTTTCGATTTCCATTTCATTCAAATTTATTGTACAATTTTCAAATTCGATTAAATAATTTCCATTTAGAAAGTATGTTTGATTATTACATGTATTTTTTAGGATTACATCTTTACTGTTTTTTATTAAATATATACCAACGTCTAATTCAATAATTTTATTCTTATTATTACTTATTTTGGTACAAGATATTTTTTCGTCAAATAAGCTTTGTATACACTTGTTGGCCAATTTTAAATTTTTTATGTAAACATCATTTTTCATTTCATAATATTCATTCTTATATTCTATAACAGTTTGTGTTTTAATTTCCAATTCTTCAAACATTTTGTTCGTTAAAGGTGTTATTATGTATTTATGTACCTTTACAATGTTTCTAGGTATCTTTAATATGAATGCCAAAGTGCTCTTATATTTTCCTACTGCTAGTTTAATATTTTTCAATTTTAATATATCAATATCAAAATTTTCAATTTCCTCATTAGTTAGAATGCTTCTTATCATTTGACCTGTTTTTATATTAAGGATGTTGTCTTGAATTTTACTTATTTCGTCTTTCAAAATTCCTATTCTAATTAATTGTTGATTCATATAGATGTCTTTTAAGTACTTTTGATCATTGTTTTGTATATGATTTATTATTTCCAATATTTTATTCCTGTCACTAATAATCGTATTTTTCAGGCTTTCAATGTTCTGGTTTGTAATATTGTTTATGTATATTTGTTTATTGATGTTTTCTATGGTATAATATGTATTGTTTTCTAGTGCGTTCAAATGTTCCTGAATGTGTTTCCTGTCATCACTGTCCATTGTTCCAAATAATAATTTCATTACTGTTCCTCCTATGTTAATTAAACCTCGTCTATGTCTATGTGGTATTATCGTGAAATAAATATGTTTTATCTTATTAATCTCTTTTGTTAATAAATATGATCTTTCATCATTCCTAAACATTGTCGCTATGTCGACTTCAATCTCATATATTAATTTCTTTATTTCGTCTAAGTCAACTGTATGTAATAGTATGTTAAAGTCTTCTATAATGTCAGCGTCGTCAAGTCGTAAAGTCAAATGTCCACTTTCTGTTTCTAGTCTTTCTATATTAATACGAGTATCAGCTTTAATCGGTATTATCATTATCATCATCACTATCATTATTACTAGGATCTGAAATATATTTATATTTTCGCTTAATGTTTATCGGGTGTACGTTATTTTTTTGTTTATATTTATATTTAGGTTCATGTTTATGTCGTAATGCTTTATAATTTTTTATAAGTACTTGTTCTTCATTTCTTTCTGGTTCCTCTTGCCTATTTTTATTCATTTTCTTTATTCTTACTTCTTTTTCAGCGATTAATCTTTCTTTGATTTTCTCTTTGTTTGATGAAATTTTTCCATTTACAAAGTCAATAGGTTTTTCTTTTGTTACAGAATGTATTGAATTATTATAAAATTCTACTGCTTTAAAACACTTACTTTGCATATTCATGTCTTTAAACGCTGCATCAACTTCCATAATTCTAATCTGTTCATTTAAAGTATTATGTAACCTCTCGACGTCAGCACTTCCTGTATGACTGTTAGGTTTAGTTAAGTGGAACTCTATCTTTTCCTTGTTTAAAAACTCTTTCATTACAAATCCATCGAATTCATTATCAGCAATGTATTTTTTCGGTTTTCCTAATATAGCGTGTCTATTTTTCAAAGATTCTACAATTGTAACAAGATTCCTATCATTTAAATGAAATATCATAGCATGTTTAGAAAATCTATCTATACTAGTTAAGAATCGTTGTCCTTTCATAGTCCAAGTATCTATGTTAACGATTTCATTTTGAGCTGAAGGTGTTTCTGTTATCTTGAATTTAACCTTAATCGGATTCCTATCATATTTAGCTTGTTGACAAGTCTCACAGTTATTAATATATCTATTTATTATTTCTTTTAATTTGGGATAGTATATTTTATGTTTTAAGTATTCATAGTTTTCATCTATTCCTCTATGATTGGATTCTTGTTCATGAACGTTTTTAATATATCTGACTGCTTCCTCTTCGCTTCGTAGTTCCTCTGTGAGAATAGTGCATCTTCTAAACTTTATAGTTTTATCGTTACTAAATAATTCTATTAATTTTTGTTGAACTATGTTATACATGTGATCATCCAATTCTGTATATATTCCTGTTCTTCCCTTTTTTATAAATCTTCTAAAAATATCGTTTAGTCTGTTATTTTCAATGTCTTCTCTCGAAATGTATATTTTCCTATTTTTATTTATTACTTCAATCTCAATGGTTTTTGTTTCCGTTAATATTACCTGTGTTCTGTATTTGTTAACTATATTTTCGACAATAGGTATATGATCATCTAAATTCTCTTCCTGACTATGAACGGTTGCCATATCAGTATCATCTATAGCATTAATTTCATGGTTATATCCTTTGAATTTTATTGTTTCGTTATTGATTTCTAACTTTTGCTGATCAAACTCTATCTTAGCTCTCATTGGTATTAGTAAATTTGTTCCGATTATTGCGTCAAACTTTTTTCTGTCTAACTTCATCAATTTCCAAGACATCGTCGCATTTATTTTGAATTCTCTTGGTACTTCCGTTATTTTTTCAAAATTTATTCTTGATGGTCCATTAACTGTGTTAATATCTAATGGGTAAATGCTTTCATTAATTATCTGTGGTAACAGGCTCTGATCCAGAATTGATATGGACGATCCTGTATCAATTAGGCAATCTATCTTATTATCATGTATTGTTAGTTCTACTATGGGTAATGAATTATACTGGAGGCTGTTGCACGAAAATTTCCAGTTTCTCCTGATTGTAGTCTATTAATGTTATCAACATCCATGGGTTCTACATGTCTGTGCTGTCGAAATTGTTGAGAATTTTCTCGGTAATTATTGTTTCTAAAATTTCCTGAATTATTCCCTGGTCTTTGCTGTCTAAAATTATTATAGTTTCTTTGTTGTGTAAAATTATTATAGTTATTACGGAAATTATTATTAGGGTTGTATTGGAACTGTGGTTGCATTCGTACTGGTTGTTGTGGTCTAATGTTTGGTCTTTGAAATGCATTATTGCTTCTGTTAGTATTTTGTGTTCTACTTTCTACTTTTTCTTTCAATCCTGTTGCTAATAGGTTTTGGTATGCCTCTTCTAAATTATTAATACCCCTCGCTCTTAAATACATTTCCTCTTCTCTAGGAATTTTAAATAAAAATTTATTATATATACTTTGCTCATTATATTCAGGTTTAAAATCCATAGGTGGATTTCCATCTAATCGATATTTTAAATTCATCTTATCTAATATCTCTTTCAGTTCATGATAAAATTGGCTTACATTACTAAATTTTATCCCGTCTGCTTTTTCCTTCAGAGCTGCATACTCCTCGTGAACGCCATACGTCCTTTGAAGTTGATTTTTCACCTGGCTCCAACTGCTGTCCGGATGTAGTCTCAGTACAGTATTTAACGCTTCTCCCTGGATTTTTGATGTTATGATGCGTTGCAAGTATGCCAACTGTCCGGCATCTTGTAACATCGATATCATGTAATCAGCTTCGTTTAAGAACGATGAGAGGGCAAACGAGTCATCTCCCCTGAATACTGGGATAGACCGTGCTTCTTTAATCAAATCACTGAATGTGAAATTCATTATATTTTTACTGTTTGTTTCACTGTTTTCACTATCACCTTCTTCTATGGTTTGTCCCCGAGTACCTCTCACTTGTCTATCTTTTTCAACTTGTCTATTAAGTTGATCGATTGACATTTAATATTCACCGTGGTATATGTTTAATATTTTTTCATCGAGTTGTAACTCGTTGTTTCTTTATTTTAAACTTTACTCACGCTTAAATATATTATATCGCGATGATTGTTGCTTTGCAACATTAGCACTATGAGTTCGAAATGTTTTCTTATGATACTACCGATTTTCGCTCGGTGTGCATATGCACTGTTTATCACAAAAATTATTTTCTAATCACTTTCCGATTTTAGTTCGGTGTACTAACTCGCGATCCTACCGACTGCGCCAGAAAACTATTTTGTTGAGAGTTTTAATAAAAAAATATATTTCTTTATTAATATCTTCAGGGACTGAAGATGGAAAGAGAATGTGATAAGTTCGCGGATTGAGATACAACTGATTGAGTCTAAGCTCATCATACAACATGTTACCTCGGTATGTGGCGGAATCGTCGGTCCGAACATTGTGTTTGTTTACACAAGTATTCGACAGAACGACATTAAAGAATCTTTGTCATCGGTGACAAAGTATATTTGATTGCAGAAGGCAATTAGGATACTAGATCGATAAGTATGTCAACCCAAAGATATTGTGACATGTTTATACAAGCAACCGACAGATCGGCGCCGAATAGTTATTACAAGAACACAAAGTATTCTATTACTTTGTGTTTTAAATGAAAAAAAGGTAATTATAATTTAATGGGTATGGAGTGGATTAGCCCAAGTGGCCTATCATTCAATGATATATCTCATGTGGCTCTGTAATTCACAGTAGAAAAAGGAAAGTTTTGACACAGGAAGTGCAATAAAACCTGTTACAAATCTTAAACCGAAGACGAAGTACATTTCAAAGGTATAGCATGAGCAGGCTGACCTCAAAACAGACCGTCGTTACCAAATTTGCATTTTCGATGCATTGTCGTCCCCACCGAGGCCGCACACAGGCCTCTCAAAAACACTATCCGGTCTTATTATATTTTGACAATTCAATATTATTGCACACTCCCAACTTATTGCAGAGTACCTCCACTTCAGAGAGCTTATATCTTTTCAATACCCATCTGCATGCAGCCCAAATCCAAAACAAACCGATTACACCCTTGAAAAGCAAACTGCAATTGCTTATTGGAATCCTAATCTAGTCTAGTCCGTATGCAACGTGCCTTCCATATCGCTTCAGTGCTAATCCCTAGAATCAATTTCTAAAGTACGCCCAATTAATCACCGACTTAATTCCCTTCGAGTTCGAAGTACTCAACAAATTCTCACCCCATCAGCGCGTTCCGATTGACCTCATCCTCACACACCCCTACCTGGATCTGGATGTGAAGCTTCCTCGGTGCTGCACTTCAAACAGCTGTAGCGACGCGCAAAAAAATCAATAACCATAAAAACCCAACAACGTAGTTCAATGGTGCAATAAACCTCCAATATGCCCCCATAATCCACTGCGGACTAGAGAGATCCCTCGCCGAAATACCGCGTCGTCGTCGTCGGTGGCGGCAACTCACTGACAAGCTGTCACTTTCCCAGCGAGCGCTGTGTGCCATGCCCCTGCCACATTGGCCCCAATGGAGCGTACTCGATGATTCCCCATCATCAGCAATGATGATGACGACGACGACGATGATTTTCTAATTTCGCCGGTGACGATAGTAAGCTACACTGCAATCAATTGCGACGACCATCGATAGCGTGGTTATCAGGTGCTTTGACGAGTCGTCCACTACACCACCCCCGCACTCACCACATGGCTGTACATCGCTGGCGTTATTCATGTGCTTCCTTTTTAAGGTCATTAAATTTAATTGTGTGCGCGAGGTTTTTCCGTTTTGTTCTTCAGGGACATGAGATCGAGGAACACATATCCTTTGACGTGTCGCCTTCGTCTCACATCGGCACCGATGCGGTGTCTTCGAGGCTTTTATGGCCGATCGTTAAAAGAAAGTGCGATTGTGTGGTGCGCGTCTATTGTTGCATGTTTTGTGGGGATTTTTATAGCGCACCCGCTGATGGGAAGCACCGACAACAAACATGTAAACAACAAACTATGAAAGTTGCAGATAAATAGGACACTCACCTTGGAGGAGCGACTGGTTGTTTGCATGGGGTGTCATTAGTTTTATGACGACAACAAGTGCTCGCATTCACACGGTCGCGACCGGTCGGCATTTAGGTGATGGTTGCGACTTGGTGAGAACGCACGCTAGTGGTAACCAAAATTGGAACTCTTAACCTCAGAACAGGTGAGCTGGTGCTTATAGTTGGTATTAACTGCGCGATGTGGAAATGTAGTTACACAGACTGTCTTGTGTTAGGTTATTTGTCGGCTGACGGGGCATTGGGTAGTTGAATATGTCACCAGAGCGAAGAGGAAGCTGGACACCTTTTGCTGTTGTTGCTTAGCCTTAGAGCTAAGCGAGTTCAGCAGAAGATCACTTGCAGTAAAGAGGTTTCCAGTTGAGATTGACTCGTGGCACAGATTTTAACAATTCAATGGTTGAGAGATCCTGAAAATCAAAAGGCACTTGCTCATTTCGAATAATTGGCCAGATGAAAGCATGCTTGAGGAAACTACGCAAAAACCGAACCTAACCTATTGATGTAAAGGTGTCAGTCAGTCAGTCAGTGTCCCTTTGTGAATCACGAGTACATTCAAGCAATGCATACCACGTTTTCCGATACTGAGGTAATATCCAAGGATCTGACTGGCTCTTAGAAATATCAGCAAAAGACTTCTACGAAGGAAGCGAAATACAAAATACAGCCATTATGGCAGCCCATCTACACTCGACGGCTTTGTTGAAAATCAAACAACAATTTCAGGTATTCATTTAGTGTGTTGGACTACTAAGCGAGGGGTCCCAGGTTCAAATCCCGCAAGAACCCAAATTCCAACTTAGTGTTTATTCCACTGCGCCACCTCTCGGGAACGTCTGTCAAAAACATCCGAGAGTATAACTGTCTTGAAAGAGCTTCATAAAATGGTAGATCCCTTCCATTCGTTCCAAAAATGAGACTGACACAAAACGATTTTGAAGCTAAGCCTTGGGTCCCTACGGACCTGTTGTGCCAACTATTATTATTATTATTAATACCTTAGCTAATTAATTGTATTGGACGCCAAGGCTTGTAATACTGCCTGACTGGATATTAGATCAGTGCTAATTTCGATCGCAGGGATTTCCGCTTGAAAAACCGTGGGGCACATTCCCATGGGTATAGAGACTTTGGTGTTGGGGCCAAGGACACCAGCTCCAACTCCGGAATTCATTTTCGCCTTCATACATACTAGTTGCTTAAGGTAAGCCTATGAAAGCATATCATAAAATTACTGGCGTACAACTTTTATGAAGCTATTGTCCGTTTAACTTACGGCCGGCCTTTAAAATCTCTCTCATCTCTCGGTAATAATGGTATCCTGTGAGGCCGGAGCCCGAATGCAGGAGAATATGCGACCCACAACTCTATGAGCTGTCCTAAGATTCAAAGGGCTATCGAAGGGTTATCGTCCAGACATCGACGACTCATCAAGCGAATGGACACAAACAGTCCAGGCAAAAGGCTCTTCGAGTCCCAAACTCAGACCCATTGTTCACATACCATCGCCACCATCGCCTTATTAAACTATACCTCGTGGCATGCCATACAACAGAGCTACCTCAGTGTCATCTTTTGATGTAAGTTTTGGTGCAGAGAAGTAAGCTATGAAGCTTGCTAAGCCCGGGTATCTGGTTTAAGCTTCTAAGCTGTGCGGATCTCGAATGCATAGTTATACTGTAGAGCTAGTGGAGGGCCGTTGAGTCGTCAGCATTTAAAGTCCAGTACACGGACTCAGGCCTTAACTTCGACAAGTGATCAAGGCACACACATATGGATTTTCTCACTTGTAACAGATTGGCACACGAGTGAATCAAGTTAGCATTTGACAAAGACAAAGATGTCTTGAGAAAGTTTATCCCAAGTAGTAATTATAGTATGAAATGCTTGTTCATCACGTCAAAATTGAATGCAGGAAAAAGGGATGGAACAAGTTGACTCAATGCAAATATCACTTGTCGCAGGAGAGAGAATCAGTAGGTTGATATCAGGTGCCCGGAACTACCATAGAATAGTGGAGACATCATACTCCGCCTCACCATTTAGAAAAAGTATCACTTTCTGCAGTCAAAAATACCTTCCCCGTACCAAACTTTTAGGAGCTTTGGATTTCCACAAATTGTCAGAGACATGCCTCAGCATTATCCCGGGAAAAAAAAAAAAAACATTCAAACCATCCCCAGACGCTGTTCCCACTTCATCTTCTCATCTATTCCCAGCGCCTGAAGAGGGCGGATCGCCTCCCTCGTCCGACCATGAGAAACCATTACCAAAACGAATCTCGGCTCAATTATAATGAAAAATACACTTCAACACATCTGGGCTCGCGCGCACCCCGCTTTCGGACAAAATGATGAATTGCTGCCACATACAGAAAGAATGTATCTAATTACCACAATCCACTTAAGCCCAACTGTATACGAGTAGACGACGAGTGTCGATGTCGATGTACGCCTCCTTTCGGATGACTTGTGCGTCTGCTGCTGCGTCTTGCATCCTCTTAATCTCTTCGGAAAACAGAGATCGCCTGGCCATTTGTATCAATGCAATTTTGTCTGCGTCTGGAATGAGATCCGCCGTCGATGTTGTGTTCGATGCGTTAATGAGATATTTTTCTTTTCTCTCGCCCAGGAGTTGGATGCACATGCATATTCGTATAGCCCTCTCCATGTCACTCGTGTGTGTTTCATATATTTGCCTGCGTCTTGTTGGAGTTTGTTTTTTTGTTTTTTTTTTTTGTTTTTGTTCGTAACTTGTCGTGTCCTTTTGCGGCTGGGATATGCGCTGCGTCGGAATGAGGATCTGTGTCAGGATTTCTTGGAATTTAACGCGACATTACACACTCCGACACCTTCTCTCACTATGGTTGATGATCTTTTTCCACGAACACAAGAACAAAACCTCCGAAAAAAGAATATTTGATGAAAAATTTTGTGAATAATTTTTGACAAGACACGATTGAACGATCGAGACGCGATCGGCCGGCAGCTGTGGGACTTCATGTCCCTCGGAATCATTTCCTCTTAATTTCGATGATTTTTGTGCGTGTGGTTGTTTCTGTCGTCTTGCTCTTGCGGACTGGAGTTTAGAATGAACCTGCGGTCGAATCCGCTGTCCGCATCATGTGGCTTATGTAATGTAAATATCAAATGAATTGTCACTGCATGACATTTGCCTTGGAAGGCGGCGCGGCGACGTCGCACACGGCGGCTCCTCCGAGGTGCGAAGAGATGCGCACTCGGGCGCACAAACAAGATCCGAGACAAGATCGAAGAGCAGCCCCAAGTCGGTGCACGCGCAGTCAGGGCATCATCGATGAGCAGCGAGATATCAGAAAACCGAACCATGTTCCATTTTGATTTATTACGTTGTATCAAATTATCCTTGATAAGTCATTAATATCGACCTCCCCGCAGTTGGGGCATACCGGCGTATCCTCTACGGCGGTGTTTGTCTGCGGGGTGTGGGGGCGAGGATCTTCGCCGGTAGATGTTGTCATTATAGGCTGGCTTTTTTTCGGTTTGTTTACTTTGGGTTTTTTTTTTTCTTTACTTATCCTTTTTTGTGAAAGAGTAACATGATCTTTAACCGCGATTGAGGATGTTCAAATCGATTACAAATGACAGTGGTGGTGTAAAAATATTTGCTATGCACAGAAACTGTCACGGTGAGTTTGAGGTTCTTTTCTTTCTCCATCGTCGTTTGGGAGTGGGTTTTCCTAGAAAGCTTAGTGGTATTGAGTTGGAATTTGACGGTCGCTCCTGGAAGCACAGAAATGGTCGTCGTTACAGGGCTTCACATAGATGGCTCGTCAACAAAGCTATGGTACCCTTATCAACAAGACTTTCTACTAGTACTTCCAGCAAACGCTTTTCTCTACATCTCCTCGAATTCCACACTTTCGTCCCACACCATCTGAAGTAATCATGCACAACTGCTGGCTTGTTGTTGGTTTTACCACAGAGTCTTATCTTACTTTCAGTTAAGTCTCCTTGTGTCTTAAAACCGTACAATAAACTTCTGTGCAGAGTAGCTTATGAATCGCGTCAGCACATGGAATGTGGCCAAAAGTGGAGGTCAAAATTCAATGATTCGCAGAGACGCATTCACCCACAAGCTCAGCACGTTTAAGACATTCTAGCAAAGGTCATTCATAGACATCCGAGAGTCGCGGCATCGGAACGGCTGTGTTTAGAGGAAAGTCACAAAAAGCAAGTCAAAAAATCGCTAAAAATTATACTGTGCTCTCCCAAACTAGAGGGTCCAAGCATCAATACTATACAACACTATATAGTAGCTAGCTTATCACCTTAAGAGGAGAAGACTTCCAGGTTATGACTCCTGCAGATGACACCATGAAGATTTGAAAATAGAGATCCCGTCTAGATACTCAGCACTTGCCAGCACAGGAGTAAGCTCGGTTCAGAATTATTGGACTATATGAAAGAAGGAAGAAGACGAACCATAAACAGAAGCTGTAAATAACGCAGTGGTTGGAGGTACGAATGGATCGATTCCTTGTGTCATGTTCCAAGAAAATTGAGCTCTTCTCAATAGCTTATCACAAGCTCTACATATGGATGGTTTTTTCGGAGATGAAATACCAGTAAAGCTCTGTCAGAACAAGCTTTGTTTCCTTAACTGTGATAATGATTCATGGGCTTTGATCTGCATATGAGAACAGTCTTCGTCTTAAGTAGCCTCAAGATCTACCTCAATAAGGTTTCGGTTTCGAAGAGAACCCATTCTTTGACCATAAAGGTTCGAGGAAAGCAATTCTATTGCATCAAGGAGCAGGTCATGTTAGCCCAATTTTTAGCTTTGAACAAAAATTTAGATAGGGCTGGATTTTGGATTTTCAGTCATTCCTACCTCGTAGATGTACAACACCGGAGCACATGTACTTCAAAGATTGCCTCGTCTGTTCTCTACAAGGAATGTAAAGTGCTCATCAAGCGGACCGGAATAATGCCTAACCTGCCGATAATCTGCTAATTCCAGTCACTTTTAGACTCTTATACTTGTCAGAACCTGAGAGCTGAGACATTCCATATTAAGGAACCTTTGGCATGTGTAGTTTTCTTAAAGAGCCAAGGCAGAGGCTTGGTATGCCGATGCAATGGACTTTTGATACCATACGCCGACTCTGCTATGGAACAATATAAAGGGGCGATCTCCGAGTCATTTGTATCAAGCTTATACCTGAAGCCTTTTGCATGACAAGTATATCAATCGACAGACATAAAACGTCTATTACAAGAACAAGAACGAAACGGGTCTGCTTAAAACCGTATTCCTATGCTTACAACCATTTGTTTATTTGAAAGCAACTGTCTCACTTAAGGTGCACATTTAAAAACAGTGAGACAAGCACATATACAACCAAATTTGTAGCTAATGCCCATGATGATCCCAAATTCCCTCTATCAGCTGAAGACTATTTTGCTGTCCAACCCCCTCCCACCCGTCGTTAATCTTCTACCTACTCGATACAACTCGAAATTGTACCTTAGCCATCAACACGAACAAAAAATAATGATAATAGATACCAAAAGTATGTGTTGCTTGTTGTGTCAGATATGTTGATCCAGCCACCACATCGCCGCTCTGCGCCCTCTCGCTATGGTTCACATAATTCAGAACATGATCTTTCGATATCTCGCCGGAATCTGTTTAAATGCAAATTTCCCACGTTTAGTAATTAAAATGAAATTCTTTATCTCTATCGGGATATACCATCTCTCGGTTGCTCGAATGCGGAGGTATCCGTGTGAGTTATTGAGGTTCCATTGTTTTGACGAAAATTGTTCGTTCTTGGCCACATAGTCGCACGATGAGCTCGACTCCAGATTGGGCGGGTAATTAATGAAGATTTGTCGTTTCACTCTGTCAATCGGGTATGGAAAGATTTCGAATTTAAATTTGTTTCGGATTTGTTTTGTAGGAAATTTATTTACTTCTGATCTCGAAAGAGAGATATTTAATTAAGCCGGGGAAACACTCAAGTTTGGTTTTATAAAATTCGTCGTGAAGGCCGATTGGGTGTCGAGTTATTTGTGTCTGACAATTGGCAGTTTGTTTCGACTGCATGTCACAATTCGGTGAAATTTGTGGGGATTCAATTTAAAAACGAAAAAAAAAGGAATCTATTTTAAGGTGCGGTGCAATGCGCGATGACCCAAGTAAGATAAAATGTTATACTCAGTATCCGTATAGTGGTGTAGTCCGACGATCTGTTGCCAAAGTGATGTCATTGCGATGAGGGAATTTATTATTGGGCACAGAAAAGTGACGACTTTAAATGGAACTTTGCACCAATGCCCGCGGAAATAATATCCACCCACCAAGAGGCGCGCGATACAAAAACGCCAAAAGGCCAAAAAATTCTTTCGAGTTCAGTCGATATAGTGAGAGACATTTTGTTTTTTACACAGCTGGGCTCATGGTGTATATCTTTGCTCATTTTTTGTTGAACTAAAATTTTGACTATAAAGAGCTACTAGAGACTAGACCGTATTTTTCCACAAATGCGGCATAAACTGACATTTTTTCTACACAAGAAACTATGTAGCAGTGACTCTCCAGACCGAACTACTTGCCTATCCATTTATTACCTAATAATTTTTTTTTTTTGTCAGTTAGAGCTTACAATTAGCGAAAGCGATCGATTATCTACCACACAACGCATTCAAGTCTTACAACTGAGTTAAAGCAAAATAGCATGACTTGTATATAATTTCATGAGCCTTGTTGTAGCTCGTGTGATCAGTGTAAAAGCTGGTGGTATTGTTTCATAGTCGCTGGGATAACAAGAGGGGGAAATTCGCGCGAATTTCCAACTATTACTTTCTAAAATTCTAAATGCTGAAATAACTTGAGGGGGGAATTTGAGACGCGACCACGCAGCAGTGCAAAGCTCGCAGAATTGGCACGACGGGCCCGAAAACTTTAATTTTAACTCAAAAGAGCACTATCGATTCATTTATTTATTCTAAAATGAGTTTTGGACGTAATTTCCATTTTACATTTTGGCGTAGTTTCCTGGCGAAATTTTTTTTTAGTTTATCTTTTTTATTGTGTCTTCCCTCCAAAACACTTTTTGGCGCGATTTCAGGGAGCCCTAGAGCTTGTAGGCAATTAGCATGGAGCCTAACTTTCAGAACTATTTACAGAGTGATGTTAAAATTGGAACAACGTATATTGTCTGATATCAGTGCACCTTTGGCGATTCAATAAAGCTGAAGGCATTTAAACCTCAGCTTATCACTAGGGTGATTCTTAAATATCACTGAAAGAAAAGAACCTGTTTCACAATTCAGCCTTCAAGTGGAAGTCTCTAGTAAAATAGGAGATAAGTGTTGGAAAACGGGTAAGATTCTGTAGGTTTGCAAGCTATTTTGCTTATATTTGAAAGTTGTCGAAGTACAGGGATTAAAGCGATGTCTTCTACTGTGCAACATGTTTACTGTCGATCTCTCATGTCGATCCTGGTAGGTACCTTTAGTATCCCTACACTGGTTAAGAACTTATTAAGCGAAAAGGACTCATAACCCATTCACCCGCTTGTCTCTGACGTTCAGTACGTTAACCCAAAGGTATATACTGAAAAAAGACATTGAAACAAAATAGATATTTTAACAGAGTTTGGAAATAGCGTTTTTTATACTGTGGGGGAAAAGATATTTTAGTTTTAGCATCATTTTTAATCTGTAAATGGTACGTAAAATGCATACTTGCACAATAACGTATTCAAGTATGCATTTGTTAAATTCGATATTTTTTCCGTTTTCTGGTAAATCCCATAGTAAAAAAATTCTGTATAGATTTTTAGAAAGTATTGATAATGCTACACACACTTCAATTCAATTGCTTAGGGACTTTCTTACTACGCCTGATTCCTTCCAGATCGCACACCAGAATGCCGAAATATTACCCCTTCCCATCGCCTTCCCTTTGACACATCTCTTCCTCTTTCTAAATTGCTACAGATTGCCCTTTATTTATGTGAAATATCACTTTTTGCACTTGTTTTTGTTAATTAATAATTTAGAGAGGCTTTTAAAAATATCAGTGAGCATTTCAAGATACAATGTTATGAAGTGTACAAAAGCACATTATCTATAGAAATGCGGGAACAAAAAATTAACAAACCAATTAAGATTCTTACGTAGACGAAAAGAGACCCGTCAATGGTGGTCTGATTCGAATATCTCTTTTTGTTAGGAGTTTAATCAATGTACTCGTTTTTACGAATTTGCTTTCCGAGAATAATATATTTCATTTCCATTTTTGCTGTTCCTAAGTAACATCTATTCACTCCTATTAAACCAGAGAAACCCAATCATATTTTGTACATAAATACGGTGCTAAAAAACCAAGTTGAAAACACCCACCAAGCGTAATAGAAATTTATGCAATGTTTGCGAATATTTTAAGAAATTCACTTTTGCCCTAGTGAAAACTTGGGCTTAACTTGCATGGTATTACCCTATTTTTGGAAAAACTCCCCAAGTTTGCTTTATGAATTTTGCTGTCAAAAATATTTTTCATGGAAAAAATTAAAAAAAACCTGAAATGTGAAATTTTTTGCCGCATAAGATGGATAGAGAACAAGTAAAGCTATCTAAAAAACCATTCTCAACATTTATTCCTTTTACAATTGAAGCGTTTAGAAGATGAAGGACTTAAGCGACATTTTCAAAAAAAAGGGCTTGAGCGTGCTTAAAACCTTTTTCCACTAAGTTTATGGACAAAGTGGTTGCATATAACACCTTCATCCCTTGCTTAATCATAATATAGAAGCATTAGAGAATTCCACATGAGACAGAAATTTAAGTTTTCACGTGGGACCTTCATCCGTAAGAAAAGAGGCAAATCTCAAAAAATGTCACTTAGGACCTTCATCTTCTAAACGCTTCAATTGTTTGTTATTGGAAAAGTTCCACTCGGCGGCCATTAACAACACGTATTCACAGCCAGGAAAACAAAAGAGCGCGCGAGAAGGGCTGTCATTAAAATTTGAGGGGAAAATCGGGTAGGTGCACGGGAGTTGGCCCTCTAGTTTAGACCCTCTTTGCTACTGGATTTTAATCTTTCGAGATTAAAGTGCAGAAAACTCGTACTAAAATAATCATTCAAATATTAAATCATTAAATTTGAATATATAAAAATATTACAGAAAAAGTTTAAAAAATTAGAACTATTAAAAACAAATTTTTCTTGTAATGCATGTAATAATGCGGCTGTATTAAAAAACATCCCCATACTTTTAACCGTGTGGCTCCCTTCACTGGATCTAAGAGAAAAATCCTAAAAATAGTTCTAGTTCTAAATGTTTAAATTTTGCCTATAAGACGCATCTGCCCTCTCACCTTTCCCATGTAATCGAACCCGCATTCAAGAGCTATGTGCACCATAAAACTACAAAAGTATGCGGCGTTTAAAGAGTCACACCTTTTCGGCTTAAGTCATTCTTTCCTCCATCCAAATGCAAAGACCTGCCTTCTACAGCTCTCCTAGCGCATTTCCATTCGAAAACCATTTCCAACAAGCGCACTAAAATTCAAAAAAAAAAAAAAAAGGAAAATAGTCCGTAAAAATGATTTATGACCACGAAGAGCATCGCATCGCATTGCTAACACCCATCTCGGTGTGTGACCTTTTGTTTTCGCGTCGCAACTCTTTCTCCTGTCCCATTTCGAATCCCTTATAATCGTTTGTCAATAAGAAAGTCTCTTTTCCTTGAGTCACACGTTTTGTGGCATTGTTCTGATCCTTTCCTAATTTCTTTCTCTTACCATTTTGATGGATTTTTCATTGGAACTCACGACGGAAAGGACAACAAAAAAAGGTGTACATAAAAGAGGAAAAGGTGCAAATGCATGTCGTATTCCCTTTCAAGTTAATAATTTATAATTAATGCATGATCAATCGAACTGAAGGGAAATGTAAAAACTTGTTTTGACTTCTATGCCAAAGAAGGAGCGAACCGAGAGGTAAAAAAATAAAGTTTAATAATCAACGCAACCATTAATCATGCAGAGAGTTGGGCGTGTGAATGTAGTGTCAATTTTCATTATCCTATGAGGATTTCATTATATTTTCCTATCGAATGTCTTCATTTGTATGGTAGTTGTGTCTGTGTGGATATGTACATGGTTGGGTTGTGCTAACGCCAAATGAAAAATGATCTTTTAATTCTGTTTCCGTTTAATTGATTCAAGACCATTAGACGCAAGACAGATTGAAGTTTGCCAATTTGCGGCGATTATGGAAGTCATAAGTGCACCCAGCTTTGTTGTTCGTACCACGACCTGGACAGTGAAGGATAGTTTCCTGCTAAGGTTCATTTGGTTCTTTTAGCGAATTTAGATTACGACATTATGTGAGTACAATGCTGATGAAGTTCTTACTGAGGACTGTAGATGGTGGCTAAATCAGTATTCAGGCACGACAAGTTGTGCAGGATAGTTTTCCTGAATTCATCTGTCGCTATAGATCTTGTGACATATAACTTGATGTAAAGCGAGATTCTGTTCGGCAGAAATTCAACTAAGAGTGGGTTATACTGCCTTCAGTTGCCTGAAATGTCATCATGTCCCTTTACTTATTTTGTCGCCAATAGGATTTAACTGCAGCTTGGCTATCAGAAGTTGAAGTAAAGTACCATATATCTAAGCCAGGAATAGAACTCAGTTTGACTTGGGAGATGCGGTTTTAAAATTGCGGACGTTTTCTGTCCATCTGTCGAGAAATGGGGAATGTTGTGCGAAAGTTTGACTTATAGCTAGGTTGGGTGATGTCGAAGATTTCAATGATGAGGTATAAGGAGTCTATGAGAGATTGGAAAGTCAACCAGACAGACAGACAAGGTCTGTGCTCTATTAGCTTACTGTCCAAATTCGTCGAGGTGAGGTCGTCTTTTTCGAAGCAAAGCGTTTTTTATGTGGTACGTCTACAAATCGTAGATATCAAACGACAGAGATCTTCTTGCAACAGCCTTAAGTACATGAAGTTACTAGAGATTGTGAGAGGTCCTTGTACGATAAATAATTACATTTTCTTTTAATAATTGAACAAGTACACAGAAACCATTATCTGCTCTCTCCAGGAGCTCGGTTAAAAAAAAACTCGGGGTCGGAGTTGGGGACGGAGCTCTATCTCCTCGTCACAGTTTTAACTCTTCTGCCAACAACGTCTCTATGACAGGATTTCTTTGAACCGTCATTTGGTTTGGAATGTGACCTTCTCAAAGAAGATCTTCTATACGAAACGAAGAAACTAGGACTGCTGCTTAAATGACAAATAGTTATGAGCGGGTAAACAAGACGTTTGTGTACTGATAACCAAGCCGCGCACACGCAATTTAAACCCAGTGACACAGAAAAGCTCACGTTTTTAAGGCTTTTGATGATTGGTTGGTATATAAGTCAATTGATGCCTAATTTAAACTGAGCAAAAGATGAGACTTATTGCAAAAATTGAGTGGCTTAGGCCTAGGTCTATTCCGGACTTAGATTAGATTAGATTTTGAAGCGGGGCCACCCTCAAGGGGCTCTGGCACTGCGGCTTCTCAAAGAAGGCTATTGTGCCTTCCCTGGTAAATTCCTAGAGCCATCTTTCGACTCCAGAGACAATCAGGAAAACAAGAATCTTCTCTGGGTGTAAGACAGCAAGCGTTGCTGAATTGACGATTTCATCACCAAGGATGTTTTTTCTGATACGACATAGAG
Organism: Cheilosia grossa; assembly: GCA_963082955.1. Taxonomy (NCBI): domain Eukaryota; kingdom Metazoa; phylum Arthropoda; class Insecta; order Diptera; family Syrphidae; genus Cheilosia; species Cheilosia grossa. The sequence goes on from OY720144.1 coordinate 92,132,396, forward strand.
CCCGACATTCTGTGAACATGCGTAGGTATGTGAAGAGAAGATTCGTCACTCTCAAGCAGACAGACTTAAGCGCCACCTTATATTATGTACGTAAGTCACTAAAAGTCGGATATCATCTTGGCTTGAAAACGCTTACAAAAATTTAGATAAAATTGGGTAAATGTCTCGCCAAGGTCTCTACAGCAGCTCCATTCGTACTCCCCGTTCATAGAATTTCAACGTCCAATGCGACTCTCGACTCATCAATTTGAAACTTCTGCTGATGTTTGCACACCAACATTTGCGCACATACACGCAACAAAGGCAAAATTGCTGTCCCTCATTTTCGTAAGGACACGAATTGAACATTTTCTTGGAAGTTCGCAGTCCGCCAGCATCAAAGCGCGATTGATAAAAGTCGTCAGAAATTCTCTTGGTATAGAAGAAAAAACAAAAATCCAATCACGATTAGACCCACGCACCAAACAGAGATTCCCCAGAGACAAAGATACGACGCAAGCACCCTTGTTTCGCGAGAACAATAAACATTTTTCCCATTCTAATGGCGAACCGCACATCCACCAAGAAGACGACCAGCTTTTAGCCAGAAATCGGCCCAAAAAAATAACCCAAAGCAGCCCAAATTCAACTAAAAACATTTCGCTCTCGTCTAAGAGACATTAAAGTGATTCCACAGAATTTCGGCGAAAATATCTCCCCCCACAGAAATATTTATATATAAGACAATGGCCAGCCGAAAAAGATTCCATACCAGCAAAGACCGACGGCCAGACTCCCTGGTTTATGTCCTTTCCCGAAGCTTATTGGATGTATGCAAAGTGCACACAGGCATTCCTCCTCCAGATGTTGTATTGATTCTGAAGTCGCCTCTCTGACCATATCGGCTGACGATGGATTCGCTTTAGCTATGCTAAAATGTCATTTCGAGGAGGAAGAAGCATCCTCGCCGTCACGTCAGCCCAGCCGAGAGATGTTGCTCTTTCTCTAGGATATAAACATCCGATTCGACGCGGCTTGAAGTGAAGAAGATTTATTGCTTGTCCATGGCTGTACTATGTGAGCTGATGTTCGTCGGAGCAGATTGGAACTTTTTTCGCCCGTTTTTTGCTTTGCCTCTCTCACTGTTATACGGACATGAACACACGCGATATTTAAACTCTTCATTCTGTTCTCTTGTGGGGTGGCTTTCGTCTTAGGCGGAAGGATTTATTGCACTTCCCAAAACCTGAACATGGAGATTAGCTCCTCTGTGCCGCCAGAAAAAAAAAAAAAAAAAGCGAGCGAGCGAGAGACCTCTTAATGGTGTATTTATTGCCGGAACAGATAGCCATTGACATTTAACATCGCCTGGAGCTGGAAATGGACGGCAATGGGAACACTTTTCGGGCTACCCCGGCCAAATGAAGACATCATCTTTTCAATTTAGTCTTTATTGACGAGGAGGAGGATGAGGAAAGGACCTGTACTACGCCATACATGCACACTGATGGATTTATGGCGGCCCATTCGGGCTCCTATATCATGCTGCCTGCTGTATTAGTGTAATTTAAGTGGATAATTAGTCGAAATTGTTTTTATTCAGAGATTTATGATCTAACGAGGCTCTTACGCCCGGACCATGGTGCTCTGCATTGCTCGGACACAAATGCAGATAGTAAATGGTGCAGCGGTGGAGAGAGCCGGCCAGTCACTGCCGCCACCGCGGACAATCACGCAAAGCCCCAGCGATGTTGTATAATTTTCAAATTAGCTTAATGCTGGTGCAGGAGAAATCTTCTCGATGACTTAATTGGCATTTAGGAGTCCATTCGGATGGCCCATATAATGATCTCGTCTGATTGAGTGGAGAGGTTGGTTGTCTCCGCCGTTGTAGCCGTTTGTCGCTTGTGTAATGGAGTGACCATTCAATAAGACAAATTATCGATATAAGAACGGCGGTTTAAAAAAGGTAATTAAGAGGATGGCATTAAGTGTGCCTTGGGAGAGATTAACAGTATACCTACTCATCGACTGATTGGGGAAAAAACGATTTCGGACACATTAGTGTTTCCGCCTTAATCTTGTGTTTTTCGTATTCAAATGATGGGTTCGTCTTAAGCTTAGTATAAGAATGATGGCTTGGTATAAAGGCGCAGGCGAGAATATGCCGAGGCGCAAGTTCAATATGTGTGTGTATAATGATCAATTTTAATCGCCAATGGATTGTTTTTATTAAAGGTGCCACGATTGCAGAAGGTTCAACTTTTAGAGTTGGCCATTTGCAGGGTTCTGTTTAGGTTAAGTGTTCCTTTCACACTGAGGGGATTCGGAGACATAAAGAAACAAATAGGCGGCTCACCCTCAATATATTGGCGACTGTCCGGGGTGGACCTGGGCCTTAACTGATCCGTTTCTGCAATCAACCCCACCTTTGGCTCCAGAAAAAAAAACCTGCCTTTAACTCTGCGAAAGTCAATGCGCCGTACTAAATTTAGTTTGCACTTTAAATTAACAAGACTTGAAAGTATAGATATTTTGAATCGCTAAAATTTAAAGTCGAAACTAAAAATGTTTATTGATGGTAAGGCTCAATGACATGTGCACTCACCATTATTAAAAAATGGTCAACGCCGGATGCAACAATCCACTCACAAAATAAGCCAATCATCTGTCAAACTTTTTCACATATTCTCCCTAATTGGCAATGGCGCCGTGAGTAATTTTTCGTCCACCCGACTGCAATCTCACAGAGGCCTAAAATAATTGCAATCCCCCCCGCCCCAATGGCCAACAAAGGGAAGACAAAATGCTACAAAAATACCCATCACCATGTTACGCGTATATAATTCCTATGCGTTCCTCTGCATACTGCCGGAGGACCACATGCGATGACCTTCAGCTCCTAACTCTTTATTTAAAAGTCCATGTTCGCCAGTAATCGTCACGTACGTTTGTACAACAAAACGATTTGGCTCGCAACATGCTTTTAATTATACACTCACACGGCGGCCACCGCAAGTGAACACCTTGTGTCACCTTCTGTCCACCAGAGCAGACACCGGAGTGCCCATTGCCCAAAGACACCCAGCCTCCCAAAGGTCCAAGTGGCATGTGACCGACCATCGCTACTTCGCTGCTGAACAAAACAACGCAGGAATTCTTCTATAGAGCGCGCACGCAAAACATTGATCGCGCCTCAGGTCCACCTCGACTGGTTATACCATTGTGTGACTTACTGGTCTTTTCTGGAATGGTACAAATGCGTAACATGCCAGACCGTGAACTATGTGATCTAGTTGCCTTTGCGCATTTGTTTTTGCGGACAGAATTCCTAGTGTTCAGCTTGCGCCTTGGAGCCAAATTCCTGAGGTTCCACATTAATGTGTGTGCGAGTACGAGTGCGCCTTGCCAAGTGCTACCTCATGTTGTTTGTCTTCTGATATAGTTGGAAATAGAAGTCGTTGTATGGGCTGTACGCATGTGCCGGACGATTGGGTAGAGTTTCCCTTGTTTACTCTGTCTTTGGGGTTAGGTGTGCGGGCATGTTGCTGGCGAGGCGCAGTTTGCAAGATCCGTGTTGAAATTTGTCTGCAGTTGAATGGGCACAGCTTGTTACTTAGATCGTTTGACGAGCGGTAGCTAGCTCTTTAAGTTCTCAAATGGAATATGTTGTTTATTGCAAAATGTTGTTTTATTCTCAAAAATAACTGAAGTCACGCAGCGAATGGTTTTAAAAGACAGACCCTGGATTGTATATGAACAATTTTAATTGCCATCATAGAGCTTTTCCAATAGTCTTTCTGGCTTTAAAATAAGGAATCGTTGTTTGAGTATGTGATCAAATTAAAGGCTGATGTGCAGCTGGTGCGGTTATGGTTTACTGAGAAAACTCAATTGCAAAAAATGGGCACCAAACACGAAAATTTGTTTCCTACAACCATATAACTAAGTAAGCTTCCCTTTATCTTTTTTTTTTCAGAACTTCTAAAGAGGCTATGGATCCACCAAGGTAGGGCCTTTCTATGAAGTATTAGAATACCTTTACTTAGTTTTGTCAGCTTCCCATTTGGGCTCTGACAGCTCTGTATATGCGTAGTACCACAAATCTGGTGAGAGACTGTGACAGCCTCCAATGCGTGCGCATTAGCTCTGTGAACTGGTTATAGCATCTCTGTATGCGGGTCTGATAGCTAACTTGGATGTCTGCATATATATGTTGTTGGTTTCCGCAGCACTGTGTTGTACCCAAGTAAGTGAAGGCGTCACACCTTAATTTAACATCGTTACATGTCGACCCTACCAGGAGAGGCTAAGTAAAAAGTAACCCCCAGAACCTATTGAAGAAAACACTTCTGATGTCGAATAACAGAATAACAGCCACGAAATAAGGAGTTGAGATACCTAAATAAAACAGAGAACAGAGAACAGCCACGAAATAAGCAGTTGAGAATTGTACATAAAACAGAGGTGACACATTTAGTAGGGCTACCGTATCTCTGTGTCTGAAGTTTTCACAGTGCTGGAACATAAGTTTATTAAAAAGTAACAAGTTTGAGGCTGGGTTTTTTATTCTGGAAAATTCATCTCTTGTTGATAGTTTGTAGATATTGGTCTCTTTCGAAACTTTAAATATTCACTTTAGTAAACTGAATTTTTGTAGCGATGTGTCACATGTTGCTGAAATCGCTTTTAAAAATAATCTGTTGAGTGTTCTAAGCATAGACAAATCAGACTGAGACCCCCAACTCGCAATCGTCTTGCCGCTGGCCCTCTCAGAAAATTCTCAAATTCGGCCCTTTTGTTTTCCGATCCGTGAAAAGTCAACTCGAATCCGTGTGACGTTGAAAAACACAAAAGAAAAAAATTACGAAAAAGCTGCCAACTGTGGGGGAATCTGATAGAGTTCGGGAACACCACCATAAGCAACCAAAGCTATTGGTTGCTTATTCTCAGGGCCCGTATTTCTATGCAAATGCAGCAAGTGCACATTTATTGGACAGCTAAGAAGCAAATGAATCAGATAGTTTTTTGAACTTGCTTCAAGCAATTTTTACCAATAAATGCGAATTTTTCATGCATACATATTTCAAAAAAATAAACTTCAAACACTTGAAAAAAAGATTTTACCGAAATGCAAACGAATCTTACAAATGCTATCCTTCATCTGGAAAAAAAATGCTTGGCAGGACTAAAAACTATTCCAGCTCTCCTGTATTCCAGCTGAACTCCAACGTCATTTTGTGTTTACATTTCAAAATTCAAATTGTAAACAGCTATAGCTATCAATAGGCAGACAGATCAGATACCAATTAAATTGTGAATAAAAGACTGCATTGTTTTTCATTTACTTTTTGATATTTACGCAGCATGTTTTGGATTTTTTATGGCAAGTTTTGAATTTTTGTGGCATATTTAGTCATTTTAAGTGCACATCACTTTATATTTCTTAATCAGCACTCATATTGTAACCTAGTTAGTTATAGTGATCATTAATAAAGTTTAATTTAATAATTAATAATTTTAGGCGCATATCTTGTGTGTTTTTAGAACATGAAAATCAGGGACCTGTTATTACGTATTCTTAAAAGGCGAATAATTTTATTCTTTTAGTTAATAAAACTATCTAAAAGAGATGTTTTATGTGCCAAAATCATATTAGGGAAAAATTTGGTTATGTTTTTACCCCTTTTCGATATCATTAACATCGATTTCTTTTGCACATTTTTCTCAAGTAACTGATGAAATTTTGCTCAAAATGGTTTAATTTTCTCTCAAACAAACTATATTATAAATTTTTGATAAATATTTAAAGCAAATGTAGGTAGGTACTCTTTTTCCTACAAAATACAGTAAATTTTCTCTAAAATGTGAATCGGCAAAACTTTACATTGTCATCTCTGTAATGTGAACTTCCAAAATGTTCTACCTCTAAAATGTGAATTTTGTAAAAGTTTTCATATTTCTCTTGTTTCTCTTGCTCGTTTTGCGTGGGAAATTACCGGCCAAATAAGTTAATAACCAAAAATTGAGAATACCAATATCAATATGCCGATGTCAATGTTTTTTTCTTTTTATATTAAATTACTCATATTATTTTTGATTTTCTTCTGAATTAATAAACTTGCAACTGTGCTTAAGAGGCCTCTTCCCAGGCCTGTTTTAACATCGCAAAATTGAGTACATGTGCTTTATGGCAGCCTTTAGCGATCCATTCACGTCATTATTTGTGCTTTAAATGAATGTAGCTAGCCCAAGGCAACAACAACTATACACCAGGAACGCATATCCACTGTGGTCTTTTTGGAAAAAAAAACCCCAATATATAGAAAAACAACAACCACCCGAATTTAGCTTAAAGTGTCACACTGCTCCAATTAAGTTGATTTGTTTCATTTTCATATCCATCCAACCATAGACAATCTATTTCTGAAACAATCCGCAAAAAGCCACGACAATCGTCCATGAAATTATCTTAATTGACAAATATCCCAAGCAGCAGGTGCCGTCACACATACGATTCCCTTGAGGCAGCAAACAGCTTTGCCATCAGTCCGACATGCGTCAAGAGGCGTCAATCATGACGGCCCACTAAGAACAAAATTATCCATTCAAGTGCATTTCCCGTGCACACAATTTATGTGTGTTTTTCCCCCCAAAAGAAGAACTTCCATTTCCCAAAGTGCGTGCGCTTTTAATCTATCCCAAAAGGCAGGCCAGAAAAGAACTGGCGGAAGTTGTTCGAGATCAACCCTCCTCAGAGGCACAGATCCTCTGGGAATACACAGCGTCACACACACTTGAATTCTGCATGGTATTCCCCGATTTCCGAAGGAAGTAAAGTGTGTTTTTGTGAATGTCTCAAACTTATGACACAAAGCGAAGTTTTCTGCTACTTTTAACATAACACGCAATTAATTTCAACCATAGAAAGTGTGACAACATATACAGGACACCTGTCAAGCGTTAACCATTTCCAATGAAGTTTCCCGTCGAACTGTTAATCATAGAGTTACGTTACGTTATTGCAATCGCGTGCAGTGTTTTCAATTTAGTAGCGGAACTGCTCGCACGTAACACCCATCATCATCAGCAGCCAGCAGCCCCGCTTAGATCGGGTGGCATTTCTCAAGCTCATTATGCAAATTTCCATAAATTTCCAACTTATTTGAGGCAAACACAGCCGCAGCGCTGCGACGTGTGTGAAAGTGTATCCAACCGCTGATCTGTTGGCGGAGTGCGATGACCATTGACCACCTCCTCCGACCGCCACTATATACCTACTTATGGGATATACTCGCATACGAGGAGAGTATACCCTGGCGCACCGGGGAAACAAGAATGATGCATTCTTTGATTTGAAATCTTGTCGTTGTTCGTTGAAATTTGATCCTTTCGTTCGGCCAGAGACGAAACGATGGACAACAACGAATTCCGTAAAGCACGTTGCCCAGGTGATTGGTGCTGTTGTTAATCCTTCTCGGGTATAATCTGGGTATGCCCGTACGGTACGTCGTGCCCCTGCTGCTGCCGAGAGATAGAGAGGGAAATTTATTTTTAGTTGTAACAAATAATTAACCTGTGTGGAGGAATCTTTCAAGTCACGCGGTGCGTGTCCACTTGGTGGTCATATTGACTCATGCGATGCGGGAAACCTGTTAAACGGGGACACCGAGTTGAAATCTGATTAAAAGCCAACAAATTGCAGCGCAGCTATCTCTACATGCGACAACATGAAGTCATGTTTCTGATGAAGATCCTACGAGTGCAGGACTGCCATTTTAGAATTTGTAGCCAGAAAAACTAAATATGACAATGTTGCGAACTGTTTGCAGCAATGCGAACTTGAGTAATTCTATCAGAGTGAACACTTGTATAAAGGATGAAGTGATCAATTGAAAGTCGAATATTGTCAGAGTATATCGCGTATAAGATTTGTATATCTAGGAAACATGGAAGGTATAGGAATCTTAGTGAACAATTGAGAATATAAGGACCCAAACGCAAAATAGTTGGTCCAGTCACTTTTTTGCACGTGGAAACTTCTATATTATTAGTTTATCATACATACGTATTTAATGTAACTAAATAAAACATTTCATAGGTAATATGCTTTTTCATTGAATTACTGACACAAATAAGCAAAATCTTAACTAGTACCGTCCAAACCGTGGGCTTTCTCATTTGTTAATGAGCGCAAAGTAGTTGGTCTCCGTCATTCGCGATTCAAAAGAGTTGGTCTAATCCACATCATCGTATGATTAAGTTAACCGTCAAAAAGAATCATACTCTTGCTTTGGCAGCTTCTAAGTGTACTTGTGCAATAAGTTGGAATCCAGCAGTTGTTGGCTTATGTCGGCGCGTGGTGTTCCGTTATCGTTGAGAATCAATTATAAAAGCTTTTAAAAAATGGGTTCTCAAGATACAAAATTGCAAAAAATTCAACTCTCCCTCGTTCGTCAATACAGAATATTATTTCGCTCTTCTCTAAGATGGGTAACATCAAAGACCGGAAGAAAACTGGGCGACCACCAATAGCTACAGCCCACGATTGTAGGGTATTAAAAAAAAAAAATCAGGAAAATCGTCATGAAACTGCTGCTGGGGTGGAAATGTCTGTAAACGCAACATGAACAAAATGGGTTATAAATTTTACAAGGTTTGCTTAAAAATCGTTTGTTAATTTTGTATTGTGATTTATTCAACCCATCTTAATAGGCAAAAGAAAAACCTCTTCTACGCCAAGGCAAAAGAAAAGGCAACTGGAATCAGCAAAAATTGAACCTTACATCAGTGGAGGGAATACAGATTTGAGGTTTGTGTTGACGATGAGCGAAAGCGAAGTACACGCACCTCCAAAGAAGCGTTCCATTACAACTTCAGTCAACCGAGGGGGTCTAAGTATTTCAGCAAGACGGTGCATCTTGTCATAAGGCAAGGTCAACTAAAGCCTGGTTATCTACTGAAGCCATTCCATTAATGAAGTGCCATTAAACTCTATGGCACAAAATGAAACAAAAGTTAAGACAGCAACCAGCAAGGACCCACACAGATCTACGACAGACAATCAATGATATTGGGCAACCATTTACAACCGATGATTGCTAAAAACTCGTGAACCCAATCCCACAGCGAATTCAAGCATGGATAGCAAGGAGGTGATGTAACGAATTGGTAAAAACGTATTTTAGTTCTTAGACTAAATACTTTGCGCTCAAACGAAGTAATATTCAGAAATAACTTCAAGTGCTTCAAGTGAATTTCTCAACTAAATCTATTCGTCATCTACTAAATATTTTGCGTTTGACCTCGTAATATTCTGCGGGGCCATAAAATTCTTCAAGGAACGTTAGTAAGTTCTAAAACAAATTTACCTCAGGTATTGCCATGTGCCCTTGGTATCTTGTAACGGTTTTGCTCACATTTATGTGCTTTACCTAACTTAGGTGACTTATACTGAATATAATGTTGAAACTCAGCCAGTCAGGTCATTTGTAAACTCGGAGAAGAACACCCTTAACCTTATTTCCAATTTCCAGAACTGGATTTATTTATCTTGAGGGGTGACCAAATTCATCGTGTTTTTTATAACCTCTTTATTCAACGAAAACAAATTTCTACTGATCAACACTTGTTCACTTATTTGTCAACAGTAATTTTGAACTTACACCTTATAGCAAAAAAAAATTTATTTACCACTCAAAAGAGAGTGGAAAGTATTTAAAAGTAAGCCTCCTGAAAAAACTGACAGTTGTAGGTCAATCTGAAATTACTGCGAATCTTTTTTAAGGCGGATTCCCAATTCTGGAGTATCCACCCCTATCGGGGTTTATATTATACTCCACGAAGAAGCCCCTTTTATTTGTTGTAGCGTTGGAGAATCTTTTGAATTACTTAACTACGACTCAATATCAGTTTAACTCAGCTATTCCACAAGGCTCAGTTCTTAGGCCTGTATTTTGTTTTTTTACTAGATGCACGTCGGATTTTCTATCTTTACTAAGTCCTAAACGTCGCAGGTGAAACCGCGATTTTATCATTCCATGTCGGTCGGTCACACCGAATATAGATCCTCTTATTCAGAGCCCAAGTGCAAATAGAGGTTAAGAGTTATTTTCCAGCTCTATTGTCAATTGTTTGTATCATACTAAGAAAATACAGGTTTCGCGAAATTGATTTAATTCACTTGACCCTAGATATCTCTTTCTATACGAAACTGATATGTCCGCGCTACTCCCGAGACTCAATAAACAGATTTGGATCCAGTTTTGACTGCTATTATCTGTATTTCTTAGGGAAGGTTAATATATTTGGAATTTATTTGTAAACGAGCACTATAGGCAGCCAGTTGGAAAGAAATGGGGCTTAAAATCAAGTTTTCTGTATAGATGTAGCCCCATTATGGCTACTTGGATTTAAGACAACAAGGTTTTAAGTGAACTCTTGGATCACTGATCGATTTAAGCTGATTCATGAGGCTTTCAGTGTGTGGTAAAACAAATTTCGTAAGTTCATATATGCGAAATAAAAATATTTATGTACCTAGAACAATTAAAACAACTAACCATCTAATGCTTCCGGCCGCTTCTAGGCAAGGTATTCCTTATGAGTCATAGCTCGTGTAGATTTTTATTTTTTTTTTAAATCTGCACAGATTACTTATAAATAGTATAGCCGATATATCGCTCTATGCATTTTTATACGTCCCGTCTATTTAATGTGTTCCGTTTACCAATAATAGTAGTTCGAATCCGAATTCGACCACATAAGCACTAAAATAAATATTTTGATTTTTTAAAACGATTTTCACAAATAAAAAATGTTTAACAATTTTCATCCGAGAGAGTTGAAAAAAATATCGTATGCTAAATGTAAATAAATCAGTAAAATCACGAAATAAATGGCTTAAATCGGTGTTATGAAATAAAAACTGTCATTTTTACAGCCGCGGCCGTAACGTTATACGAACTGTCACCAAATGGCTGCGCCTAATAATAAATGAGGTTTATGGTTTTGATTTATTTGCATTTCTAAAATATGTCGGTTCGCTTGCGCTTGTTTATTAAATTAACATATTCGCGCCTCTACTGATTCAAGTGTTTTTGGTCAGATATTTACACGATGTCGACTGTTAACAACTTGTCGAAGATGGCAGGTGACGAAATTGCTTGTTTTATGGACTCAGTTTCATTTGCCTAGAATGAATGGTGAGTTCAAGTGATGCGATCATTTCTGCAATCAATGCAAGAAGCGATCTAGATTTAGCTTCATCGGCAATATCAACGAAGTTTTCAGTTTCCGACGTTTCCCAAAGTTGTAGATTCACAGTTTCGAAAACGAAAGCGAAACTCGAATAAGACTTTACTTTCATTTTTCAAATTGTTTTCATTATTTTCTATAAATAAACTATTGATTTTGTGTACCACCAAGCCCTCCTCAAGGCGGTATGCAGGGTGTAAGCTTCACCAAACTAAAAATTGGACTTTGTTCTTTTCGTGTGAATATTAGTCCATACTGATTTAGGGACTTAAATCGAAAAATAAGGCATTAGAGGGTTAAATCGTAATTTAAGGAATATACCTTAACTGTTTTCAGATACACAGATTTATTGGCAGATATTTCAGTTTGGTCCTAAATAATTTTTGTTTACTTAAGGAATAAAACTTGTAAAATAAAAGCAATAAATATTATAAACCAAATGATAAGTTCCACGCTTGCACTCTTACTACAGTTTACCGAGTCGATCTAGACCATGCAACCTAAATTGTAAAAGTAAATAGTCATATTAAAAATTTACCCAAGTCAGTGCTCACCATTTAACCTTTTACCAGAGCTTACCACGCTTCTCCAAGATGCACGCAGAACAAATATCAACCATCGATGAGACGCTACGAAGCTGAATGTCTTTCACGGCGCAGATTCCTGTAAATGCCTACTTATATACTTAAAATAAGAATCTTAAAATAAATATTAGCATATAAAATAAGCTTGTTCCTAAATTTAAATTTAAATTTACATAAATAACGTCGACCTTAATTCACTAATATAACCATCAGATAGGTACTCATAAAATTATTGCTATCATAAAATGTAATTTTAATTTCATTCCCATAATCATAACTTCCATCGACAATAGTCCACCATATAAATCGATCCGCTAATAAATCATAAAAATGTCTAAGGCACAAAAACAACGGAATAATATCACCCATACCCAGCCCATTGTGTGTGTTTTAGATTGAGGCTGACCCCTAGCTTCCCCCAGCTGTATGGTGTATAAAGTATACCTTTTGTTTATTTTTGTTCAGCGTCACATCGCATACCGCATGCTGTGACCCATCGCGTGCTGTGTGTGTGCTCTGTAATTTTCATGCCAGTGAAATTCAAATCGGAAAAATAAAAACACAAAATTAAACCAAAAATCCAACAAAAAACAAAGTATCTGATCTACACCTAGGATAAGAATCCCAAAATATTTAAGAGTGGAAAGACAAAAACAAATCTCTTGACAAAGATGTATCACATCCGTCTGGTATTTGAGCTGCCATAACGTAGGTGGTAACTTCACTCAGCATCAAAAGAAACACAGGTCGCTGGGAGAATGCAGTGAACGAAATAAAAGGACCGTTGCGTCGAAGAAGACGCAGCGGCAGCGGCAGCAGCAGCACAACTTGACAAGAATAGAAAAATCAATTTTCATATCTTTCGCGGGGTGAATGGAATTTTCTCCGTCCTTCCACCCAAAATGAGGAAAATCTCTGCACCACACCAACAAAGGGCCGCATTGACTTTTGAACTGCGAGCACCTTTATGTACGCAGAGTTGTCCTTTTGTGCGGAGGTGTCCTTTGTGACTAATACCTTTATCTGTTTGGAAATGGGAAAAAAGTGTCATCTCTTCCTGCTGGTGACTGTTTTTGGTTGTTATCCTGGCAAGCCAATTGAGCTGGCATTGTATCGGGGACAGGTATGAAAATCGCCGCAAATTGGTAGGTGGATTATCGCAATTGTTCTCGTAAAAAAATCGGCTTCCTAATCGGATTTTGGTTGAACCTCAGAAAAGGACCAGCACTCTTACAACTAATGTACTTACCGGGTGTAAATGACATCTCACCGTCCACCTGTTCAAAGGATTTGCAAAGGAAAAAACAGAAAATCACTTACCGGCTCAGCAGCATCTCATACATGCACATATTTTCTAAATTGCTATCATCGTCCTCAAAGTCGAGATACATTTTAATGGCAATTGCTAGAAAATATCCTTAAAATTCACAATAATAATCCTCGAGTGCTGTGTTGTTTTGAATGTGCCCGTACAGCATCCACGATATGTTCTCTCTCACATCACAAGCAAACAAGAACGCATGCGATATTCATGTCATCCTCGGTACAAAACTCCCGGCGCGGTATAGAGGAACATTCTTTTAGCACCAACACTCACACACACACACACACACACACACTGACAGTAACACAGAATCCGTGAGGACGATTCGATTCGATTTTAGGAACTTTTGACACTTGCTACTTGCAGCAAAAATTGACTTTTCACGACGAAGGATATGATGAGTGTTGCGTTTGTTAAAAATTCACAATTCCTATTTTTCAAACAAGGAATACTGAACAAACCGATCGAAAGGATGTTGGGATAATAAAGGAGGTGCAAATGGTTAACTTTAGATGAGTCGCAAACGAATATGTGTGTTTTGATTTTTGTGTTTTTGGGGGGAAGAAAAAATTGGGAGATAAACGAGACGACAACGGGCACACAACGCGGAGACGTCACTCAACCTCGAAATGTAAACAATGTGACAGACAATGGAATTGTCGGAATGCGGGGAATGCTGAAAATGGAATGGAATCTCGCTCCTGGGTGTTCTCTTCATGTTCGAACTTATGGGTGCCGCGCACCGCCCGGGGGGGTGACGTTGCCCAGACTGGAAGGATTTTTATCGATTGAATTACGAGAGTGATGGTGCGGAGCGATGGTCAGTGGGAGCGGGGAGGGGGTCTTTTGGGAATTAATGTGATGCGGTTAACTGGAAGGATAATAGTTGTCTTCGTAGTATTTCTGCGTCGGGGTCGGGGGGTGTCTGGGCGCGTTTGTGAGACGACTGCAGTTTAAGGACAAGTTGTCAAATTACCAGATTTTGACAGAGTTGGTGAACATGCGTGCGATGAGAGCGTTGTTTGAGTGCCAATGGAGGTGTAACATAACCATGACCTTCGTGGACCAGCCAGCAGGCAAAATTTCGTGGCAGACAATTATTCGCAATATGGTGTGTACCCAGAAGTTGACAGTTGGAAATGGAGTAATAAAAGGCGTCGTTGGTGTCGAGTTTATGTCGTCGTAAAGTTTGTTTGCTCAATCTGGAGAGAAGTGTGTCGTGTTTCGACGGGCTTTTAAGTGGAAATTTATTGAATTTGCCACTCTGACTGTCGGGATGCTGGCGATGGAAATTAAAATTCGGATGCCAGACAAAGCGTGGAGTGGCATCAAAATGCGCAGTAAAGCGTTTGTTTTCAGCTTTGCTACAGATTATGGACGGTTAGGGGTGTTACGACTATTTTTAAATCGAAAGCAGATGGACTGTCATTTATGTTCCTATACTTTCTCGTTTTCAACTCATAAATGTTTGCAATGTATTAGGCTATACTAGTTTGGCGTACACGCAGTTTTTGTCAGTGGAACTTTGTTAAATCCCAGTTGTACAATGAATTGGTGCGGATGATGGGTGTCTTGTTGACACGATTTGTGTCTACTTAACTCAGAGTTGGAAATGGATAGTTAAATCACATCGCATAGTATATGGGAGCGATGGTGTAAAAAGGCGTGGCACATTGGATAGTACAAAGCTAGTTAAAACTCTAACTATCTCTTCACATTTGTTGAATCTTTAGCCTTGAAATTTTTAGTAAATAGATGTATATTTCCTCTCGGGAAAATTTGCGCAAAATTTGGACGATTTAGAAAACGGGCCGTGGTCTATCCCTTACAACAATCCGCATTCTGTATAAGTGGGGCTCGTACAACCTGCAAATCTGTTATATAGGACAAGTGCATATAATGACTAAAAAACAGTCTGAAGTGGCATATTGGCTTCGCACGTGTCCAAGAGCTGTTACATATATTGTTCAATCTTTAAAGGTGGTCATGCTTTTTGGTTGTTGGGTGTGAACATTCATTCTTCAATAAGGCCTTGAATAGCTCTGGGGACAAGTGTCCTTAAGTTTAAGTGCTTTATGCCATGTTAAAGTGCAAGGGACGGAGAGCATTTTTAATTGCGGATAGACGGAAAAGGCGTATGCTCTCATTGACGAACTCTTTACTCAACCGATTTTTAACTTTCTTGATTACGTAGTAAAAGAAAGATATTGTATTCGTTCAAAATTTCGAACTCGAGACGTTTATCAATTCCGACATTATGAGGATGGAGGAACTCAAAAAAGTCGCGATATTCTGTCCGTCTGTCCGTATGTTCCTGAGGCCCTAATTTGGTTCAAACTTCGGATTTGCAATTTTTGTGTTCCTACAGTTCGAAGCCATTTTTTTGAATGTTTCTTCCCCATAAAATATGTTCATACCAGTATGATTTCTGCGAAAACGGCTCTCACGATTTCAACCAGAATTGATTTTTGGGCTTAAGTAGAAGAGGTTACTATGACTACATACTCAGTTTTTCGGTAAAAAAAAAATCGAATACCGGTATTTCTTAAATGTGGCCATATCACGAAAACGGTCCACACGATAGCAACAAAAATGAGTATCTTAGATAATATGGTCATTTCTAACTTAATACCAAACTTAGTTTTTGTTTATATTATCGTTCAATTATTTTTTGAAAAATAGGAATTTTTAAAAATTCGGTTTTCTTTCGTTTACCCGAAAACGATAAAGGATTTTGAGCAAAATTAGTTAGAGTAAAATTGATGTTTTAAGAATGCTTGAATCACCGAAAACACTAATTTTAGAAACAGCTCATATCTCGAAAACCCCATTTTCGATTTGGATAAACCTTAAAAAAACCAAGTAGTGCTTGCATTTCTTTCAATTTACCTAATGCTCAGTTTATAGTTAAACTATTATTTTTCAGACTAAACACTTCAATATTTGTTACTGTTTTGTTTGCAAATTTTACAAAAGCTGCTCTAACGATTTTGATCAAAATACCTGCCTATTAAGGATAGTATCAATATTCTAAATTAGATCGCGTATTTAGATTTTATCAAAAAATTTCAAAAGACTCAGTTTTCTTACAGTTACGACTTACTTACAACTCTCTAACCAGAACTTGCGACAATTGCCTGTTACTGAGAGCTTCAACTTATAAAAAAACACATTATTATTCGATACATACTGGCGTATCAGATGAATAACCCAAAAGTTGATTTTATTTAACACTATTCGTATATTTCATGAACCGTTTCTTTTATCTAGCATCTAAAATAAGAAAACAACCAACAAAACTTTTGATGAACGAGAAATCTTCGTTCAACCCAGTCGCGCACTTTATATAGTTCTGAAATCTGAGCCGTATAATATTTGGAAAAAGGAAATCAGTTTTTTAGATGTGAAAGGAGGTGCATCTTTCTTGCCAAAAGTATACTTGCAATCCGGCGAACTAGTGTAGAAGGACTTTTAAAGGAAATCTCTTTCCACCTCTATTGCAACGCCTCAATCGTTAGTGTGCTGCAGTGAGGCGTCCCAGGTTCAACTCGCGGAAATATACATGCAGTTTATGACTTGGTTTTCATAGTCCAACAGAAAACATGGAACATTCATACATTGAAGGCCGTTCACTCGAATTTTGTTAGCCTCAGGGCATGTGTAATTAGTGTGTTCAATCTAAGCGAAAAGTCTAACGAATTCGTTAAATATCCCTTCTCGATGTCCTAAAGTACCCCGTAGTCCCTACTGCGATCATCAAAATGACCATTGATCATTTGTTGACTTTGTTCTCTCAACTGTCATCCGCAATAGCGATTTAAAGTCGGCTCACGAAATAATTCCAACTCAATCGGCCGTCCCTTCCATAGGTCCCTATTTATAGTAACCAATTATCCTTCCGCACAATAAGTTACAATTAAATCGAGATTCGAAACTATTAAAAACTCGTCCATCTTGTGAAATATTATTTCCTCCCTCTCGGACAGTAATAATTGATCCCAGCGAATTCAACGTGCATCCCAAATCCCACTAGGTACCGCACACCGCATTTCAGTCGATGGTAATAAATCAACGGATCCGACTTAATTTCGTCCCAAAACAAACAGTCCCGAGCAAGAAAGAGAAAAAGGTCATCAGTCCCTTTTCTCTCCATTTGACTTAATTTTCTCGTTTTGTTGCAGCGCAATGAATTCTACACAACTTTCTAGATGTGTCCCTACGAAATATGATGAACTACCCAGGATCGGCGTTGTGTTGTGCCTTGTGCATCCTTCACAATAAAAAGAAAGAAACAATTGGAACCAAAAGCAATATCGGAAAAACTAAAATTCCCATAAATAATCGAAGGGAAAGAAAAGTTAATCGAAAAATCGTCCAAGAATACATATACATATAAGAGAAATCCTTGAGAAGGCATGTAGCTCTCAATACCACGGACTCGTCTGTTGAATCCTTTGTCCCTCAATTCATGTTGCTCCGTTCCGAGTAATGTGATTGAGGGGGGATTACTGGACCGGAGCGATTTCTTCTCTTTTTTTTCTCATTCTTTTAGGTTCGACCGAAACTAATCCGGTTGGCGTAGAGAGTTGAGACCACGGTCAGGGATTTCGTAATAATTCATAATTTCTGTCGCTTCTTTTTGTTTGTTGTGTCTTTTTGTCGGTATTTGGAGAAATATTTTCGGTTTAAGTATTTTTTTTTTTTTTTTTTTTTTTTGTAGGTATTTTCTAATTAAATCTGATGTGGATTTGTTGATTGTAGGAGGGTCCAGCTATGAGCATTGGAGGTGTCTACTAACAACTAATCTTGAGGAATGTTGTGCTGGCTCTGACTTTGGATGGAGGCTTATGCCCCGAAAAGTGTGTATAATCTTGCGGTGGCCTGATTTCCATTTTTAATTACGTGTCCATAAGGGGGTAGTCATAGTCGGAGTCTTTATGGGGAATTATACCAAGCGAACATTGACATTGTGTAAGCATATGTCATCTTATCGCACCCGATTAAGTGTTAGTTTTGGTTTCAAACGGGTTCACTTTTGGAGAGGTGATTAAACTTTTGAACCAAGAGCCATTGAGTTGTACCTACCTATGTACAGTGGAGTTTCAAGGTGCAACCTTTCTTTTATAGGAGAGTGGTGGATAAATAATAAGCCAGGCTCCATTCTCCGCCAAGGACTCTTATCATCTGGTTATGGAATTAGAAAGGAATAAGAGCGATCAAATTAGTTCCCTGAATGAAGAGCTGAACTCCATGGTTAAGTGGGGATAATAAAACGTGGTACAGAAGACTCGTCTCGACACCCTTTTTATGAAAAATGCATCGACTCTACCACAAGGTAGACAAGCAACTTTTTCGAGTCACAATCTATTCAAGGTTAGATCCACAGGACCACTTATCCAATACTGCGAGATCAGCTTTCTCAAAGTGAATTTAACTCGTTCCAGCAAAGCGCCATTTCAGCCTGTAGCAGCTTTTCCTTCTCTTTAAACCTCAGCTTATACAAGCGTGTCAAATAGGTGGAACTCTTGCCCAAAATTATAGCATAACCAACATGACAGTCGGAAAAAAGAGTCGCTGACGTATATTGGCACATGTTTTGAAAACTTTTGAAGGTTTCCGAAGACAAACTATCAGGAGACTACAACGTTTCGAGTACAAAAGTTACACCTATAACTGCAAACATCTCAGGGAAATGTAGAAGCGTAAGGCGTTTGCACTTCTACAGGTGCCAGAGCTAGCCAGGGTTCTCTACGTTGTCGGAGAAACGGAAAACACCAGATTACGCTTTTAGCTAGGTCAAATATACCCGTAGTTGAGGCAGAGAATTGGACATCGGCTATTGCATGACGAATAAGCCCAGGTATAGTTGCTCCGTTCCGAGTAATGAGGCTTTAAACCTCAGCTTATACAAGCGTGTCAAATAGGTGGAACTCTTGCCCAAAATTATAGCATAACCAACATGACAGTCGGAAAAAAGAGTCGCTGACGTATATTGGCACATGTTTTGAAAACTTTTGAAGGTTTCCGAAGACAAACTATCAGGAGACTACAACGTTTCGAGTACAAAAGTTACACCTATAACTGCAAACATCTCAGGGAAATGTAGAAGCGTAAGGCGTTTGCACTTCTACAGGTGCCAGAGCTAGCCAGGGTTCTCTACGTTGTCGGAGAAACGGAAAACACCAGATTACGCTTTTAGCTAGGTCAAATATACCCGTAGTTGAGGCAGAGAATTGGACATCGGCTATTGCATGACGAATAAGCCCAGGTATAGTTGTACAATATGCATCTACAGTGACCGCCATCGTTTTCTTTAAAATAAGCCTAACCGCACTTAAAGTCTTTGATATTTTGTTTATATTTAGGGCCTCTAAAATTTGTGCGCAAGCCTAAGCGCATTGAAATTAGTTTGAGCACTTGTCACGCTGGCATGCAATTTCAACGCCGAGCTTGAAGTATAGCTTTCGGAACCCGTAAACGTACTCTAAGGTCTTGTCAGAACTAAAAGTTCCCAAAGACAAATTGGTTTCAGTGAACCCACTTCTCCATGATGCGACTCTAACGGATGTTTACAGAAAATATGCGACTTTTCGCTGTCCCCTACTAGGAAGCTCTGAAAAAGATTCGGTGAAAGCTTTATGGGCCGATGCACTTTCGGTTAACACTGAATCGTGCCGGGCCTGGGTGAATCTCTGTAGAAATTGCAAAGAAACTTTTGTTGCAGATGCGAATTCTGCATCAGACAAATGATTGGATTGACGTTGCTATGCCCCAGGGCTTTTGAAGCGCCGGATAAGGCCGCTGTCAGTTAGAATGAGTCCAGTGTACTCTGTCCTGTTTCACCTAACGTCAAAACATTATCAAGGACCAATTATTACAAACGCTTGATACCTCCTTCTCCTTCGCTATATATGTAAATTTCTCAACTGGCACTTAACCCAAACTAAACCCAAGGACACTATCCAAAAGCATGGTCCCTTTTTAATGTGCTACATAATTTAAGTCCCATTATATGTGCAGTCTAACAAGATGACGAATTTTTAATGGCATCTCAAAGATAAACTACCGAAAACAAAGCCGAAAGCAACAACAACCACAAAGGCTGACCCATTCCATGGGACAAAATCCTCAAATAATGTTACAGAAATGAGAGAAAAACGATTATGGACCACTTTTCCTGAGAATAGATACAATTTGGACAAATGCCACATTTATGGACAACCTTTCTGTCCCCCTCACACAGAACGGATGGGATTTTTTTATCCACTGCGCAGCAATGGAAAAGCGTTTGATTGATTTTTCCCTCCAACTTGTTCCAGCACGAAGACTGATTATGTGTGGGAGAACTAGAAAAAAAGGATCGAGATCGGTCAACAGGTATACGAGGTGAAATTATCATAAGTTTCTTATAAACAGTGCCGGCCTCATATGGTGGACTACGAGTATTTATTAATTTTGTTTCGCTCGTGTCCTTCGTCCAATTAAAAAGAACTCGCCTCCAGAGGGGTTCTCACCTTAAATAGCTGGAAATGCCATTCGACTGTGTTGCTGATACTGATGCAATTGGTCCATTCCAAGAACTCACATCTAATTTTAATATTTAGACATTTGTGTGGTGGCATATGAAGCTCGAGCTGTAAGCATAGCTTCACGTTCATGGATCATGGCATTCCCCAAAGATGGTGATGCGATTTCATGAAACAGCTAAGAAATTTGTTATCCCTCGGAGGAAATTACGTGAAATTTCTCAACGACCATCACAAATCTTGAACGGAGAGTCTTCTCTCCTCTTTTTTAATGCTCTTTGGCTGTACCGCCGTGCAGGTAAAACGCTGCTGACGATGATGGTGATAGTTATGACAATTTGAGAATAACATACAAAAAAATACGCGCGACCGCTTCACAATGATTAACATCTTGTGCGATGGCATTTTTCCGTGTACGGATCCAAATTAACACCATGTTCTTCACACTAATGGGCGGTCCAGTTAAGATTCAGATTTTCAGATGTCATTAAACTTCGAGCAGATGCATTTAGATTTCGGCACAGAGATTGAACGCTCTGCTTGGGAGATGTGTGCGGTAAAATGAGATCGGGTTGTTTACGAGTTGTGGCAAGCTCCGTGATATAACTACACCTGGCTGTGGATCATAGAGAGGAGATAGCGGAGTTTTTTTTTTTTAATTAAATTGCAAAGTTTCCCACAGAAACATAGGTGGCGCGGTGTTATCTCTGATGGCAGATCTGGGTGAGGTTTTTCTATGGTGGCTTCAATGAGGTGACACTCTACCAAGATGTCGGAGGTTTTGTGGGAATAATTAAAAGTCAACCTGGGTTCGTTAAATCTAAGAGGGTCATAATATGGGAATAGACGAACAGTATGCTTAATATGTGCAATTTTCTAGCATGGTTATCTTAAGACTGAGAATTGTGTATGAATTTTGAGGCAATAACTTCGGTGAGGTGAGATCATACAAGTAGAGAACGGACCATCAGGTTCAAAAACTTCTTCTAGTGCAGATAGTTACCTTTCCTGAGGCCCAAGTCAAATTGAGAGGCCATGTCAACAGATGTTGTGGATTGAGATCAAGCATTTCGTATATATTGTTAAAATTGGCGTCAATTTTACTCCTTTCATCCATGAGTGAATTTGCGAAATAGGTTTGAAATATTTGGTTTTCTGCTGTACCGAATCCAATAACTCAAACCCATAGATTCCACAAATAACGCTGTAAAAAAACTGCAACGGATTAAACAGAAATCAAAATATTGTAGGGTCAAAATTCTACCGCTTTCTGAGGAAACGTTTAATTTTCAAATGTTCACACCTTCGCAAATGTTTTGATGCGAAAACTATACAATCGATTAATACTTTTTGCGGCCCACGGAGTTGTCTCTTGGTCCTTTTCTTTCATTCCGCACATAACGCACCAAATTTTAGACCACAAATAATGTTTGTTCACTTTTTTCAGTTCAAATTAGAGAGCTTTGTTCCTGGAGAACTAGCAACGCCGTAAACGGTAGGTACTGCAAAAAATAAGCATACCCTCAAAAATGTACCGATGATAGATATATAAAACTCACTGGACCTTTGCTTTTGTGTATGATATGGACTCGGAAACCACCGAATGGATTGACCTCAAAGCTTTTTTATTCAAAAAAAAAACTCCAGTCGTTGAAAATTGAAATTTCACTTCGGAAAGGAAAAACAGTCAGACCCAATAAGATCCATCCAAGCTCTAGGGAATTAAATAGCTTCTCCTTTAGCATGACAAAAAAAAAAAAGGAACTTGCTTTAACCCAACCTGCAACTTGACCACTTTAACTCAAGAATCAAAAAATCATGAATCAACAAACAGCAGAATCTTAGAAACATGGACGGTTCTATAAGATGAACAGTTTGGAGAGATGAATGATTTTTTTTCCGGCATTGCGGTATTCCGACAGTCTACAGGAAAGCAGTTTTTTTTTTTTGGTTTTTCTTTTTTGCAATATTTCTTTAATTTTTTTTTAAGTAAGATTACCTAATTCTTATTTTAATATATTTAATGTTTTTATTTACCTGTGGCTATACGTTCTTCATTTAATTAAATGTTGATGCTTGAAAAGGTGAACAATTCTTTTATATTCGTTTATCTTTCTGAGATTCTACTGTATGAATTTATGTAAATATTTTTGCAGTGCTAAAAAGCGACTTTGCTGCACAACAGCAGAGGCAACAACCATAATATGGTATATATTACAGTTGCAGAATTATAAGACGTAAATTTTCAACCATTCATAGTTGCTTGCACACAAGATTTTGAGAAAATATAAAAAAATGTTTAAGGAAAAATAAATTAACTCTTCTTTTTTGGCTGTCAAATGATTCTTTTTAAAATTTTAATGTGTTACTTAGCCTATTTAATAGAAAATGAAAGCTCTGAACCTATTCTACTGACACCAAGTGATAAGATTTTAAAATTAATCCATCCAGCCGTTTAGCCTGAAGTTGTAGCTCAGCTTCTAGATGACGCACAATGCTGATTGATGGCTTAAAATAATAATGGAAGTACTTGCTCTCTAAGTATTTTGTTTTGTTTGCATTGACTACGAATTCTTTGAGTAATAGCGAGTAAAAGGCAGTAAAGTCAGAAAAACACATTTTGGTCAAAAACGCTCCCAAAAAATAGGCATAGCAATAAATTGAATAGCCTATGTCCTTCTCAGAATCTTAAGGAACAAATCGAACAAATTTTCATCGGAATCTGTGCAGTACTTTTCACGCCAACCGTTCACACATGAAAACGCCTACAGTCTTATTATATGTATGGATTACAAATAATGAGCAATCATTTTTAATACATTTTTCAATTCTTTATTTTATTTAATAAATATTATAAAAAAAAACTTAAAACCTTTTTTCGTACTAGACTAGAGACTACTTGTTTGCTCTTTCAGCAAGTTATCATTTTGTTCATTGAATTTTGGTTTTCTTATTGTTTTCGTTATTGCTTTTAAGAATTTAAATACCTACAGAAAATTTGTATGGTTTTGCATACATAATGAACATCGTCTTAAAAAATACAGAACTGTTCATTATGATAATGAACGGATGGTAAACGTACGTATAGGGCACGTGGGAAGACTGACAGAATTTGATAAGGCTTCACTGAAGTTCCCCCAAAATTTTAACTTCATAACTCTCTAAGAGATCGAGTCAAAAACACGCAGCCCAAACAATTCAGAAAGTAAAAATTATCCAAGCACTTGCTACTTACATCAATTAATTTGTTTAACCTGCAGTGCATAGGTACTTTGTACTTAACTATTTTCTTACAATCCAATTTGGGGGTCGCTATTATTTTCCCCTAAACAGCTTGAAGTTGAGCTCCGCTTAAACACCCGTTCTAGTGATTTGCCGCCGCTATTACATTCGGCCAGATGCAAGCTCCTGTGCTTTACTTCACATCATCAACAGCCAGCCCTCCATTAGCATGCGGATGGAAGTCTTGTTCCTGTCCGTTGTCTGCGTTCAGCCGGAGAGTAACTTAACGCGATTTTAATAGTTCATTAACAATGTCATGCCCGTGGTAATTTATTCGCGTGATTTCGCAGCATTTTCGCTTTTACCAGAAATTTATGTCGCCAGCTGCGGGACAGGGTAGAGCGGGAGCCGCCGACTTTGTGTTGGACCGAAATGTGTGGCATATAAAACATAAAACACTCGTTCATCGTTGAAACATTTTCGAAAATGCTACCGAGTTCCAGTTCATTATCCAGGTAGACTATAGTCAGCGGGTGGTGGTGTGCGGTGCCCGTAAATATCAGCAACAAATATTCTCGTCCATTATGCAGGGGTGTCACCTCAGACCCCGAAATAGCCGAGTCGCCAGTGCAAAGTGCATCTCTCTTGGTAGCGGTGTCAAAACACCATCATCAACATGAACCGAGTGCGGAAGTTCAGCGAGTCGAATGATGATGCATTGGTCGGAGTGCATTAAACCAGAAGCACGCATTTCATAATGCACTTGGCCGTCATGTAGGTAGGTGGGTAGGTAGTCGTAGATCGAATGTGTTCGGTGTGTGTGGGATATGGACTTTTGGCCTGTTTTAAGGGATTCGAACGCCCCCACCGGCCATCGATCACATATGGACTGGATGTGCCGGGGAAAGCTGTGCCATGGGGGGATTTGTGTTATTTAAATTTACAGCACGTTTCACAAATGACCAACCAGTAATTTGATAAATTTATTAAATTCGATAGATCATGAATGCAAGCTCGGCACAGAGGTAGTGGGTGTGAGTGGTCGCTCTTTCGTGTCATTTGCAGTGGAGCTGCAGTTGAGGCATTGTGTGGCATCCGATGCCTAATGAAATGAATTAGGTGAATGCAGGGCTTTGGTCAGTGAACCGCCACAGCTTATTAATTGAGGTGAGCGTTTGACACCATCCGATGGATGAGCGCCGGCTCTGCGCGGGATTTACCTCAATTTTTTTATCAGTGCCGGGGTGGTTTTGTTGCGATTAATTATAATTCAATGGGTTGTCAGTTGGATCGTGTAATTTGGTGGACTGCGTTAGTGGGTTCTTCCGAAGAGCGGATACATCTAGCCTGGGTGTATGGGTGCATTTAAGGAGTCTGGCGATGGTATATAATCAGATTGTGAGTTTTGCTGTGAAAGTCCGGCCTCTACACAAAATACTTTGTCAGTCAATTCTCCGTATCAACGTCCAAACTCCGACGTTAGTAGTTGAATAAACTGTTGGCAAAATGTCCACATAGGCCCGGACAAATAGATATTCTGTTGATGATATTTTTTTACCAAATAGAAAGATATCGGCGACCAACTGAGGTCCTCGTTTCAAGAAATTACACGCGTCTCGTTGTTTTATGTCCGTCTGAATGGACGGACAGGCTATTTTTGACTCACTCGGCATTTAGATTCATAAGTTTCAGTGAGTATATCGACAGGCGTGACGAGTTCTATGAATTTCCATTCGCTAAGACGGTGGACTGATTTTCTTTCTTTCTCGAGGCACTTGAAGCTATTTCTACTTCGCACATGAGTTGACTGAACCGACAGCTAATGGGAGAAGAAGTTTATAATTCTAACTGGACTTGGAAGTGTACTAAATGTGGACTTCTAACAGGCATGCTTTTCATGGTGTTGCTAAAGGACGTCCATAGTAATTCAAAACGGGTGGGGAACAACTTAAAGGTCTTCTCCTCCTGCCGATATGTCTTTCCGATCTTCCCTACTTGTTATAAGCATTCCTCTTCATCCTATTATCTTTGGGCCTTACGATTAACCATTTTTAGTTTCTACTTTAAATTTAAGTAGTTCACAGTGACAATATTTTCCATGCAAATTGTGAGCTTCCGTAAATTTAAAGCTGAAACTTAAATTTATTATTGGTACGGGGCTGTAGTCATCTGAATACAGTTGAAACACTCCCGATGCAGTGTAGTTGAACATCGTCTGCTTTTTTGCAACCGTGCGGTAACGTTCTAATCCAGGACTTTTGGCGAATCCCAGTGGCATCCCGCCAGTTGCTTCATACTCTTCTTTCCCTCATCAGAACGATAAAGAAGGCTAAGTACCAAGTAGCTTCTTCTATATTTAACGTTGATCATAAATTTGTTGAATCCCGGAAAGTCAGCCCCT
This sequence comes from Cheilosia grossa, assembly GCA_963082955.1. Taxonomy (NCBI): domain Eukaryota; kingdom Metazoa; phylum Arthropoda; class Insecta; order Diptera; family Syrphidae; genus Cheilosia; species Cheilosia grossa. Next base: position 92,158,688 of record OY720144.1, read on the forward strand.
AATACGATTTAAATTCGTCGAGTTAAATACGGCTTTTATGTCGAGGGTTAAAACAGTCCCCGGTTATGAGGATTGTGTGGCAAATGCTAAACATGATTACTGATTTTTTGTGGGATCTAATTGCGGACATGAGCTTCAACACCACACAAGAAGACAAACCATCGAACTATTGATCTTTTGTGAACTAATTTCGGTTGTCTTTTAATTAGCCCTTTTTGCGATGTCAATTGGCTCTAAGAACAAAATTATGTGTACATTTCAGAAACGACTCACGCCTTAAAAGCGAATACTGTCCGAACCTTTCTCGGGATACCTACAGCGGCTCTATGAAATGATGCCCCAATGAAAAGTGGCCCCAAAAGAACATGAAGAAAGGCCCAAAAAAGTGGGATAATATTTCATAATGCAAAATGACCCCATTCCATTTATGCACCAAATAATTGCAGAAATGGCCCAAATCGTTAGCATAAAAAATGAAAAATTGCCCCAAAATAATGCATGACAAGCAAAAAGAAAAACCATTACGAAATTGGAGAGATTTTTCATTGTTTTGGGGTCTTCTTACATATTTTTGGGGCCTTTCGGGATGATTTTCCATTCAGTGCAAAATGTTTGAAAGCCATTTGGGTCCATTTATATTTTTTTCTTTTCTCGTTTTGGCAACAAACCAGAATTCTATTAGTAAAAACGCGGAGTATACCGTTCTTATAACGGCGAGACGCACCTCCATTTTTGACGGCATGTATGAGGAGGAAAATTGTGCATTTTCTATGTTTTCTTCATTCAAAACGATCGACCTTATATCGAAGAAAATGTACCTGAACGTCAGAGCCGCTTTTAAATGGATGCAACTTTTAAGACTATTGAATTGATGTTTCAAACAACTTCTCGTCATATGTCGAATATTTTGAAAAGGTAGGGAGAAACGCAAGAAATGTTTGGCAAATGCCAGATGTTTCAAAACAGATTTTCGGCTCAAGTCGCCCGCCCCACGGGGAGACTTGAACACTCCTTCGGGGAGACTTGAACATACTGAAATTCTACGAGCAAAACAATAAAACAAATAAATTATCCACTTCCAATGTGAGTAGAACTCAGTTTTATTGTTTTTGTGGTTTGAAAACAAAAAAAAAATAGAAACATAACGTTTTACAGTACATAAATAAAGAAAAGTAGTTGCTTCAATTTCTTAGCATAAAGAAGGTTAAAAAAAGGTAAACAAAAACAAAATAAATAAATAAATTAATTTAATATTGACTAACCATATGACCTAGGCATATTTTTAGAAAATTTATGTTTATCAATTCTGTTAAATACAAGCCGCAATGGCTTTATGTAAAAATTACAATTACAATGAAGAATATCAAATTTATTTACTTACTTATAAATTTTATAAAGAAAACAGAAAAAACGATATTTTTATCACTTTTTGCACTGGAAAACACCTTCTCTTCCACCAACTAGAGACAACGGATGATTTAGAATTCTTTTTGTGTGCAATTAACGCGTCACTGTCTGCATCGCATACACCTACACTCTTGCTGGATTTCAATGGAATTTAGGAAAATTATTGAAAGTGGTCCAAGTCTCCCGCTTACCCCCCACGCCTTTAATTATTTTGTTCACGCAGAACACATGATGTTAAAAAATGCTAAAGCTTAAGTTAAAAGTTATTTGAAAACCTGAGTTGAATTTAACCTTTAGAAAATTAATTAAAAAAAAAATAAAACTTAGAAGTCAGCTCAGGTTTTCAAATAACTTTTATTTTTAACTTTAGAAAATTTGAGAAAATAAAAGTTTAAGATTCGAGCGAATTCAGCGATGGTAAAACTGAGGTACTTGAATCAGACAATGACGAAGAGGACAAAATTCTGCCACCCCTGGGCTTACATGGAGTCGGACCTTTGCGTATTTTGCCGGTACTTAAAACTTTGCTCTGAGTGCGACTTAAAATTAATGGTCAAGGCAGTGGCAGCGGTACCACTTCAAACTAAAAAGAAGCGAAGTAGATTTGACAAAAAAGTGAAGCAGATTCAAGAAAAGGGAAGAAGATTTCAAAATCATAATTCTGTCCCGTATTTGGCTAAACTTTTCAGAACAGACAAATGTACAAACAATAATAAACGTCAGAAAATTGTAATAAGTTGTGTGTTTCAAGTGAAGTTTGATGCAATTTATCTATTTCTTTGAAATGTAAGTCTGGCCTTACATGAAAGAGTTTTTTTTTTTGAAGTAGATTTAAGGTTGTTTTTATTAGAATTGAAGCGGATTTAATAAGGGATTTCTAAATTCAAGTAGATGTAAAGAATTCAACAATAGTGCGAAGTAGGGAGCAGATTTTATTTATTTTTCAAAATTTAATTAAATTAACTTCAAATGAAGTAAAGTAGTATCGCTGGGCAGTAGCAGTGGATAAACAATAAGTTCCGCATTGCAGGCAAAACGTCGAAAACACAATTTGTGCTTTCATTTAACAGACAATATCTGTCCTTTTATTGAATATTTGTTGTAGTTTGGGTCTATACATTGAGTTTGGAGCCATTTTTCATTACATTGGGGTGACATTTCATCTATCGCAAATTATTTATTTCCTTCATTCTAAAATATGTCCCAATAAAATTACTTTGGGGACAGTTTCACAAACAAAATGTTATTTTACCCCAAATCATCAATGAAAAAAGGCCCCAAAATAGCGAAAAATCACCCCAATCAGACAATCAAACCAGATAATTTGTTTGGGCCTATTTTAATTGGGGCATAATTTCATGGAGCCACCTACAGCCAGAAACAGTCATCGGTTTGAACAATTTTGCCGACAGGATACAGGATACTGCGCGAAGCCAGTCAAAATAAAATGAAAATGCTCTCCATATATAGAGTCAATGTTGATTGATTTTTTGTCAATTTTATTCGATTTTTAAGACAGTTGCTTTTATTTGGGTTACCCTTTACAAAGGCAAAGGTGTTCCCCATACAAACTGCTGACAGATGATGGCGTCTTACGGGCCTAAGAACACATTTTACTGTAAACTTTATTCAAGCGCCTTATCCAATCCACTTCCTTCTTTCAAATATCGAATATTTATACTGTGTGCATATTTAAGCTATACAAACACATCAAGTCTACACACGGAGCATAATATTCCAATTTATCTAACAGCACATTGTAATATTGTATAGGTAATATTGTAACGAACCCGATTCTAATCTAATGTCACTATAGCTTAATTCTGGACAAAACAAAAATGTAAATGGAACGCCAGTGTGGACCATTCTAAATTTGTTTCTGTTTCGATTGAATAATTTATCGACGGGTATTGTCCGTTGGCCGATCTTCCACCAAATTGCTTCACCCGCCACTAATGGCATAATCTGTCTTTAAATATTGGTTACGTTGCCTCTAACAATCCCATCGCCAGGCAATTAACAACAAACACCAGTTGGCCAGAACTTATATATGAGAAACTCCGAGTTTGGTTGGGCCTATCCTAAATCAAAATTTCGAGAGTTGGAATCCATTTCAACTGGCCTGAACTGATTTCAATAATCCGATATTTGTTATAAGGAAGGGAAACTGTTATTCGATACTCTTGGCTCTGTATTATGTAAATTCAGGTTGACTTGGACATTGGCAGTAATTGTCCGGTAGCATGTTTGAACACACATAGTCCGGCTATGGTAAACAAGAAAATTTCGATTTTATGCAAACTACTCTGGAGCGTCGAACTCTTCCACAAGCTGCGCTCTTTTGTTACTTAGAGGCCTGATTTGCATACGCTTATGATACATATATGTAATCATGTTGATAGCATCTGGGAAACATAGAAATATGCTTACAAACTTGGCCTAGTTAGTGGGCATCCAATCGATATTGTGGCAGCAGCTAGATGTTGAGATTAGAGCGACGATATGTTGTTTATGGGAGCGATGGTATTTAGGTTGCTGAGAGCGGTAAAACCAGTCGGAACTACAACATCAACTTATTTTAGTGGAGGTGGGTTTTGTCTGGAATTAACTATCAGCTTTTTTGGTTTTCCAAAGGGGGTAGTGCCAATGTGCCAATGGAGCCATAAAGTTGCGAGCTCAAGTTTGTTATTTTCTATAGATGAGACGGTAGTCAAGCTTTAAAATCATTTTATTGCAAATTTTTTATGCAAATTATATAACAAGCGGAAAGTTCTTGTTTTGGGGCAAGATTTTGTCTATAGCTTTCATAGCTTTCATGAGGTCAGTATAGATCAGGTTGGCCCTTTGGTAAGCTCCTCATACATGCAACAGGTTTTCTTTCAAGAATAAAGGCGAAGTGATATCGAAGAATGTGATCTGCGGCGCTGTGACCAGTCAAATAAGTTTCAAAGACGCTACAAAGTGCGAAACGCATTCAAAAGATACATTCTACTCCCTCCAGCGGAAAAGCGGATCGATTGAGTTACGACTTGTACGAGAAAGCGAGCCTATGTAAGACTAACCACCAGACGGATAACTACATCAGTAATAGATAAAAAGCTAACACATTTGAAGGACTGCCAAGCGAGAGAATCTTTTGAGTTGGTCATTAGATTTATCCACAGCTTTGTGTCTTGTATCATGCGCCAAATTCATCATTTGGTCATTTGGTCATATTTTATAGAATTAGCTTTCGAAAGAACACGACAAAAAACCTGTATCCAAGTAAAATAATGCTTTCAAACGACCCGGAAATCCATCATCATATCTCTCAATATACTTGTTTTAGCCTTTTAAAACTGACCTCGGAGGAGCACTCTTGTGTCTCAAGCTCTAAGAGCGCAGATCCATTTTCCTTGTCGCTGTCACGAAGCTGGTTTGGACTGAAGTCGTAAAGCCATTACAGACGTATCTGTGCCGCTCCCCCAGCATCTAGGGAGCATCCCAAGTTGTTATTTTAAATGCATTTCGTAAATATTGTCAGCGCCGAAAACTTTCCATATAATCGCCCCAGTTGTATGGCACCTCGTGCAGCGCAACATTTTCAGTTGGCAGAAGGTCAGGACCCCTGTCATCTCAAACGTCATCCACATTTTCACAACTTAGATAACACCCCCCCAAAATATACGACAACCATCTCGAATTGGCTTCATTCGCCCGCATAGAGTAACCCTGATCAAATACACCTGCTGTCATATATCACCCGCCAGACGTGCAACAATATTTACCCTCCCTCTCACTCGCCTACCGAATAAAAGAGTCTGCAGAATGTTGCTATGTGTATCTTTGGGCGCTGCAGTACAAATTCAGCCCAGCGCACCAGCAAGCCCCAACCGAACACATGTCACCGGAGTATCATAAAAGCATTATCTGACGTAATTTAAATGTCAAAATAAAAACTGTCAACAACAAGTCATAAATCTTCACTCCGCTTCAGCCGATCTCATCATATCCATCGTGTCGCATAGTTGTCGTTGACGTCGACGCATTAGTCAGCCGTCAGTGGATGTGGCAGCACACATTTCCAAATATTTTTGCATCATTGTTGCTGTCAAAAAGAAGATTGACAGTGCTCACGGGTATGTGCTGCAGCAGGTCACCCAATTTGCTGACCCTCTCGCTCAGGTGGAGGGAAACATTATTTATACGTGCGATAGATCGCCACAGCCGAACAGAACCCTATCATTAATCTGACAGCGGTGCTGTATAGTGACCTGTCATTTGTGTGATCTCACAATTCTAAGCATAGCCCGTAGGCGGTGGTTAAAAGGGAATCGAGTCACTTTCCCAACTCACTCTCTGACAGCCGCATCGGCAATTTTCGATTTCGATTTTTCGTAGACGGCTCTAAACCGCACAAAGCGATCAAGATCATCGCACACGATCGGTTATTGCTGAGGGGTCTATTGTGTGCGTCTGTGTACGTATCTGTATCGATAAGCAGATCCTGTCACGGGGGATCTCGTCAGCGTTTGATAAATCGAAGACGATCTCTTGGATTCCATAGAGGGAGACAAAATTGAATGCGGATCGCTTAAGTTAGATTGCAATTGACAGGCCAAGCGACGTTTAGATTGACACATGCCCGTGAGAATACGCACGCACACGCGCAAATTGTCACCCGAAAAATTTGAAATTTGATTTATGTGGATCTCGGTCAGCGAAACCACTGCCGCGCCGCCACCATATAATTGACGGAAGTGATTTAGTGATCGCTCGTCGTGGAGGAGGTGTTGATGTGTTTGGCAGGGCGACCGACGCAATGGGCTCTGCCGCGCGATGATGTATTGACAGTGTGCAGCGCTATAAATTTTATTGATTGGACATGGACATGGTTAAGTGAGTTCGAATAAGTTGTGCTTTTGCCACAAAACGAATGCGAGGTTCGCCTCTAAATTGGAGGTTATTAATGATCCAGCGCGTACTTGTCACTTTTGGTGTGTGGTGCTTCCACATATATACCGAACGTCCGCTTTAATGAGACATGAGATGAAAATGACGGCTACTTGGGGTTCGTTTGTGATGGAGATGTTAATTGCAGTGTGACATGAAGGTAGGCATTATTTTGAATGAATGAGGTGTAGTGCGGTGTCATGCTGCGACACTAATGTCTGATAAGGACTGTCTGGTGGTTTGTATAGCTGTTCCTTTACCGCACTATATCTGAGGACGGGATGCGCGCCGCCTTTTTCTTGATTACGCCATAATCGAGTGTATATGCAAATGAGGGTGTAAATGTGAAGTGTAATCAGCTGAATGGTTAGGTATAAGAATTAGTTTGATTAGCTGCGAGGCACCCCGCCCTAAGGGCGAAACGAATTTATGAATCTTTCGGGCGACTAAAATTTCGGTTTTATGATTATGTTCATGGCATTCCGGACACCTCATGAGGACGTTTGGAACTTTAATTACCTGTTTTGGAACTCACCGTGGAAATGGATTCATAATTCTGATGATGGTCTTATGACATGTATATTAACTGCTTGGATGCAACGTATATATTCATATTCATGGTGTGTTTTGGGAGCCAAGGGAACTGTCCAAGGTCCTGAGAGACCCAATGAGTTGTTGTTTTTAGCCGTATAAAAATTCTTAAAAGAGTTTCTTTCGAAATTCGCACAGCCGATTAGTTTCTGGTCGGACTGAAGTTGGTTTTTTTGAAAAAAATATGTTGCTGAATCTAGAATCCTACAGCAGATTTCATTTTAAATTTTAAGGCCTTCAACACAGTTGATACCTTTTGCCATAGGGTACACAAATCTCACAGGCGGACTGCTATAAAACAGTTTAATTGATAGTCTAAAATGAATATTGAACGTTGTCAGGTGTCCAGTGTTTATAATGAACTTAGCAATAATAACAAGTATTCACTTAAATTAAATGTAAATGTAAATAGTATCATTTTCGAGCAGCTTGAGCATACATTCGACAGATTGGCAAACCATAAAATGAGTACCAGTTTTGTGTTGCTGTAGAAAGTGTTCAAAAGAAAAAAAAAAAACATCCCAAATTGTGGTATTAAATATTTCAATACGATTTCTTACATGTCTACCTTTTGTTTATACCTCCAACAAAGTGCCTTGTACCTTCTCCAGTATCAGTTTACTAGTACCAAGAGCCAAAAATCGATAATACTGGCTGCGTAAGTATTAATCTTGAAAGGTTTGTCCGCAAAGATCACGGACTTAAAGCATTCCCACAAGAGGGATTAACTGGACCATTCCATGAAATGTTTTCATAGCCCAACGTCAAGAATCATACAGTTGGATAAAATTACCGCTCCAACAATATAATTATTTATTGCCACAGTCTTTTAAAGTCGTTCAGTTCGATAGCAGTAACAACGGGCTTCACAGACTTCACTCCAACAGAGTCTTCTTCTGATTTCAATTCGAGGGGATGATTTTAAAACGACAACGGGCAGTAAAATGGAACGTTTTATATAAGGAAGGTAGTCACTAGCCTCCATGATTAAAGGACAAATGAAACTACGACATTTGGTTCCATTTTGTTACGTGCTCTCTGTGCTACGTAACAAGACGCAAAGTAAGAAGAAGCAATCGTATGCATGTCGTTGTCTTGTGTTCAATATTTCGCCACAAGAGCTTTGCATTTTCAACTACCCTGCGGATGTACGTCACAATATAACATTCCACGCATTTCGGTGTGGACAAGCTGTTTAATTTCAAAACAACGAAAAATCAGCTCCAATATCTGTTTGTCGGTTTCTTAACCTAAGCGCTTGTTGACTCTTTAGGTTTGAAGCTTTGACATTGACAGTTGATGGACAATTTGCAAAATTACAATACAACCAGCCAATCTTTCCCCATAAAGTTGTAGGCTCGAATGATTCCCTGACTTTCGCGAGCTTTAAGGCAGTTGGACCAAAAAACTATAGGTGCTGCCGACGTACATACAAACTGAGGTTTCTTCTTTCATTAGATTATATCAGTGACACTGTAATACATAGACGAACCATTGAGCCAAATTTTTTGAAAAGAACGGCCTTCAACCTTTCTGACATCTATTCCGCAGATGGCAACCTGAAAGAACTCTGTGTATGACAAGCAGTGTCTTAATCCAATCAGAGTTTCTGGCTACCCCTCAAGTTCGCTATCCCGAATCGGGTCCATATCCGGGGAGTAAACCACCTCAGCGCACCAACTATAAAAAGAAAACCGGCCGAAGGTGGTCAGACCTAATTTCACATATATCTAAAGCACTTTTGGTATCAATTCAATCGCCGAAGATCTAGGATCGTTTTAATGACTACCCAAGTGCCATCTCAAACCGATTGGTGTACTCGAAATTACAAGCGGAAACCGGGTATTTAGCTGGTGTCCTTGTGCTCTGTACTGTCTGGTAGATGGCTGCACTACCACGTTTTAAGTTGTAGAGCTAGCCCCTACTCATCGGAAAGTCCGTTTATGCTAAAAGTGCTCGATGAGTTCGAACCCTTTTTCATAATAATCACCAAGAATATACAGTTCCAAGTCTGAAAACCATCCATTTGACTTAACTCCCTCCCATCATCTAAGCCACAAACGCCATAGATCTTCGCACTCTGATAACTTCGTCATTCCCCTCATTTCTTTGTACATAGGTATCGCATAACCAATCGCTTATTAACAACTCAATTGTTCAAACATCCTCTCGCAACACTTCTCACGTCACCTTTGTGAGTGACACCTCGAAGACGAACATCACAGTCATTATGCGGTTCATTGTTCCGCAAATGCGGAATCCTCCGTATGCCACAATGGAAAACTGACAGAGGTCCCTCACCGTGAATTAGGATACAGTTTTTGTGTGTCCAATTACCATGCTATTCAAACAAACAAGTCCACTATCCAAATGTGTGCTTGATCCTGTTTCCTTACATGAACCGAAACAATAGCTAAAAAGATTGCTGCAGCTAATTTTCTCCGCTTATCCGCGTCATTGGCGACGCTCATACACATCGCTAAAGCAAACAAAACGTTTGCGGGAAATTGTCACTCAAAGCCAACCCTCAATCCACGCAAGGACTGACATTCGGCAAGCATACAAATTTAATTCGATAATGTTTCTGTTTCCTTCTGATATGGCCGCAAGGAAAAGGCGACTGGCGAACGACAGAAAGCCGCATCCGGAACAGGGTTCTGCCTACAAACGCACTGACAGATCAGGATAACCCCACCACATTTGTTGTCGTTGTTACACAAATGTCAAACGAGCGACCCGAAAAACACTTGCTGCTACAAATGGTGAATTTTTTATCACATCCTATATCGCCCCCGGATTGGAAGCAGCCAAAGATGAAGAAGACACCGCGCCGCTTCGAAGGAGCGACCGTGCACATCAGGAGGACGGACTACGAAAGGAACACATTAACCAGATTCGTGAACTGCTGTGCTGCTTTTGGTTCGTTTTGTGCCTGTATGTGCAAATGTCAAACGTCACAATTTGACATGCATGTGACATATCAGTGACAGCTATGCATTAATCAAATTCTCTTCTCTTTGGTGAATGGCGTAAATTTTGTACGCCCTTTGTTCAGTTCGCGCGAGCGAACATGGAAACTTTCTACCCAAGCGCTGGTTGTTGGTTGTTTTTTTTTTTTTCTTTCTTTTTTTGGGAAATGAATACTTAATGTGTATAAGGGGCACTTTAGTGTTGGTTGGTTTATTTTGTTATTATTTGTTTGGCTGTCCTGCCGCTCCAGATGGGAAGAGAAATTTCTAAAATTGAGGTTTAACTTAAAGGGGAATCTTGGCTGCAGAGGTATAGTTTTGTGCAGTGAGTCGCTGACGGAGGGCCAAAGAAAATGACGGATCAAGGGACTTGACTTTCAACATGGATGCGGCGGGGTGCATAAATTAAGTGCAGTTGCAAGGATTGCAGGTCGTTGAGTACTGCAAAAATGGCTGAAAGTGGAGAGGTAGGCTTGGAGATAAATTTGAAACTTTTCTCAGGTCTGGAAGGATAAGCACAAACATCTAACCTCCTACCAAAACCGATCCTTCTAGACGACGAATGTTGGCATCTTTCACGATGTTTCCCTGAGGCTTATAGACCTGAATGGGTTCTAGAATTGTATTTGCATCGTATATCAGTTTTACCTACTCTCCTTGACGCATTCGCAAATAAAAGTCCTTTGACAGCTTGGAGTCTTGCAATTGCACAACGTCGATAAAATCCACCTTGCAGCCCATTTATAGATTTTTATTTCTGTTGACCGACTTTTCGCCATAAAATCTTTCATGGAGGGTCCTAGGCTCAGCCTTTCATTGCCTTGCCGAGTCCGGACGCCTGAACTGAGACGCTTTTTCGTTTATACTTTTGGTGTAATTCAAGCTCTTACACAATTCCACCCATTCAACCAGCTACCATGTTTTTTAGACTTTTGCGTGAGTAGGGGAGACCGGGGTTAGTTGACTTAAAATGTACAGTTGAATATTCTTTCTTAATTTTACTAGAACACTTTATTTTCATTTCATCACTAATAGGATTTTCTTTTTCTTTTGAAGTACAGACCTTTGTAGGGTTTTGTACGGATTTCCTGTAAATCCCGAAGGAAATATTTAGTCAACTAACCCCGAAAAAATGAGTACACTAACCCCGCCCAACCTTCTGGCAAATTTCAAGATTTTTCAGGAGCAAAAACAGAAAATAGCAAAAAAAAATAGACATCCAAGGACATATTATATGTGTAAACGCTAGATATATCAAAAAAAAAAAATATCTGCGCAAGAGGCTCAAAAACGGCCGGAAAGGGGAAAATAAGAGAAAATGTTACTTTCGGTACCAAAAAATTGTTTTTCCTTAAAATTTCTAGAACGACATGCACTCGCGACGAAATACAACAGGAGACTAATGGGGTATGTGTATTGAATGTAAAAACAGGAATGGACACGGACATGCTATGCATTTTTCCAACTTTACCCAACTAGTCCCGGTTTCCCCTACAGATGTAGTGTGGGGGAGTTGAACTTGACTTCATCTAAAAGTACGCTGCACATCTTAATGTTTCCAAAACCCAATTCTATGTCTAAAAAGGTTCTTTAAGAGGAGCAAATCTGTTGCCTGATATTTGTCTCCCAGTAAGTACTTTGCACAACAGCAATTAGGTGAGAATGTTGAGTGACATTAGGCAAACAGGGCGCATCCTTCCCCTACTGACACGAAAACTAATCAAACCTTTGCTTAGCATTACTTACTACTTTTATTTTTACTTAATTGAAAATGTGTCCTTCTTGCATAAGCCTTTCCAGTCGCTATATCAATTCGAAATCCTCTCCCCCACTATACCCAATCGGATGAAGTACCAAAGAGCACCACAACCACGACGACGACTTCAATGATTCATCTGACACTAATCCTGTCACTGACAAACACCAGTTGATCCACATATGACAAGGGAGAAGATCGTATCGTCTTCCAAGTGTATTTGTATTTTTTTTCCTTCTCCCAACGACAAGGACGATTAGGCAATTAGCAAAGAGAAAAACGCATGAGCGAGACATGCCAACCAAAAAAAAAAAAAGGACGAAATGTGCGGATTTAATCCGTCGCTCGCTTTGTCTTCCTGTCAGTTTAGCAGTCTGAGCTCTGAGCTGAACCGGAATCTCGCTTGCATGTGGTTAGAGTGATGCAAATCCTTGTAGGCGCTTTTCACATCAAATTCGTCATCATTTGCTTTTGTGGCATTTTCATGACTTGCGCCCACCTTATTAATTGGCCGCGTAAGTGTACGGTTGGATCATAGTAGCTGCGCGCAGTTCGGTAGCCAAGTATAGACATCGTGTAGGCAATTTGCATGTAGTGGGCTTTGTCAGAGGATCATCACGTTGATTAGAGCTGATTTGCAGTGGGAAAGCGAGTGGGCTGCCTATGCGGACGGGGTTCGTTTTAATTGCGTGCGGTGACTAGTGATGCCGCCTGACTTGCGATGTGTCTGCGGAACTTTCTAAAGTGCACAAAGTGTGATGTATTTGCCATAAGCCAACTCGCACCCGCTACCGACAGCGTTGAAGAACTTATTTATGGACTATGCGGACGTTCTCCAATTGATTCGCCGCAACGTGTCCCGAAAGAATGTCCGGGCTTTTAGGCGACATAAATTCTCCTCCCAGCCTCGTGCTAACGAGGTAATGATTTAATTTATTGGATGAACCATAAATAACGTTTCTCCGAATTCGCAACGATTCGACAATTTTTGGCGATGTTCCGGTCGGTGGTGGTGGCGGCAGAATATACGCAAACTCACACCCAGTGGGGCGAGATGCTTTAAATTGGACTCGGCTCATAAACTCTGTCGTGTCGTTGCGTAGTTGTAGGCATCGCATCAAATGCTCATATATTCGGTTCGGAGCTCGGAGGGATCCTCTGATGTAGAAGCATGGTGGACATTGTCAAGGCCATAACTCATGTGGCGAGAGCCGACTTACGAATTTATGTCGCCGGTGTGTTAATTTGTTTGTGGGGTTAATTAGTCATTTTGTGAAACAAAATATTCGGCGGCAGGTTTTACTTTACAAAGGTTGTGTTCTTGTTTACACATGAGAGGGACTTCTTAAATGAAGAAGAAGTCGTGAATGGCAGAAGGTTGCCCCCTGTCGGTTGTCCTGTGGGGAAGACAAATTTGATTGTGCGGGTTTGAGCGGGAGGAAGTGCGGGCTTAAGGATATCTTCTGTTTCAAGATGTCTCTTCGGCCTTAAGAACCGCACTGATAACGCGATTAATTTTAACTTTCTCTATTTCGTAGAATGAACGAGATATTGCATTCGAACTCAAGATGTTAATCAATTCTGACATTATACGATGATAGTGGAACTCAAAAAAGAGGGTCCGTTGGTCTGCCTGTCTGTGCGTATGCTCCCGAGGCCTACAACATAAACAGCGGATCGGATTTGGTTCAAACTTCGGATTTGGAGTTTGTGGGACTACAGTTCTGGGCTGCTGGACCGTTTTTTTTTTTTTTTTTTGCACAGGAACCTCAATTTTAACGGTAGTTCCCATACAAAATGTTCATACCAGTTTGATTTGTTCGAAAACGGCTCTAACGATTTCAACCAAAATTTACATTTGAGCTTTAGTAGACGAGGTTAACATGACTGCATACTCAGTTTTTGCAGAAAAATCGAATAGCTTTATACCTACTTTTGAAATTTTAACAAAATATAGTATCTCGAAAACGGTCCATACGATTGTAACAAAAATTTACTTCGAAGGTAGTATGGTCATTTCTAACTTAATACTAAGCTCAGTTTTTGTCTATATTACCGTACATGGATTTTTGAAAAAAGACATTTTTTAAAAATTTTGTTTTCTTTAGTTTACCTGAAAATGGCAAAAACGATTTTCAACAAAATACATAGTTTGAGTAAAATTGATGTTTTCAAAATGATTGCGCCCTAGTTTTGAATTCGAATCACCGAAAACTCTAATTATAAAAACTGCCCATGTCTCGAAAACCCGATTTTTGATTTCGATAAAACTTTAAAAAACAAGTAATGCTTACATCCCGAACATACCTAATCTCATATTCAGTTTTCAGCTAAATAGTTAAGCAATAGTATTTTTCAAACTTAACATTTCAATATTTGTTACTGTTTTGTCTGGATAATTTTACAAAAAATGCTCTAACGATTTTTATCAAATATTTAGGATAGTAAATCAACTCGAATTATTTTCCCTTACTTACTTTTTAAATCAGTATTTTAATTATTTCCCAAAATATATCTACTACCCAAATCCCGATGATTCACATATCCAAGGTACCTATATTTTTGCAATAATCTCAAAGTCCCACTTCCAATAAAAATGCAATAACAGCTACGCAAAACTTCTCTTTAGGAAATGTTTCCCACTTCTTCTTTCTTTAAACCAATTTGAATATGCACCTTGAAACAATTCCAAGGAGTTGGAGCTTACACAATCAAAAACTAGCACTTTATTAGCAGCCCCACACACACCCATCGGGATATTCAGTTTATAACTGCTAATGCAAGTAAAAACAAATATCTGAATTCTTATTACATAACTATGTGAATCACGAACCCTACTTCCAATCATGAACACCTTAAACCAGCTTCACTCATCTATTCCAGTCCAAAATAAAAACCTGCTCTAGCAGTCGTGCATCTTGTTTAATATAAAGGCTTTATCTTCTCTTTTTGGCGTGTCTTGCTATAAGCTTGCAGTAACAAAAAAAAGAAAAGACGAAGCGAGTACCTAATGATCGGTGGGCCCGGTCATCCCACGTGCGGATTTCAAGCTCGCTCTTCTAATTTCGTTTCGGTGAGAACGTAAAAAAATTGTTCTTCGAGGGACACCCCTTTAACTGGAGTTTCGATCGCATTACTGAGCCTTCGTCAAGGCCACCTATATTTCGGAGCCAGTTCCAATTCTTAAAGCCAGTGAGCTACTGAACTGCCAGCCCTATAAGGGTGCAACTGTCTTAAGTTCGAAGGAAAGATAATTGTGAATGCAAGGAGACCCTCCGCTAATTGTCAACACATAGTGATACCCGCTTACTGTCACAGTATCCACCATTTAAGGAGGCAGCCCACTGTTTCTATCTGTTACCAAGCTCATGAAATAACCATCACATCATAATTCCCAAAGTGTAATGCCAGCATACTCAATCAAATGACAAGCTACCATATAGAGCGAACTCCCGGCCCATCTACGGCCATAGCCGTCCTTATTCATCCAATAAACTTGCCATTCTTGTATTAATAATAATTTCTTAATTCACAATACCATTAAAATGAAATAATTAACGGAATAAATTTCCAATTCCCGGCATCGCCCGGAGCCGGCTCATGCGCTGCGTGCTTGCCCATAGATTGCCCACGAACTCCAGACCAGAGGCCAACTCTGTGTTCGGCATCCAGCCGTACAGCTTCAGCCATTTATCTCGGATCATTAGCGCGTGCATCACGTACGCGCTTATTAATCGAGCGCGTAGTCGAAATGGCGCCATTACAGGATCCCGTTCGTCGGTGCCCCTTCACCGTCAGTTCGGTTCATAAATCATCTCAAAAGAATAAAAAAATAAAACTCGTCTGCGCTTATATTTTGATCCATCATCATTATCATCGGCTTCGCATGGAGCCGTCATAGAGCCCAAATCTCAGTTGAATTCAATTCTCTGGGCGTTGACGACCGTTCCGTTGCATTTGATTAGAATGACTTGCAGTTTCTTTTTATTTATTTTAATTTTTTTTTTATTGATTTGGGAGGAATTCAACTCAAAAGAGACAAATTCCCAAGAAGACGCGGGTATGGGGCGTCTACCGAAATGATAAATGACACGACTTGCGTCACGTAGAGCGTGTAAACGAGACGTGTGTCATCTTGTGATCATGTCAAAACGATGACGAGATGATAATGGTAGCGAGGGCTCATTGTGATGCTAAGGCAAACATGATCTGAGTGTGTATACAAGGACGAAAGGGCTATCGCAGGTGGAACAGGTGTGCTAAGCATGCCACTGTCTTAGAATGGATTTGGCTTATAAGGGTAGTCCAAAATAACTCGCGGGTGTTGGACCACTCGATACAGCACTCTTTCGTCACACGAAAAATCCATTAGACGTGGACATCCAGAGCACATCTGCACTGGCAATATCAACCCATACTTCTTCATATCAACCCCCCGGAACTGTGTTAATGGAATTCATCCCACTTGTAGACCAGTGACAAATATAACTGAGTTAACAAATTATTCGTATAGGTACATACCCGTTTCCTCTATTTGTCGTCCTTCGCATCAACTGTCACATCATTCCCTCATCATGTGCATATAGTGTACACCGAGCCAAATTCAATCATTCATCCTGGAGTTCCCCCTGTTTGACGCGCGGAATCAAAGTCTTCCTATTTTAAGAACGACCGACAAACACGGTTATCCGGAGCTTGCGACATGCTAAAGTGTCAATCAGAAAATTTGTTACATGAGAAATTCATAAGGTCATTGGGGCTGTTGTTGCCAAACAGAGGGTGAGAAGGAGCGTGGAAGTGCTAACGATATGATTTAGTGACATCTTGAGAGGGTCACTTTGAGTGGGTATATTATGTGAGCTACGTTTGTGTATGGTAGAGGGAGGGTTTCCGTTTAAAGGTAGCTAAGCGCACTTTGGAAAATCGTATCGGTTCTGGGGTTCGTTTGACAATTTTAGACTTAAAATGGCAATGAAAATGGGTTTTAGCCAATCGATGGACATTTCTGTTCTTCGATTCGGAATTTTTTCGTAAATATATATTGAGTTCCCGTAAAAGCATCTTTCGGTTGAGTCTTCTGGTAGGCATTTTCTGGCGCTTTTGAGCAACGGTTTCAAAATTGGTACACAGTAGGACTGCGATTAACAATAAACTAATGGAGGGACAGCTTTCAAGTACATTTAGCATGGAGAAGGATATGAAAAAAAAATATTGCCACATCAAGGTACACCTCCCACTTCCTTATCATTCGTGAAAAGGAATGAAAATATACATAGCCAGGGCCCGGATTTCTATGCAAATGCATATTTTTTTGGACAGCTTTAGAAGCAAATGAATCAGATATTTTTTCGATTTAAGAAATTTTCTTCAAAATTACATTCAAGTGTTAACCAATAAATGCATATTTTTCGTGGACATTTCGAACAAAAATTAACTTTAAACACTTGAAAAATTCATTTCTTTCGTTTGAAAAAAAAAAAATGCTATTGATAACTTCGCAGCACTAAAAAGAATTCCAGCTTTCCTGTATTCCAGCTGAATTTCAATATCATTTTGTGTTTGCATTTAAAAATTCAAATTGTAAACAGCTATTGCTATCTATATAGGCAGACAGATCAGATACCAATGAAATTGTGAATAAAAGATTGATTTTTTGTGCCATATTTTGGATTTCTTTTGGCGTAGTTAGTAATTTTAAGTGCATATTTCAGCCGGATATTTTGTGTTCTTCAAGCTTTAAGATCTGGGCCCAGCATATAACCAATGAGATAGACTTCTTCACAGATGGTTGCTGGAGTCTCAGTTACATCGAATAAAATGCAAATGCAGGGCTGCCACGGCTCTCTTAGCTAACCTAGGACAAACAGTTTTAAAATCCCGGACTTTGGAGCACATATTCTACCTTAAGAAAGAGGACACTTTGAAAACAAAAACTAGTTCCACGAACTCAAACAATTTAGAGGGATGACACTTGGGAGTCAAAATAAGATCTGTTTCATGTAATGTTTTCCATCAGATTTGTATTCCCTTTTTTTCTTTTCGATTCAGAATTCGATGATTTCTTGTATTTTCAAAATAACTTGTTAGGGGAAAAAATAGGACGATTTCTTTAAACGTTGGAGGACGTTCCGCTCCCGGGTTCAAAAGAGGACATGTCCTCCAAATAGAAGACGCCTGGCAACCCTAAATCAGTCACACAGCCTAGCGACGTTCTGCTTCAAAATTCTGTTTTAATCTTTTCTGAATTTAGCTTTTCAAAATTCTGCAAACAATGTCTGCAGAAAATGTTCGAAAGCGACCGCTTTTTAATTTGTAAAGAATTTTATAAAGCAGAGATGGAGAGAACGTTTCCCTCTTTTTATTTTTTTTTAAATTTTAACTCCTCTTTTCTTAATTATATTTTTTTTAATAAATATTTTTTTTATTAGTTTTTAATTTTTCATTTTTTTTTTTCAATAGATTTTGATTTTCCTCTATTAAGGTTTTTCTTCAGTCACCCCAGCATTAACAGGTGCAGGTACAAATTATTGGGCTTGGTACTAAATGCACTGTCATTAATGTTGACTTGAGCAGTAAAAATTAATTGCCAGTAGGCTCAAGTAAGGAACCCGCGTTTCAAGTTTCAACCACTTATCGCCTTGTTTTCTAAACGACTTCCAATCATGTTTATGGATAATAAAGTAGACTTGTTTTCATCGTGAAGTAAACTGTCCTTAAAAACAGCTCAATTTCACTCAAAACAGTAGAAACTTAAATATGTTGGCACAATCTAAAGAATCTAAATTTCACAGACATCCCCAGCTACTTACAGTCCACAAAAGGCTATGATAAAACAACAACTGACATGATCGATTATTATTGTCTGTGCTCGCTTCCCAAATGTAACCACGGAAGCTGAAACAAAGCAGCCGGCTCCGCACTAAGCCAACAAACTTGTCGAAGAAATTCTATTTACACCGAACACATCCACCCACACCACTGTTCCTCTGCCTATACACATGCGGACATTTAAAAGCCAATTACACCTGGTCCGTCATTAATACTAATTTCCATTTAAAAAGCCAAAACATCAATTACCTCCCCAGAGACGTGAGGCAATTAAACAAAAAAATTACTCGACAATAGCGTCTCCTCTCTATTGCTCGCATCTTCCAGCCACAGTGCCTGCTTTCCGCATGGCTCATTGTTTTCGTTTCGCGCTCAGCCCGTTGCTTTGTCTCATAATTCTTTTCACGCCGTGTAAAATTTAATTGGCTGTAATTAAAAATAAGAAAAAAAATTGAAAACAGTCCCACATCACCTTACCTCCCCTAAAAGGCTATACACAGTCGCCCACCTCACCAGCGAGAGACAAAGAACAAATTGCGGACAGGTAATGTGCACTTGGCATCCGCGCACAAGTCCCACTGTTTACACAGTAGTTTCGCCGACCCGGGCCATATGCAGATGCATCCAAATCGAACATGTAACAGGTCCAAGTGCACAGCGTGTGAATCTGATTCCACACAGCCTCCCTCTGGTGCATCGAGAGTGCGCTCCTCCACCTCATCACTGTTTGTGTTTTTGCAAAAGGCCCGCGAGAATCGAACGGCCAACAGAACAGAAAAAATAATGCTTTATCTGGGAAATTGCCCGCTCACGTTTAATTTCATGACACATTAATATCCAGCTGTCATTTCGATAAATAAGCGGATAATTTCGCTACATACCATTGACACAAATGTTACGGCCGGAGCGTCGCGTCGCATCGGTGGCGGGGGTAGCTTTGGCTTACGATACCAAAGCGCGATTTAAATAAAATCCAAATCATGAAAAAGGTCTCCCTCAACCCCTCTCCCAGCCATCCCTCTGACACTTTGTTCAGTAGGTCGGCTGACATTTAACTTGAGTTTTTATTTCTGCCATGCTGTTTCTGCTCAACGACGATAAATCAGCAGTGGATTTGCATGGAACGTGATTTTGTTGCAGGAGTCGCGAGATATTAATTACTGGTCACCATGGTTGAACAATCCAATTCAAAAGTGTAACCAAAGTTCATTTGCGGGGGACAATAACGCGCGCCATCGATTGATGGATGCGGGTGCCGCCGACCGGCCGGCCGGCTCAAGTCGCACAGGTGAGAGATGATTATTGTTATAACCGCGCTACTATTACAAGTAATTCGTGATAGTTAGATTGGCATGGTCCCGTCGTAGTAGCTGCATTGTTGGCGGACTCGTGATGCATTTGAACTGTAATGCTCACTTGAGTGAATGTCGGTTGCGAGTGGGTTAGGCTACGTTTTACGGCAGCGAAATTGAAATCTTTCTAAAGTGAAAGCCGGCTCGGGTTAGTTGCAGTTGCCAAACGTTGCTAGCGGTACGTGTCCACATGATTTGATGAGGTTCACTGAAAAGTGTTGCGAGGTTCTGGTGTGTTCACGACCTCGGTAGAAGAATGGAAAGTCAGTTGTGCCCTAAAGATTTTCCTTTGACATCTGCAAAGTTCTTCTTCCGTCAAAAGCAATTTTCTCATATCGCATGAGACCCGCAATAATTCATGCGAAGGGTGGGGCTTCGCCTGACTCAGGCTTCAAGGTCCACCAATAATGTTCGCATCTCCAACTAAATTGTTCCAGCTTTAAACAAGAGCCTGGAAGGCTGGATACTCATACAAGGCAATCAGCAGCTGATAGACCTTTATTTGCTGAACTGTATTCATGCTCTGTGAACCAAAACGGTGATTGAGCTTCCAAGAAACTTGAGATATTTAACACCGAATTTCGGAAGTTTCGACTTTATATCCCTTCTTTGTATATGGGAGCAGTGGTTAGTCCCTTCCATTCATTCCATATAAATAAAAGTCATGCAAACCAACGGCTGTGCGAAGCCATGCCTACGGACCTCGGGCCTGTTTAGTTATTTTAAGCGGTCTACGTCAGCATCTACCTCAGTCTCAAATCTAGTGATCATACGTGAGGAACTGGAACGAAGCCTGAATTAGTGATTAGCTTCAGATTCGGAAGTTTGTCCTCACAGAGTGACCCGAACTCTGCTTCAAATAGAAAAAAGGCTTTTAAGAACTGCGAAAGGCTAACATCTTTTTGTCTTATTCTTCTGACCACATGACGAATAGTATTCAGGGATTTTGCGTAGGTCTCTAGGAGCCAATCTTAAGCTTAAAAGCCTTATGTTCTTCCAAAACTTACTACAAGAGAAGAAGCCTTAGTCTATGCTGATATACGAATCCTATGCTAAGACTAGTTGTTCAAAGCTGAAATTTTTTGCGGGAGCTCGGTATCTACGATTATGAATTTCAATTGATTTTGTAAACCACCCTGTCCGATTTTTATTCCTCTGACGACCCAAGCCCGCCTCAAGGTGGCATGTATAATTTGCATGCACAGGGTGTAAGCTTCACCAAAATTAAATATTGAACTTTAAATTTGTTCTTTTCGTGTTAATATTAGTCTATACTGATTTGCGGACTCAAATCAAAAAATAGGGCATTACGGGGTAAAAGCCTTCTGCTAGTTTAAAAGAACTGTCACTTTCTTCTGACACGTTTAAGGAATCTCCTCTACGAACGACTTTCTTCAATAAATTGCTTCATGCTATATCGGGTCTTCCATCAAGAACTCTCGACTTGAGCTGGTGAAATAATCAATTTCATTCAAAAGTATATAGGCGCATGACTAATCTGCTCCCTAATTGGAACGTGCGATATCTGATGGATATCCACCGTAACACCTGTTGAAATGGTCATCTTGTTGGTGAAAATTGGGATGAGAATTGCAAGAAATTGAGGATCAGTGTTGCCAATAACTGGTTTGTTATTATCTCTAACCATCCTGGACTTCCACGTCAAGTCAGGGTCATCACATCACTTCTAGTCACAGGCCGACTGAATTTGATTGAAGAAGCTCACAAAATATCTGAACGAACTTCCAAAAAAGGGCAACCCTTAGGAAAGTACTAGTTCTCTTTATTCTAGCAGCGAACTGTCATTATTTTAAAATTGTGTACCCATGAGCTCGTGCATGCCGTGCCACCATTGACAGATTGAGCCTTGATAACGCAGATCGTTCGTATATAGGCATACAGCTTCTTCCCGCACCCTCTATGCATTTTTGGCAAAAAAAAATGGGCAACCTGTCATGCCAGCATGCCGAGAAACTGTCTCGGATAATTCATTAGTTAATTTGTTATGTAAATCATGGGCATCACAGATAACGAGGACCCTTCCGAAGGATGCCCTCATGCAAGCAATAATTATGCTCTCAGGTTACACATATGTGCACCCCAACATCGTAAAGAAAATTCGTTGACAATAAAGATAACATCGAATGTAAATACTTGGCCCCACTGCACAGCATTGCGCAACTCATTTATTAATAACAATTGCATTCTATCTCGATAAGTCGTCAATCAATTTACCAAGTACCCGCTGCCAATAAATCAATCAAACTGCCTGCCGCACATTGAAGCGGTTTGCCGAACTCGCCAAGATCGCACCTGCTTTGCGCATTCGCTGTATTTACATACGCACGAGCGATCACTTGCTGGTCGATGGTCGACCCAAAAATAGCAATATCCGGAAATTTAAAATTCCGAATCTAATGAATTTTTTATTAGGCCGCCGGCCATTGTCTTGGCTGGAGGACAATTGCACCGCGCTTCGGTCCAATAAATCACTTTGCGTCAATATGTTCAGTACAATGCTCTTACACACGATGGTAAAGGACTTTTTTTCTGTCCCAATTTTGGACAGCGGTACCCTGCGAATGGTCACTTCTGCGCAATGAGGGGTCAAGAAACGGTCAGTGGCGCGCCGACCGGTCGCTTTGTTTTTGCTGGCTCAGGCGTTACCCAGAACTTTTGTCTTTTTGTGGACACCGCCAAGTTGTTGTTGTTTTTTTTTTTTTTTCGGAACATGCCGCGTAAAATGTCCAACAATGACAATTCGTTTCTGTTTTTTGGTGTCGAATGGCCAGCCCTCTTCCCATGCCATGTCAAAGGTACAGCGTGCGCATGTGGTTATCTTTAATGTTAAATCATAAATGTTCACCTGTTCGTTTTGGGAGACCCATCGTCGGACTCGGGGACAGAGCAGTTCTTTTTTTGTTTGTTTTGAATTGTTTCCCCATTTCGTCTTGGTTAATGTCCAACAGTGTGTACGGTTTTTGAACATTCGGCGAGGTCAAGGATCAGCCATGCTTTTATGACCACTTTCCGCCGGGGGTCTGAGCTCTGATCGTGTCTTGTAAGAGAGTATGTGTGGTCAAAAGGGTTGTAATAACAAAAGGGCGTTAAAATTGTTGTTCGCAGCGTAATTTCGGTGTAATTTTGTGCTGATAATCGTTTTCTCAACGGCTCGTTAAAGTTTTCTTCGGAACTTGTGTTTATGAAGTGTGCTTTGGCTGATGTAATTTTTTGGGGGAAGTGCTCTTTTCATATGGCTTACAAAATAGAATCATATCTCACATGTAACCACCCAAGGAAAAATTTGGTTTGGTGAGGTTAAAATTTGTAGTTTCTGCAAGCAACCGCTTCCATAGAGCTTCTAAATTCTGTTAGACCTTTGCGATCACGTCCACAGGCTCCGAAATCCAAAATCTTGTTTTCTCGAGATTTTTTCAAAATATAAAAAAAAGGAAAATATACAAAAAAAATTTGGAAGAACTATACCTAAATAAAACTTATATTTACTTTATCGACAAAATTAGAATAGTATGTATCTATATACAGGGTCCGCCAAATAACTTCTTTTTTTTTGGAAAATGCTATAAAAAAAAACTACTGAATATTTTCTCAAATTTCTTTTTTTATTTGAAAGTACAATCCTTCCGGTTAATAATGGAAAATAATTTCACTCAAATGGCTGCCTCGGCTGGCCATGCAGTAGCCTACACGATCGGTCCAATTTTTAAGCACATTATCGATTGTGTGCGGCTGTATTTCACCAATGGCTTCACGAATATTGTCCTTTAAAGCGTCAATTGTCTCTGGCTTGTCGGCGTAACACTTATCTTTTACGGCACCCCACAAATAATAGTCCAACGGTGTCAAATCGCAGCTCCGAGGTGGCCAAACGACATCAGCTCTGCGGCTGATAATGCGATCTTCAAAAACAGGGCGCAAAACATCGAGTGTAGCTTCGGCTGTGTGGCACGTAGCGCCGTCCTGTTGAAAACAAATGTTGCCAATATCCTCCTCTTCAATTTTTGTGAACAAAAATTCGTTCAACATGGCCCGATAAAGATCGCCATTGACTGTAACGGCCACTCCTTGCTCATTTTCGATGAAAAATGGCCTAATTATACCTCTGGACCAAATTCTGCCACAGCAGCAATTTTGTCGGGTGTACGCACTGTTTTTGGCTTTTCACGCTTTGGTTTATCGATGAGGATGCCAGTTTCTTTCACTTTTTTCACAAGATAACGAACATACGGAGCTGACGGTGCTTCTCTTCTTCCAAATTCCGTACGCAATTTTCGCACACATTCTGCAACATTACCATGATTTTCAAAGTAATGTCGCAATATTTCCCAGCGTTGTTCAAGCGTATACACAACCATATTCGTTCAGCGGAAGGATAAAACTAATTATCTGTCAAATCAGACATGAGCTTAGTGTTACCATTCGCGAAATAAGCACTAGTTGAAAAAAAATGTTAGATGGCGGCCCCTTTATTTCCATATATAAGGTTTGTCCCTTTACTTTTGTACTAGGAATGGCAAGGTGACTGACAGCTTTTCCAATTCTTACACGAAGAAATTTATTGAGTAAAAATTCTTAAAATTCTCAGGGGAAGTGTAAAATCTCGCTCTCTCGATGACGCTCTCTTTTACGAATTTTTTGAGTTAAGTAAAAGCATTGAGTAAAAATTCGAAAGAATTCGTAAGATTTAAAAGTAAGGGAACAGCCCTAATATCCTTTTTGGTAACCTTAATATGTTAATGTCAAGATTTAAAGTAAACGAACAGACCTAATATCCTTTTTGGTAACCTTAAAATGTGTGTGTCATATTAAAATGCAGTTAAAAATTCTATCGGTCCTACAAACCAATATTTGACAATGAAAATTATTTTTTTCCTAATACCTTTGGCCTATTTTTGTTTACGTAACAAGTCTTTGAAAAATGTAGGTAATGCCATTCTCAGAAGGAAAACAGTTATAATTTTTTTTTTTTCTAATACATATGTAGTAAATTTAGTATTTTTCCGGATCTAAGCAACAAACTAATCTGTTAATTTTATGAACAACAATTTCATGCAAATTCATCCAAAATACAACATGCGTTGACTTTTTGTGTTGTATATATTTGGCGCACATTTTTGCGTTCGGAACACCAAACTTACATGTTTTTTGTTTCAAATTCGAA
The DNA here is from genome assembly GCA_963082955.1 of Cheilosia grossa. Lineage (NCBI taxonomy): Eukaryota > Metazoa > Arthropoda > Insecta > Diptera > Syrphidae > Cheilosia > Cheilosia grossa. The sequence goes on from OY720144.1 coordinate 92,183,705, forward strand.
ATTCTTTCTTTTAAATCGTACAAAAACATGGTAAAAAAATAATGCAAAAAACTTAGGGGTTTTTTTGTGAAAACTAGCCAAATCTGGGGGGAAATATTTGGACCGTCTGGCAACGCTGCTGCCAAAGCTGTCGTGCTAGCGATTTCAGCAATTGAACTACGGATTTTGAAAGTAGTTTTGCAGATAAGAGGAATTTGCTAAAATAGAAGCATTCGCATCCCTAAGTATAAGCCTGATGAAAATTAGTTTAGCGAAAAACCCACGCAAGCGGTCTATCTTGTGAGTAACTTCTTTGTTTGAGGGAAACATGCAAATCAACCGCTGGCGGTTACAAACTCAATCCATGGTCAAAAACAACCTTAGAAAGCGCTCGATAAACACTGGTTCGAAGTCGGAAGAAGCATCAAAGGTGCACTTCCAGCAATAAATGAAGACCGTCTTTACATTTAGAACATCTGATCAGTTACCGCACCGTGCTATGCAGTAAGAGGAATAAACCTCTTTAATAAAGGAACACCGGTCTCAAAACATTCAGGATGCATGCCTCTATGTTCGTAACACACGCCATTGATGCATCAAATCCCTATAAAGAGGTTACATTCAGGATCTTCTTAAGTCCGCTTTGATTCACCATCAGACTAAGTTTATTTCAACCCATTTTTGTCAAACCGAACAAATATCTCACTCGGTTAGAGCCAATTTTTCAGATGTTTTCTCTTTGTAGCACCGACCGATTACCGTCTTAGGATTGAGAGAGGTGTCTTTTGTGTAAAATGGAAGTTGTTCTTCCTGCATAACTAAAACGCCCTATAGCAGCACATTCACCTTAGTCTTGAAGAATCGGTCAAAATGGACAACGAAAGCGCACTCCATCACTTCTTTGGGCAGCCTTTATTTTCCCATGAGACTTGCGGTTGAATAAAACATTCACACCTTGTCCAGCGACCTCATTTGAATATCCAAATTCGCAATGTCAACGGCCATATATTCCGCCACCGCCGAATAAATCTCTCTCTCTCTCTCTCAGGAGACAGCATTAAAATTGAACTAGCGTTTAATTTACAGCTAAGCAAATATAAAACCACTGAGGCGCCAACTCCAAACAGAGACATAAGACCCCAAAAACCATCGACTTCCCAGGCTACCAATCTGTGGTAATTACCCATAAAAAGCTGATCGCCGTCTAATGATTCACCGCTCACATTCAAATCGAAGACAATTTCACAAACACACACAGTCGCACAGTGGCCGGTCGGTAATCATGCGGCCGCAGCACACCTTGATTGATCGACTCGATAAGCACGACGCGGCTGCAGCGGAACTGAATAGATCAGTAAAGATCGCTTATCGCTTGGAAATTGCAAATGTCACCAATTCAAATCCGGTTGACCATATCGTCGACTCATTTGCTGGGCCAGGCCAACTGCGGCTGGGAAACTTGCGTCTCTTATCGGTAGCCGACGATCGTGTCGCCGCCGCTAGGACGCAAGCGGATTACAGCCGCCCCCCTCGATCTTTCTCTCTCTCTCTCTCTCCAAGCCCAATCGAGATTTATTACACCCATAAAAATGATAGACGGACCGAGACCAAAGCGGTCAAAGAATTGAAAACTAATTAACGAAACCCCGCTCGCATTCGAAATAGAAATGGAAATGGGTATCCAGTTCCACAAAGAGCAGCACCCATGTTCGAGGGAGATGCGCTCCTCTCTAGAGAAATTCTTATTAAACAACCAAACGAGTTCCGCTCATAATCCGAAGACGACGAATCCGAATCCGATCCTCTCCACTCAACCATTATGTGCAGCGGGATCGCATTAAGTGGAATCCCGAAACGAAATGGATTTAAATCAAAAACTCGTATAACTTGTCACATGCGATAAGCTTCCAGATTTTGTTTAGAGTGCGCACTCGATGGGAGAAGGAGGAGGATTAAGAGGATGCTTGCACCATGCACCATGCACACTGTAAGCTGTACGCTGCAGTAGCGATGTGGCTGCAACACACACTCGACGAGTACGTACACATATCCCAGGATGGTCGTTGCTTCTTTTTTGTTTTCCAACGGGGAGAGTACCCCGACTGTGAGGCTTTTGTCTGATTATCTGCAGGTGAGATGTTACCAGGAAGATAACGTTTACGACAATCATACATATACAGAAACCGCAGCATTCGCTGCAAATGCCCACATCATCGTGTTGCGGCTCCGTTGGACAATTATGACGGGGAGAATGTGCAGAGGAGTCACATGGCCAAGAGGATAGACATCGTGAGAGAGATCAGATTCAGGAGTCCTATGGGTGGAAATTAATTTTAATAAAGCGGCCCAACTATCGCTCAATAATTGGGTGTAAATCATATTGTGTTGCAGCCGGGATGGGCATCTCAGACGATGCGGTGAAGAAAGCTAAGTGGACGTTCGGCATGAGGGGTTATTAGAGAGAAGTATGGTTAGATGAATAGCTGTGGTCGCGGTGTACGTCCAAACGAAAGGGGTTGGGTATTTTTTTCAGTTCAGAATACGGTCGTATGCCCAGATGTATAGGGTTGTATCGCCTAAATTAAAGCATAGTCGGCGACTAATCAGTTTTGCGCAGCTTGGCGATGAGTATTCCTTCCGTAATACGCCCGTTTACTGCCGGTTTCCATGTCAGAAAGAGACATCTTCTTGTAAATCACCCCTGCTTGATTCCACCCCAATTTACGTCAACTTTATAAAAGCCGCCTTATTCACCACCGACCTGTTGCCAATTTATGAGCACAATCACGCACTGATTGCGCATCTATTCAGAGGAGCCTCTGTCCTGGGTAGCCACCTGCTTCCAGCCGACTTCCTGTATACAAATATGAAAAACCCAATCAAGTCGGCTCCCACTTCATTACATTCTCATTTCGTTTCATAATAAAAATGTCTACTTCCCACCTTTCGCAATTCATGTATCATGTCCCGCACCTTGGAATGGGTAGATACGATTCAGAAAAAGAAAAAAAAAATAACGCCTCACAAAAATACGCACCGATTCATAAAGAATCGCACGCACTGCAAGTCAATATGTGGTTTTAGATAATTACATCGGCTCCCCGCTCGGTTCGTATCTATAGATACACATATCCAACAAAGACGGAGCCGGAGTCGGAGAGACATCGACATCGACATCGACATCGACTGCGCCAAGCCACGAAGACACGAATCTCGCACAAACCCCGCATGCTGGATACGGCTGCCACCCGCTGCGACCGAATGCATAAGTCGAACCCCTGCTATGTGGATTCCCTGAGATAAGGTCAGATCGTCACGCCACGCATATTCCGCGTGTAGCGCTCTACACCAAAAATAACAACAAGAACAACTAGAACGAAGTCGAAGTCGCAGTCGGAGATTCAAATTCACAGATTCCAAGAGCCATCTCATCTCGCTAAGATGAACACCAACTGATCTTCTATACCTGCTGTATACAATTGGGTCTGGGTAGATCTTGTATCTGATTCCGATTCTGAATATGTCCGCGCGATGTTGGTTTTTGTCTTTCAATTGATTTCTGTCTCGCTTTTGTTGTTTGTGCCAGTGTTCCACACACGCACAGACACTGGCCCTCCAGGTGCTCGCCTTTGTTTTCCACGTAAGCCATCTCTCACTCCATCAGTCCGCCAAGAGAGAGACAGATCCGATCCGAATAGATGGCCGAATCAAAGGCTAAAATTTTTGATTGAAAACGAGGTTAATGGCTAGGTGACAGCTGGAAAAATCTTTGATAAGATTGATAGGCCGGACCGGTGGATCTGGCGACCTAGCGTGCCTATCCTACACACAAAGAGCTAAGAGCATCGAGTGCTCGTTTTATTCTCGCCCTTCAGACATTGTTCACGGGTAATTTTCAATTAGATTTCCCGCCTCGCAGGTAGAGATTACAAGTGTTCGCGTCCATTATGTCCATTTTGGTGGTGCGCGTTCGACGGTCTCTCGGTCTGATTGAATTGTTCGCGGTATTCGAGCTGGGACGTGTGTTTTGGCTGTGCTATAGGTGATGCTCTTAAGTGCCATTGTTTTTTGAATGTTACGGAATTTGATGCCGCCACACACAAGTGTGTGCTGTGTATGTGGACTGGGCTGGGTTAAGTGTGTTGCTTTGGACACATTTTTGTCGGTTTGTCAAAGAGTTGCCGACTATCGATCAAGTTCAGTGGAGGCAGAGCGGAACGATTAGAAACGTCTATGATTTGGGGTTTGTTTCATTTCGAGAGGGCGATTCGCGATATTGACGGGAGAAATCTACAAAGAAATGCGAACATGACACGTCATTTGATAAAAATAAAAGGGCGGTCGCCGAGTGCTTTTGTGGCTCAATCGGGGCTCTTCTTTTGATGTGACGGTGATGTATCAATTGGGGACTGTCGGTGATTGGGCTTAAGAAGATCGCTTTTCACATGAGATTGGGAGCGCGATTCAGTGAGACCCACTATGTTCAGGCGGTTTCCTTTATCTCTGCTTTGAAATGGATAAGAGGACCAAAAGCAGTCAATTCTTCGATTCCTTGGTGTCTCAATTCGAAACTTCTTCGATACGGCCGAGTGTACTTTACGTTGAGAATGAGAGAAGACAAGCCTATCTTAACGAAGCGCCCACCCTTCTATTCTCAGATCAGTTCACTCAGGACACAAACTGAACCAGGGTATAAGGCATGGAATCAGTTCAACGGAGAACCGTCTCTTCCACAGTTCAGCTGTAGATTCCAAAGCTTACCTCGAGGAACTGGTTCACCTGCCTTCCCCAAATCAATAAGAAAAGTGTAGGCATACTGGACAGAAATCTCAATATCAATATACATCGAAATGACTGAACGTTTCGTTTGCGAATGTCTATCACAGATGCACAGGCAACTTCTCCAGGTGTACACACCGCTGACAATCCTCCTTAGCTAGACATCGTCAGTGAAGAATATATGCTATCAAGGCAGACTCGAGGCTCAGACAAACACTGGAGAGACCAACGGATGGGTCACGGCAAGCAATATCCTTCTTCAGACACTTTTGTCGAATAGTACCATTTGGGCAACCGCTTTTGAATATCCATCTGATGCCTCATCTCAATTCAAAGGCTATACTACCTTTGTATAGCAGCGGCTCAGCAGAGTTTCCGACTAAAAAAGTTGTAGTTTGTTATAGTTGTGGTCTGATTATTAGTCTATCGCTATATACCAGCTCTTGTTTAACATTTTTTCAAGACTACACGAGGCTCTATGCTGTGATAGACCGCACGCTAAATGCTACGCTGTATGCTGCACTAAATGCTACGCTACACACAACGTCACCCGCTACTCTCCGTGCTAAACTTCATGCTGCACTACACGCTACGTTAAATACTACGGAACACCGCACGCTACAACATGCACTACATGCTAAGCTACAAACTACGTTACACACTACTCTACGTGCTACACTACAAGCTGCACTAAATGCTAAACTTCATGCTGCACTACACCCTACGTTAAATACTACGGAACACCGCACGCTATAACATGCACTGCATGCTAAGCTACAAACTACGTTACACACTACTCTGCGTGCTACACTACAGGCTGCAGTAAATTTTAAGCTTCATGCTGCACTACACGCTACGTTAAATACTACGGAACACCGCACGCTACAACATGCATTACATGCTAAGCTACAAACTACGTTACACACTACTCTGCGTGCTACACTACAAGCTGCACTACAAGCTGCACTAAATGCTAAGCTTCATGCCGAACTACACGATACTTTAAAAGCTAAGGTACACCGCACTAAATGCTAAACTTCATGCTGCACTACACGCTACGTTAAATACTACGGAACACCGCACGCTATAACATGCACTACATGCTTAGCTACAAACTACGTTACACAATACTCTATACGTGGTACACTACAAGCTGCAGTAAATGCTAAGCTTCATGCTGCACTACACGCTGGACTTAAGCGCTACACTTCGCGCTACACCAGCAGAAGTGTGGTCTGTTGTTTTTCGAGGTCTACACTTGTTGTTGTGGTTTGACGTAGTTTCAGCACAAAACAACATTTCCTCTGTTCTATTAATTCTCCGACTTGTGCTGCGTATTAAGCATTATTCGACTTGAGAACTAGTTCATTTTAAAGAGAACAACAAAACGGTTGTGGTCTGACGTTCTCCCAACACTACACACCAGCTGTGGTCTGTCTGATCTCTTGTGGTCCGATTAAGCAAAGGGTATATCCAATTATTGCTACTAAAATAGGTGGTTGTTCATCGAATAAGGCAAGCTGATGCTGCACGTCCAGCTTGACCTAAAGACAGAAGAAACCCTACATTCGACTAGCTTATATGTGTACCTCAGCTTCTGTGCGCGACAAAAACACATCAGCGTGACCAAAACAGAAGAAGACCCTACTTTAGATGGCGGCCAGAATTTGAGAGCTTCGTTTGACTTAAGGTAACTTCAAAAACGCCATCCAACACTCAGTTTTTTTCCATTTATAAGGACTCTCCCACCTCCAATCGCAACCAACTTAAGACCATAACTAATTCGGCATGAAATCCCAGGTACCCTGCCTAATCTAAGAGATAAAAGTTACGCGTATTTGATCTTAGGACGTGTTAATTGGTGTCCCTCTCACATCACGTCCTCATCATCCGCATCATCATCGTCGTGTCCGCGTTGTGTAAGTCCACATCAGTTTGCATTAATGCGATTGGACTTGCGGCGACCGAACTGGATCCTTGTCGTCGTCTTCGGCCATTATTGGACCCGACCCGACTTACCGACTCGGTGTTGAATGAGCCTCTAATGAGTGATAAATAATTTCTAATAAATCAATGAGATACGCTCTTGCTTCGATTTCGAGAATCATTCGGCCATTCGGCGCAGGTCGTTTGAAGCTGCATCGCCGACCGAGAGTCACTGCTCTTAGTCGCGCTACAGGTACGCTGTAAGCTCCGTGTGTCTGTATCTGCGTATAGTATATGCGCACCTTGATTAATATGCAAATTAATTTTCGATTCTCTTTAAGTTCTTTTTTCTTCGAGTTTTTTGTCCCTCCGTTGTCGGGTTAATTTGTTGTTCGCTTGGGAGATGCTCCACTGATATTGATGATGGTATGGCTCTTGAGGGCGAATATCCTCCATTTGGGACACTTTGCTGTTGCTGCTCCATCATCGTCGTCATCTTATGCCGGTTCGGCTGTGCGCGAGAGCTGACCAAACAAACTGAATTTATGTCATTGCCTATCGAAATCCGCATCGCATCCTCTTTCACCAGCTGAATTTTATTTTCAGCTCTCAGCTGGGAGCCTTATGGAAATTTATTTAAATACCCATCACGTTTGATGTTGTATCATTCGATTGGTTTATTATTTATACCCATCGGGCGGTGGTGGTTGGATGGGGTGCGGAGTTCCACAAGTTCAGGAATCGAACACAGCATGCGAGTTCCTTTCAAGTATCGCAAGGTCCTTTGATCTGCGCTGCAAGACAGTGCGCACTAAGCCATCGGTGTCCGCAATGTTGGGAGGTGCGCATTTGATTTGATGAAAAATTAAAGTGCTAATGGGCGAGATTGGCTCGGCTCTGCGATGGATTACGAAATCTTACTTTGTGTATGGTCTCGGTTGGTTCAGTTGGACTTTTACGGAGAAATTCCATTCCACGGCTATGTACAGGCAATTGGGAAACTTTCGATTAAAATGAGAAAGACCTGCTAGAGTGATTCTGGATTGGGTTTGGATTTGTTTATTTGTATGCCTGGGGGATTATTGGCGCCTTTTAATTGCAATCACAGCTCACCGTCTGGCTGGAAGGGAACTTGAAGTGGCCAGACTATGTGTGGATGCCATCATTTGAGCTGACCGGAGAATGAATCAAAATGAATGATGATTTTCGTAAAGTTACTGAATAAAGAAAAGAAACATATTTGTTTTGAAATCACAATTGATTTAATAAAGCTAAAATTCATTTTTATACACGTTCAAAAAATGGCTTAAAATTAGCCAAGTCTCTGTTGAAAAACTCCGAGTATTCGTTGTTAAATACTACCGATATAAATAGGTTGTTTTTCAGTTGTTAAGAACCAAGTTTCTAGAAAAATATCAACCAGCTGGTTAAATTCCACAGAGTTAGTTTGTTATTTACAACCTAGACAAATTGATAAAAGGTTATTTTTGACCGAGTTTCCTTAAACAAGTTGACTCGGTTATTTTTAATACACTAACTCGGTAGGAGCTTTATTAACAGTATCACTTGGTAGTTTTTAACCGAAAGTTTGTTGATTTTAAATAAGCGATTTTTCTGCGTATAGCTTGTAGTTTGAAGGCACCAGCAGACAGCACAAACAAAGTACTTCCTTAGGTACTTTTTACAGTATATATTTAGTACTTCCTTTTTCGTAGGAACAAAGTACATCTTAAGTACTCCCTTTTTCGTAGGAACAAAGTACTTCCCTTTACGTAGGAGCAAAGTACTTCCTAAGTATTTACTTCCCTTTACGTAGGCACGACGTACTTCTTTAGTACTTCCTTATACGTAGAAACACGGATTCAAGGCAGTACTTTTTTCGATATGTTAGAAAGGGATGGGTGCTTCGCGTATTCTCATATGTTGAGGATTTTCCCAAGCACCTATCCTTTTTCAGTGGAAAGAAAGTACTTCTTTTCCGTACATTTTTCAGTAGTTATATCAGTACTTCTGCGTTTGCAGGGATGTTTATGACACACAGCTGGCGGTTACGAATTGCTTATCGTTGGAAAAATAGCGTTTTTTTTACTAAATTATTAATTTTACACGTTTGGAAACGAGTTCTTACATCAAATTATTAATTATTTCGAAACGCGTTGTTATAAATGTGTGAAAATCAATTGAAATAGATTTCGAGTGCAATAAAATTCAGATTTAATGTTCGATTTGGCAGCAGAAGCCTGAAAACCCAGATCGAAATCTGAAAAGCCAAATCGGAAAAGACATTAATCATCAGAAGCAATCACTGACTGAATTTTAACTTGCGCACAATATTCCACTGTCCCCTATTATGGGAGAGTTTTTTTTTTTTTTCAAGACCCTTATTCTTTCTAAGTGTCTTTCGGGGAAAGAGAAGTTTGATCATCTTTACGACTGCTCGAGCTGTGAGAACGGTGCCTTCCAACTTATTTGCGCACCGGTTTTATTGGTTTATTGACAGTTCCTCTACAGCTGCAATTAAACGGCAGTCACTTGGTTTAGGTCTGCTCTTCGTTGTCAACAGCAAAACGACAATAAATAAGCTTTATTTAAATTAAAATTTTTGTTTGATACAAAAGACCCAAGCGCATTGATTTATACGGACAGACTGTCAAAGGCAATTCCGCAATAAAGACGCCAATAAAACATTTAGTTCCCTCCCGAAAATATTTATTAACATATATTGACTATTCATGGCGAATAAAATTCCTGTCCAATTAGAGGCGCTTTCCCATCGATTATCGCGGTCCAATGGTCGAAAAGTCATAAAAATAGTTTTACACCCGTCGTCGACGTCGTTGTCGTCTTATTCAAGTCGGCGGCGCTGCCACTCTGTCAACAAACACAGTAGGAGTCTATAAATTATATTTCACGTACTAAACGACGTTTTGTGTTGATAGCGCCATTCTCTGACTTCTCCTTTGCGCATTTTGCACAGTCGCCTCCCGCACATGCGAGACGGAGCCACTCGCATCGCATTCGCATCAAAATGTCAGACGATACGACGTTTTAACTGCCGAGCTGTCATTCCGGGTAGCGGCTGCAATCAATTTCCAATCTGTCAATTTTTATGGTTTTTAGATCAGAACACACTAATTAGATTTATTACGCTGGCCACTTGGTATTCATGTCTTGCTTCACACTTGACTATGGCTTTACGCTGATAGGCTGAGTAGAGAGACTTGGGATTCCCATGAAATGCTTGGATCGCCCCGGAGTGACTCTCGACAAATGCAGGTGGAGTGGGCAGCCGACGAGTGGAGGTCCACTCCTTTGGAAATGCCCCACAACTGTCATATATTACGGCTGCAAGGAGTGGGGGCAAAACCACCAGCACATGTATGGAGATAACAATTCAATAAAACTGCTCCATTGGACACTTTGTAAGAGTTACAACGCTCATGGAGATAAGGTAGAAGGTACCCCGTGACCATTGTTGAATATTTAATTTTGGGCTAGGGCGGCCTTTGATATGGACTTAGATCTTTCTGGCCGACGGAGTCCGGTTCGGGATGAATTTATAACAGCACAGGTCGCCAAAGATATTGGAAATGCGCGCGCAAGTCCATTCGCCCCTAGCGGGTAATTTTCGAGACGATCAAGCGGGCCTTTAACTCATACTCGCCTCTGCGTGATTATGCTGATTGTGCGACGATGATTATAATGACTATGGCCGGTCCCATGGCCTATTAGAATGATATTTGAATACGTAATGATGTGCGCATGGAAATTGATTTCGGTGGCATCACCGGGGAAATTTATTCTGTCATACTTCGTGAGATATATGACAGAGAGAATGTGGAATATATTTTTTCGGGTTTTCCACGACGCCTAAGGCGTGGAATGTAGAATGAAAAGAAATGCCAGCCGACGTTCCTTTAAATTGGAATTGAAATCAATGGGAAATCTCTGGATTATGATAAAACGGCCTGAAAATTGGAAATGTATGCAATAAACGAGGTCAAAAACTGTATAGCGAGGGACTGGTCTCATTACAAGGCGACATGGTTTGCAATTTTTTTCCGATTTAATGCAGTGTCTACAGGATGAAGCTCTTCAGTGCGAGTATGGTCTTCGAACGCGTCCATGTGTCTTTGAGCATTTAGAGAGCTGGGTGGCGTTCAGTAAAAAAGCCGGCTGTCCACCATGTTGATTCAGGATGCAGGGCGTTTCACCATCGCAACTTGCTCGTAGTTAATTTCTGATTTTGCATTTGAGTAGTCTTACTTGAGTCTCTCGATAATTTTAAATTTCCCGCCCTTATTGAAATAGTCGCGGGTAAGGAGTGCTTAAGGCTATCATAACTCCGCCACCGGCTGTTAACCCATTAATCCAGTAATCCCCAAAGAATAGGGGAGAGATTTCGGTCTTACCACGGATTCCATTGAATACCTCTTAAAAGCGTAGGGGACTTTCGTTCAATGTGACCAATAACCACCAAAGCTGGACCGCTGCGTTCGCAGTAGTGGCTACTCGGCTTGGATGACCTTACCTTATTAAAAAAGCAAGTACTACAAACATTTAAGTTCAAACCGCCGAAGATGAAGTCGTCATTCTTTGTGTCGGCTTATGCTTTTTTCAATTTTCCGCTGTTCACGAGGAATTCGCTTTCTATATCAATCCTTTGAAAACTGAATGTCCTCTCTCCGAGAGACTCTAAATAACGAGTCAATGCTCAAGACATCTCCCACCTATCTAAGGGAAGGCAAATATCTGGAAGTAAAAAATAAATAAATAGTTGGCGCAACAGGTCGGCAGGGACAATAGGCCTAGCTTCTCACAACCTTTCGTTTTGTGTGAGTTTTTCATTTTTGGAACGAATGGAAGGGATCTAAAATTGTATGCCGAGTCCAAATGGCTAATTGAGAAGCTCTTTCAAGACAGTTATACTCTCGGATGTTTGCCAGACATTTGCGAGGGTTGACACATTGGAAAAAAAAAATATATCTGGGAGTGGTCCTTCATAAAGGCTTCTTTGGATAAAGCACTTCAACTCAGGGCCATCCATGGTACTTTCAGTATAGAGGTGCCTTTGGTTTGGGGTATTTTTGTAAGGACCCTTTTAATTTCTGTTATTTATTGAAGAATATATTTACACCAGAGATTTAACCCTTTTGTACGGCTTCTCTTCGCTGCATGGAAGTACGGCTTACACTGTTTTTGATGCTCCTCTAAATTGTTTCCTCCCCTTGATACTTTTATGATAGTGTTGGAACATAGTCGAACCACCTGAACGCAGCTACCTTACTGGAGGTAATTAACTGAACGCAATAAAATGGGTCAAACTTTGCCACGTTTTTGAATCTCTTCTTTTGTGACTACAGATTAGAATGACTACAAATAAGAATAATTATTAAGAGCCTTGGAAATAAATAAAACAGACAAATTTCAGCAAATATAGGCTTTGCCATGTCAAAGCAATAATTCCTCTAAGGCAGTGTGGCTTTTGGTACCATTTAAGGACCATTCACATGAGCGCGAACTGCGAATAGTCAAATTGCGAACAAATCAATTTAGCTGTATTTATGAATTGAAAATTGATATTTGTCTGACTACAAAAGCACTATATTTAATTAATCTAACATCTAATCAACAAAAAAACAGCATCTCAATGGATTTAATTAGCTAAATTTACAATCACAACAATTTTCCCACAAATTGAAAATTCTTGCCTCGAACTGTCACACTTTATTCAGAATCCACATAAAACAGTCGCGATCCACAAGCACGCGAATGAGAAATTCGTTCGAACTTAACCTACAACAATGAAACTGATTCGCGGGTACCTGCGACGACATAAGTTTTCATGTGAATGAAACGTCAGAAACTACGATATTCGCTTGTTTCCCAGTTCACAATTCGCTCTCATGTGAATAGTCCTTTAGTTTCGATGCGAGACACTCATCTATATGAATATGCCGTCTGATGCAAAGACACCAAAACTTCGGCCAAAACTTTTCCCTGCGCTCACCACTGACTCTTTTCATTGCCTGGTCCTGGTTTAGGGTGTAGTCTCTGTGGAAGGCTCCAGGTTTAGTCCAAATCTTGAAATCCTCTGGAAGAGGGCGAAAATGTCACTTCCCTTGATATTGTCCTCCTCGTCGTTGCTAGTGTGATACTGTAAGTTCCTCAGCGCAGAATTGCAGCGTCGTCGTTTTCGGAGAGTTGAGGAAATTCTAGTAAAATGGGTGATAAGTACTAAACTTGCTTTCTGGTGGTATAAGGGACTAGTGGTCCAGCCTTGCTACCACATATTGGTCCAAACAAAGAACAATCAATTTTTTTAGAGCGAATTTCCGGTCTTAGACCCTTAGTTTGGACGCGCCATTGTGCTGCTATATCACTTGGCGTCTAAGATAAGTTGACAACTCTTGAGTGTGATAGAAGACAACCTTTTGGGAATCCATCATCACTACAATTAAGAAGAGGATCTAAATTTCCTTCGAGCTTACAGCAATGGACTGCTACCTTTACATGTGTTGCCCGACCTGTTACCTTTCGAACCTCACTTCAATTGGAATAAATGAAAAGCTCAGTTACCTATACATATAGTTGACTGTTCTGTGGCATTCCCAATTATGAACGCTTATCTCGGTTTGGACAGCGAAAAGTCCGCCTAATTACAAAAACCCATTCAAAACAACTGAATCCGATATGAAGTGTGCCTCCGCTGGCCACTGTCCATTGTTCGACATGCGGCGACCGAGTCACCGAGAAGAATGACAAGTTAATAAACTCCCACATTCGGGGCGACTGCGACATTCACATCTCATCTCACAAAGACGTAAATTACCACTCACTATGGATATGAAATTGGCATCTAACAGCACACCGAGGATTAACCAACCAATTCCGCACACCTCCATATATATATATGGATAGGTTCATAGTGGCAGCAGAGCACAATGCCAAAAGGTGCACAACAACAAAAGCGTATAACTAACCAACGGTGACTATCGCATGAAAAGAACCCAATCAAACGCATACCCGCAATAGGAGTTAATCGGATTATTTCCCACACAAGATTGATCAGCAGGCACGCACATTTGCCTCCCGAAGGAATGCGAAAAGTGCCCGCATTGTCTATGAGGCTTATATGCTGCTGTGATGGGAACCACCATCACCACGCCGAGTCAGCCGAGTGTAGGTTTTTGCAGCCGAACAGTCACTAAGAATATCCATAACCATCCGCCAGGCTCACCATCGAAAAAGAGGCATCCTCCTCGCGCATGGAAATCCATCGAAGCGAACTAAATGCAGCTCAACGTGTGTATCCGTATAGTTGGCAGTATGCCGCACCGGCCGCCCTATACCGCCACCAAAAGATGGACAGATAGATTTTCACTAAAACGACTACTTATTGGGATTTCAAAAAGAGCTGCCGTCGTCGCGTCGTCCGTCCCAACGAGAGCGAGTGTCCTGCTCATTTGCGATTTTTTCCCCCCTTCTCCGCTTTGAGGACACTCGCTGGGAGCCTTACTCGGATGCTATCTTGAATCTATTCCAGCAACGAGCAGCTCGTTTGGTGTTTGTCGCCTTCGTTCATCGGGGACAGCCGGGTGAACACCAACAGCAAAAGAAAAGAAAAAAGAACAGAAATCGAGACGGGAACACAGAAAATACTCTCAAGTGCGCACTCTTCACAACAAGTGGAGCCTCAGAGCGGGAGCCCCTTTGGTGCGTGCACTATGCCGCCTCGAACAAAACGAATTTGAATTGTGTAGTGGACCAGTGGATCAGTGGACAGTGGACTGTGGCCAGGGCCAGTGGACTCGATGGAACCAGCTCCAAAGAGGTGCAGATTCATCAAACAAATTGCTGCTTCGCTGTAGCGGTGGGCTACAAAGGCTTCTAGCCGGGGCAGTCCTGATGACTTTTCCTGTGAATAATTATAACACTTAAGAGTCGTTTGGGGTCCCTCACCTTGCCTTCGTAATCTCTCTCTCTCTCTCTCCCTGTTTTGCCAGTCCATATACAAAATTCCAGCTGCCTATCAAATTCTGATTTAATCTTAAAGACACCGTGGCTGTGTGTGTGTGTAATCGTATCATGGCATTTGGCTCCTTCAAAAGGCAAAACATGTGGGAGAGCAAATCTGTCAGAATCTGTTTCGGTGTCGGCATTGATTTGAAAGCCCAACTATGCAGGGAGGTGTATACCTGCCTACAAGTGAATGGGAGCATCTCAGCTTACAAGGCCACTGAGGAGCTTAGACTGAACCTAAGCTGGTAACGAGACTGCGCGGAGACACTCTGACTGACCATTGTTGTGCTGCTCGAGGTGGGCATTGTTCTGAGAGGCAGTTTGTGATAACGAAAATTTAATCAATCAGTCGATTTGTCGTAATCCAAGTTGAATAGTTGGACGTTTATAGAACGTCAGCTGAGTGTTATTGGGGAGGGGGCTTTTGACGGTTCCTTTTACCCCACCCCGCATATATGTAGAGGTACTCAAATTGGCCATCAAAACAAAAATGATCCATTTAAACTTCGGTTAGTTAGGTAGCAGCAGCAAAGAAGGAAAATTCTTCCGAGCACTGGCGAGTTGAAAAATATGTCCACGACTTTCTCGTTGAAATTGGCTCTGTGTCGACTTAGAGCGAGATTTAACAGGGCGAACCATTCAAGCAGTAGGTTCGGTTAGGTTAGGTAAGGTGGCTGTCTAGAAAGACACACTTACACCATATCAGTGGTCAAAGCAGTATAGCGATAATAATTTTGGCAGAAAAGTGCGAATCAGTGCGAATCAGAGCCCGAATTTTCATCAATTTCAGCTCGGAGGTACAACGCTGTAGAAGAGATCCTCGTCTTAGGTAGAGGCTAAAAATGATGTGAATTCTAGTCAACTTGGAGTGCGCAACTGTCTGTCCAAAAATACCGCCCTCATTGAAGACGCTTATTGCTATAGACATCTCTACCCCGGGCTGCAGCGCCACCTATGTAACAAAGTAACTAAAAGTAAGACAATTGGAATATGATAAGTTCTGTATTTGTTTTTTTTTTTTCGCTAGCCAATCTCGCATACAACCCTAATCTGGATACACTGTGAACGTGCCAGGAAACCACTGCCCCACTTGCGTCGGACAAATAGCAAAATTCCGTTCTGGCATCAAATCAGCTGCGACAATATTGTACACATAGCTTCTGGAGGAATCCTCTCCTTCATTCCCAGGGAAGACTTTCGTTCGGCATGCAGTCGCAACTTTGTCGTCTTTGAATGCGATATCACTCCGTGGGAACTTGTCCATAAATGTTTTCAGTGCGACATAGATTTCATTGACTTGCGAAGAGTTGAGGACGTTTAATTTTGTAATGTCCAGAGGACACACAACTTCCAACATATTTCTTGCATTTTGCGTCAATCTAACGAGCGGCTCTGAGGGCGGCACCATTTTGCTTGCAAAGTCTGTTGGATTTGCGGTCAAGCACAATCCTTGCTTGATGTACATCATCTGTTTGAATATTTCATCGGCTGTCGGATGAATTGGTGACCGTCGTAGTGCGAGCGGTTTTTCTTCACACTTCTCGCAGGATGGTTGTCTTATTTTTTTGGAGAAGGACATTTTTTCGCTGATTTTCCTACGAAAATTTTGACAAATTGAACCAGACTATGCGGCCTACACAATTTATTTGACTATATGAATCATAAAACAAGTAGAAATAGACTGACCAGCTTTCCGACGTCTCTTCGATTTCCCACGCAAATTTGTTTACTCCTCCACCCTTTTTTGGCAGAAGCTGTCAGTCTATTTATTGCTTAGTTTTTGATGTAGATACAATTACAAACTAAAAATCAGTGCGGTAGTTAAAGGACGTATCCCGTAGACGTAGAGATAGTTGATGGGGTGGGCTGCTATGCAAAAGAAATGTGATTTTCATGAATGTCACCGCTTTACAGCGGACAAATGCCGTCACCAAATCTAGATTTCCAACGTCTAAGCTTTGAACTTTGAACCCATTCGGAGTATCTTTCCACGAAACCCCTACTTCGGTAGCTTCAAACCGCAATCGGATTGTCTTGCTTGCCACTGAAAAACCTCGGATAAGAGTTGAAAGCCTACCTACATAGCTTTGACATACCCAAGTCAGGCTTTCTTCTAAGATTTTAATCAGTTTTTAACAAATTTCTCAGGAAATCCAAGCATTTCTCTGAAAAGACCCCGATATACATAATCCTCTTCACATTGAAAGGTGCTAAAGGCAACCACTCACCCATTAAAACGGCTGTTACCAGTAAGGCCAACTACGGGCCAAAATGGGTTTTTCTCTACACCTTTTTCTAAGAAACTGGTGATATTCCAACCCGGAATTTAGAAACCGCACGGCGCACCGCACTACACCTAATGATCGGGCAAATCCAGCTTCAGGCCAACTAACGTGATCTTTATCAGCCTTCGAAATCCCAAGTCAAACTCTACAAAAACCGTTCTTGCTCTAGGCACGCGACCGCTCAAATTGAATCTTTTGTTGGCAACAGCATTTCAAGTCGTGTTCGATGATTTGTCCCACCAAAGCACACTGTTCGCTGTCCATTATACCTGCTAATTAACAAAACACAAAACGTGCGGTGTGATAGTTATTTACATCGACAGTTCGTGTCAAAAGAAAGTCCCAATCAATTTGTGTTCTATTCAATTTGCACAATTTACTGCATTGTCAGCCATTTGTCATTCGCATATGCGACATATGTGCTGCTTGTCAATTCCATCCTTAGGTACATGCGCAACATTGTCATTTAAAAATCAATCTGGTGGATTATCCCGTAATCATTGTCAGAAGATCGAGAGAAATAAACTCTAGTGTGAAGAGAACGCTGCTAATTATGTATCTGCAATTTACGGGCCCGAATCGATTTGGGACTTCTCTGTTATTGCTGATCTCACAATGGAACTGGATGTGAGTCTTGATTAAAAATATTAATGAAGCCTATAGATATGACTAAATGTGGAATATTTGGCGTCCGCTCTTCCACAAAGAAGGCCCGCAGGTACAGCTCGCCTGTGGTTGTTTTTGCATAAAATTTATAATGAAGCTGCGTTTTCATGTTTTATTCAGTCGCATATGCATCTTCATTATAGAAAGACTACATAAATATTAAACAAACAAAAAAATATGGAAACTCCCATAAAACATAAAAAATTCAAATAAAAATATATTGCTAATATAAAATGCGACGGTGTTTCATTAGTGATCACCTCAGCGGGGTGCTCTCTTCTTCTCGATCAAGAGTTATGCCTCAAAAGAGTTGATCGGTTGATATAATTCAACGCTTTTTCTTCGGAGCTTATAACTAATGCTGTAAAGTTTGTTAATTTTTGCTTTTTTATGCATGAGGCGGGCTGGGTAAATTAATTGGGTTTAAGATTGACACGATTAACCTGCTGATAAATATGCGAGGAAATTCTAAATTTAAATGCAAGCTCCGTGGATTTAGTTGGGGTCTAGTTTTTGTTGAACCAAGAGTTTTTTTTTTACTTCTTTTACCTACGATTATATGGTGGTGAAGAGCAGAGTTTTTACCTTTCAAGCTGGCATAAAGGGTTCTTATTTATCTAGACTTGTGGAGGGACGTTATAAAGCCTGTTTTCTTGCCACCTTTATACGACTTCAAAGGGTACATTAATCATTTCCCACATTCAAATGCAGAGCTACTGAACAGCGTACCAAAAGTGTCGGCTTATCGGTCAATTAGCTAAACTGATCGTCGGTATTTCAAAATTGGACAATCGATCATCTCTTGGCATGTTGGGGCAATAGGTCCTAATAGAATGTGATTTCTGTGTTTTCCATATGTAGAATCGAAGTTCATTTAAGGACGGTGAGGTTGTAAAAGTGGCAGCCTAAAACCCTATTTCTAGGGTGCTCGGTTTTGGAACTTCAAACTACATAGACTGGTCCAAGCTGGGACGGCGAACTGTATAACTACATGCAGAAAAATCGCTTATGTAAAATCAGCCAACTTACGATTAAGAACTACCAAGTGATACTGCTGATATAGCTCCTAGAGAGTTAGTGGATTAAAAATAACCGAGTCAACTTATTTAACGAAATTCGGTTAAAAATAACCTTTTATCAATTATTCTAGGTTGTAAATAACAAACTAACCCTTTTGAATCTAACCAGCTGGTTGATATTTATCTAGAAACTTGGTTCTTAACAACTGATAAAGTGTGTTATTTTTAACAGTATGCATTTTACCTATTTAGATCGGTAGTATTTAACAACGAATACTCGGTGTTTTTCAACAGAGACTTGGCTAATTTTAACCCCTTTTTTTTAACCGAGCAAAAATCGCACTTTGCTAGAGCCAATTTTTGACCGTGTTTGCAACAGACCACCAGTTGAAAGCGTAAAAGAGGCCTTGCGTGCAATGCACTAATGCAGTCTGCAGTATTGCAAATTTTGTCAATTTCTTTTAAATATCGTTCGAAAATCTGGCGAGTAAAATGAGGTGATGGACGATAGCTGCCTGTCGGTCTACAGAGAAAATGAACGGAGGAAATGGCATATTGACTCTATTTCGGTGAAGTACTTGCAGTTTCTAGAAAAGCCGCTGTGGGGTAGGGGAGACCGGGTCAAGTTGACTCATAACTTGCATCTTTTTTCTTTTTCTCTTGAAGTAAGACTGATAACAAGACAGCTCAAACAGCATTAAAATTAACGTCATAATTAATGTCAAGAGCAGGATCATTTTCAAATTGGTGTAAACTTTTGTTTTCCTTTTTACTTTCTTTACTTATCTCTCCACTAATTGTTGCCTCATTTATTTGCAATTATTGCATATTTTTGGCTCCATGAATTTTCTTTATTCTTTATAATAATATTTTTGTTACTAAGATTATTTTCAATTCCTACCTGATTGTTACCCCACATCAGATTTTGAAATTTTTTTTTGTAAGGTCGTACGCCACTAACTATTAATAGTTACAGAACGATCATTGGATTTATTCGTTCCACTTATACACAATGTCGAAACTTAACGCATATTTTCTAATTTTGTAATTTGTAAGAAATGAATAAAAATGAAATGAATGAAAAGCATCCTTTGGTCTTTCTAAACAAAGTTATTCAATTAAAAAAAAACATTAGGACATTTTTTCTTAGTTTTACTAGAGCCAGGGCCGGACCAACCATATGTGCAAGATGTGCAAATGCACAGGGCGCAAAATTCTGGAGGCGCATTGCTAGGAAGGAAAAATTAATTTTATCTTGAGCGAAGAAACACTGCCATTTGCATTTTAACAAAAAACTTGTTCAAATAAACCCAAAATACCAACATCCATCACACCTGCGCTGAATTATTTCTTGCACAATAACTCAAGAATCTAACTCAAAATATCGGAAAATAAAAAATCTCATTACACCGATGCAAGTTCATTTCTTACCAGCTACTCTTACTCTCAAAATGTTCTTCCGTGTTCGTGTAGGTCTAGGTATATTTCTTGTACATCCCCTTACAGTGAGTGTCTGATTTGGCATTTGGCTTAGCTTTAGTTACATACAAATAGAACAAGTAGCTTTGTTCTTGTAAGAGAAATTTGTTTCTCTTTTGGGTAGATGAGAAATCCCATTTGCCATTTCCCATACATTACGTGCAGAATTAAAACTCGCACCCTACGCACATACGATTCCGTAGGAATAAATTTTTTTATTGGAAATTTTTCCATGCAGATTTTGTGAGTGACGGTGCAAGAAATAAAACCTGCACATACGATACAAGGTGGAACTTTTTTTGGTTTGAGTATTTTGTACTATATTCTCTTTTGTAAAATGTAAGGGGAAGTGCAAGAAATATAGCTACACGAAGTCACGAACCGGGAGGAATATTTTGAGATTGAGTAGGTAAGAAATGAGCTTGCATGGGTCTAATGGGATTTTTTATTTGCCGATATTTTGAGTTAGATTCTTCCTTGAGTTAATGTGCAAGAAATAATTCAGCACAGGCACAGCGCACAGGTATGATTGAATATGAAAATATAGTATTCTCTTCCACTGCAGTGCCTTTTAAAGTGTCACTGTCCGTGTACTTGCGTACTTCATGCCTCAATTTGCAGAATGTTTTAACATTTGGTAGTTTTAAAGATTTAGATGGAGCAGAATTGTATCAAGAGTTAACAGTCATTTCCCACTTGTAACACCACAAAGCTCGTGTTTATATGTGCTAAATTTTATATTCAGTTCAAGCCTTGAAGATCTTGCTCCTAATTTAGTTATTGCTCTTCAAATTCTAAATACAATCCCGTTACAGTAGCTTCAGGAGAACGTAGTTTTTCTAAACTTAAAATTATTAAAAATTATCTCAGGACAACTATGACTCAAGAGAGATTGGTAGGCTTATCTATAATGTCTATAGAAAAGGAATTATTAAAATCTTTAGATTATGATGATCTTATTGCTGAATTTGCCAAGGCTAAGGCCAGGAAAAAAAGTTTGCAAGTTTAAACGTTTCCCATCTGCACAATTCTTCGCTGCGTTTTAGTTTATGTTTTTCCTTTTTTTTCCTAATGAAATTAACTAAGTTCCTTAAATGAATTCTTTTATTTTATTTATTTTGTAAATATATTTTCATTTAATTTTGATTTTGATTTATTTATTTTTTATTTGTGTAAATACATTTATTTACAATCATTTTTTGTTACTGAGGATAAGGCCTACCGGGGATACCTCAATAAAAACAAGCGCACTGAAAGTCTACCTCCTGGGTGATGTGGCAAAGACTTATGCATTTGTGCAAATGTGAGAAAAGGGCGCTTTCTGTAAATCTTGCACAGGGCGCTAGTTTGGCTGGAGCCGGCACTGACTAGAGCACCTCGATTGTGTAAACTAAACCCGGTATACCGGGGTAAGTTGACTTACTTTTTTGGGGTAAGTTGACCCATACGAAACTGAATTCTTACACAAAATTTAAAGATTGTTGGTTGGTCGGATAGAGGAAAATAAGAGAAAAGAAATTAGGGTAAACTGTCACACAGTGAATTTTTTTTAAATTTCAGAATCAGAATCTCTACTCTAAGAGAAAAACGAAAGCGAAGATAAACCGCGTTTCCAACTTTTGTGAATTTATCTGAGAGTTGAAGTAGAGCGCTCATCATTGTCGGGTGTGCTAAAAAAAAAAGTGAATTTTACTGGTAAGTAATTAGAAATCGCGCTTCTTATTTTTGTTCTACTAAATAAAGTACTGTGCTTAGTGAGATTTGTGGGATACAGTTGAAAATGTTGATTATTATTTTCAATTAAAATAAGTATGTCAATAAAATTTGTGAAATGTTTTATTTTGTAGAAATATTTTTCTCCAAAAAGTCCAACAGTGAGCCAGCTGATAATTGTATACAGTGAACCGCGGTGAACATGGTAACACTTGCAGGATTCAGGATTCCGTATTTTCATTAAGCAACCTATCAGCATTTAACATTACTTTTCGAAAGTAATAAGTTTTGTTATACTGAAGTCCTTGAAAGTAATTTTTGTTAATGTTTTGTTTTATTGTATTTATTACTTATGTTTTTGTATTCTTTACTTTTTTTAATGTTAATGTTAAATAAAACTAGATTTTTATCAATTACTTGTTTTTGTTCTTTAATTTTCTTATGAAATAATAAATAAACATTATAGGTTCACTGTGATGTGAACTACAGGGTGGTTCATTGTGTCCACCCCCTAGTACACAGGGAACCAATTGAGGTGCGTTTTAAAAAGCTCAAAATTTACTATTTTCTATGATTTTTCTAAAGCTGGATGTAGTTCAATACAAAGCTAATAAAACTAATAATAAGTACTTTCAAACCGTTTAAAGATTAAACCAATAGCTTAAAAACTTCATCGCGTCAAACGCAAATTGATCCACTGTTTGACAGTTTACCCTACCTGCGAAAAAATCGTTCATCCTTAAAATTTCTTGAATGACACACACTTGCGACGAGATTAAACAGCAGACTGAACAGGTATCTGCATTGAATGTAAAAACAGGAATAGAAACGCAATTCATTTCTACTCTTTAAAAGAATTGGCAATGAATGAACTTTCCGCTGTACCCAACTAGCACCGGTCTCCCCTACTTAGGTACTGAAAGTGACAATAGATGAAATTCTCGCTAAAGATTTGCCAAGTTACTCGTTTGACTTGAGTCTATGTCTCTTGAAATGGCCCTGAAGAATGAACTGCAAGCGAATTGCCAACTTGTGGACGTGACGATGTATAATATGTACCTGGAGAAATATCAGCTGTTTCCGCTACAGCACCATTTAAGAACTATCGGCGGGCAGGTGCTGCTCGTTAGCACACTAATTACCTTCGTTATTGTAATGCCATTCGGTTAAATAAAAACCAACATTTCTCTATCCCTTTTTAGACGGCTTGGCTATCCGAAAAGTTTGCGATTTTGGCGATATGAGCTTGAAGTTTGGAGATTCTTAAATACCTAGCCGTAAAGGTTCGTCTGAAACTGCGACTTGAAAACATTGCCAGAGCCCGGAATGACTTTGAAGTTTTCAGTGGGTCAAAAAAGATGCCGCCTACGCCTTCTGTCTTCCATCGAACCGTGTCCTTGATAAGTCTTTCATGAAAACAATTTTCTCTCTTTAGGAAATTTTATTAAGTTTGTTGTTTATCCAGTAATCGAAAGTACCGTCCGACTCTTCAAACACCCGTAGCCCTAATATGATGTTATAAGCGGATTATGTGCGCAAGACCTAAATGCTCCTGAAATGACAACTTTTGCACAGATTTCTAAATGTTGATTGATCCTGCCGATGTAGTAATTCTTACTGAGCATTATGTCAGTTGCCAACTTTCTAAGCTCTTCTTTTGTCACAGCCTCATGGTCTTCTTGTTAGAATTAGCCAACCTGCATGGCTTCCGCAAAGTACTCATCGGGCCTATATTTCATAAGATTTTGTTTGGCAAACAGCGCTATAATCGGTGCGACAAAAAATATTTACCTTTTAAATGTATGATACTGGTTATCTGATCAGTAAACAATTTGTGTTTAACCGAGTTAAGATCAGTCTTGTAAGCGCAGTAGCTTTATGGTTAATGTGTTGGACTACTTAGCAAGAGGTCCCCGGGTCGATCCCGGAAAAAAATAAACAAATTCCATCTTAAGGTCTGACAAACATCCGACGGCAACTGTCATGAAAGAGCTTCTCAATTATCCGGCATAAAATTGTGCATCCATTCCATCTGTCGCAAAAATGGAAAACTCCCACAAAACGAATGGTTGTGAGAAGCTAGGCCTAGGGTCCATACGGACCTGTTGCGCCAATCATTTTTTTTTTTTTAAATCAAATCAAACGATCCATTTAGCCATAATTCCTCTGAAAGACTAAGCTTTCGAAAAGTAAGCAAAGCTGAAAGGAATTTTTACCTCCCTCCGCATCCACTCGCCTACTGTCTGCTTATAGAAAACAGGATGCAGTACGCTATACTGCCTAGAGAAAACCCACTTTTTTGCCTTAGAGCCGCAGCCTCAAGGCACGCAACACACAATACGCTATAAAAACAACAGCATTGCAGTGAAGATGCAAAAAGAAAACCGCGCGCTAACAACAAATTACCATACCTCTCAATTATCCCCATCATGCATCAATAACACCGATTGAGGCACAAAGGCGGTTCTTAATTTTTCCTCTTCAGCCAGCCAGCCAGCGAATGCGTTTTCTTCTTCTGTGTTTTTGTTGTTTTGTTTTTAAAAAATTTCCATATGAAGTTGTTGGCCAAGCAAACATAATTTCATCGCCACGGAGACACTGGCCCGCCTGCGCCACCCCTCTGGCCAGCATCAGGTCTCCAAGCAATAACAAGACAAGGCCTAATTGAAAGTGAAACATAAATTTATGCAGCGAATACCATCGACCACACCGCTGCCATATGCACAACACACACAATTGCCTGCGAATCCGCAGGCCGTAAAATATGCAGCAGCATGCATCGGGGCCGGTATATACACCACCTACATCATTCGGTCTGAGATTTCAATTCTGAGGGACTTTTGGTCGGTTTTGTTCAAGTTCCCATAGATGCAGACGCAGTGTCGCAGGCTCCGCCTGAACCTCCTCCTAGATCGGCCATGGCCGACGCGGTGGGTGGCGTGAGTGTTATCTGATATACAGTGCGACGGGTTCATCTGGGGGTTTCCCTATGCATCGCCGCTTCAAGTGCGCTCTCAAAGCTCGCCAGCGGTCCCACACAGTGTGTGTGTTTGTTGGGGACACAGCTCGCTCTTCGGCACTGGATCCACATCTGGCACTTGAAGAGGGCCCACACTCGAGTGTGCACTCGCCCATCAGCATGACCACGCGGGAATACACTGCACCGATTGTGATTTATTCACTTGAAGCGCGCACAGGGCAGCCATCTGGGAGACTCAAAGTACCACACCATCGCATATATGTATGAGAAAAAAAATGTAAACGACTGCGAAGCGGTACCCTAGGCTTTTGACTTTGCTGCCGCTGCTGTTGCTAGACATCGCGGCAGTCCTACCTCTGTGAAGAGCTATTGAGAGCCGCCGAAATAAAGCAGAAAACACAACGCCAAATCGAGATGTCAGTTTTAATTTATGCTCCTTGCGTCATACTTAGCCCATTCGAGTGCGCGCATGCGTGTGATCGTCCTCCTCTTTGCGCGATGCGCTGATCATGATGTCGATCTTCATCTTGTTGTTGTTCTTCTTCGAACTTTGAAAGTTGCAGCAGGCCTTTGTTTACAAGTCGACGGCGATAAATGAACGCACTTGTGGTCGTCATGGGAATGTCCTTTTGTTGTTCGTCATCGTCATCGTCATCGTCATGCAACTGCATGTAACTGTGCGCGCTCAGTCGGCTAATGGGATAATGACAGCAATTTATGCGTCGAATGCGTCGAAGATGTGATTCCAATCGGGACAGTTTTGTAGATGCACTAGACGTCGAAGTGTGCGGTCTGTTCGTCGGAGTGGTAAGCTGCATTTTTCAACAATAATCGAACCTCTTCAGCCCTGTAGCAATATGCGGACTGTGGCAGGCTCCTCTATGGCACTCTGCTGCCAGTGTCACCATGAAATATGGCAAGTGCTCTCTTTTCGAAGCCCTACACTGTTGTTACATTGGTCTTTGGTTCGAACTCAGTAGGTAAAAGACTAGCAATGAACCTAAACCAACATTGATTGCGCATATCTGAAGGCCAGTTAGCCAAGCGTGCCTATTGCTTGCTTGATGCCCTCGTTCAGTGCAGTACAACAACGCTTCCGTTGCTAAGTAAGTCACACTTCCTTAGACCGAAATCGACTGTATCCACTGGCAGTTCTCTCTCGAGATTTTCTCAAATAAATACTGACTTATGAACGATGACGGCGGCCCTGTTCTAGCTCATAACCACAACGCTTTCCACAAAATTCCTAGTCGCACTTCAAGCCGTCGACTCAACGTCATTAACTCTCTTTTGTTCACCAACTGAATCTGTGCTTAATAGACTAGTAGCACGCTGAGTATGTTAAATATTTGTGCGTGTGCCTAGGGCCACAGGCATCTTTCGGAGCCATTACTTTTATTTTGACATTTGGAGCTATATATAGTTTCAAGTTGCCACTCACATTTACAGCTTTCTACAATAATATCCGCGGCTTGCAACTCGAACATGAATATTCATCAACAACATTAAGGCAGATAGCTAATGATCTGTTTATTTGATTTATAATAAATCATCAGAAAAAACAAATTAAATGTCATTTGTTACTACGGGTCTAGCTGAGAATTTAAAGACTCGAAATCATCTTGAACTCATTCGGTTTAAACAAACAAATTAACTAAACAAATTAATCTCAATCGGTCGATAAAATTCAGGCATACAAAGTCGTGAATATATTTTTCGCCACAGTCGTTGGTGAGCGTCTTCGTCGGGGTAATTTTCTTCAACAGTGAAGTGTATTTGTTAAAATGAAAAAGTGACTACCACTAAGCAGCGTTGCCGCTGAAAATATCAGATTAAATACTAATACAGCAAAAAAAGACAAAACCAAAAAAAAAGAACAAATATATTAATTTCATATTTTTGTATTCAATAAAGAAAAAAGTGGCAACGCTGCCACATAGAAGAAGTTGGTTATTAATTTTGCTAGGCCATAACACTGGAGCGAAGGCGGAACAGTCCTTTCCAAGATGGGTATAATTTAGATCTAGTTGAAAAAAGCCTTGGCCTAACCTAACTTTAGTCAGTTTAAATCTACCGTATGCTTACAAGTATTCCCATCTTACAAGACAAATGACAATATCTTTGCGTAAAACTAAAATGCGGTTAACCATCCTCTCCCCGATTCAATTGCTCCGCTTACAAAAGTCTTCTTAAGCTCATCCTGAGCCAAATCGATTTGGGTTGCATCTGTACATGCACTTACAGGCTTGCTCCAACTGACAGATGGATAGAGTAGGTACACGCCAATTGACAGTTGACCTATAAGCAAATGCCGGATTGGGCGGATAAAATAGGTTTACTTCCTACTTTTCGGTCCGTTGTGGATATTTTTTAGAAGCAGTTTCAAGCAAGAAGTCTGATAGTTGTAGAGGTGTAGGCAAATGAGTAGTTACAATTAACATTAAGGCCCGACTTGCCGACTTTAGTGTGCGCCGAAGAACGACATAAGCGGTTCCGATGAATGGTTTTAGGGGCTTTTGCAGACCTTTGGGTCAGTATCCTAAATGAAAGGTACCAAGAGTACCAAAAGCGTTTGACCATCTCAGTGCAAAACAAAAAGAAGATGATGCCACGGGGTAAAGCTTTGCCAATACTGCTGTCCCGCGACATTTGGGGATGGTCCAGAGCTAAAATTGCCTTTTTAGACGGCATTACAATCGTGATACCTAGCAAGCGCTTCCCACGTCTCGATAGGTATATAGATAGAGACGGAAAGGTGACACATGAAAAGCCCAGATTTATTACTTTTCGACCGACGGAAGGCAATACTCCAGTATCTTAGACTTTACCACCTTCAAAGGTGCTAACTTCGATTCTAAACACTTCCAATCATCAAACAAGTTGCGGATAACTCGAAAACTCCATCAGCTCTGACATAAAGCAGTAAGAAAGGTCAACGTTAAAAAATACTGCGCAATCGGTCAAATAAGTCAAGTCCTTTGGACTGTGCCCTGTGGTTCTTTTGATCAAAAGCTTTCAGAAATGCTGTCTCCAACCAGTAATCCATGGGTCAACGACGAAAGCCGTCGCGGCGAGCACATGCATCGAACCAAGAGCCACTTCCCTGACTATGTACGCCTGTAATGGTCTTATGAAAACCTAAAATCAAGAAGCATACAAGAATAAAAAGGACCAGCCCCGAGAAAAAAGCTGTACAAAATTTGGACACACACTCTCACAAGAGAGATGCGACTCCCAGAATAGGGTTCAAAACTTCTACCAAAAGATAGTAGTCAATGCTATAAGACTCGAAGTCTCTCTCAGGATTATTTGACAAAGGGGAGATCCTTTAATTTACTTTATAACTACAGAGGCACAAGTTTCCTAAAGGTCGCTTACAAGATTGTGTTTCTTATAATTTGTGACCACTTAAAGCTGATCGTCAGCAGACTTGTTTTTTTTTGGGAAGGGCCCCAGGAATTCCTAGTCGCTATCAATGAAATTTAGAGTTGCCTTTGATAGTGTTTATAAAGAGATGAAGAGTGACGCGCTATTTTGTGATTACCTTTACACCGGCAACTACAGGCCAACTCCGGGTATTAGGGAGTGCATTTTCGCGAGAACTTGGCTCTCAAATGCCTCCCTAGTAGACGTTTTCTACCTGCAGTCAGACCTCTTCCACCTAAGACGAGATCTTCTTCTTCTATTGTGTTTGAGTCGGAGCATTCATGCGCTCTACATGCCCATCTTAGACTGGTTCCAGCTCGTCCAATCTTTTGAAGCTCCTTCTCCGAATTCAGGCAACACTCTTTGCGACTCTTCTTATGGCATGTAACACTTCCTTCCCATGGCAACGTATAGCAGCTCGTTTGCCAATATCCCCAATTCGCTCTTCAATAGGATATTGCTCCAGTTACCCGGTCATAAGTTCTGGACTGACATTCTTTTCATTCATACTCCGGAGGAGTAAAGGAAGATCATACCTGCGGCACGCTTATAGATGCACCGTATCCTTACTAATATGGCGTCTGCAAGTGTAAGCAGTTGGCTGTAATGTGGCCAGAGAAGTATGTTAGTTGAGGTGAACATTTCCACCTAGGATGCGGTGACTGTCCTTAGCCCCAACAAAGTGCCAAGCGTATGGCTAAGTCACATCAATTGAAATGCCGAATGACCAACCCACCAGCCTATCCAAGCCCGGTGCTAACCAATTTCGAACATAAATCCCATTAATATCCATATATCCATATGCCACGAGGAGCCCCCTCCGAATGGTCAAAGCAATGGCTCTTCTCCTGCCCCGCCTCAGACATGGCAGAGTGTTTTTATGAAGTCGTCATTTTGGTATTTTCAAATTTAGAACTTCCGTCAGCGAAGCCCTCCCGCCCCCAAAAACAGACCTACATACGAGGATACACGCCTCCATTCAGCCTTTTGATTTACGTCACTGATGCCGTAGTCGGTCCTCAATTTCCGATTGCGACGTCCACTCCAGAGTTGAGTGACATTTCGTCCGCCTAAGGGGTGGCTTCTTGCATCGGGGTTGCACTGCAACCACTTATCACCCAATGCAATCGCAACTGCAGCCCAGTTTTTGGTCACAACAACAGCAACAACAACAAAACAAAAAGAAACTCGAAGATATGCTTCCATTCGGCTGCAGGTTTTTTGCAGTTCTGCAGTTCGTTTGCGAGCCTTGTGAGAGCTCTTGTGTGACAATTGTCATCGTGGCGTCGTGTGTGCACGGTGTTTGCCTGTCTAAGATTGCATGCAATGCAATTTGCTCCCGTCCAAGGCTCCGCCGAACACAGCAAAATGCAAAATGGAATCGAAAATGGCACTTTACATGCGAAATTAGTGGAATGGTGGTGCTTACTCGCTCGGAGCCGGTGCCAAGTGCACCACACTGTCTGCGAGCCTAGAGAATGTTGGCTGCGGCCGGCCACCGAAAGTAGACATTCGCAGGCAGTTTTCTCCTCCGGGCACTTTGTATTGTTCCTTTTTCCTTTTTTTCGATTGCGAATTCCTATTTGGATCTGAATTTGAATTTGAATTTGAATTTCCTTTATAAGGAATTCATTAAGATTGTTATACAAGCCGAGTGAGGTGGCCCTGGCCGGTGCAGCCATTGCGGAAGGTGCCAGTGCCAGTGCCAGTGCCAGTGGGGTGTGAATGTGAATGTACCTGCACACTTAATGGCTGTTGATATGCGCAAAGCACGACTAATTATGGGTGAATATCTCGAAATGAGCCGCAGAGTTACGGCACACAGAACTCCGTTTGTCGATATAGCCAATTGGATAAATTGTGTAAGCTAATCGGCTGGGATTGCGCGTTTTAGTCGTTTGAGGCTGCGGACTTATCTTAATGGGGAAATTTATCCGAATGGTAATCGAATGTCCAAAGTGGTTGTATTGTTCGGTCGGGGATAGGCGTAGAAAGGGAATTATGCCAAATTAGTGGCACTGAGCCCACGAGGGTATATAAAATACAAGTTGGTAATTGTAGAACTAGAGACTGGTGAATGCCACAACGATTTTGTACACACCTTTGTTCGCTATGCGGAGGCCTTTCCAATTTCCGATGTATTCTCGTATATGGGGCTATTTGGTCAAGATGAAGGAATCACTCGGATCAGCAGGAAGCGAAGAAGCGATTAAAAAAACTAGAATTAGGTATATATTGAGCAGAAACCCCACTAAAAGGTACTCGAGCCCACACAGAATTATAAATTCGTTTATCCAAGAATGAGTAATCCGAGTGCGATCAAATAAAAAATAAGTGTCGCTCCTGTGAGTGCTTTGAACAACCACATTTTGGAGCTCGGTTACTGGGGACCTAGCTTTATAAAAACCAGTCTTATATGGGCTGTGTCTGACTTACGCCTAACCTATAATGCACACAACACTCCCAAGCAGAGCTTCAATTGTAAACAACCGCTTGTCCCCACTTTTTCACATTTAAGTCTGCTTATAAGATCTGTTTTGAATTTATTGTAGCTCAGACCTTGGACGGTTTCAATTTCCCAGCAATTGAACAAATTGTAACCAATTTTTTTCTGGGCGGCGATTGAAGATCATGACTTGGACGATATGTGGTTGCAACATGACGGGGCAACAAGCCACACAACATGACTAATTGTGGCGTTATTGTGTGAGAAGTTTCCTGGTCGCGTAATTTCACTTTTTGGCGACGTCAATTGGCCACCGAGATCATGCGATTTGACGCCGTAAGTTTTTTTTCTGCGGGGCTATGCAAAGGACCGTGTTTTCGCGAGTAATCCCCGAACTCTAGACGCATAAAAAACCAACATTACTCAAGTTATGGCCGAGATACCGTTCGAAATGTTGGAAAAAGTGGTTAAAAATAACCTCAAAAAAATCTCATGCTGCGACTTTTCTTGAGGCGGCCATTTGAATGATATTGTTTTCCACACTTAATGGCAAAGTCAAAACTTTATAATGAAATATAATTTTTATCAAAAATGTATCGATGTGTGTATTTCCTGCTTTACGAAACCGAAAAATGAATTACCCTTTATATTTACATACATATGGAAAACTTTAAGTTTCTACGTCCAGGAAGGCTGTAGCGACAATTTATTTTTTAAGACTTTCCTATGGATGTATAGTTAAAAGAATCTCGTGCTTTTTGAAAATATTTTCAAAGAGCCATGCGATTCTATTCTGTACCTATTTTACGGCGGGTTTTTGGAGGTTATTTTTTTCGCATTTTTGAACCAATTTCATACGAATTTTCTTCTGTACCTTTTTTTGCAGCATTTTATTCGAATTTATCAACAGTCTTAAATCTCATTTTCAAATGTTTTTCGTGGTTTTTCAACTCGGACTAACATCTTTCATCGGCTGTTTTCGCTGATACGAGATTTCTGAAAACCATTTCTCGTCCGCAGTCTTTAAACGTTTGTTTTCATATATATTTTTTGAAACCTATTTCTTTCGCCTTGGGGTGCTAGGTACCTCAGTACAAGGTGTTCTGACCTTTCGAACCTCTTTTAAAAGCGTTTTTTTTTTTTTGTGTTTTTGAAGCATTATTCTCGTGTTTTTAATCTCATCACTTGAAGCAATTTTAGCAAAGTCTATAAAAGTGATCTTTGGAAATTTTGTTTTACGTTTGTCGGTTTTGTTTTTTCAGCGTTTTAAAGTTTAGTTTTTGAGGAAACGCTGTCCCGCATTACTGCTCCATTTTTGTCAGCCTTATTTTTATTTTATTTATTTTATTTAGGCTGCTTTTTTATGGAATCTCTTTGTTTTTGACCTGACTTTACCGCATTATAAACGAATTTTTATGGGAGCGTTTTTGGAGCTTTCGATCTTATATAGTTATTATCTTCTAACTCCTCATTTTGTAGCGTTTCTTGATCACAATCTGTCGCTTCATTTGGCGAGATACTAGACGCGTTTTCGTTGACTTCTTAAACAGATTTGTCCTATGATTTTTTGAAACACTTTTGTCGATCACGTTGAACGATCAACAACTAACTTAAATTGTCAATTGACAAATAAGTGGCATAGCAAACTTAAATTGTTAGTCTCGAAAGGAGTATGGCATTTTATACTACCCCTAAGGTACGGTCTTTCAAATGGATATCTTTAACGAGACATTCCGATATCACTGATTCGATAGAAACACATTTTTTTAATCGTCAACCACAGTGGCTTAGTGGTTAGTGTGTTGGACTTCGAATCCCGCAAAAACCCAAATTCCAACTTAGGGGTTTTTCCACTGCGCCACCTCTCGCGAACGTCTGACAAACATCCGTGAGTATAATTGTCTTGAAAGAGCTTCTCAGTTAGGCGTTTGGAATCGGCATAAAATTGTAGATCCCTTCCATTCGTCCCTCGGACCTGTTGCGCCAAATAATTATTATTATTAACCACAAAAATTGCTCATCAACCAAACGTAATCTCTGTTAAGTAGTTCATAGAGAGGTCCGTCGTGAAAGAAATCCCTTCCTTGTGACACATCTTAAGGCGGCAAGCGTCCACTATCAACCGCCAGATTGTTTTACCTCCCTTTCATTACATTTATATGAGCATTCAGTAAAAAAAAAAAAACCACTCCTCCTAATCGAAAGAGAAATTCCAACGCAAAATAACAAAAATGCCCAACACCTCCATTTTGATTAAAAATCACTCAAGACAATGAGCCATTTCCCAGATTGAACGTTAGATATGCGCGTATATTTTCGGAATTTCATCTTAATAGCTTTTTGCACCGTTCGGACGGCCAAACAAAATACCAATCACCCGAGCGTAGCCAAGCCGAGAGAAACATCAGACCAGCGCGCCAAATAAAACACCCAAAGGCGTTCCCCCGCATTTAGGCCAATGCCAGGCGCGTTCGCCGAGAGACCATTTCAAAAACTGTTTCCATTTCCATCGTTCAAACCGAATTCCATTGAATTGTAAATTAAGCTAAACAAAAGAAAAATAAGCAAAACTTTCCGCCGAGCACATTTTAAAGCGCTCGCAAGTGATATTCATAATATCTGCGCGCTCATATCGCCGGTCCCCTGGCCGCCCCCATCAACGCCATTCACATCCATCAACTGAATTATTTTGAGATTCCAAAACAATTTCATCCCGAACATAAGAGGAAAAAACACGCTTTTTGTTGAATTTCATTTTTGTGTGTGTGTTTTCTATTTTTTTGGTTTTTTTTCGCTCTGTTTGGTTCGTCTAATTTCTGTTGTTGTGCGCTTGGGATGGATTTATCCCAAACACTGGGGCATCATCATCGAAGCACTCCGCTCCAGCTGTCAGTTGATTTGATTGGCATTTTGACTTGAGATACATAAACGCCTGCTCTGCACACCACACTGACGGCGATCTTTTCGCTGCCGCCACCGCCGCCGTCTTCGTAGACATCCATTGCCCGGAGTTGTATATGTAGATGGATGCTCTCTAAAAGTCAGCCCTATGGTGGTGCGAGGGATTATTGTTGTAGTACAAAATGTTGGAATTTTGCTTTCCTTCCTGATGGCTGTAGAGAGATGCCTCCCAGCGTCTCCCCCTCTTCTGTTTTATTTTTGTTTGTATTTGACTTGAAAATGTTTAATTGTGCAATTCAATTGTGCAGTTCGCGTACAGATAGAAGTTTAAGTTGGCGACGTAGAAGACGGCGCAGCTTACCATCATATGGTCGAGAGATAGAGACTGTGCGTGTGACGAGTTTTAGACATTTGGCCGTCCTTGACATTCATGTGATGTCGCCTTGTTTTGACAGCCATATGGGCCGGGATTTTGCGTTTGCTGATGGGACACATGTTTGCCTGGTTGCGGTTTGTTGTCTTAGAACTTTATCAAGTCTTTCAAGAGAAAACCAATATTATGGCAGGCGGGGAGTAGCGTGTAGGGACCAGGACTGCGCATGGTTCCACTGATAGCTTGGGGGGTCCCAATTATTGAATTGGCTTCATTTATTATTTTATTATTTCGAGTGGAACAGTGTAAAGTGGGAAGTTTACACGATTAGTTTTTTTTTGCATGCAGCTTGCTTTGGTCAAACTACACCACAAATTGCTATCTATTTTTAAGTCTATTTTTAAGGTCGCTCTTTCTCATATTGCAACTTGAACCCAACCGCATTGGGTTTGGGGTCAAGCTGCACACAGATTAAACTTCTTCAAATTCGTTTTCTTATTTTTTTAAAATACTTTCCTGTAGTGCTTCAACTAGCGCCCTAAGATACCTGCGAATGGGTGTCAGTTATGCAGTTATGCAATTAAATTGTTCTTAAATATTCTCCACTGCGAATACAGCATTTTCGTTGAAACATGAATCGCTGTACATCAAAATAAACTTAAAGTTAGTTCAGGATAGCATCCTCAAGAACGCGCTCCTAGGTTTTGCTCATCCCCAAGCTAAAGAAGTCGTGAAAATGTGATTTACTCATGGTTGTCAAGTGTATTGGATGTTGGCTGTTGGGCGCTCACAGGTCCTATTTCATAGTTCTTCAGTACCTTCCTATAGAATAGGTACAAATCATCGAAAAGTCTGTGCAACAGCGGACGTAGCTATGAAGTTGGTGTAGGGTCTCCAAATAGTCGAACTGCTGACGTTTTTATGCTTTATTAAGTGAAGTGAATATTTTGGCTGCGAGTTCCCTATATACGGGTCTGGTCTAACCTGTGGTCCATACAGAGACGGGGAAGTACCATTTTGCTTCCAAAAGGTAAATATAACTTAATTTTACGAACGGTGATCTAGATCAGAAAGGTGCATGGATTCCTTGGAATGGACATGGGTTAATCGTTCATTTAACTTCGACTTACAGTCTATACCTCCTAAAGATGTTAATCTGTGTCTTCTGTACCATTTGTTAACAAAAAAAACCTTGATCCGGTATCAGTGGAGGGGTTTTCCGAACGAAAGTTGCTAATGAGGGCATTTACTTTTGTCTATTCCTATATTGTAGTAATTTACAGGCGGATGTAATACTGACTACAGAAGCTCTGTCCTCTCCCGCTATGATTTTCTTGCTCACATTTTTGTAAGCAGGTACGGGTTGATATTATCACCATTTTTAGAAAAATGTCGGCGGCTCAGCGGCCTTCGTAGAAAATTTGGAATAGGGTTTATAGCTTCTACACATACCTCCCCATTCAAATCTTGATGGCACTATAGCTAACGCTGTAGGACTGCATTGTTTTTTGCTGGCGATTTAAACACATGAACTAAGAAAGTAGACAACAGGGCAACGGAGGCAAGAAGATATTCTCGTCAAAACATTCACATAGGCATAGATACCAATGGCGAACAATGGAAAAGTAGGGGTCCATCACAGCGTTCCCTCCCGTGCTCCACACAATTGTAGTGTTTTTCAGATTTTAAGTACTTTTTTTTCTAACTGAGTACAGTACTGAAGTTTCAGACTGAACATTTATAGAAAACTAGCGGACCCCAGCCCAAACTACATTTATCTTGCTTTGTTGAGTCGAGAAGTTTGGATAAGTCATGCGATAAAATGCTAAAAAAAATGTTCGCTGAATTTTCCAAGTTTTCTCTCGTCTTCTTCTGAAAATTATGAATAACTGACAAAAATTTGAGCCAAATCGGCCCAGCCGTTCTCAATTGATGAATGACTATACATTTTAATAAACATAGATTATTTTTTTTTATTACACTTTTTAATGTAAAATAATGAAATAACTTTATCTTTTTCATTTACATTTATTTTTATACTGACCCGTCGAGCTTCGTCACACATAGTCAACAAATTTAATGGTACCTTTCACTTAATTTATTATTTTTATTATTTTAAAGTTAATAGTTCATTAAGGTAATATATTATATAAAGAAAATAAAAATGTAATAAAAGTACAAAAATCAAGTGTTTCAATGGCCTGTCGGCAAGGCATTCGCTCCGATGTTTACACTTGGGTTGATTATTTTCGCTGAAGCACCTCGCGATCAGCGTTGCCAACCAATTTTGACGAAAAAATGCCTTACTTGAAAAAAAGATGCCTTTCTCAATAAAATAATTCCTAAAATAAACAAACTGGAATAATAAATCAAAAATTAATTACAAATATTTAAAAAATAAACTAAAACCTACTTAAATTACAAATGACGGAAAAAATTCTTAATAGGAACAAAATACATGACTTTTATTATCTTCGATGGTAATTTGTTCTGTTTCATCCATTTTTGAGTGATAATCTGTTGAATATTGGTCTAAATTTAAAGACAAAATAATAAAATGAGTTTGAAAACAAAGAAAAACCAGCCGAAGCAAAGTAACGAACAAAACACAAACAGCTCTCGGTCCTAAAAAGCCAGTTTCGTCCTATAAGTGAAACTGTCGTATAGTGAGTTCAATATCGGCCACTGTGTTGCACGACTTAAGGTTTTCAATTTTCAAACTTTCACTAAAAACATTAACCTGCAAATGAGTACGGGAAACAAAATTGTTTATATGAAAATTTCTTAAGTTTGCTTTCACATTTTCGTATATAGAACGAGAATTAAAATTTCGGTGAAAACATTTTCGTTTCACTTTTTACAGAGCGGGAATTGATCCCCTGCTGATTATATTCAACACTAACAAAGCTCGGAACAGTCCACAGTTTCCTTGTCACACTTTCGAAAATTTGCTCTAAACCAGTGTTATTTTTGCTAGGTTAGAAAAAAATTGGGTAAATTAGTCTCTGACGTTGAAAAGAAATGAGTGTTCGTTGATTAAAAGAAACCACTTTATCAGTTGTTATCAACCAAATTTCTGGATGAGTAGCAACCACTTGGTTAAATTCTACAAAGTTAGGTGGGTAATTTACGGCGGAGAATTTTGGAGGAAATTCATAAATCGGTTATTTTTAACAAGGTTTCCTTAAACATGTTGACTTGATTTGTAATCCACAAACTCTGTAAGAACTTTCCGAACATTACTTGGTATTTTTTAACCGAAAGTTGGATGATTTTAAGTGGTTTTTCTGCGTGCACTTTCCAGCACTCTGCCACATCAGAAACAGACTCCTTGGAGGAGGTTTCTTCAAGGTTATTGTGATCAAATGCAATAGAATACTTAGTAATAGTAATTCAATGGAACTTTCCCATTACACCGTTCATTGTTTGTTGTCAGTATGTATAATTATAAGCTGTCAACGAAATGTCGAATAAGTGTCAAATGTCAAAAAAATCAATTTCATAATTCATCCAACATCATTATATTAAATACGTGAACATCCAAAGTTTCTGTACACTTTTGAAGTACTTATTATGAAATGAGAAGAATGAAACTTACCTATATCTCGAAAGGTAGACGTACACAATCAAAATGAAGTTAACAATTCCCCATACAAAAAGCTTATCAGGTTAAATGAAATCATTTTGATAATTCGATTATAACTCATCTGAGATTAGAACCAATTTTTGAAGCAATGCAATTTACCTACCCCTAAAAGTAAGCAACTGTGTACCTTAACCCTGGGGCATAATATCTCCGAGGTGTTGACGGTTGGTTTTAATGATTGGCCAGATGCTGTTTTTTCGCTTAAAACGAAATACATCATAATTTTCCAAAATTACGTTTTTTAGTAAAGGGCCGATGTTAATTTTGAATAAAACACAAATTATTTAAGAAATTACTGTCATTTCTTTTTATTATGATAATATTGGTATGGTTCAATTATGTATGAAACAAAATATCGGCCAAATGGCCGCCGCGACCTCGGCGGCACACCTCCATCC
The DNA here is from genome assembly GCA_963082955.1 of Cheilosia grossa. Lineage (NCBI taxonomy): Eukaryota > Metazoa > Arthropoda > Insecta > Diptera > Syrphidae > Cheilosia > Cheilosia grossa. The sequence continues at coordinate 92,221,743 of OY720144.1, forward strand.
GATGGTCCAAATTTTCGATGACGCTGAGGCATAATTGAGGTTCTATGCCGTTAATGTGCCGAATTATCTCATCCTTTAGCTCTTGAATTGTTGCTGACTTATCGACGTACACCTTTTCTTTCAAATAACCGCAAAGAAATAAGTCCAACGGTGTCAAATCGCATGATCGTGGCGGCCAATTAACATCGCCACGACGTGATATAACACGGCCATTGAATTTCTCCCGAAAAAGAGCCAATGTTTCGTTAGCTGTGTGGCAAGTGGCAACGTCCTGTTGAAACCACATATCGTCCACATCCATATCTTCCAATTCGGGCCATAAAAAGTTCGTTATCATCTCACGATAGCGAACACCATTCACAGTAACTGCCTGACCGGCCTCAGTTTGCAAAAATACGGCCCGATGATGCCGCCAGCCCATAAACCGCACCAGCCACTCTTTGTGGGTGCATTGGTTTTCGACAATCACTCTTGGATTATCATTCGCCCAAATGTGGCAATTCTGCTTATTAACGAATCCACTGAGGTGAAAATGTGCCGATTAAATTGACAGGAAAAATCACGCAGCGCAAGTTACATACCTAAGCAGAATGAACGGAAATGCTGATGCCGTTGTGAATGACCTACCAACTGCAAATTAATATATTCGGTTTGTAATATTTGTTAACTTTTATTACATCTGAATTATCTTGACATTTTTTATAAAAAACAAAGTGTGTCTGCACTCTCCTATCTTCCGCTGATGACTGACTCCCTCGTTATCGTCGATGTTGTTCGATGGTTCCCAAGATCGGTCGTTACTATACGAGATGTTGCTTCGTGTTGGTCTCGTAGGGGTTGGATGATGCAGATTGTTGTATCGGTTTACGATCGTTCGTCAGATAGTTTCTCATGATCGTCCGTTGTTCCCATTATAGTGTGGGAATTCGTTTCAACCCCCTGCATTCCTTGGTTTGGCGTCACTATGATTGGGATAGCTCAGCGGGGGAACTAGAGTGTTAACTCCCCCTTTCCTTTTAAAAGCGCGCCCCGCGGCTTCGTATTGCCGTACAAGATTTTGTATTCCTTCGACTCTCTGTTCGAGGAGTTGTTCTGGGGTTAGCCTAGGATTTAGTTGCTCATCAAGTGATTTCAGATATTGACCATTTTAATGTTTGTCAATTATGAAGGTCTTTAGCAGTTCTGGATCAGCCAAATAGGATTCTCGTACAATCTTCCATCGATCGAAGTATTATTTTCAACATTTACAAGGTCTTATTCTCCTTAATTTGATTACATACTGTTTTCTTAGTGTTTTGATTTGCAGAATGCGTACTTAATTTAATGTTTACAATTTTGGATAAATGAGTTTGTATTTACATTGAGAGATTTCTTTACTTAAAATTAATTTCCCATCCTCTTGGCTTATGGCCCTACTTTCATATATTTTACAATTTTTGTGAATGATGGGGTAGGTACTTAATGTAAATAATAATTATTCCATTTTTTTGTAAGATCTTAAATTTAGACATAGCGATTGGATCACTTATATTAAAAGTCTTAATAGGCTATTTTTTTTACAATTTTGTTTATGTCATCCATATTTAAGATAGCTGGATTTAAAATGTTTAGCTTAGCTAGAGTGAGTGTGTTTATTGTCTGAAATTAAGATTTAAGATTATCTTTGTGGATAGTCTTACCATTTTTAAGTTTGACTTTGTTCCCTAAATCTTCGGATACCTTCCGACGTTTATACTTGGGTTGCAATTTACCCCAGTGTGCACCTGTAGTCTTTTGGTACACTGTTTCATCGGGTATGACTTCTTTAGACTTTCGTTTTTTATTAAGGGCTTCAAGCATTTTATCTTGGGCTATTGCTAGTTTTAGTGGAACATCAGAATGATTAATTCTGTTGAACAGAACTTCTACGGGTTTCTTCTCGGTGGAAGAATGAATAGTTTTATTATATTCTTTAGCTGCTCTAATGAATATTTCAGCTGGATCTAATAATTTGTACTCTTCTTTAACGCATCTGGCTATCTCCTGAATGGTACTATGAGCTCGTTCCACTTGACCATTGGTCGTACTGTGGTTAGCTGGTGTATAGTATACAGAGATCTTCGATCTTCCCATTAGTGCTATGAAGGGAGCGGAGGTAAATGTGGGATCTTGGTCGCATACTAAGTTTTTGCAATCAGGAAATGTTTGCAGTAGTTCGAGAACTTTATTTTGCATTTCCTGACGATTGTCTAGAATTTTTATAATTAGGAATTTCGAGTATGCGTCGATGCATGTCAGAATCTTTATTTTTTCTGCAAACATTACATCAATATGTACGCACTCTCCCTCTTTTACAGGAATTGGTGCCTCACCAATTGGTTGTTTTATAGGGTGCCTGTCGTATTTATTTACGTTGCATATCTCACAGTTCCTCGCGAATTGCTGGAAATCGTCTGACATCCCAGGCCAATAGTATTTATCAATAATTTGTTTTAGGTTTTCCCTGAAATTTCTGTGGGCACGAGTGTGCGTTTGTGCCACTATTGATACCTGATCATCTTTATTAGAAATATCATGGGCAAAATATTTTGCCTGTATGAATTTATTCTTGAAGTGCTCTCTCAAAATGTTTTTAATTTCATAGATTGTTTCGGGTGTAGCAAACAAGGCTACTATACCTTCTTTTATAAATTCCTTGAATATAGGTATCAAGTCAGAAGGTTCATTATATGTGATTATGTGTCTAACTTTTTTAGGAAAAGGTTTAAGATGCTCGTGAATAGTCTCTATTCCTTTCTCTATTATTATCTGTTGGTTAAATTGGTTTAGAGGTCTATTAATCAATTCAATTTGATACTCATCGCTACTTTCGGCAGAGTGCTGAGTGACTTCAGAAGAGCTGTCCGAAATCTGGTTTAAATTTTGTCTGGATAGGGCGTCGGCCACTCTGTTTGTACTACCAGGCTTATAGACCATTTTCGGTGCATGTTCTTCGATAAGAGCATGCCAGCGTTTCATTTTAGCATTAGGGTTTCTGGGTGAAACCGCAAATGTTAAGGGTTGGTGATCCGTATGGATCTCTAAATTTGTCACTCCATACAAATAATTTCGTAAATTCTTTAGAGCGAAAACTATGGCGAAGAGTTCTTTCTCGTTTGCCGCAAAATTTCTCTCAGTTTTGCCTAATGTTTTGGATATAAAAGTAATAGGTTTTCCATCTTGCGATAAGACCGCTCCGATTGCGTCGTCAGAAGCATCGGTAGTGAGGACAAACTTTTTCGAAAAGTCGGGCTGGGTAAGTTCAGTCTCAGTTATTAGATGGTCTTTGAGTGTATTAAATGCTTGCACCGCTTCCGCATCTAATTTTAAATTTGTCTTTTTTGCCATATGGGTAGAAACTTGCCCACTCTCGCTTTGGAGATATTTAGTTAATGGCTTAGCTATACTTGCGTAATTCCTTATGAATTTGCGGTAGTAACCAATCATACCTAAGAAACTTCTGAGTTGACGTAGAGTCGTTGGTTCAGGGTATTCTTTGATTGTAGCTACCTTGTTCGGGTTCGTTTTGATAACGTTATGTCCCACGACATAGCCCAAGAAGTCTACCTTTTCTTGGTATAACATCGACTTCTCAATTGAAATTTTCATATTCGCGTTTTTAAGCACTTGGATTATGGTGTCCAAATGTTCAGTATGTTCTTGAATATTATGAGAATAAACAATTATGTCATCTATATAGACATGACATATTTTGCCAATATATGGTCGGAGAATGTCGTCCATTGCTCTTTGAAAGATTGAAGGAGCATTCTTTAATCCAAAGGGCAATCGTACGAATTCGTACTTGCCATTATTGACGGAAAAGCTAGTTTTTTCTATGTCGGATTCCTTCATCTTTATCTGATGGAACCCTGATTCTAAATCTAACGTGGAAAAATATTTAGCTTTTCCAAGATTGGATAAAATTACATTTGTATCCGGTATTGGATACTTGTCTGAAATTGTATTTTCGTTCAATTTCTTGTAGTCGATGACTAACCTGTTTTTAGGCGAGCCATCTTTACTTGTACCTTTTTTCGGTACGACCCATACAGGACTATTGTATGGAGATTTGGAAGGTCTAATTATACCTTCTCTTAATAGTTTTTGAGCTTCGCTGTTCACAAAGTTATTTGCGGATAAAGGGTAAGGATATTGTTTACTCCAGATCGGTTTATCGTTATTGGTGCGAATTTCTGCCAAAACGTCCGTCCGAAACGGGAGAGTAGTGTCGATGTTTTGGTGGATACTTTGAATTTTTTTCAACATCGATTTTTCTAAATCAGAAGCGCTGTTTTCTTTTATGTGATTCAATTTATTTGAATCATCAAAATATATTGTTTCGATTTTATTGTTATGAGCAAGGGTTCTTGTCTCGAAATTGATTTCAGCCTTCACTCGATTTAGTAGGTTGGATCCTATTAATCCATCATATTCTAAGTTATTTATAATATAAAAACGAGTTACCGTTCCAAAAATAAGGACTTCATGACAAGAATCAATGATGATGTCACCATTAACTGTACGTGCGCGTTTCTTGACTGGGAGAATGATCTTATTGCTGAGAATACCGGGTTGGCAGTAATTACTACTAGCTCCGGTGTCGATGAGAATTCTCATTTGTTTGCCATTTATAAGTCTTCGTATGTGAGGCAATCCCACATTTCCTCTAAAAAGATGTTCCTTGTCTTCGTTTAGATTATTAATACGCTCGATCGTTGCCGGAGGTGGCTGAATCGAATGCTGAGTACTTAGCCCTGGCTCTCTTTTGAATCCAGACGTAGTATTATTGTTATACGTGTTATAATTTGGCTTTGGCCAACGTGGATTATTATTATTTGACTGGTTGTTGTTATAAGTTCTACTATTCGGGTTATTCTTATGAATTTGCTTGAAACGTTGCAATTCATGTTGTGTGATTGGCCTATTGGCCGAACTACCAAGAACCATGGGTTCGAACCTTTGGGGCAGTTGGCGGTAATCGCCCTGCTGAGGTATTTGCTGGTGAAATTCATTATTGCTATGCATGTTTTCAGGGAATCTAAGAGTATTATTATTCTGATTTGCCCTAGTATCCTTTCTATGAGAGGAGAACTGGAGAGCAAAGCTAGAGCGGACATTATTACTCTCTAATTCTTGTGCCTTTGCCAGAGCATTTGGCAGGTCTTGTGGATTTAAAGAGAATAGAATGTTGGACAGTTGTCCATTCAACCCGGTGATGAACACTCTTAAAGCGTTTCTTCTATTTATATTATTTAATTCGTTCGTAATAGGGGTGTTGGATCCATGGGTCATTATTGTTTTGTTAGTCAGAAGTGTGAGCTTCTGGTTAACTTGATTATAAAAATCAATTAACGAAGACGATCCCTGCTGCAATACGCTCAATTCCTGCTCTATTATATGTACAGGCCGCTTATCGGCGTACGCGAAATCTAATCTGGCGATAATTGCCTCTAAATTTAGGACAGTGCCATGATTTGTGAGTGTGTCATTAGCATCCATTGTGATCTTGTTCCTGAATATAGTCAGAGCCGCAAAATATTTAGAGCTACCGATGGTGTATAGGACCATTGAATTCTGTGCAGCTTCACGCCAACTGACGTATGCTTTTTGTTCACCATTGAATTCAGGAAGGGATTTTATTACGTCTAATGTTTCCGAGCAAGTAATTGATGGATCTATTGTCTGTGTTTTATACTCCGTAATAGAGCTAGTAATTCCCATTGATGATATGAGATTCTGTAATTTATTAATTTCATTTTTGTGTTTATTCTCTTGTTCTTGGAATGACTTTTTAATTGACTCGTTATTGAGTATTAAAGCTTTTGCTATAATTTCATCAACTGATTGTTGAGTTAAAGCAGTACCAAAAGCCATTTTTATTTTGTGTTCAGATTCTGAATCTGATTCTATTAAACAAGTTTTGTAAGACTTAAAATATCTATTTTTAGTTTTTCTAAACCATAAAACAGTAACTTCTCACTTTTATAATTTTACAAATTCTTAAAAAATATTTCTTACAGTTATTTTCTCCTTATTTGTGGATACTTCTTCTGGTTCTGGTTTTCAAAGCTGGATACTCCGTCCTGTGGATCTGATGAATCTTCTGCTTTTATTTTGGATGAGCTCTTTCCTCTGTCTTGCGGAGTACTTTGGCTATTAGTTTTTGGCGATGCACTGAGTTTAAGTTTACTTTATTTATTCAACTTTTAAATAAACTTGAGCATCCCGGTTGAGCCCCCAATTAATATATTCGGTTTGTAATATTTGTTAACTTTTATTACATCTGAATTATCTTGACATTTTTTATAAAAAACAAAGTGTGTCTGCACTCTCCTATCTTCCGCTGATGACTGACTCCCTCGTTATCGTCGATGTTGTTCGATGGTTCCCAAGATCGGTCGTTACTATACGAGATGTTGCTTCGTGTTGGTCTCGTAGGGGTTGGATGATGCAGATTGTTGTATCGGTTTACGATCGTTCGTCAGATAGTTTCTCATGATCGTCCGTTGTTCCCATTATAGTGTGGGAATTCGTTTCAACCCCCTGCATTCCTTGGTTTGGCGTCACTATGATTGGGATAGCTCAGCGGGGGAACTAGAGTGTTAACTTGCATATGCAATTCAAGCAAAAGCAAAACCGCTTGCTTGGTGATTTGCAGCTAAGTATGCAGCTCGGTCATTCACATCATTTCCGTTGAATGCCGATGATACGAAGAGAGGTAGTAAATTAGATTAAGGTAGAATTATAGGCAGTTGAGCTCCGACCGGGAAAGAATAAAGTTTGAATACAAAAATTGTCTCGATTTGTCTTTTTAATTCCTCCACCACGAAACTCGCACGATATGCATTTTGATTTGATTCAGAATTAGCCTGAATAACTTTAATGCGTGTCTCGATTGTGTATCTTTCCATGGTTCAAATTGAGAAATGTCAAATGAAATGAAAAAAAATTTTATTGTGGTTCACATTCAACATCAGCCCTTAAAATTTAACCACCCTTTATTGCATACTTAAAAGTTAGGGACGAATTTCGACCGCAAGCGAAACTAGTTCAAATAAATCGATCATATCTTTTCATAACGCTAAAGAATACTAGGAATCTTACTCATCATTTAACAGAAATCTTAGAAGGACTTGCCGTCAAGCCTATAAATGACCCGCCTAAATTTGTAAATACACCGGGATGCATTGCAAATTCGTAGGTTTTCATAGGTTTGTATATAGTGTTGGACCGATAAATTCCAAGGGCATCCGAATTGATCTGCATTGATTTACGATTTCGTAAGTCCTGCCTCCCTAACTTACTTACTCAACCTAACCCACATTTTCAAATAAATCCGGCCAAACTTGAATCCAAAGATCTAGGGTTCTGCTTCTAATTGGTGGAATGATTGGCCATTGCCTTATACGTAGACCAAAATCCGAGGTCTGCTGCTATCTCTGTAAATCTACCTTATCTCAAAAAGTTGCGCACCATCTCAAGTCCTTTTGCCGCTCAATGTTGGTGAATTTTCTTATCACAAGCTCAAATTGTCACATTTCTTTGATCCATAGAACCGGCTAAGTTACTTAGTGTTTGGTATTAGGTGGAGCAAAATGCTCCCAACGAAAAGTTAACTTTCGCCCCCAAACAAAATGCCTGCGCCACCTCTTCAATCAAGACAAGGTCTCAGTATTTCGTATTTCATCACTCAATATAGGTTGCGTGTTTTATCTTCAACAGTATTTTATCTCAAAAAACACACAAAAACCACAAAAAAAAAATAAAGAAACAGGAAACAACAAGAATGCGCTCTTCATTCTTAAAAGAGCTGGGAAAAAAATATTTATTTTGATTATCGCGCTCCCTGAGTTGTTGCTTGTTGGCCCAAAAATAAACGAAGTGGCGCCTAATTTTCCTCTGATGGGCTTCAGCAACAATATGGAGTAGCTGTAGACACTGGAATCTGGTGCGCCTTGTGTTAGTTCCAAATGTAAATACGGATGCCAGAAATATTTACCAAATATTTACCTGGTTATTTGGAAAATAGATACAACTAGGATTTGTTTTTGTTTTCCAACAAGAGACGGATTAGATTAAATGCTGGTAGATAAGTTGTGATGCTCCCATTTGTCAGAAGCTGTCTCGTATCTCCTGTGTGTGGTTTGGGTACATTTTAATTAGGCGCATATAAGTGTTTATTGGGCCCAGGCTTTTGTGATAAAATAAAAATGATATTATATTTGCGTGCGGGAGGAGGTACTATAAGGAATGGCTGTGAGAAGGAATAAATGAAATTGGAAACATTTATTAAATATTTTCATGCTTTTAAATATAAAAAACTAGCTGACCCGGCGAACTTTGTTCCGCCCAAAATCGTTAATGTAATTAAAATAATAGTTCCGAGCCTGCACATGCTACTTTATGTAATTCATTCGGTCATTTCAAGTTCTTTATTAAAAAGCTGAAGGATAACAATGTCGATGTTCACGACATTCCGCTTTTTCATTGAACAGGTTAGTTCGCGACAACGTAGGTGTCAAAAATAAGAAGAAGGAATAACCAAGTGACAGCCAAAAGCTTTTAGGAAAACAAAACAGGCTTTATATGGCTGTAGCATAATTATGTTAAAAAATTACTGAAAACTTTAAACTAAAGTGCTAAAACATAATAAAAGCATTGTAGAATTGAAAAATTATGGTTTTCAAATGTATTAGGTAAAAGCCGTCAAGTTAAGGTGATGAGAATTGTGCGCTTTTCAAAAATATTTGAACAAAACACTACTCTGGCCATTATTAAATAAATAAATAAATAAATAAATAGTTGGCGCAACAGGTCCGTAGAGACCCATTCGTTTTGTGTGCGTTTGTAATTTGTGGAACGAATGGAAGGGATCTACAATTTTACGCCCATTCCAAACGGCTAATTGAAAAGCTCTTTCAAGACAGTTATACTCTCGGATGTTTGTCAGACGTTCGCGAGAGGTGGCGCAGTGGAAAAAACCCTAATTTGGATTTTGGGTTTTTGCGGGGTTCAAATCTGGGACCCCTCGCTTAGTAGTCCAACACTCTAACCGCTAAGCCACTGCGCCTACCGGCCGCTATTACAATTGAATAAAAATGTCAAATTGTACGGAGAAAGCAAAATCCGTGAAAAAAGAACAGGTCTGGTCGCAAACTTTTTTATTTTACGAATTTTTACTCAGTGAAGTTCCTTTACTCGAAAAATTCTCAAAAGAGAGAGTCATAGAGAGAGCAAGATATTACCCCTCCTCTGCGAATCTTGCTCAACAAATTTCTTAGTATAAGAATTTGAAAAGCTGTCAGTCACCTGACAATTAACATAAAGGATTTGAAATTTGTCGTCCTATTTGGCATACGCGTGCATATCCTTCATCCTTTTCCATTCTTACTTAAAAAAGTAAGGGAACAAACCCATATCTGCCGTCGAATCTTCCGCTACAAAATTTCGGTGGACTTAGGTTAATAATTCAATAATAATTAGTTGGCGCAAACAGGTCCGAGGGACCCAAGGCGGATTTAGGTTGCGCAGCAAAATTATAACTGAACCGACTTTCAATTTCAAAATGTGTAGCAAATTTCGATAGATATCTAAAAACACACAATAGCAAGTTCGTCCAATTCAATTGGAATGAGGAAACGAAAAGAACGCACTTGTCATATTGCGCAATGGCAAGTGGATTCACCATACGTCATGCATTACGACTGCGAGGTTAAAGGTTTGACCTTTTCAGTGGCGGCATACGACTTGAAAGCACCGAGATCAATCAATAATATTATTTAAAAAAATGTATAATTGTTGTATTTGAAGTCACACTCCTCGTTTTTCTGTTGAGTTTATATTTTTCAAAGTGCTTTTCCTCATACCCATTTCATCCCCTTAAAGTTTCGTTTCGCTACAAAAAGTAGCCTATATCCTTCCTTGGGCCGAAATGAAACCCTCAAGCCTAAAATTGTGAAAAACGAACGCTCTGTTCTCGAGTTATGCGCACACACACGGACTTCATTCACTTTTATATGTATAGAAGACTATCTGCCATAGAAGCTTACTCTATTGCCTTTATTTACGTAAATAGGTAGAGAGTTTATTTATTTTCCTGCAGGACGATGTTTACTTTTACCATGAAATGAATGGCACATTCTTAAAAAATTGTATTTTGACTGATTTATAATAATTGTTAAAGAGACTTAATGGCGTTGTAAGCCTACAGAAAAGAAGAGAGCCTTTTAGGCTTGTATTTACTTGGAGGAATCGGCAACAGACTCGAATATTAGAAGGTCTTCGCCAAAAGACAGTATAGTCGCACAGATTTGCAAACATGGTTCAATCAGACCATTTGCCGACATTAAATTGAAACAGTCTCATCCGGAAATGGTACCTTACGCAGGCGAAAGACACTAACCACACAAAACAAGACATTAGACAAAGTTAATGCGCTTTGTCCTGAGAGTCAAGGGAAACAGCTCGGAAACAGTGAGTCGGTCTCAGCTTTTTTCAGAAGAATGTGATTAAATGGAACATTCCAGTTTTGGGGGTTTATTTATACTTGATAGCTTTCGGGAAAAGACTTAACTTAACAGATGAAAAGTCGAGCCAGAGAACTCCCGCCGCAGAAGGTACTCGAGCACTCTCTTACTCAGATAAGAGCTGTGAAATCGCTAAATTTGCCGGCTGCTTGTCCTTGTCACGACACTTCACCAGCATAGCAGCGGGTATATTGGTGGAAAGTGTTCCTTCGAAACAGCCATCGGTGAAGTATGAGCCGTTGCCCTCTGTCCGTACGATTGGAACCAAATGCAATTTAAGAACGTGGTCGGTATTGGAAGACTAAAGCTCTCACTGTTTTCGACTGAGAGAACCCTTGCTCCGTTATTTTTTTCCCAGCAGTATCTACAGCGTTTTTCTGGTACCCAACTGACCCCACTTGATACTTCATTTTCCATTTCAAAGCGACACCTCGTGGTGGTCAAAACTCAATCGACTGACAGACACGCTGCTACTTCGAGTGCGTCGGTAAATAATCAACAAAATCGCCACTTCGTGTCGAAGAGTTATTACTGAGATACAGACTTGTTGTCCTACTTACCAAGAGCGTAGCAGCTTCAAAAAGACCACCATTTGCTTATGTCTCCGTCTCAACTCAAGTGCATCTTCCTTATCCGAACTAATTAATTCCAGCCAAAGTACACTTCTCTTGTCCTCGCACTACTATGCCGTATGTCGGGGAAAAGTTGATGTGTAGCCCTCGCGCCAGTCTTCAAGGCTTACTTTGTATTCCAACTGATAACTTTATCATCAGACGCCGGCCGCGCTAAGCTATAAAGTGTGTTATGGTGCGCGCCGTCAGCATCCTCTGCCGAAATTGAAATGCACTTTTATCACTTTAACAAGAAATTAACAACAATCTCTGGCGGGACGCTCGTAAAGTTGCCCTTAAAAGCCCGCACGCTGGCGAGTTCATAAATTCTCGCGCTTTTTCGGCCCGAAATTTGATGAGACATCGAACGAGAACACATTGCCATCATCGGGCGTCTTTGGGGCTTCGCAGTAAGTATAGCTGGAGTCTGCGCTCGCGTTCGCATAAATTTCCCCAAAGTAAGGTGAGACGAACGAACAACCAAGGCACAGACAACATCAGGCTCGCAACAATCCCATTATCGCACCTTAGATGGGGACTGCGATATTGGCGAGGTCACTTGGCTCCTTTGGGAATCATGTCGTGTCCATGGCCCAGCTAGGGCTGTTCATTTATCATAATTGCCGCGGCCGCACTCGACCAACCAGCAGGAATTCATCATTCCAATATCCTGTATCGCGCCAACTGCGCGCAAATCCCTTGTAGTTCTGTGCATATTACATTTCGCACGCGGCGGCGGTGGTGGCGGCGCACGAGATATTTATGTCCGTTTGTCTGTGACTGTGTGTCTGTATGCGCCCAAGTGATAAACTTCAACCGGGGGCTCAATAAAATATCGAATTTATGGGGCATAAGTGTCTGGCGGGCAGAAATTTGCAATTTTCGCCCGCGGAGTGTAAGCGACTCCGACTCCGACTCCAACTCCAAGTTGATCTTCTTCTCGACCGCTTCTTCGCAGTCCTCGTGGTTGTAGTCGTTTCGATTTGGCAGGCAATCGGATTCGAATCGCCGCCGTTGATTTGGTTTCATTTCTATCACTCCATCCCGCTCGCTGATGGGTGTGCGTGTGTGTGCCGGTCCGGGCTCGACCTCATTCAAAATGCTAAGTTATGAGCCGCATATCGAACGAGAACTGATTGGAGGACACCATCAGAACAACATTTCTAATTTGGGACACAAAAGATAAACTTGCAATGTGCCAATAATTTGGTGGATTTCATTTGAGGGCCAGCTCTGCACCACGGTCCACGGCTTACCCCTTGCGGCTGCTGAGGTGAGCGAGCATATTTTAAGGTTTAAGCGGTCGAAGGACATCATTTTGTAATTTTATCGATTTGAATGGTAGAAATGTGGATGCAAATTCTGCCAAGTGGATATAGGAGACGGGATACCCATACCACTCGTGGTGGAATCAATTTCATTCGCCATGTAAGAAGACGGAAATGAAGTTGACAGGTGAAACGAATGTGCAATAAATTAGTTTCAATAGTTTGACAGTACCTTTCGGTGTGATTGCGCGCATGATGCGCACGGATTTTCGCCGTGAACTGTGCGGGGGTACGTTGTTGCACCAAAATGGTCAGCTTTCCGGGAACAAGTATAAATACACTGAACCAGAGATAAAGCTGAATTGAGTTAGTCAGGAGGGACTATTTCCGTGCCTACGGGGGGTAGAGTCGCCGATGACTACTGTCATTGAGGCTAATGGTTTGGTTGAGGGATACACTTATTGAGGCTTGATTTCAAGGCGGGAATCGGCTTACTAGCTCTCTACAAAAGTGCTTCGTTATAGAGCCCACTTGTTACGGTTAAAATGAGGCTTTCTTTAAAATGACTTACATCTGCAGCTCGCTAAGTTAGAACTAAGTTATTGAAACGGACTACAGAATCCACACCTGTGACAGTTGAAAGAGGGGACTATGAAGGAAGCTCTAAACCATATAATCCTTCAACTTGGAGGAGTGTGCAACATATCTATTGGAACCTACAGTATTTTTGAGGGGCAGGTACCACCACCACTCGTTCGGGGGCGCATACTACAAGACTACAAGACTGTCATAGGCTAGCTGAAACAAAGTTTTGGCGCATTGTTAAGAAAGATTACCACTTGGCTAGTACCTAAATTAGGAAGTCGTGTGTCTTACCGAATAAGGATATTCGATCTTCAAATACACACGCCTCTGAAACAACAGGTCCAATTCACAAGATGATTCTATATACGAAAGATTGTTTAAACGAGCCAATTGACAGGTCATATGAACATGAGCAACGCCATAAGTACGACATTTAAATCGTACTCCACGATTTCGACGCCAGAAGAGGCAAGAAAGAGAATTTTGGTAGTGCAATCGGGAAGCGACACCATGTTTCGATGCAACTAATGTGATGTGTATCACCAAACCTATTGGTTTGACGAAGTTTGCCTGCAAACGCATGCAGAAAAACAATTCCATTTTGAAGCGGCGTTGCATTGCAGAACGGTAGGAGCTCGTAAGCTCTGCAATGTTCTTAAGAGGCAAACGAAAAGAGTCCGCGAAGCGGGATCGACGAAATAGAGAAATTCTAGTCTAGGAATGTTCGGAAGTTTTACCAAAAAGTAAAGAGAACGTGTCAGGGCAGCAAGGTCTGAACAAAGGCCTGTTGATATAAGCAAGCGAACTTGGTGGTAAGTCGCAATAGGAGTTGGAAGAAGCCCTTCTGCAGACTGTGCCTTTCGTATTAAGTCCCGTCCACATTTCATAAAATAATAATAATCATAATAATAACAATAAAAGAGGAAGGTAGAAGTGCAGGTTCGGCAGTATTTGAAGGTACTCCACTTATACATTTTCCACTTAGACAAATCCAACTGAATTTGGTCTCTAACCACGCAAATACCTCACTAAAGTCAACAATTATACAACCATAAGTTTTACACTCAAATGCATCTCGCTTTCACAGTGAAATAAACCGATTGCCAACTACATCTATTTGTCCTTCATAAAAAATCATGCAAATCCTCACTGACGCACCAAGCTTACCCGTACTTACTGTGAAATAGCTCATTAAAACGTTCTTAGTAATTTATAAACTCGTATTTGGCCAGTTAACACCATATATGTATATTCAGAGGCACTCGCTTAATCTAAATGATACATCAAAACAGAAGCCAATTCGCGAATAAATCTTATCGCGCCATCTGAGAATATAATATGATAAGCTTACCGTTTGATTGCTTAATTAATGCAAAGTAAGCGATGAAAATAAACATGCAAGCCTATTTGTTTAGTGAGTATTCGCTCGAATAGATAAGGAAAAACAAACCAACAAGTAAATATAATTATACAGCGCAGTAATTTTAACGCGGATTTTCCAATGTCATAGGGGATGGACTTTGGGCTTATCTCTAAAGAAATTCTGGCCTAGATTATTTCACTTTTGTTTTCAGGACGCTATAATGCGATTTATACTGATAGGAATGTGACGATTAGAAAACGGGCCTTGACATTTAATTTACCATTGCTCCTGGAATGTAAATAAAAATGAAAGTTCCTTATAAGGACAGTTCGAATAAAAGCATCTTCCGGAACAACGCGGGATTTCGAGAGGGGCTTCATTTCATTTAATTTAATTTAATTGCTTTATCCAAGCTTATAATATAACTAATAATCAGTTAAACTTAAGACTAAATACAACATACAAATATTGAAGGGAAAAATCGCAAACATAAAACATTAGTTTAAGTCGTTAGTCTTTAAGAGAATAGTAACAATTAACGACTGTTTACTTCTACAAAACGACTTGAACGCTTTCTCTGAGTGGTGCTTGTGTTAGTTTTAATAGAACTTTCCATTCTATTTTTCAACAATATTCTTTAAATGGTGATAGAATAAAAGTAGTTGATGACTTCAAAGATCTTGGTGTAATCTTTGATGTCAAATTAAGTTTTCATTTACACGTTAACTATGCAGTTTCCAGAGCGATTTCCCCATTAGGGTTCATTAAAGGCAACGCTGCAGACTTCAAAGATCTCTACACTCTTAAGGCATTATTTTGCAGCATTGTGCGCCCTGTTTTGGAATATGGTTGCGTTGTCTGGGGTTCCACTACTGCTTTAAATGTACGCAGAATTGAAAGCGTTCAAAAGAAATTTTTGAGATTTGCTCTACGGCACTTGTTTCGTAATAATGGAGTTGCGGTTCATCATTCTAACCGTTCAAAATGTCTTTTACTTGGATTCCAAACTCTTGAATCGAGGAGAAAAATGAATAATGTCTTGTTTATTCGTCATATCTTATCTGGAAGTATTGATTGTGAGAATCTACTTATGTGTTTGAATTTGTATGCTCCTTATAGATCTCTTAGATCAAGACCTCTTTTATTCGAAAGTAGCAACACTACATTGTATGGGCAACGTGAACCTATCTCAATTTGTATTAAATTGTTTAATCTGTACTATTACGAGTTGGATATATTTTTGCCCAGAAATATTTTTAAGGATAGATCAATTTCGCTTATTAAATTCATATTTAACTTATTGATTACATAACTGATTGTATTGTTTTTCGAAATCTGTGGAACATAAATCGTAGATTGAATAAAAATAAATGAAATAAATGAAATGAAATGAAATAAGTGCATAATGATTTATTAAATATACAAATTCATTAATCAAAGGAAAATCGGTAGATTGTGAAGCGCATTTTTAAGAGTTCCTTTGGTGCAATGCAGGTCAAATAAGTTGGGCAACATATTTGCTCTGCAAAGCATTCTTGTTAAGGGCTCGTGTTGGCCATAGTCAGTACGGTGATGGGGAAGGCGGCAAAAGGAAATTGATCGTAAACGACGAGGTTTAGTGTTTAATGAGATCTGATGCAATAGATGTGGGGATAGTAACTGAGGAATAAAAATAGTATCAGCGCTATTGCGTCGAGTCCTAAGAACCTGTAAACTGAGCAACTTCAGGCGATTCTCATAGGGAGGTAAATTGTGAGGGTCACCCCAGTCAAGCCCACGTAAGGCAAAACGAATGAATCTATGCACTTGATGGTAAGGAGACCAGACTTAGGTGGCATACTCAAGAAGTGGTCTTAAAAACTTCGTATAAAGGGATTTAGGGGTTAGAGAACTCCTTCGGCCTACGTTTAACAAAGCCGAGTGCAGAGTTAGCTCTGCTCATAATGTTGTCGATGTGAGAACAAAAGTTAAGTTGGGCGTCACAGACCATGCCCAGATCACGAATAGATGAAACAGTGGAGACAGACTCGTTGTTCCTCAAATAAGATATTTGATTCAGGGGATGGCGTTTGCGGGAGAAAGTAACGGCTTGACATTTTTTCACGTTAAGCTCTAGACGATTCTGTTGACGCCAGGTGTAGAAGTGGTTTAGGTCAGATTGTATGATACACCGATTAGAATGAAAAACGGTACGATTTTTATTGTGGGAAAAATATATAAAAAACCCACATTTATTCTCTCCGCTTCCTCGATATAAAATACTTCTCTCTCGGCCGGAGACCGATCGAGAACTAACTCTTACATGTCATTTAACATTATAACACGTATGGCAAGTGTTGCCATACGTAACACAGATTGTAGTGATAGTCAGCGGTGCAAGATATTTGTTTAGATAATCTCATATCATCTGCGTAAGTCTCCAGGTCTGAAAGTAAAACGACACTAACTACATCGTTTATTGATGAATTAAAAATCAAAGGTCCGAGACGACTCCCCTGTGGTACACCAGAAGACGCTATGACTGGCTTAGAGACGGAGCCAGTTGACACCAGGTAAATTTTGCAATACCAACGTAAACACTTTTCCTAAATTTGTCACTTGCGATCTTCTAAAAAAAGACTTAGTCTATGAAGTAAACCGCGATGGAAAACCGTTCTTTTTTAGTTTGAATAGTATGACTTTGTGGGAAATCTTGTCGAACGCTTTGCTGAAATCAGGAGCTACAACATCCACTTCCTTACCGTTTTCCACTTATAATGTGTTAGAGACAAAATTCGCAAGGTTTGTGGTTGTAGACCTACCCTTAAAAAACCCATGTTGCTTAGAGGAGATGATTGATTTACAATGGAAGATTTACAATTGAATCGTAAAGTATGCTCTCAAAAAGTTTAGGTATAGAAGAGAGTTTAGCAATGGGTCTATAATTAGAGATATCACTCTTACACCCCTTTTTGTGTATGGTAATGATAAATGAGTCCATCCACAATAGCCTTTAATGCTACAAAAAATATACCTGCAAGTGAGGATCCCAAGATCAAAATGTAATCCAACCAAACCAAAATTGTGCACTGTTCGGTTGTTGAATGGTAGTGTGAGAACAGTTGGACCCTGAGATTTACTGGCAAACTGTATAAGATAAATCTAGACCGTAATAGAAAACCACTTTTCCTTAAAACGTTATAAAAATGAAGAAACCTTTATTAGGATTTGGCCGTCCACGTCGTCGTTAGCCGTCACATCAACATGCACAGTATACGCAATAAATATGTCATTTTTAGAGGACAGTGTCATCAGGTTTCTAAAGCTATGCTAAGGACGTGTATCATTTTTCGTGGCAAATTTTGCAATACCGACGTCATTATGACGTAAACACTTGTCCTAAGTTTTGAAATTGAAATAGCTTCAATGTCACGATCAAGTGACAGATTTTAACTACCGTGTGATCGCCTGTCACTGGATTTTATTACGAAGCATGACTATTATATTTTGGCTCGGGTTTTTTGGACGAAATGTTACGCGTATGACGGTAGAAGTAACTCTGTGTGATCGGGCGTCAAGCGCAAGTGACTCTCTCACGAGAGACACACGAGTGAAAATAGAAAGAGCGAATTTTTGTGGCGTCTAAATTTACCACGAAAAAAATTACACATCTTCACGATCAAATGAACCTCTCGCTTACCAGATCTTAAATACAGTTTTCGCTCAGTTTCTGTATATACCCACCGTCGCTAAGTGAATCTTTATTGTCTCTAACAGCAACAATTAAATTTCCCAAATTTTAAGTCAAATGCAATATAAATTTTTTTTGGCCATACCTCACTTGATCAGCTTCGGGTTTAATAATTAAAACCCATTGAAATAAGATCCCCGAAATTAAATGTCGGCCATAATTTAATTTGTCTTAAAAGCAAATAAAAATTTGGGGCCCTTTTTAATGCTCTTAAATTTGGTTCCGCCTCATTGTTTCTCACTTTTTAGTAGCACAAATTATGAAACATTCGTCAATGTTTATATAATGACCGGTTATGATGGTTCTTGCTGTTTAATAGGATCACGCAGTTTAAATGACATACTTCCAAAAGCTGTAATGACATGGCATGCTGATTTTGACAGGTAAATAGAACCAAACTGCAAGTAGCATTGTCAGACAATTAGCACAAATGTCCTTAATGACCGGATGCATTTTTTTTTTTAATTTGCTGATGGCATTGCTGTCGTTTTTCATAAACCAATGATCTTTTCTTGTTGTCTTCGATCTTCGTTCTTATGCTTATTTTTGTTTGATTATTTTTCTGATTATGGGATTTACCTTTTGCGCAAATTGAGTCTCTTTATTGTTTGTGTTAGTTTGTTTCCTGCCTGTTGCAATATGTTAATTGTAAATTATTAAATTGCTGTTGGTAAACACACATGAAGACGACAGAGTGGTTTTAAGTGTGAATTGATGTGCAAATAAATAACATCAATAATGTAGCTCAATTAATGCATCGGTCACTAGTTTTTATACAATCTACCTCAATGTTTATTTATGTAACATCTGATTTACTTCATTCAGACACTTATATTTGTTGCTAATAATTTAATATTAACTATGTGATCATTGACTGGAATACAAAACTATTGACTTGAAAAAATAATTGCAAATATTGGAAAGTTTAAGGGGAAAAATAGAAATCTAGAACTTTTATGTTGGACGTACCTATTTATGAAAAAATTAAAGCTGGAAGAGTTTCATTAAAGCAAAAATATTGGCAATGCCCGACGCGAACGGCGAGGTCTCTTCATCAAGTTCAAAGTCGCCTAACGATAGCGTTACGTAGGAAAATTTGGCTCAAGTATTCTAGCTTTGGCTCAAAGCTCCGAGCCAAAGACAAATAAGACAAATGACTCACTTTTGTCTAAAAACTTAAACATCACTTTCTTGAAAGTAAAAATGCTGAAAAATACGAAAACGTCATCAGGAAATGAGGAATTGCTCGGCTGAACGCCGTCACAAAAACAATAGCCGGTTAAAAGTCTCACCAAGTGAACGCATCCATAAAATTTTCATTTGTTTTTTTTTTTTTTGTTGATTTAACTGATTTAACTTACGTGGTTGCAACTTGTGTGGAATGGCTCGGAAAATGGCTCAACTCCAAAATTTCTTGGGAACAACGCTGTAAGAGGCCATAGCAAATGTCGGCATTCGTCCCAAACTGTAAAGAGAAAGCTGTGTCCCATCAAAAAAAGAATGCCACACACCACTTTGATGACGAAATAGGTATGAGACAAGGTGAAGTGTTATTACATATGTAACTGTTTGAATATCATTCTCTAAGCAATTTGCTGGAAACTCACAACCAAATATCAGAGTAACAATTTTTTCAACGGACTGTTCTACTAAGTGAATAAACAACTATATTTGCTGGAAATATTGACAATTTCGGAGGAGCGCATCGTGCTTGACAGTTGCGCTTCTGCAAGTGTTTATACGGAGGCGGCAGCGATGGTGGGTATTGAAATGACTTGCAACACTGTGGAAAGATGTAACTACACTGGCTTTACAAAAACAATTACCTCGCAAAAATGACATCGGCGCGAGGATCAAGCGAAGAAGCTGACTAATGCAGGCAGCTGTTTATTCGAGCTAAAGGGGAATCTATATCAGTTGTGCTACATGGTGCAGAAGTCGAAAGTGGTCAAAAGCCTACAAAAAGCCAAGTATCAGTATCAGTAGCGCATTTTGAGGTACATGATGTTTAACAGCAGTTAAACGTGAGAAATCCAAGACAAAACAATCTAGCTTGTGAGTAATCCAAGCTATCTAGATTTGCTATTTAAAGTAGGTACCTAATTGACCGCAGCTTTCAAATGCGAGATGGCAGACGTAGTAAGGTCAACTGAGAGCGCCTCAAAGATATGTTATACTTTTGTTTCCTATCCACAGAGTAAGGGATTTAGATTGGTTTCAACCGAATTGCTCCACTACAGGCTCTCCAAGAGCGGTATTTATGCACGAAGCTTAACAAGAGCTGAACAACCATTTTTTTGACTTCGATTGGCCTCCTGTGACTTGGATTTTATGTTTCCTTTAATCCAGCAATGTTCCAAGCACAATACGGGTCCAGCTTTTTATGAAAGGCAGCTCAAAAGTGCGTAGCTACAGACAAACCAGCTTGTCTGAATGTACAGACGAACCAGCTTGTCTGAATGTACTACGCTTCAACCAAATTGTGTTTAAGTTCTATAAACAATAAAAACACTATTTTTCATTAGAAGATGAAACAAAAAACCTTACTTTTAATAAAATATCCCTAAGCCTTTATCATGTTTCTGAATACCTGTCTACGATCTACCTGTACCTATAACGTCTTTTTTAGCTATTCCCTTACACGTTGATCACGTTTTGAGCTGATGTATATAGGCACTAAATCTAGTTGTCAAACTCTTCTGGCATTTTACTGTCAAACCCGCTTTTTGACTTCTTAAATGTGATGCAGATGTAGCCGGACGCACATACGCACCTACTATCGCACTCATCTCAGTCAAAGAAGTCGCAATCTTGTTATCTTTAAAAGTCACTTCTAAGAAGAAGCAGTTAAAAATCATCTCCACCTGGTCCCTGCTATATTCATTTATTTGTTAACTACTAAACATTTAAGCCACAATAAATCAAATATAAATTTATATAGAAATTTTTTTAAATGGTAGTTATTTTAACAGATGTAACATTTCTTTTAAGATCTCACCACTTATGACCATCCGCACGGATGAATATTAAACCCCCATTCAAAACCGCTACTTCGAATCCATTTTAGTTAACCATGAGAGACTGATCGTCGCTATCCCTGACACTGTCACCTAAATCTCTTCATTCCATGACACCCTATTCCATTCACCCTGTCACGCATAGTTCGCTCGAACTACCTACCTAATCGTCGAACAGTATCAAATTTATTGGAAATCCATTCGAAAGCCTAACTCCGGTGCTCTTCCTCAACACCGCCTGACTTCAACTGTCTGCCACTCTGACAGCCCATAATAACATCACCAACAGCGATCTGACGACGGCAACTGAGTAACTGACGACGACGACGACGACGACAAAAGTGCGCAAAAAGTGTGACACCCATTCGAAAGCGCAAAACTGCTGAAATGCAAAGTTTATTACCCCGATACAGTTGTCAATATAACAGCAACATTATTTGCGGCTCCGTCGCCATGGCATTGTTCCAGCAACGAACCCATCCACTCGCCTGGCATAAATTAGATTCTGCTTAGAAAAAAATCCAAAAAAAACTATTCACCGGCCCCGGAATTTCTTCGAACCGATGCCAGCGCGTTAGCCGGCGAATAGACGAACTGCCGGCCAGCTGTCACTGTTTGTATTTCATCATTACAACGCACAACTCATGCCCTCTCGCTCGGTGACTGACACCACCATTCGGAATACGCTCCACATATTGGCCAGCGACAACAGCCATGATAACGTGTGTGTGCTGTGCGCACATCCATCCATCCCATTCCCATCACCCTCATCGAGCCGCATCAACATCATCATCGTCGTCGCCGTCGTGCTGTTGTCGTTTCACATCTCTCGCTCTCGGCCGAAGTGGTTCATGCGTCGACGTCGACTTGTGTCGTGTGCACTGGTGTGGTGGAGTGGTGTGGACTCATCTGCGGAGCTGCCCAGTTTTCAATATGGCCTGACATGTGATTGGCCCTCAGACAGTGACAGGAGGCGGTGCTAGGGTTATTTTTGGGCAGCCAAACTGGAGTGGCTGCAGTGCCGCAGCAGTATGCTGTGCACAGTGAGTGCGAGTGCGACACGTGGTGGGGTGGTCGGCGGCTCCGATGGTAAAGATGGATTTGATATTCAAAATAATTACGATACGACAATTGGGATTTTTTATCGCAATCGAGTTGCATTGCATACTGCCAAGGTCATCGCATCGGTTCAGAGATTTTTTTGGATGCTGGTTAAGGTAACAGGTGCAATTGCGGGGGAGCAATGTGAATGGAAATTAGGCGGATTTAGGATGTCAAATGTATGATGTGTGAGGCCAAAAGCCCCCCAAACAGAAATCGCGACTGCGTGACATTAGATGCGCTGTGGACACTTGAGTGTGGATTCAATTCTAAATTGTTGAAGAACCTTATAAATGCCTTATGCCGACTAAAGGATGAACGAAAGTAGATGAAGGGCGTTACTGATAATCATTTTTAACCCCACACTGAATATTTTGTAAGTCGCAATATGCAATTTTGCGTGGAAAATTTCGCCAATGTGAGTTAGAAAAATTTAGCCTCGACACTCAAACTGATTATTAGTATCACGAAAAATCAACGGCGAATAGAGATAAAAAGAGATAAGTCCTTGCAAGAGAGAAATTTATAAACTAAAAGATCGCTATTAGGAGCCACGGTAGATTGTCGACTTTTTGGGCTGCCTAAAGATGAATAAAAATTACATTTAAATTTAAAAAGTCTCATAGGTACTCTTCTGCTGAGGCTTAGAGCTGGAGGAAGGCAGAGGTACCTACCCCACTTTCTTTGTAAATCGATCTGCCCTTGACTCTCTCAGGACGGCTTATACAGGAAAATATTTATTCATCAGTGTCCGCCGATAACAATAATAGCTTTTTCGATATACTTCGGCGCAAATAATTTGCATGGGTAGTCAGCAACGAATGTGGTATACATCAATCTACCCAAATACTCCAGTGTTTTTCTGATGGGCCGATCTGTAGTGTAACTTATTTCCCTAACCGAGAGCCACTATGTTATTATTGGTGACTTGCTGATTCCTTTGGTATGATTTCTTATTTTTTTCTTTTTGTTTAAAATTTTTATATAATCAGGTATTTTATTTTTTTAATTTTATTGAGGTAAATGAAGAGACATTTTATCGTATCCTCATCGATAAATTAATCCGTTCGATTGTTAATAACAATGCGTAAATTCGCCTCTTGTCAAGTTGTTTAAGCTTTTATGCTAATTTTTTGTAATTATTGTTATAATAAAAAGAAATTATCGGTTGTGAAATAAATTATAATCTACTAAATACCCACTGACACAAAAAAAAAAAATATTAACTAACTCAACGAAACCGTTGGCAACAAAATGCCGAACAGTCTGCAAACGATTTCAGTCCATTCCCGTACTTATTCTTTCAATGTATGCCAAAATCTTTTAGACCTATGTATAAGTGCGGGGAATATCCTGACCACGAGGCAATGCGCCATACTAATAACAAATTTTAGTCTCGACTTTCAAATTACGGAAGTTCACAATTGCGAAATTTGTTTGGATAGCCACTGTGAACTATTAAAATTGAGAGTGGAAACTTCAAGTGTTTATTGGTAACCCCCAATGTATTTAAAAATTGAGGAACACTTTGAACGCCGAGATTGCAAAGCGTTCAGCTATGTTCTTAGGCACTTTAAATATTCCCTTTTCCTGGGAAGGTTAACTATGGTCTTAAATGTATGCAAACGTACTGCCGGCACCAGTGTCATAGGAATCACTAACCTGGGCTACTTCAAGGGTTGGCGACTGCACGACTTAACGGAAGTAGGTACTGATGAGTTGGCAGCACTACGAAATGTGTTTTTAAAAGGTACAGAACTTTAAGTTGGCAGCACTATTTTAACTGGCGGCCATTTCAACATGAATAGACTAACGCCGGAGCAACGCTCTCAAATTGTGCGAATTTATTTCGAAAATCATGTTTCTCTTCGAAATACGTATCGCGCACTACGTCCATTTTCCGGTCAACATAATCGTCCATCAGAGCAATTAATTCGATTAACTATGGAACGTTTTCGCAGCACGTTTTCTCTAAATGATAATTCGCATCCACAGAGCCGTCGTCCAGTGCGTACAGAGAAGAAGTCATTGCTGCTGTAGTGCGTTCTTTAAAAACGATGCTGGCCAGAACGTTACAGTCAGTGGTGACCGCTATAGAGCCATGATTACTGACTTTTTCGTTCATCAATTGAGCAACCATGATGTGCAGGAGCTGTGGATTCAACAAGACGGCACTACATATCACACAGCTCGTGCCACAATTGATTTATTGAAGGAAACGTTTGGTAACCGACTAGTTTCACGTTGCGGACCCGTGTATTGGCCTCCAAGATCGTGCGCGATGTAACGGCGCTTGACTTATTTCTGTGGGGATATGTGAAGTCGCTAGTCTACGCCGATTAGTCCGAAACGATTGAACACTTGGAGGACTACATTCGCCGCGTTATTGGCCATAAATGTTGGAAAAGAGTCATCGAAAATTGGACCTCCAGATTAGACTACGTCCGAGCCAGCCGTGGCGGTCATATGTCAGAAATCATATTTAAATTATGATGCCAGAAGATTATGTTTCGAATAAAGTAAATTTCATGTCAATTTAAAAAAATCATCTTTGTTTTATTACATTTCAAAGTTTTATACCTCTAAAAAAACACCCTTTAGAAAAAACATAATTTGACTCTAAATTCCACTTAGCATTTCATAATGAAAAAAATAAAACAAAAGTCAACTTCTGCCAGCTATTGTGACTCAATTTTGTTGTTTCACCAGAGGCAAGCTCCCAGTTGACGTTGATGTGAACCAAATAAGCAAAAACTGTTATGATTTGACAGATAAAACAAGGGAAAATTCGGAAAAAGTAAAAATGCCCATAGTTTGTTATTTATTTGACAAATGCGATAGATTTGACTTCACCTAACTGTTTCCTAACGGAGCTGGAATCTCGACGATAAATTCACACCCAACAGCAAATAGTTTTCTTTTGACGTTTCAATCAGCTATCAGACACTTAGGACACTTTTTCCAAGAAGTATGACAAGACTCTGTGGAGGTTTTGCACATGACCGACAAGTCAGGAGGTACTTAGCACATCGTACTGTGCGAAATCGCTAGTTCGCAGACAATCCTGTCAAATTAGTCTGTGGCAGATATGTTACATAAGATACAGGGAGACCTTTGAAAACCCCACAGATAAATGTGTGCTGCAGTCAAATTCGAATCGCTTGGTCTCGGAGCACAGTCTTAAATAATTTCAATCTATTCGAAAAGTTAAGTTGTAGCACCATTGTCCATAATCGCTCGATTTCCCAAGCCAGTCTAGTCTACGACTTGGACTGCTTCCTCATCTTAATCTAGATCATAGAGTTGTTCGAAGAAGATTTTGAAGTATTGTATTGCAGACTTTTCTTAAAGCTGTAAACAAAAGTCAATAATTTTCGTCTTTGGCCAGTTTTCCACTATACCTACGACTGACTTCTACAGCCTGATGACAGACTAAGGTTCTAATCACCCGCACTGTATTGACTTGAAAAGCGTTCTTTAAATGCAGGTAAAAGCCTTTCTATCTACATTCGCCGACCTTTCGGGCTTGGACGATTTTTCTATCGATGCTAATCGCGTTTTACTCACAACTGGAGGCGTCGGGCCCTTGTTTGAACCCTACGCCTGCAGGCCGAATATTTCTCAACCCAATTGCGGTATCTGAGAGCTGCCCATAGAAAGTCTATCAACCGCCATCTTTTTTTCAGCAACCACATGCCAGTTTCGAAAATATTTTTACCACCATCAGGGGACAAACTACTGCATCCGTGAGCGAGGAGCGTTCTCTGAATTATGTGGATTCAAGCAGAAACCCAAGTTCAGCCACCCAGTACTCGTTCACGGATGCAGTAATCCGGCCGTAGCTCAGATCTTTGGCAATCGAGAAATTTGGTCACAAACACAGTTTGCACTTCAACTCTTTTGTTTCTAGGAAATCGAAAGAAATCGGATCTTTGGTCATAAAACGAATTATAGTTGCTTGGGTGGACAGCTTTTGTGGCTAGGTCTGCCCCAAAAGTACTAACTATGGTACGGCCTGGGTGGTATGTTGAAATAATATTCCCTGCTGAATCTGAAGCAATCACAAGAGAGAAATATGATAAAAATTGAGTATGAGACATAAAGCCAGCACTGGCAGTACTTTTTTCAACATTTTGACCAAAGACCTACTTTACTTTTTGAAAATGCTTCACTTCCTGCAGCAGTGATCAGTGTGCTGGCTTTTGAGTGTGGGATTTAAAGTTCGACTGTCGAAAAACTCCTTCAGTTGTTTACTTCTCTCCAAGCCAACTCTCGCAAAAGGCTAACAAAATTTAAGTTGCCCTGACTGTCCCTTCAATTCCTCAACCAACCATTTTCTTATGCTATCAAAACTAGCTACAAAAACAGCAGTCGATTTAAGAAAAAAAACACTAAACTTCGTCCCTTAAAGGACCCCCAAGTAGCCTCATCATGCAAATCACACAATCTTCGCTGGCAAATTAAGTTCAACTCTGAGCGATTGCCCATAAATTGGAATTATACGCGTCCCAGAAGGAAAACCTTATGCACTCCTCCTCTGCGGCATCGGGACATTGTTATTATAATAATTATTAACCCCCTTGGTTATGGCCACATAATAAGATGAGATTTGCACGGAGCTGGAGCTCGTCTCGATATGTGCACACATTGCACACACCTCGCACTGCAAAGGGCCCCACGTTCGGACTCAGTACCCGATGCCCTTTCCATGGACCAGGGGACAAACAAAGACGACGACAAATTTATTTCGAATTCGCAATTAAATTCGCTGCAGGCGATTTTTATGTAATTTTTATGGATTGACTCTGGGATGGAGCGCGCCCGCGTCGACGCATCCACCAATCCCATCGTACGACTGAAGCATGAGAAGGAGCTACGGTCCGATTTGGAATGATGATTAATGCAGCAGAAATTGGTCGCGCGAGCATATCTCATTATAATGTGATCATGTCTGCTCCTGAGGTCGGTTAGGGATTTTCGTCCTCCTTTTGGAATTGGATTTTTATTAAAAAAAAAAAAGAAAGAATAAAAAGCAAAAACCTGCGATACCGAGCGTGAGTCCTCACCAATCCACGACGTAGCATGACTTGAGGATTTCAAGCGCAGACTCGTGCGATGCAATGGCATGAGGAATGCACCATCATGTGGAATGGGAGCAGTATGATTTGTGCTGGTTTAATCTAAACGATCGCACAATCCAATTGAAAAAGTTCAGCTGCGGCAGATTGTCACCGGGAGGTGGATGGGGACTTAATCACTATCAACTCATAGCTGGGATTGCCTATAAAGTGCACCGGGGTACACTTCTTTTGAATGAACCTGCCAATCGAGTCACGATTTCGCTTTCCGCCGATATGAAATGTCCTTAACATTGTTGTACTGTCGTAGGGCAATCAAAGGGCATAGCTATTAAGCCACTAAGGCAGGTCGCAGGTGATCTATGGCTGTGAATGTACTACGCTTTGTGTCGTTGACTGTCCCCATTGTGCATATATCGACACGCATCGGAGATTATGATTCTAAATTTGGCTCGACTGTCTATTAGTGTATTTAAAGTATTCCTGGCACACAGAAGCTTAAGGTGCTGAACAAATTTAAATAATTCCTCGAAACATGTGTCATCAACTGCGCCGAGGGTCCGAGTTTCTATGGAGTTAACAGCGAAGTAAATTCTTCAAAATAATCCTCGGTATCCATTATATCTACGTTTAAAGCATTTTGCCTTGTTTCAAGTTTGTAACAAAAGCTAGCAGTCATAGTCCTGAATGGCAGACGTCTTATGTGAGCTACTTTGTTTGTATAATATTTGTTTGTATATGCAGCATCTCGAATAATAAAGATCTATGGTTTCTATGGTTTTCCGACTCCTTTGATGTGCGTCAAAGGGTGACACAAGAAGATGTCTTGTCACCAATTCTGGTTTTGCTGGCAATTGACGATGTCATTACTGCCCCGGTGGGTGAAACTGAAAGAGATGGTAGCCAATGGAGTCTGTTTGACAAACTTGGCCACATGGACTGTGCTGACGATATATGTCTCATGGCAAACACCACCAAATAGTGGCTTAAGAATCAACGCAAATAAGACAAAAATAATGACTTAATTACTTACTTAAGGTGGCGCTACAGTCCGGGGTGGACCTGGGCCTCAACCAACAAGCGTCTCCAGCCAGCGCGATCTTTAGCTAGCTGTCTCCAGTTTCGCACGCTAAGTTGGTTAAGGTCCCCTTCCACTTGCGTGCGCCACCTGAGTCGCGGTCTTCCTCTACTGCGCCTTCCCTCGGGTATGGATTCGAAGATCTTCCGGGCCGGAGGATTCGTGTCCATTCGCTCTACATGACCCTCTACATGACCCTCAGTCGTTGGACCTTCACTCTTTTGACTAGGTCGATGTCGCTGTACAGCCCGTACAGTTCGTCGTTAAATCACCGTCAATGCAGACGGGACCAAAAATAGCACGAAGAATTTTTCTCTCGAAGCAACCAAGCGTAACCTCATCCGGTTTTGATAGAGTCCATATGCCTCTGCGCCATATAGCAGAACTGGGATGGTGAGCTTCTTATAAAGGGTCACTTTAGTTATTCGAGAGAGGGCTTTGCTACTCAATTGCCTTCTTAGCCCAAAGAAACAGCGATTGGCAAGAGTAATTCTACGTTTAACCTCAGCGCTGGTGTCATTGTCTGAGTTCATAGCGGAGCCTAGGTAGACAAAGTCCTTAACCACCTCAAAGTTATATCTGTCTATTGTGACGTTCTGTCCGAGCCGTCGGTGTTGGGTGTCCTTTTTAGCTGACAGCATATACTTCGTCTTGCCCTCATTAACCGCCAAACCCATCTTCGCCGCCTCAGTCTCAATACTCACAAACGCGCCATTAACATCACGCTGCGTTCTGCCAATTATGTCAATGTCATCGGCGTATGCGAGTAATTGGACGGACTTTTGACAGATAGTGTCTCTGTTGTTGGCGTTTGAGTTTTGCACTATTCTTTCAAGAACGATGTTGAAGAAGTCACATGACAGCGCATCGCCTTGTCTAAATCCTTTTTTGACATCGAAGGTCTCGGTAAGTTCTTTACCGACCTTGATGGAGCAGCGTGCATTCTCCATCGTCATCCTGCACAAACGGACGAGTTTGGCAGGGATGCCAAAACTAGACATTGCTCTATATAGTTCGTCCCTATAAATGCTGTCATAGGCGGCCTTAAAGTCGATGAAAAGGTGGTGGGTATCGATTTGAAGTTCCTGGGTTTTCTCCAAGATCTGCCGCAGTGTGAATATTTGGTCTATGGTGGACTTTCCTGGCCTGAAGCCACACCGATATGGACCAATCAGGTTGTTTACGAAAGGCTTCAGGCGTTCACACAAAACGGGAGATAAGATCTTGTAGGCAATGTTTAGAAGACTGATACCTCTGTAATTGGCGCAGTTCAGAGGGTCTCCTTTCTTGAGGATCGGGAAAACAATGCTGAGGTTCCATTCATCGGGCATACTTTCCTCCGACCATATTAAATAATAATGACACCCATAATAATAATGACCCATAGAGGAGGTCACGCCGTTTAACTATCTGGGCAGTTTCATAGCACTCGATGGCGGAACGGACCTGGATGTTAACAATAGAATACACAAAGCCCGTAGTGCGTTTGTAATCCTTTCTGCTGTGTGGAACTCCAGCAAAATATCGCTACTCACAAAGTTGAGACTCTGAGAAACATGGAAATGCTCTGCAAACATCTGGAGCAGGCTGCAAGCCTTCGTTAGCCGTTGTCTGCGGTACATTCTGAAGATCCGGAGGCCGCAGACCGTATCGAACGATGAACTATGGAATTGGACCGGACAGAAGAAATTGGATGCCGACATAGTTCAACGGAAGAGGCGTTGGATTGGACATACTCTGAGGAAACCTAACGACAATGTAGCGAAACAATCCTTCGAATGGAATCCTCAGGGTAATAGACGCGTTGGAAGATCAAAAACAACTTGGAGGTCATCTGTCTTTAAGGAAGCTCTGTCCCAAGGTATTCAATCGTGGTCACAGCTAAGGCCAGTTGCGGCGAATCGGGACAGAGGGAAGGATCTTGTTGCTGCCCTATGCTCCAGGAGGAGTTGAAGCGCTGCTTGGCAGCCGGACAACATGTATTTGGTTTCTATGCAAAGTATCGAATGCATTGACAAAAGTTAAACTCTAAATTTAAATTTAAAATTTTATAAAATTTAGCAGATTCTATCAGCTGTATAAATGGGCTTGGTAAATAAAGGACTGATTTTCGCTCGTTGGTAGCACGCACCCTACAAGACGTCACCACATCACCTAAATAGTATAGGCGGAATTTCTAACTGATTTTTTAGAAGGTTACCAATTATACCTAATACCCAAAAGCGCCCAGTTGAAGCGTTCTTAACTCGCCTTTCCTTAGAGAACTTATTTGAGTATTAGCAGGATTTTTTCGTAAGCTTTGATAAGTTCTCGAGCAAATTTCAGAACTCATGCGACCTCTCAAAACTCTCAAAATTGACTTTTTTCCAATTTTGTTTTATAGTAAACTGACAGAGACTGGCTTTGTTCGATTTAGAAGAATATTCTGCAAATATGAGCGGTCCTAGGTGTATGTAATAAAATAGTTCCTCTTTTAACGCACAAATAAATGTGGTTACCCAAAAGAATTTTCTGGGCTCTACCTGCAACTTGATTCCATTAAATCGGACCTCAAAGATTCTTCCAAATGTCTTCTGGGCCAAAAATATATAGCTATTAAGAATCCTTAATCCATTTGAGATTTTCTCTTTCCGTTGTTTCCTCAAAATAAAGTGTTTATTTCGGGAAAATATAATATTTAAGAATTAATTAGTAGGTATCAGCTAAAGGAAAGGCATCCTTGACATAATCTTTTACAGGCTTTGTAATTAGTCAGTCGCAGCAATAATTTCCCCTGAGCACAAATCAGACTGCAAGGAACGAAAAAGGTTGCCTATGATGATGAAGGTCCGAACGGAGTAACTGGATGTTGGACTGGACTGAGAGCTCCCAGTTGAAGATGCAGCTCGCCTGATGCGCCCTTTAATTCTGAACGTTGGACCTCTGCAAACCGCCCAGTATCCCCATCCCCACCGACTTGCTTCCGATCGAAACGTCACCCTTCGATCTGATTAACTCGTCATCGGGTCATTGCTTCCAAACCATGAGAAAATGTTGTCCACATCAGACATGCTCGATTCCCACAGTCCATACATGCCAAGATTTCCTAGCTGCGCCATTGTATTTCGGTAATTTATGCGCCGCTGTGCCATTCCCACAATTAGTCCCCAAAAAGAATCGCGATGCAATCTTCGGCATCTGTCCGAAATCCTTTGCAGGCCCATTAGAGAGCCAAACAGTCCCATATGCTCGTAGCTTTAACATAACATGCGCCTCTGTTCATCCAGTCCGAACATTGATTAATGTCTTGTTCCATATTTCCAGTCTAATTACTGCGGAAAATAATTTAAGAACAATGCTCCGGCATCATGATCGCCTCGCAGCGATAACGACTTCCCCAAGCGCGCTCTCTCTCTCTCTCTCCTCTCTCTCTCTCTCTGTGCGTTGGCCAATCCACAGAACAGAGTTGTTATCTGCGATGACGTCGCCGTCGTCGTTGTTTGCATGTTTTTCCACCAACAGCCAGCAGGATGCTATGCATCAAGGGCTCCCAGGAATTTCGAGACCGCCACAGCCAACAGACGCTTGTCAATTTTGACATCAGAACAAACGGTCGAAACACACAAACAAAAAGAAAACAACAAAAATAAGATGGCTTCCATCAGCGGTACCGCATCAATGACACTCGCATTTTGCCAATTGTCCGCCATAGAAAGGTGGATACAAATACGGAGGCTGCCGCAAAAATCACCGGCGCAACATCAAAGTCAGGCCAAACATGTAACGAGCTATAAAACATTAAGCTATATAATACCTGGCCAAAGGATTTCACAAGATGCACCGCTCTGAGGCGGTGCGCAGTAGCATGCAGCAGCAGCAGTAGCCCTTATTCGGATCACAGAGCGCGCGCTTGATCAGATCGCGCCCTGGCTGCGGCTACCGTCATCTCCCATGACATAGAAGCGAAGGAAAAACCATGGAATTCATACAAGCCAACCAACCCGATCGCCCGACCGACCGACATACCGGCCAGCCAGTCGACCAAACAGCACCAGCAGCAGCAGCACAATTGAATTTTATCAACAATCAACAAATTTTCATACAATTAAGCGCGGCCGGCGGTGGCCCAGCTCCGACCAGAGAGCAGGTCCGTTTGGTTGGCTGGCCGGGCCGGGCATGTTTAGATTGACTGACAAAGCTGCAGGGAGCGGACAGAAAAACTCTGCAGCTCGCCATATGCAGATATACGTGCTCTGCTCATTCAGTTGTGGCACTGCACCAAAACCGAGTTTGATTTCTTTTTCCCCCTTTTCGCTGTTGGCGAGGATGAAACAATGGCCGGTGGATGATGGCGGTTCTTTGGCGAAATTGATGGGTAATAAGTATACGCGGCGGCTACCGCATTTCCTTCTGCAACTCCAGCTCCAACTGCATACATATCGAGGAGCGTTGCGGAGCGCGCATAAATTATTTCGACTGCGGGCAATTGTGCCTCCCTGGGCGGAGTCGCGGAGTTTTATCCGCTGGCCGGTGCTGCGCTGCATCCCGTCCGCCGTCGTATTGCAATAAAAATCGTTTAGCATCAATCAAAAGATGGACCAGCACACATCCAATCTCAGCGATACCGCTCGACGACAGTGTTCGATCGCAGATCGTGGCTGGCTGAATTCCGAAATCTCGTTGATGAAGATTTATGGCCACTCCATTGTGGATCACACAATGAACCATTTATTCGTGTGTCGATGCCTTGGTGTATATATGTACAAATGAAAGCCGCCCCGATGCGGTGCCGCGGTGCTGCATGCCCGTTGTGCTGACGAATCACAGAACGGTTTCGCCTGGATCCCTGGATCCCGATCCAGAGAAAATGGCTGCGCTACTGCTGTGGCAGTGCACTTTGATTTCTCGTTCCGTTGTCTCGGCCAGGGCCACTCGCTGGGTGCAATAAACAATTCCGAGGGATGGAATAAATTATTTTCCATTTCCATGGACGAGTTGAGTTCGCGTTCACAGTTGATCTGCTGGTATAAGTGACTGCAGATACTGAATCTCCAATTGGATGGCTAATTAATTTTTACAGGTAGACCTCAATTTGTACTTTTCGCGAAAGGAATTAGTTTTCCTTTTCCGCATCGGTGGGGAAGTCGATTTCATGGAGCGATATGCAGCCACTTGGAGTTGGATCTGGTTTGCACTTTTGCAGAGGAGGGGAAGACAATGGACTTTCGGTTGAGTTCGTATTTCAACTTGAAGGGGTGCCGCTGTCATTGTTTGTCGTAGACTTGGACAAATCAACTAGCGTTCCTGTGCTGACTTTGCTCTTTTTAGTCTTAATGGTCGGGATCATATTTTGAATTCCTTGCAGGGCATATACAGATACACCTATTGCTTGTAATGCAACCATGAATGTCACTGACTATGGCCTCTTCCCTGGAATTTGGCGAATGAAAATATCTACGAACCATTTCCGACCCAGGAGTGCTGAATACCCGTCATTTAGACTTCTCTGTGGAAGGTAAGGAATTGAAAGGTTACTTCAAAGGAAGCCAGCTCTATTTTGTCTTCTTTGGTAGGACTAAACGAAGTCACAAGCAATTTAAGTTCCTGACCATTTTCGGTTTGAGTCAAATTTTGAGGCCGCAGACTTCTATTGCAGCGGATGTAATAATATTTGAATAAACTTCTGCATTCAAGTCTGCGCAACAATTTACGTTATTGTTTAAATTTACTCTATGGAATTTAAGAATACAAAAACCAATATCCAGGCAGCTTTCCGCAAGATCCCAGGCTTTGAAGGCTGTTTTCTCCTTTTTTATGAGCAAAAGCTTTAGTCCTTGATCGTGATTCCCGATTTTCGGATGGTGGGCGGCGCCATCCAAAGAGTCGGTTGCGTCATTTCTTCTGCGGGATCAGAAAATAAGATTTCGATGTGCATTCAAATGTAATCAAGAAAAAAAAATCTTTTTATACAAAATTGTTAAATTTGAAAACTTAAAAAAAGTTTTAAGCTTAAAGTTCACTCTAAACTATGATGAAGCACTTTTTTAGATTCTTTCTTTTTCATTAACACATAAATTATATATATATTGTAATTTCCTTAGTGTATCTATTTCTATTTTGTTACGTTTTTGCGTTATATATATATTTTTTTCAAATGTGTAAAGATCTTCCTTGCCTCTGAGATTTACAAAATTATTCATATTTAACCAATACACTGATTGTCACCCCACATCAGTTATCACTTGAATTTTTAAATCTTTGATGTGTCATTCACCACTAACTTTTTAGTTAAAGAATGATTACTATTATTCTATTCCATTCTTTAATGAATATTGTTACTAGTTTAAGTATGTAATGAATAAAATCAATTATCTATCTATTTATTATCTAATTTCTTGCTTTAACTATTATTTTTAGCAAGAACTGGTTAAGTTTTCAAGAATCAAGTATTCCGCGTAAGAATAATAAACAGGGTGGCTCAAATGTAATCATGCAATTTTGTCTTTGAATTAGGCTTTTACTAAATAAAAAAAAAGATTTTGAGTGATGGAAATCTTTATTTGGACAATTTTTTCTGTTAGGTGGAAAAGATGATATCCGTCAAGTGGCTGCCGATTGTGAAGACAAAATAGAACTGGCTTCCATTGAAGTAACCTTTCAATTCCTTACCTTCCACAGAGAAGTCTAAATGACGGGTATTCAGCACTCTTGAGTCGGAAATGATTCGTAGATATTCATTTGATATACATTTGTGCCTGTTATCATAACTTTCCGCAAGAACTCCGGCGATAACTGTTCGCATTCCTGTCGAATATTCTCCTTAAGGGCTGCGATTGTCTGTGGCTTGTTGCCATAAACCCGTGACTTCAAGTAGCCTCAAAGAAAGAAGTCTGGGATGGTTAAATCGGCCGATCTTGCTGGCCAAAACGGGAGATAATGAGACCAGGAAACGCTGCCTTCACAACATCCATTGCGGCTCGTGCTGTGTGCGTGCGGTTGCACCGTCTTGTTGAAAGTAAATTTTCGACCAAGCCCCACTCATCCAATTCCGGCAGTAAGGAGTCCAATAACAGTAACAGTGACCGTATTGCCGATGGCGTCCTCAAAAGAGTCCGGCCCAATCACACCTCCCGCGTGAACGCCTCACCACACAGTGACTTTGAGTGGAGGAAATGGCTGCGCATCTCACACGGATTTCCAGTGCCTCAGAAACGAAGAGTTTGCTTGTAAACGCTTAAGTGGAAATGAGCCTCATCGCTTATGTTGATTTTCGACACAAGATCGTCCTCGTCGTTGAGAGTATTATTCCACGCACTTGCGGTGTATAGTGCATCTTCCAATACATAATTGTAAACAATTTCATTCTTAAGTCAAAAAATTAATATTTGGGTTTCGAATTGTTTGAGATGAAATCCGATGATTTAAAAACTGCTTAGCTGAGAAGATATGCATATCTTTCGAGGATACTACGTTCTCCTTGAGCTAAGATAGGGCTTCTTTAAAAGGGTAGTTTGTGACAACGTCAGTGTCGAATGAGAAGAAGAAAAACCCCAGTGACAGCTAAGAAACTTGTAGGAAAACAAAAAAGATCTTAAATGGCTGTGCCATAATTGTGTTGAAAAAAATACAGAAAAGTGTATAATAAAGTGCATAAAACAAGATAAAAACATTGGGTCGTATGAATAATATCTAACATTTGCCTTGAGCAAGAGGTTGCAACAAAGTAAGAGCCCATAGCAATTGCCTTGAATCGGTATGAATAAAAATCTACTTTGCTAAAGTAAGTTCGAAAATTCGAACATAACATTTACTGCGCTGTGTGAACGCACGACTTTTGTGCAAATTGAAATGAAAAAAAAATAAATTAATATTAATGCAATCTATAGAATTAATTGCACCGGGAATCATGATTTTTGATTGCCAAATAGCTTGTTGATGCTTCATTTCTTCTTCAGGTGCCGGTAATTGTATTCGATTTTGTTGGAAATATTTATTTTTTAGCACACCAGACAATTAGTTAAGGAAGAACTATGAATCACCGAGAGGTTTTTGAACTGTCAACCTAAAAGCCCGAATCTCCGCTATATACCTACCTTACAAATGATTCTGTCTAAACATTTCCAGCTTTTTCCGTACGTGTTTTTTTTGTTGGTTTTCCGTACAAACAGAATTGAACTTAACTATTTATATAAAAAAACAATGATAATTCCCTATTCTTAGATTGTTTTATGTTATAAATGTGCGTATAAAATATTTAGCTAAAGGTCTGATTCAACTAAATAGCAGACTCAGAATTTGCATAGCATTTGCTTTGTCTGATAAGTTGTATTCATAGCGATCTGAGTAAAAGGCCGTTTTTCGAACATGTCAAAAGTTGGATCTACGAAACGTAGCAAATGCTTCGATTTTGACTTTTTTTTTTTCATTTTAAAATTCATTTGTATTCAATTCTTTTTTTAAACTTACATACTAGACCAAAACGATTAAATCTAATTTTAAACTAACATTTATCTTATTCTAGCTTACTAGCTCTTAGTGAGCACTCTAAACTTAACAATATCCTTAAAATTATTGTCTTTCGGCCTTAAATCTATCAATCTATAATTTGTTTTGTTTTTTAATTTCCAAGAAACTTTAGAAAACTTGAATTCTTTATTATTTGTTTTATTTAAATACTACTTAGAACTACCTAGGCTACTTAACCTAAATTACATATAATCAGGGTGGTGAGCAATCCCTCCCAAAGATCCCCTACTCTAAACCTAAATCTACTAACTTAGTAGATTTTGACATTTCTCTTGAGTAAAAGCAATTGCTACGTTTTATTCATACGACCCATTGTAGAATTGAAAAGTTATGTTTATGACACGTATTTGGTCACAGCAAAGAAGTTAAAGTAATGAGAATTGTGCGCTTTTTAACAATATTAAGTCTATTCGTTTTTTTTTTTTTTTTGACGTTTGAACCAAAAAGATAGCCCATCTGTGAAAAGATGGGCTTCGCGAAACACTCTATCGGCATAAGTTTTGCCTGGAAAACGCTACAGTTATTTAAGAGAGGCTGATTTTAGGTTTAACAAGAGAAAACACCTGCACCTACACCCAGTGATAACAGTTTGCATTATATTTTTTTTTTACAGATTTTTGAACTCCAAAATTTGTACAAGACTTTTGTACCTCTAGTTCATCGAATTTCAAGACTTTTGTTATCAATAATTTTCAAAATCTAACAAATTAAAACAACGTTTCCTATCGAAGAAACCCGTTTTATATGAATTCCATTAGGTACCTACTGTGTGTAATGTAAGTCGAACAGTGTCCATGTACAGCTTCTGTTTCACTAACCTTTCCATCAACTCCAAAGTAAGGAAACATTTTGTCGTATGGAAGTGATAAATCAACATTTCCGATGTACTCAACTGAACTCGATGGCACCAATACATACACCATACGTGTAACAGTTACAGTATTAAATGTTTTGTTTATGTGTATTAAATATTAATTATTGAGCTTTAACAATAAATACTTTTAGTTCCGTCTTTATATGACAAACTTCTTATAACAAATTTTAGTCTCGACTTTAAATTTATGGAAGCTCACAATTGATAAATTTGTAGGGAAAATATCGCCACAGTGAACTATGAAAATTTAAAGTCGGGACAAAAAATGTATATTGGTAAAGCCCATTGTATTTAAAATCTGGCTTTTTATATTTTGATAAAGTCTTGAAAAAATTTATTTTGTGTTTAGGAAAAACTAGATTTTCAGATTTTTTATCGTGGACTCCACCGTCGGCTTTTGACGTCTGAATAAAAGTGAAGCGAATAATCTTCCGGCAAAAACTCTACCTCCCTAATCACCTGGAGGGGACGGTTACCTGAAAGTTTTCATCGTAGCTTAACTTGGAAGTAGTGTTTGGATGTTTTCCGACGCAATTTCGTTGTTGTTTAAAATGGAGGCATTTCCAAATTCTTTACTAGACCATACCACTGTGGTATTCCTTTAAAACGAACGGCAACACTGGGAACAAATTTGTCTAACAAAAATGTCAAGGAATGGCCAATGAAACAAATTGTAGGTATAGCTCTGCAGATGGCGTCATGCGAAGAGCTCCACTTATCCACAAACAAGCTGTTTTCAAATTTATTGAACAAATTTGTTATATTATTCGATATTCATTTTTTACCAATAGCTTTTCTACAAAAGACATCGCCAGCGTTGCATTTTTGACTTAAATGTTGAATTTCCAACTCAATTTCCTGTCTAAAAAAAACCCCAGACAGTTTGCTTTCTCAAATTTGTACCACTTAGAGTGAGGGTTGTCAACTAGGTGTTTGACATTGGTTGTTTTCCAGATATTTATGTAGTCACATCATCCGCATAGGCGATCACCGTGAGCTCGTCTACTTCCAGGAGTATAACGACATTATTAACTACCGCAAAATGGGGGATAGGACGCCACTTTGTGCCACTGACAGATCTTCTAACAGATAAATCACCCAGCCTTTTGTTTGTAATCGGACTGTTAAGCAGTAGAATATTTGAATCGCAAAGTGTGGCTCAATAGTTCTATTTGTTTAGAAAGAAAAAACTAAAAGAAGCAAAAAATGACTTAATTTGTAACAACAACTTAAAACATACCACAAAGTGTCTGCGCGCAGTCCTCTCTCATAGTATTGTGATCTTCTATTTTTTTGTATTAAAAAAGAAAAACCCTGAATCAAATAAATTAACAAATTTCAAAAGTGGCAACATTTTTTTATTTTTTACTGGACACATGTTAAACACCAAAGAAAACAAAGTCTCATAAGATAAAATATAAAAGGGAGCTACTCCACATGTTACCTTCTCGTGGACGGAAAATAACTGTTTTATTATGGATGGCGCACGTCGGGCGCTTTCGCGTTAAAGTGTTTTCGAAAATCACTCGTTCTTTTCACAAATTTGGATGAGACTTAAACGCGAACTATATGTGTGGTTTTTTTACCTTCGATTTCAGCACAGCAAAGTTCCCAGCAGCTGTTCAGAAAGCTGGCCTTATCGCTGGAAGGCTGGCAGCCTGTCCAAATGTTTCACTTCTAGACATCTTGTTGCGACAGCACGGCCAATCAAATCACAAGAGACAAAAGCAACCGCGGGGATGTTCGTTAAATGAAAATTGAGAACAATATAATCGTTTTTGTGGTTAATTACATTTTTTTAAAGTGTATTCATCGTGTTTGCTGAAAAGTTTATTTTTCGAAGGCTTTTTCCAACGACAACCAATTTGATAACTGACAGCAGATTTGCGCTTTTTTTCAACTACAACAAGCGTACATAATTTACCACACATGCGCCAAGCTGCTTGAAAAACTAGGCTAAAATTTGACATCCGACAGTCAACATGATCTGAAGTCTGTTAGATTCCGTTCTAATCGACCACGGAAACTTCTAAGGCCAAAGTCCTCCTGCTATAAAAAAAAAAAACATCTCCAACTTAGGAACATCTTCTTCTTCTCGCTTCAAAGAAGAACAATATTTATTTACTTGCTGGAGATTCTCTACCCGCACTATCTCCATTGCGTCCAGCGAACTTCATCACCATGTTCAACACGCAGAAATGCATGTTATGACAAAATCGACAACAACCCCAGTGGAATGTCGCCTCGTCCGTCCCGTATGTGTGGCACGGTGCTGTGCGCGCGATTACCTAGGAGACATCCTGTCCTGGCGTACAAGTACAGCGATTCCACACAGAAAGTACTGTTAATTAGTTCTGCTGGGAGGAATTAATTTATGACAGCTCAACACATGGTCAAACGCATGCAGCGCGCTGCTATAAACCTATGCAACAGCCAACCCAACAGATAGCAAAGCCACGCAAAATAAATTCCATTTGCAACAAGTTTCCGAACACGAACACAACATCTAGCCCCCAAGAGGCGCATAGACAGTGGTAGTGTGCATTGGATTCGAAATCTCTGAAATCGCAAGACTCGCTGTATAGACCAGACACAGGCGGGGAGGCAGCGCAGCACCAACTTAGAAATGCAGCTGAAGCTGAAACTGAAGCTAAAGCAATCAAATTGATACTCCGGATGGATTTGCTTGGGTTATTGCGACGATGACGATGTCGACTATAGCCACATAAATTTCCACAAACGTTCGTCTGTATAGTGGCGGCCAGGGACTGCAGAAGGATGGACGCCCTCTAGCGCCCGCTTTGGGAATAGGGTAATTTATGACCGTTCGTTGTCATAATTGCAGTCGCGGTTAGGCACTAATAGGATGTTAATATCACATTTGATTCGTGTAGCTTAGTCGCAGGGAGCGACTTGGGACTGCGTTACACGATTGCGACCGCAAGCGCGCCTGGTTGTTGGCGAGTGGGGCAGCTATTGATTTGTCAAGGTTCTCTCCCTCCGGTAGATTGGCGTCTTTAACCGACTTTGTCCGCCAGAATTGGTATTTATTTTGAATCAAACGAACGAAAATCATACTCCGAAAGACGGTTCTTGCTGTGATTATGATTGAAGTTTTTACGTGTGGTTCAGAACAAGACTATATGCTTCTCTTAAACGCAATCTGTGTACACAATAGTCCAAGTCGCGTAGAAGGGCCGTTTAAGAAGTGCGAATAGCTCATAAAATGTATACAAAAAAAACCATCGTTTACAGACATTTTACATGAAAATTCCCATTCTAAGAGCTTAAATTTCCCTTTTTCTTCTTATTTAAAAAAAAATACTGGGCAAAAGGACAAGAAGCCTATAAACCTGACCAAAATGCAGCGAGGTTAACTATGACGGCTTGGCCGTTGAGCTTTTCACAGCGAGAGGAGATGATTTGGGCAGGAGCATACATCAATTTTGGTCGGATAAATGTATGTCCCATGACTGCAGGCATCGTTTGTTTTCCTAGAGAATGTAGATCCCTTGATCGACACTAGCTGAAGAGGGAGCGTCTATCTTCTATCCAATTTTCACACTGCGCAGATCTTGGGAGAAATCAACAAGTCCAGATCGATGCTCAACTCCCGTTTGTTGATTTAAATGGCGCATATGACAGCTTAGATGAGTCATGTCTAGTTTTGGCATCTCTACTAAGCTCGTCCACTTGAGAGCTCTCGCTGCTACATAGAAATCGGTAAGAACACCACCAATCCAAGAAATACATCGTAGATTCGATTCCCTTTCACTCTGCCTTTCCATTCTGCTATCCATCGATTGAACTACATTATCCAAACCAATTTGACATTCAAGTTAACAGCTACTCCTGCACAGCTGGCTGCCAGTTTGGTTTGGCATCGAACGTACTTTCACAGGAATAAAGTATTTCATTGATATCCAAAACCGTTTTTGTTTTACCCTTTACTTCGTTGCAATATCCTTTTTGGTAGCCTTAATTTGTGAATGTTATTTTAAAATGCCCTTAAATAAGCAATCCATTACAAGATGTTTTCAAAATACAACATACCTACGTTGACATTGCGTTGTATGAATTTGGCGCACACTTTTGCATTCGGAAAAACAAACTGAAAGCTCCGTCACACTGAACGCGTTTTTAACGTCACAATACGATTTTTTTCCGCGGCGGTGGATAAGACTACTTGAACGCCACGTTGCAACCGCCGCGTTAGAGGACGTCAAACAGAATAGTAGCTGTCATCATTTTTGCAAAATGTCAATTAGCTCGGAAGAAGAATTATTATTTCTAATTGCCGCGCTACGTAATTCGCAAAAAATTAAAAATATTATAAATAAATATGGAAATAAATTAAATGATTCGTGAAAATCCTGTATTTTGCGTTACCTCTGTAGAAATTTAAAAAGTACCTAAAAATACAAAAAAATAAAAAATGCTTTCCGTCCTCATTCAACTCTTTTGAAATTGTTTCCGATATTTCTCCCTTTATAAAAATGTTTTTGAACATTTCATCACCCATATCGTATAAACAGTCAAAAAATATAATTTCGCACACATTATTTCAACGCGGCGGTGAATTTGACGCGACGTTAAAAACGCGCTCTGTCGGATAACAGGGAATATGTATTGCAGTAGATTACATTACAAC
The DNA here is from genome assembly GCA_963082955.1 of Cheilosia grossa. NCBI lineage: Eukaryota > Metazoa > Arthropoda > Insecta > Diptera > Syrphidae > Cheilosia > Cheilosia grossa. Next base: position 92,264,151 of record OY720144.1, read on the forward strand.
TACTTTAAAACGCGGCCATAAAACCGTGCTCTGTTTGACGGAGCTTTTACATGATCGCGTTTCAATTTCGAAATTACTTCTTTTTGTTTTTTTTTTTTTTAAAAAGTAACCAAATCTGGGGGGTTTTTCAGATTTATACGGGGAAAATATATTGAAGGTCTGGCAACGCTGTAATCATTATTTCATATATTTATTCATATATACATATTTACGTAAACATATACAATACATATATTCATATTTTCTCGTAAGTCATCGGGTTGCCTTTTGGGATTATTTTTAGCAACATGCTCATTCAACTTTATTGCGGAAATTATTATTATAAATTGGTCTTTGTTCGTTGATCCACCCCTAATAATGAATATTCCTTATTTAAAAACAAATAATCAAGCAATAAATTAGTTTTTACTTACATTTTATCAACCATTAAATTTAAAACCCAACATTTGATATGTGGATCTGAATTTAGCAACCCACATTTAAAAAAACTAAAAAAAAAAATAACAAACGAACAGAACTTTTCAAAATTCTTAGGAAGAACTCTAGAACTCTTGCTTAGCCACACGGAACCTTAAAAAAAAAACAAAAAACTTTAACATTGGGGTGCCAAGTTCACGCACCCGGATCTGAATTGTATAGAATGAATGCGTGCATTAAGAGAATTCCGCGCAGTGTTACCGACGTTACCGACATTAACGAGGTTAATCTAGATTCAATTCGAATGAATTGTACAATAGTTTTCACTGAAAATTGAAGAAAATTTCCCGCCGATGATGAGAATAGGGCTGATAGTCTTAGAAGAGGTTATACAAAGTCGGAGATGCAATTCTTCAAAATTCTGTCCAACTAGTGGTGAATTTGTCAGTATTGGGTCAATGCGGCAAAGATGCGAAAAGAGAACCAATGTGTATATGACGTCCACAAGAAAGGACATTGAACACCATCTTGCTTATAATTTTGAGGCAGTAAAAGGCTTTGGCTAAAGAAGCTCTGCGTTCATCTCCATTAAAATGATACATCAGTGCCAAGATCAAGCGAGAATTATTGCCAATGGCTTATAAGCCAATCTGAAGAGCCCTCTTACTTTAATAATAAAATAATAAAACCCTCGTCATCCCCGTTCTGCAATACGGCGTAAAGGCATGAAAAATACCAAGGAGGGATGAAAACACCCTGAGTTCCTTTCGAGCAAACAGTTCTCCAAGTGATCTTTCATACAGTCTGTATCACAGGAGTCTGGAGGAGAAAGTACAGTGAAGAACTGTACCGGCTCTACAATATAAAGTTAACCAGAAAGATTTAATCATTTAGCGAGGAGTTGATTTTTGTTAAATATTGACTTTCAGTTTATGCTTTCAGTTTTGTCGAATGGTTTGTAGGTTATCAAGTTTTTATTGACCAACTGTGGTTTATGTTTCGACTTGTTGATGTCGCTTTGTTGACTTTTGTGTTGATTATGGTTTGATTATGATGTATCATAACATAGGGTGATCTCTGAGACTGCTTCGCACTTAATTAAAAGTAGGTATGGCTCTTAAGAGACCCATACACGATGCAAGCAGAATTTCAAAATTGACCAATTAATTGTGCATAGTAAAGGGTTTTTCAGTAAGAAAATAACCATTTTGTTTTTGAATAAAACACAGAATAATTGGTATATCCGGCTGAACTATTGTCCACAGGATATGTCCACATTTTAAATCCAAGCACGGAATTCAATCGGGCTTATACTCGTTTTCAGAAATTGCTTCCTTGCGGCCAATTTTCCACAACTCTTCTAAAAATATCGACCTGCAATTGGTTCTCTTTTTTCTAAATACACATGACACAAAATCGCAACTCACCAGAAATTTCCTTGCAATTTTTAAGATTACAATTTCAAATATTAATAGAAAGTTGGTTCAAGATGTCCGTTTTGAGATTGTGTCTATGTTTTGGGACGAATAAAAGGGACCTACAAGTTTTGTCGGTTCCGAACGGTTGAACAAAGTAGCAGCGTTACCGATTGGCGACATTAGTTTGGCCAGTTTTTTCACCTCAAAACACCCGGTGACGACTTTTCAAAAATTCTCTGTTTTCGCCACTTTTTAGAACAATGGCGACTTTCAGCCTACTATTTGCATTAAATTTACCATTGCCCATAGTGAAGACAATTAATGGAATATTCTCTGTCTCCAGAAGTGTGGTTTTCGCTTTATTCAATTGCGGAGTGTCACGTTCCCTCGTTATTCCATTGCCCTTCCGTCTTTGACTATGGTCTTAGATATCCATTTTAACTACGATCGGTTGTTTGCTTTGTTATTTCTTTGTATTTGTACTAGGCCCCTTTTTAAGCTCTTGGCTACTGTTTTTGGTGACTTAATCATTTTGGCCATGGGTAACGCTGTTAAGTAGCTTTTCCCTGACAGTACCCTCAGCTGTTTGTCAATCGTCTGCAAGGGGTGACGCAGTGGAAAGCACTTTAAGAAGTGATATTTTGATTTTTGTTATTTCCGGATAGTCTAAAAGACTGACCACTGAGTCAGTGTGACTTGTTAGTTGAAACTATCGACGAAGTAACAATTCTGCAAATAAATTCACAGGATTTTAGAAGAAAAAAAATGAATGAAGTTCATTAACTTGGTGATTAGTATCCATAGTCATAGTTTGGAGTTGTACCGGTACAATTTGTCAAATTTGTCAAATAACTGAACGTTTGACAAGCGAAGAGTTTCATCCGGATACCCGGCACCATTCTTCTTTCTCCGATCAGGGACAAGCTGCCTTAAATTTTTCAGACCAAGCCTTCTGGTGCCAGCAATGGCTTCCTACACTCAAAAAATATGTCAAACTTGCTGTAAGCTTTTTGAGCTACGTCCACCTGATATCGATATCGTCTACAAACCCAAGCCGAAGGATAGACCGGTTGAAGAGAGCACCTAAAACTAAACAAAACTAAAGCCAGCCTTCGTACTGTACGCTCCCGGACGAGGTTAAATAAGTCACTATACTTGTTTGGAATGGTCCGAAAGACCTGTACTTTGTTTTCATTGTCACGTATAAGGCAGATCAATATTGCCGGCCAGCCACGACTTGACTTTGATGTTCTTGCTAAACACACACATTTTGCAAACAATTTCGTTTTAATTTACTAAACTTACAATAGCAGTTACAAATGTTCCCTTACAACTAAATCACAAGACATTGAAAGACCAATCTGAAGGGTCCACGCCTACTTCCTATACCAACCAGCCTTCTCGCGCTGCAGAATGTGCTTGTACACAGTAACCGGAACCGCATAGGGCTTCGGAATCGGTATCTCGATCCTCCGGATCACCTCGACTGGGTATGGTTTCTCGACTTCGACGGGGTATGGCCTATCCACCGGATAGGGTACTCGTCTTTCGGTGATCTCCGGAACCACTTTGTAGACGGGGACCTCAATCTCCTGCTGTACCGGCACGTGAACTGCATACGGTTCGGGGATCTGAATGCGTATGTAGTTTGGAACGGCCACCGGCACCGGATGCGGTATTGCGACGGGCACTTTCTCGATCACAGGCACCGGAATTTGTTTCGATATCTCCGAGTGGGTTGTCTGGAAACCGCCTCCATGGCCTTCGAGGTAGTGGCCCTCGTGGTGGTAGTGTGTTGCGGCTGCGCAGTGGACAACGAGAGTAATGGTCAACGCAAGGACTTTCTGTAGAAGAAAAATAGAGCTCAAATTACACAAAGGATGGAGCCCAAGTTTCAGATTGCCTACCATGTTGTTCATATTTCGATTCGTGTACAGCTTCCGCTAATCCCAGGTGTGCCAATGTCAATCGCTTCAAACTGCAGTCTTAAAACTGATACCAAATCCATCTTGTTGTTCCGTTTTTATATCGGAGCTGCAGCGTAGATCCGCGGCGCCTCCACCGCGTGGAAAGGCACTTCCTCATTTCTCATTTGTGTGCAGTTCCTCTCTCTCTCACTATATGAACAGATGAAAGTAATGGTAATGGGCAGCATTATTAAAACGTAACCTTCGTCTACGATGGCTCAAAAAAATGTGCGGCGACACAATAGGCAAAGAAAAGTAGCTGCGCGCCAGCACCTGGTCGAAGAGATTGTCTTACCCGCAGTCAAGTCAAATCGAGTGCAACCGAATCGGTGTAGATGGTAATCGGATACCTTAACAATTATCTGTCTACTTCCTCCAGATCGTTTTCGGTTTGAAATGCGAGCGCACAAGCCAAGCGCTGACATTTGCGTCTTCTCCTCAGGGCCTTCGAGCGAATTGTTCATATTGCACTCGCACCGTATGGCATCGCGTCTATTCCAAAGTCTTTAGGAACCACGCTGTGATTCTGATGCTGGTTGCTGGTTGTTGTTCGGATGTGGTTTAAGCCATTTGGGTGCATTTTTGCAGTTAACAACATAATTGCATGGCTTCGAGGTGAATGCAACAATCACTGGCAACGTTATTATTTGTGTGCACTTGAAGGCGGTCAGAAGCAAGGCTGTCGCACCTGCGCTGGTTATGCCACACGCAAGCGATGCTCCAGATACGATGTGAGCGGGGCCGCAGAGAGTTAAAATGAGAGGGCACATGGTTGAGTCCAAAAGGGAAATGCACAGTCGATTTTGCGGCTACTGGAGGTTTGTTTTCTTAATCGGCGGTGCGGTTAGTCTGGGTAACGGGAGACGCAGGCGAATCGTGCTCAAGCATCTCCTTGTAACTATTACTCGTACAATTAGTGCGTCAAAACAAATGGATGTAGCGGCCAAAAGCAGTGGTTTAGTAAAAAAGCGCTGCCGTCCGTTGCTTTGAGCCATAGCGATTGCAGTGGGCCAAGGGAGTTGTCACCGATCAGCCAGGAACAGTTTATAAAGGGTGCGGTTGGTGTCCTACTTGATCATTATGTGAGTTCAATGACTGCTGCGGCATTGGAGAGGGCACGTCTTGTGAGTTCGGACTTAGAGCAACTGCATACAGCAAAATAGTGCACTCCGTTTACTGTAACAGTGGTGCCGAACCTCTTCTTTTTTTGAGGAGTAGGGAGTACGGACCAGCCCTTGGCCCCCACTTTCTGAAAAACTATCAAAATGGCCCCTTTTTGCAGTTTAAATAAGATTATATTCTTCATTGAACGAAAATGAATAAATTGTTATAAATAAATGTCCTTGTTGCTCTGTTACATTTTTTTTTTTTTTTTGTTATTCATTTATTTATTAGTATCTTATCTGGAGGCCCCTTTTTTCGGCTCGGGTCCCTTTTTGAAAATTTTCAGCGGCATCGCTGTTACGGACAATGAGAAGGGTGGCTAATTTTGCTCAGGCGACACCTTTAAACAAACAAAATAGACAATTTTAGAGCCCATTTTGAGTTAGATTCAAATATGTATTATGATTTTTTTGCAAAAAGTTTTGTTCGAATCTTATGACTGTATTAAGCATAAGCGGAATCTTGTTTGAGTCCCAGGACACAACGGTATCCAGGGAAATGAGATCGCTGATGAGCTTGCCAGGATGGGTTCAGAAGAAGCTTTCTCAGGACCTGAACCTGCGTTGGGTCTGCCTGCATCTGCGGTTAGGTCATCCATTGATACGGCGTGCTGGGTATGTGGACAGACCAAACGACTGCGTCCGGACATCTGTAAAAGGTCCACGTCTTTCCTTCTGTCTCTCAGGAGAGTCGACTGCAGACAGCTTGTGGGCGTCCTTTCGGGCCACCAAGCTTTTGCTAAACACTTGAATATAATTATTGGGCTTGAGCGATACCACCATCTGCCCTGCTTGTGGAGAGGAAAACGATACAGGCGGAACACTTCCTCTGTAGCTGTCCTGCCTTTGCTCGCATCAGGTGGCGGATCTTTGGGGCTGATGTGATGAGTGCCGAATATCTAAGCTCTTCATCAGCTCCTTCTTATCTTTCTTCGAAAGACGGGAAAACTAAGTTCAATAAAGAAAGGTGTCTGTTTGGCAGTACAATGGACCAGTAGTTGTGTCTGAGTGCTCCATCGGATACTTACAACCTCCGACAAAAAAATCATTAGCGGTCCTTCTTGCCCCCCTCTCCCCTACCTCAGCCTTTTCTAATGCTTCTCAAAATTGTAAGAAGAAGAATAGATTTCTTAATTTTTATTTCACTGGCATAGAACCTCTGCACAACAACGCAAAGATTTCTTCTGAGCAGATCGTTTCAGATGGTAGCAGATTGCTCACCATCGGACTCATTCGCTAAGCGCAGGAGCCCCTCCATCCCAGAATCCAAGCTTTTCCAATTCGATTGGTGGCGACGCACAAAAACACCTGTAAAGACTCATGAAAGCAATTTTGAATGTTTCTTCACAAAAGTGGGACTGTAAACCTAACTACTTCAATCAGTCGAAGGTGAGAGCAAAGAAGACCCGGGCGCCAGTTACGCTCGCCTCTCCACCGATGCCTTTCTACACCCAGAGTTAAATATCAAGCACAAACCTTATTTGTAAATTTTGGGTGACATCCGGAAAGTGAGCATCTTTTCACTTGCGGATCATCAAAAGTCGCTATTTGGAAATTCCTGCCCAAGGAGCCAATCGAGCCATTCACCTTGAACTGCTGATGTCGATAGATTCGCCATGAGTATACCCACCTACCCATTTCTCAAGACAAACAAGCGTGACTGCAATTTGGGAGAAAAGCACTTCCTCTCTTCGTCTTCCAATACTCGTTCTAACTCCGTTCACAGGGACCCAAAACCAACAAGGGTTAACAACGTCCCAACTGCGCTCCCATCTGCATTTCCGTTTTACTTTCACGAGTCGCACTTAGCAAAAACAAAACCAAAAGCCCAACTCATGACAAACAAACGACAAAACCCAGACGCTGACTGTTCGCAATGATCTACAGAGATGCATGGCCTACTGTCAATATTATTCAAAATCTACTTCTGTGAGAACTGAAAAATGGTAAGCCCCGGGTGTATCTATACAGAAAACGAAAACCCCACTCGAGTTCAGCTATAGCATGCTCGCCAACATGAGTGACGGGTCTATGCAAATTCACGATGCGGTTTGCCTTTGCCGTCCGTTTATGCGCACAGTTTGACATACAATAGAGTCCTGCCATGTCATGATTGAGTCTAGTGTACTGAACAAAACACCGGTAGCCCAGTGTGCCTAGTCAACTGAAATTGAATGGAGTCGGCAACTTGGTGCTACACACAGCAACCAGTTGCATGCGCTACATGGGCGCATACACTGAAAGCGCATTCGTTGCGACCGACTCCTTTGCCAGCAGCAAGCGCTGAGCGGTGGCTCCTCTGGCCACTGTTTTATGGCACTTTGTATCTGTCGCGGACTATTAACATTCCCATATATATTCTCCGTTTGCTGAACGTCAATTTTATGCATCAAAAGCAAGCGCGCAGTGCCTGCAGATGGGTCTCTAAAATGGAAAATGGAAAATAATTCGTTACATACCCATGCGCTGTAACGGCGGTATTGTAAAGCGATATCTAACAGAGAACAAATGCAAAGTCGGCTACCGTATGTAACCTGGATGCATAATAAATGACAAATATTTGTCATCGAGCGCAAGCCCAGCGCGCAGTGTATGCAAATCGATGGTGAATTATTTTTGTGTATTTTTTTTAGATTGGCCATACTGAGGGGAGGGTACGATAAGAAGCAATAAATTTGAGGAGGTTGTGCTGAGTTTGAATGGAGTACATGCTACTTTTCCAAGGACATCGTTGGATATAAAACTTCAATGATCGTGAAGACATTTTACCGTCGTGTTGCAGCAAAAACGAGCAAACTTCCTTCTTTACTGGGTGAGAATTTTCAGAAAGAGTCCAAAAAAACAGTCCCATCACGTATTTTTTGTTTAAGCCTTACCCTCGCTTCATGTTATAAAGAGGTGTTATTTTGATATTCAAAGAAAAATGACATTTTTTGACATAAGTCGGATGTTTATTTCATAATAAAGAGGAAGGTATGGCCAAATGGCCACCACGAGCACGCATACAGGACCATATCCTTTTCATGAAATTTTCCATAACCAAATCGCAAAATGTCTGCCCTATGTCCTCGATAGCCTCACGAATTTTATCTTTGAGGTCTTGAATCGACGCTAGGCTGTTGATGTGGACCTTATCTTTCACGTGGCCCCAAAGGAAGAAGTCGCAAGGTGTTAAATCACAAGATCTCGGTGGCTAATTGTGATCACCTCTTCGAGAGATAGCACGGTCCGGAAACTTTTCCCGTAAAAGATCAATGCTTTCGTTGCTTGTGTGGCACGTAGCGCCATCTTGTTGAAAGTAAACGTTGTCCAGATCAATACCATCCAACTCGGACCATAAAAAATCATTAATCATCCACCGTAACTGTTGATCCAACCTCATTTTCGAAAAAGTAAGGTCCAATGACCCCGCCGGACCATAAACCGCACCAAACAGTCAGACGTTGAGGATGGAGAAGCTTCTCAACAATAACTCTTGGCTTTTCCGAGCCCCAGATGCGACAATTTTGCTTGTTGACGCAGCCACCGAGGTGGAAATGGGCCTCATAAGTCAAGATGATTTTTCGATGGAATTCCGGATCATTTTCATGCATTTCAAGGACCCAATCAGCAAAGACACGACGTTGAAGTAATAGCGTAGTTTTTACTTGTCAAATGTCAATGAATAAAAGCTTCAAAAGTGACAGCTACCGGAAAGCGGGTCATTCACAATAACACCTCTTATTGGAAAACCCTATAAATACCCTTGTGATAAAAAAAAAAAAACACTTTTTTAACGTTAAAATTATGTTTCGACTTAACATAGACGCAGAATGTTGTTTTTTTTTCACAAATGTACTCACAAAACTCAAAAATTGTAACAATACTAGTAGGTAGGTGTAAGCAAATGATTTTTACGGATTAAGTCAATTAAAGCAAGTTTATGATTTAAAGAAAAAAAAATCGTCCTACATTTGAAAAAGAGTCAGATTTAGCTCATTTTGAAAAACATGATTTATTGTTAAATTAACGGTTTTGTGCCTTTTTGATCTGTACATATGAAATTGTATATCGGGTTGAAAGGTAGGACTGAGTTCTTTAGACTAAGAAAAGTTTCGAACAGTTTCGGAAAGCTGACGGAATTTTCTGAGGTTATTTCATTTTTATTCACTAAAATGCATTTTTTGTAACATTAGAATAGAATCACCTTGTTTTTTTTAGTTAAAATCGAAACGATCTATTTTTTTAAGCAAAGTATTTTTATTAATGTACAATTATTTTAGTAATTTGTACAACTTCGCATATTTTGAATTACTTCTAAAAATGCAAAAAATTCGGTCTTTTAAAGAATCATGCAATGACTTTAAAAGATCAAGGCAAATACTGGCCCAGGCCACGTTGATACCTTGAATACGGTCCTCTTTGTTGATGTACTGCTTCCCACCAGCATACACCTTTCGTGTCAACCAACCCCACACATTTCCGATGTTGTTCAAATCTGGGGAGCAGGGTGACCAGGAGAGTTGTTCTATATTTTGGTCTTGTAGCCAAGTCTTAATTATTCCAGCTGTGTGAGTTGGCGCATTGTCCTGCTGGAAAATGATAGGCCGTGGTCCGAAAACATCCTGGAACTGAGGTAGGGCCGTTTCCAGTTCAGTTTTTTAGTAAGGTGCTGTCATTCCACAATATGATATGGCGCCCCATACCATAACTCCTCCCTCCCGGCTGTGGTGACGGTCCAAAAACAATTCTTCTTTTCTTAAATCATGGTAGTAATAATTGTATCCGTCGGGCCCAGCGATGTTGAACTTCATTTCATCAGAAAATATCACTTTCCGCCAATCGTTTAGCGACTGCTGCCAACAGTGATCCCACACCAATGTACGATCTTGCAAAAGTAAGCCGCTGTTGTTTTCGAGCTTTGTTAAGTGGGGTTTATTTTTTAGTTTCAGACGCTTCAGGTGTCCGGCACTCTTAATTACTCTACTTGTGGTAATTCGACTAACTTCTAGCCCAACTTCGTGTCTAATCTTACTTCGGGAATGGGTTGAATTGGAAGCTTACCTTACATGTATTGTTCGGTTATCCTCGGCTTGAAAGTACAGCAGAAGTACGGCCATTGTAAATTTGTACGTAAAATTATGAATTTCTTAAATAACTCTTAGTTATTTTTGGACTTCGATTAAGTTTTGTAGCTATAGCGCGATTAGAGATTTTGCTCATGGTAAGCCTCTATTTGGCGATGGTAAGCCTCTATTGGCGATTTCCATTGCATTTAAAGAATTTTTTCTACCCATTTAAACTATTAAACAGATCATAAACACAAAAAAATAAACCGTTTATCACTCTCGATAGATTTCCGATAATCACGCTGCTAAACTCTCGAGTACAATAAGAAAGAAAGTTACTTGAGGCTATTCTAATGTTATAAAAAAAATTCACATTAAAATGAATGCATACAACTAGCTCAAAAAGTTCCGGCTAACTTAAAAAGAAATGTGAAAAGCTCTCTAAGTCTCAGAAACTCTCGCTCTTAGCTTGTCACTAAATGTATATTTCTTTGCGTACACCTGAAAGACCTCTCAAAACAGTTAGTTACAAAAAAAAAACTACATGTGAGGCTATCCAATTGTTACGAACTGTATAATAGATATGCACTTATGAAGGCTTAAGTAGTTACCCACATATTTTGTATTTTTTCTGTTGAATCGTTATATTAAACTTCGAAATAATGTCTTTTGTTATGATTACTTGTAAATATTTATTAATCTCACTAAAAAAGTCACAGAATATTTAGTTTAGACTTTTTTGAATGAATTATAAAAATCTCGAAAGCAGTTTTGTTTTTGAGATTTTTAGCGAGATTTAGACTTTCGATAGATTTTTGAGTCAAATTGCTAACCCTTCGAAAATGTGTTTTTTTAAAAGTAATGGAAACTGATTGGTGATTGTGAAAGTTATTTATTATGCCGATAAACAAGTCAAATTTAATTTGAATTTGATTTCTTCAAAAATAAAAGTATATTGTTACTATAACATAATATACCATTTACTTTGTCTACTTTCTCTTTTGCTACTCTTGTCGTTTTCTAAACAAAAGACAAGAGTTGCACTCGAATTTTCGCTGAGCTATAGCCTCTCTAACTTTATCTTCCTGGAAAAATAATGTTAGAGATTCGAGCCAGTAATGATCATGTCATGACCGAGCTTCCTTCTTTGAAAGTATTTTTGGTAGTGTAGACTTTATCTTTTAGCAAATAAGAAAGTGTATCAACGTTTACATTAAAATAATTGAATTTATAAATAAAAATATAAAAACTTGTACAAATAAAAAAAAGTGTAATGAATTTGTTTTTCTTCTAAATAAATAGTAAGATAAACTAAAATATATGTAACTATATTTATGTGATCGCAAATAATGTGCGGGAGGTCTAAATTCTTTTGACATTAATATTCCAATTTTTGTTTCAAAAAGTGCTCTTCTTCAGCTTAAATTGAGTTAGTTTACAACTTATTGTTGAGAATGCAAACGTTTTCATCAAAATCGAAAATGTTGTGATCAAGATACCAACAGTTACTGTTATTGTTAAATTTGAGAGGAAAACGGAATCATTTAAAAAATATGGATTATTTATGAATTTTGGACAAATTAAACAGACAGACAAGCGGACAGAATTGCAAGATATTAGAATGGATGAACATCTCGAGATCATTCGGAATTTTGTACGAAAACGATGGCTTTCTCCTTGAGCTCAATAAAATACAATCGGAACTAAGATTTGCTTACATTTTTCATCCCTAGTATACTTGTAAAATCTGACAACATGTGATGGTAGGTGACGTGACGAGTTATGGTGGACACCATCTGGTCACTAAATAATATCCTTGCACTCAACTTTCTCACTGACATTCTGTCTTACTAAACATCTATTCAAAATTTGATGGCAAAAATTCTTTTATGGATGAAACGCGTCCCGTTACTCACTCCATTCATAGGAATATGGATAAAATGCACACCCATTGACACCGACGACCTTTATACAGCACGAAGGAGTGTATCTAATTTAGGAACTATACGTCACTTCCAACGCAATACGCATTGGAAAGAGATTCCCAATTTGTGGCTGACAATGGTTTAAAATTACCCAAAAAGGGAGTAATAAATTCTCTTCTGTTTACAAACAACTAATCGTAATAACTGTCACTATGCCACATGCGCTTCAAAAGACCACCAACAAGGATGCTGCTGCTGCCACCCAAATAGGTAACAGTTTACGATTATCACAACCAATATTGTGAAGGCACCCAAGATAAACAGCAATTAATATCCCGCCTGCATAAACATCCTTTGACTATATCGCTCGTACTTTTACTATGTGTCAAGTGGTAGCAGTCTGCAGGAGCTGCTGCCATATATAGTAGACCTCACATTATGCGCACTGCGTACTCCTCTCGGAACATCCGCGTTCATGAGATTATAAAATTCATATTTCATACTTGGTTGGGAGGAAAATTCCAAGGAAAAACATCCTGCCGGACCATATGACATCACAGTGCGACAAACAAACCCGAAAAAGTAAGGCGGCGGTGCCTTTTTGTTGATGCAACAACGACGACAACGACGAGATCCTTTGAAGTGATCACGGTGCAGGTACATCCGAAAGGGACACTGATTCATTGTTTGTTGTAAAATTAACCTAAATGCGTGCGCAGATTTGCATATATGGCCAAAAGTCAAAACAGCAGGACAATGATTTCTGCGATATAAAAGGTCGACCGTCGAAGAGACACAGGAGACAAACCATCATCTCGTTGGGATACACTCAAGAAGCCGGTCGGTGTGTCGTTTGTGTCGTTTGTGTCGCTTGCGACCATTGCACAGTAGGCTTTGTAGTGGTGATCTGCATGTCGCAAATCTCACAAGTGATATGCTCTCTGGCACCCCCGAGTGCGGACGAGTGCAGTTCAATTTGTGTCCAAGACTGTCGTTCGGCCCAAGATCGCTTTGTACAATAAATAAGGAGTTTGGTGATATAAATCAATTGGACACGCTTGTCTTGTGTTCGTCGTTGTCGTCCACGTTGCCGTCAGAAGGTCCTTGTTTTTGTGCGAATGAGGGAAACTTCAAAAGGAAAATTTCGTCTTTTGTCTTGATTTTAGCGAATCAGCTGGCGAAAGTCAATGACAGGCAGATGGGTTGTTTCTCCTATTTGCGGAATGACGTGAAACTGTAGAATGGGATTCTTCCTCAGGATACCACTCTTAATAGAAGTATTTAGTTAGATAAAATTTATTGGATTTTAGGACTTACAGCGCACCCTTGTTCTGAGAGTGACCAGTCCCATTTATTGGTAGCAACTGGCAGAGAATTAATTGTTAACTTGCTTAATTTCAATCCGTACTGTCATTTTTGACAGCTCCATGGTGTGAATGTTCCCCATTGTTTGACAAGTTAGAGAGAGTTGGCGTATCCAGAAGTGTCCGCTTTCAAGTTACATAGTAACCAACTTATCCTAAAAGTCCTTCTTTCTGTTTGATCGAAAAACCCAAAGTTTTTCATCAAATTTGGCTCAATAGTCTTGGGAACCATTGAAACTGCAGATTTTAAAGGGAACAAATTTATAAAAACCTCTTGAAACTCAGTTCTACTTTATATCTACATTAGAAATAAATAGTGAACCATTCTTCCAACTCAAAGCCTCTTTGATTTTTAATTTTCCCGTTTAACGATTAAGTATACTCTGCATAGTGAAGACCCGATTGAACCATATTTGGTTGCAAACACAAAATATCCAAGTCAGAACTTGCTGGAGATTGATATTACATAGAATAAATAATAAGTAAATTGAATTGAGTAACAAATCCTTACAAAAGTATCCTACAGAAGCGGCCCTTTTGTAGTAACCCGAACCTAACCCAAGAATAACGACGAAAGCGGAGCCTGCTTCCGGAGGCAACCATATAATATACTTTAAATACTTTCAACTGCGCCTTAAATCAAAATTTCGCCTCCTTCACCCTATTACCCACACAAACTGAAGTCAATATAGCCCACATTGAAATACCGTGCCATAAATTACCTCCTTGCAACATCTCCACCCTACTAAAACGTACTCGGGATCTGTGTCACAAATCACTTAAGATACCGTAAAAATCAATCGGCCCGATCATAATCCTCTGCATGCGATAAATACCATACCCCAATCGGCTGTCAGCGGAATTGAAATATTCCATAACCCGGCAGCGCCAGCTCCAGCGGACCAGCGCTCTGCTGGTCATATACACCGCACATTCTCAAAGAGCAATAACTCTTCCGCCGCCGCTAATGACGACGACCGACAACAATCACTTAATGGTGAGCTATTTGCTTTACACCATCAGCGTGCTGGAGTCCGCGCAAAGGCTGGCGGCACACTTTCAACAGCGCCCCGACCGTTGATTGAAAATTTGCATCGCAAATCGATTGGGAAATAAATAATAATTCCCGACCCCAGGTCCACTCCAAATGATGATGATCATCTGTTGTGTGGTGTGGCATCACCGCCGCCACGCAAAGCCTTCCTCAATCCCTAACATGTTGGTCATTGGGTTTTCATCGCCGGCAAACCGAAAACACTCGGCCACCGCTTTGATCATAGGAGTATACCTATCTATGCTTTGAGTGAATTAATCTTACCGCGCGGCACTCGGCGCACTCAAGTGGGTGTTGTTGCGCGCCTTCCTTACAACAAATCACCCCGAAGATTGAAGAGGAAAACACAGATTCGCCTGACATAAAACATAATGCGCGCATTGTAGCATCAACGACAGGCGTCCTCCTCCCCCTCCGTCGATGATGACGACGACGACGCCTTATCGTTTGTGATTGAAGCGAAAGCGGGACACGTAAACACCTGTCTAATGACTCCCCACCACGTCACACACTAATTGCCTGCGGCCGAAAAATAATTAATTCCTCAATCGCTTTCGGAATTTATTCTAAACATTCAGAGCGAAATCCGTGCAGAGCCTGGAGCCAGGGCAAGCACAACGGTGGCGGAGGCGCTACGCGCTAGACCAGCTAGCAGCTACAGCTACGGCCGAATTTTATTTACGATTCGATAAATTATCGGCGAGGATTGGATTTTTGTTTAGACTTCGGCATCTGACGAGGGGGTGGGAGGGTTCCGTGTCGGAGCTAACTTTAATTGGAGGTAAAAAATGAAAACTTTATGCCTTCGATTTGTTTCAATCATGTGCGATTGTGGGAGGGAGCTGGGACGCGCGTCGTCGCTTGCCTGCTGGCCAGGCTGTGGGCTCCTTGAGGGCGCATAAAGTGTTTCGATATTGGCGCCACCACTTAGATAATCGCTGCGTGGAGATATAAACATTGCTTTTGGGCAGCATAATCGATTCTGGGTTTCGTTTGTCTATGGATCGGTCGCCGGTTGTCTGCGTTAAATAGAACGCAGGTTTACAAAACAAAGCCAAACATGAGAATGCGTTTAATTGACGATGTAGATGCAGTGGTTGCATAGTGTTTGTGGTTCCCTTCATCGAATGGCAAATGGATGCAATGATGAGTTTGCTTGTGGGTTCGTTGGCTGGTTAGTGCATGTCGTCTCATTGGTCTTCCATAAGCGATTGGATTAATACTCAAATTCGGGTTTTTGATTGGTGAGAATTCACACGGTCTTCAACCAACTACCCCATAAAAAGAAAAAATAAAGAAAAAAAGGACAAACCACATGTGTAAATTGCACTTCAGGCCTACGGGCCATGCCCCTAAAAGCCTCCAATTCTACCTTGATTCAAAATTCCTCCACAACAATTAGATTTATCGATGTAATTAATTTTGAGCAAATTGTAGATTTAAAATCCTGAAAAACCATAGTAGGTATGCAAAATAAAAACTTATACATCAATTTTACTATATTTCCTTTGGAAACATGTTAGAAATATCGTCCAACAAGCGATTCGAAAAACGGGCCTAAACATGCAAAAAAAAATCACTTTTCCAAAATTTTCTTGATGAGAAAAATTGTCCAAACAAAAATTAATCGCAAATCGGGCCTAAAAACGCGTTTTATAAAAATATTAAAAACGCTCCTAAAACGTCGTCCGAAATCTCGTCTTAATTTGTCCAAAAACGGTCCTAGAACTGCGTCAAAAATTCCACCAACAAAACTCTGAAAGCGTCCCAAAACGCAATTAAATTTTTACCAAAAACACCTTAAAACGGTTTTAAGACTTCGTCCAAAAACGCCCCATAAAAGTGTCAAAGACGTGTCCGCATGAGCTAGTCGAAAAATCGGCCCAAAAAAGACTCAACAACATTCCAAAAAATGAGTACAAAGATCATTTTCAAAGAGCGTAGGACCGATTAAATAAGCGCCTCAGAATTTTGTCCAAGAACCGGTTAGGAAATTAAACGAAAAAGAACCAGAAAACGCCTCCAAAGTGGTGTCCAAAAACACTTTCAAATTCCTTTTCAATACGATTCAAAAGCGGGGCCAAAATCTTTTTAAATATGCGTTCAAAAGAGCATTAAGAACTCTTCTAAAACAGCGTCCGAAAACGCGTCAAAAATTCATCCAAAATAGCTCTACCATCGCTCCTAAAATTGCGTCCCAGAACGGCTTAAAACTCTACCCAAACGCGTCCGAAAGCCAGTCCAAAAAATGTAGCCCATAAATAAGACATTATTTATCTGCCCATATCATATTCGAACTCGAATGAAATGTTGTTGGTGAAAAACTAAAAAAAAATAACCGGCTCAAGTCAAGTCTGGCTCCAAATTCAGCCAGAATGTCATCACCATGAAACCTAAGACCAGCCCTAGCCAACATTGCTACACGTATTCCATTTCACGCCACCAGCAATCACTCAAATGAACCAACTCCTACCTTAATCACTTCCGGGTACATGTAACCAAAAGACCCAAAACCGAATCAAGAGTGTGAAAAATGATCTCCATTTGAGCCGTGCCTTCTCTGCTCTCCTCCATCCATCGGCATCGCATCGCTTGGCATGCACAACTCCTTGCCAAAGAACCGCTAAAATAAAACGTGGTAATTAAAACGAAAACGAAAATCAACAGTGACAAATACGTAGCATCCAGCATCGGGTTCGGGTAGCGGGACGTATAATGTATATATAGGGGAACAACAGTTCCGTGAAATCTTGGAACAAAATTGACCCTTGTTAATTATCAATCAATTGCTAATTACCGATAGTAACGCGATTGTCGTCCCATCATGTCTCCCGGCTGCCTGCACAGCCCACTCCTCCCCGTTTAATCTTGACAATCGGGATCGTACCGCGATATACTGTCCGCCAAACACAGCGAGACAAGAGATATGCTACGCTTTTCGGAGATCCAAACGCTACCGGTACACACTGCCTACGATGCGACGATGGGCCGAGATAAATCCACACGACAGCCACCGCAGCCGCACTGCACCGAAGGCCAGCAGCACCGTACAGATACCCATGGCATATATGGCTAAAGGAAGAAATCGCGGGAGCCTGTCGTATCGAAACAACACTAACCGCACCTGCAGCTGGAAATTTTGCGATTTGTCCATCTTTCCTCTCTCAGTTCAAAATAATTAGTGGAGAAGTCCTTCTTAATTAGCTTGACGAGCGCCATATATGTCGCATATGTAGCTACGCCATCAGGTAGATTGGGAGCGACCGACGCGACGCGACGTCGACGACGAGTTTGATATTTTGTTGGTAGGCACTTCTTGCGAAGTCCTTTGGAAATGAGGATGATGATGGTGGGCACCACCGTATGCCAATTCTCTTATTTTGATTACCGGTGTCATTGGCAAGCAAATGGGTTGGGTTGGGTCCACGAAGCCACTGGATGAGTTTGGTCCGCGATGACAGTGACGACAATGCGGACGGCGGAGCACTCCCAGGATGTACGCCTCATGTCCATTGTCACAAGAAATACGTATTTCCACAGATTCCATTGGCTTTGTGTCAGATGTCAATTCAATTGTTCTGAGTACTAGATGTCAGATGTCAATTCGATTGTTCTAGAGAGCGCCACCAGCATAGAGATTGGGGCAAGGACGACTTGGATAATGGCATCGCTTGGATGATTGCGTTGGACTTTGAAGAATGCCATCGATGAAGTTCCTGTAATGAGACGTGACTATGTTTTGACGTGGAAATGTACTGTTCTTCTTGACTCACGACTGCTTTTGGATGGTGTGGACGCCTATTTGAAGTGTGCATCAGTAGCACATAAGTCCTTAACTGAATTGGCGGATTCAATTAGCTAACTAGGCAGAACGTCCGCGGAAGAGTTTGATGGGTATACAGGTGTGAAACAGTGACATTCACTAACGTAGCATTCGTCAAAGTGAGGAGCTGTTATATGCCGAATTAACAGTAACGGAAAGATCAACAAATATTGTCTTGACAGTAAATGCGGTCATAAAATTAATGCATTCTCAAAATTGTACTAAAATTGTACTACATTTGATTGAAGTGATTGTCAACGGGAAAAACTTAAGTACATACTTTGTACATGTTTCTTAGTTTAGAATGGAACCGTTAAATTGCCAAAGAGTACGGGAACGCCATAGTACAAAAATAAATAGTGCGTCCGGATAGGCACTCTACCCAGCTTCTCACGACCATTTGTTTTGTGTTTTTTTTTTTTTTTTTCAAATTTTGTATCGAATGGAAAAGATTAGTTTTTAATTTTGTAAGGGACCTACACTTTAATGCCGAGTCCGAACGGCTAAGTTAACAGGCTTTCTCAGGACAGTTGTCCTCTCTTGGATATTTGTCAGATATTCGAAAGGAGTAAAGAAGCCAAAAACAAAATTTAATAATTTTTGTTTCCGAGGATAGAACCTGATAATTCTCTCTCTGTAGTCTATTACTCATAAACTTGTCCACATACGCATCGAAAAACGCGCCCAAAAATCCGTCGCAAACAGTGATAACCCGTTCAAATAAGCGTCTAAAAGAGCTTCAAAAACGCGTTACAAAAACGCTTAAAAACCATTTAAAAGAATTTGTTAAAAAATGTGTCCGAAAGAAGAAAACACGTAAAAAATAAACTTCAATAATGAGTTAAAAACGCTTCCGAAAACCCGTCAAATACTTCAAAAATGCGTGAAAAAATCGACCCCAAAAACTCTTCCAAAAGAACTCCAACAACACACCCAGACAGGTGTCACAAACCTAGTCCAAATAGGCTTAAGAAATGCCTTAAAAACGCGTCCAAAAACAGGTAGAAAACGCATAAGAAAACGCCGTTTTAAAAAAAAAAAAAGTTTTTTTATCAAAAAAGTTAAAATAAAAAAAAAAAAACTCTACCAAAATGTGCCAAAAACCCATTTTTACTTCCCTCATCACCCACTACTCTGAGTGACGTCTTGTCCAGACCAGTTTTGTCAAATTTAGTTCGACCGACGAAATAAGTTCCATACACCTCAGCTGGATGTTAAGCGCGCTGATGTACACTAAGTGAACGCAATACAGACAGACAAGCGTTTCATAGGATTGATTACCCTCATAACACAATTTTTTCGCTATTGTAACATCCTTTCCATAAAATTAGAAGAACTTTATGTCTCCTTACGTCACTACAAATCACCACACAAACCGTTCCAACTAAATGAAATGAAAAATATCCACACAGATCCCCAGCATCTCGTCCAGGATATCCTCTAAAAACTCACATTACATGTTGACAACATACACGGAAGGGAGAAAAGAAAGCACCACAGAAATTCAAATTCTGTCACACATCGCGCATAAATCCAGGACATTCAAGTGGACCGTCCCTTTTTGGCGCCACATTCAGATTAGCCCATTCAATCTCGCACATCGCATTTCAGTTCCACCCTTTTTTTCGCAGCGACTCTCCGCTCCTCTCATCCTTGGTGTATTTTTGCATATCCTGGAGATCTATCTCGCCGACACAAATGAATTGTAAAATTGACTCGGGAATCGGGATTTGCATTTGTATAGTGGCACACGGTTGACTGGCGATTTGACGCGATGACGGCATTGTCGGAATGAAGGGGCTATGAGTGTCTGCTTGTGATGCAGATATCCGTGCGGATGTGTCCGCCCACAAAACCGGAGATATATTTTTAATTTCCGTTCTTTGGGTGGCATCGTTGGACCTGATTCATTCAGTATATATGCATAGTGGATTGACAATGTTTTCATTTGTGACTTTGAATGGGGAGAAAGGGATTTTTTTTTTTATAAATGAGTGGGCGATGGATAAGAAGAGTTACATAATGTTACCCTTCATTTCAGTTCGTCATTGACAATTTCTTGAAAATTGGTGAAGTGAATTTAGCCGATGTCACTACACAACTATAGACTGCTCTCAGAGTCGCTGGTAAATCTAACTCAAATGATCGTAGTATGGTACCTTTAAGGAATAAAAGGGGTAACTTTTGAGCTTCTGCTGAAAACTCGATTTCTTAGAAATTAGGTATAAGAAGGGGCTAATTTTTAAATCGAACCAGTGTGGCAAGTCCTCAAGACTGCACTTCAGATGTTTGCTGATGGAATTGATAATGAGTTTGGTGGGAAAGAACTGTGCACAAGGAATAGAGTTTGCACAGTGGTGGAACCATTAACCCGGCTTATACACAAAAAAATTGAAAAACAAATTACACACAGCATTCTGTCTGTGGACTATAGTTCTAAAAAATAATTAAGTGCACGACTGGGTTGAGCGAAACTTTCTCGTTCGTCAAAAGTTTAGTTGGTTTGTTTTCTTATTTTATTAGGTAGGAGGGTAGTCAAAAATGAGAAGCGATACTAGATAAAATAAAATAAAGTCCAATTTTGGATATTTATCTCAAATGTCAGTTTGTGAGTTTTTAAGAGATGTAGCTCTCAGTAACAGGCAACTGTCGCAAGTTCTGGTTAGAGAATTGTAAGCGCCTACTGTACTATTTTATAAGCTCTTACACTTTACAAGATTTTTGAGTACAGGACAAGCGTTGCACGAGTTTCTGTTTTTGACCTACTAGGACACATTTTTTTTTTAATGATCTAAAGTTATCAATGATGGAAAGTATTGTTTTTGAATTTGCAATAATAGTTATAAACTGAATATCCCGATGTTCGTGTGTGAGGTGCAAATGAAGCTGGATTTTCTGATTGTGTAAGCCTTTGGTTGACATTGTTTTAAGGTGCATGTTCAATATTGTTGAAAAAACAAGAAGTGGGTTGTATTTGCTAAAAAGAAGTTTTGCGTAGCTGTTATTGCCTTTTTACTATAAGTGGGGCATCGAGATTATTACAAAAATATACCATAGATACGTGCAAATACATAATCGGGATTTCTGTAGTAATTTTTGAGAAATAATTAAAAAACTGTTCTATTCGAATTTTTTTTTATCAAAACTAAGTAGGTGACCTACGCTTATATTATCCTTTGTACGTATTTTGGTCAAAATCGTTACAGCGGTTTTTGTAAAATTATGCAGAAACAGTACCAAATATTGCAATGTTTAGTTTGGAAAATACCATAGCTTAACTATTAAGGCGAAAATTAAGTATAAATTATTGTTCGAGATGTAAGCATTACTTGGTTTCTTAAGTTTTACCGAACTCGAAATTGGGGTTTTCGAGATATGAGCAGTTGTAAGAATTAGCGTTTTCTGTGATTCGAATTGACAATTAAGGACACAATAATTTTGAGAACAAATAAATTTTACTCTAAGTATGCATTTTGGGAAAAAACGTTATCGCCATTTTCCGGTAAACTAAAGAAAACTAAATTTAGAAAAAAATGACTACTTTCGAAAATCCATTGTACGATAATATAGAGAAAAACTGAGTTTGCTATTACGTGATAAAGGACCATATAACCTTAGGAATGAATTGTTGTTACAATCGTAGGATCGTTTTGGAGATATGTCGGAAAGTACCGTTATTCGAATTGTTAGCCAAAAACTGGGTACACAGTCATAGTAACCTCACCTACTTTAGCTTAAATATCAATTTTCGTTGAAATCGTTAGAGCCGTTTTCGATCAAATCAAACTGGTACGAAAATTTTGTATGGGAAGTATACCTATCATTAATATTGAGGCAACCTTGCAAAAACAAAAAAAAAAACGGCCCGAACGGCTCCAAATCCGAAGTTTGAACGAAATCCGGGCTGCCGTTTAAGCTGTAGGCCTGTGGAAGGACGGACAGACAGACAGACAGACATACGGACATGATTTTGCGACACACTTTTTTGAGTTCCTCTATCATCGTAATGTCAGAATTGATTAACATCTCGAGCTCGAAATTTCGTACGAAAACAATATCTTACTCTTACTACGTAATGGAGAAAGTTAAAAATCAAGCGATATATTGTGTTTAAGGTAGTGAAAGTTCTGGTTCTTAACCTTCGCCTATTAATATATAAATTTTCAAGAATCATGGCGACTTTTTGCAAAAAGAGGGAAGCATTCTGGTCTAACACAGCCATTGCTAAAGGGTCCTTAAACCGAGGCCAAATATTGCGAAATAATTATTGAGAGAAAGCTGTTTTTGTGGTTTGGATCTTTCGAGTCAGACCAGAGAGACCACTCATTTGGTGGAGTATGCCTGCAAGTCAATGCGTTGGTAGTTCTTTTGGCAAAATTTCAAAGAAAAATCTCTGCCATCAGCTGTAGGGTTTCTTCCCAGAACGAGAACCGGAAAAGCAAACGTTGCAAAAAGTTCTGTCGCAAAGCAAACTACAAAGGACAATAAAAGTGATCTTACAAATATGCAGCCTTAATCTGCACTGCGTCTAAAACGTAAAACGTATAACGTTTTTCGCGTTTTTGCTTTCGTTTTTTGAAATGCGAAAGTGGTTTCCGTTTCGTTTTTTTTACAAAAGCCCACCGCAGCGAATTTTTGGTGTGCTCTGAAGAGTTCAACTTAACTAGAGCTGCGAATATCATGAAGCTAGGCTGTTGTCAACTTTTGACTGTCACATAGATACCCGCTATTTAGCTACCACTAGCGTCCCCAAAAAACTTTTTTTTTTTCTCTTAAAAAAGTATTCCAAATACTGGAGCACTCAGGTCTGATGTCGGTCAATTATACTCCAAGCATAAACCCCTTTTTATGGTGTAGTGGGAGAAGACTCTTATTATTCGTTTGTCTATATTTTTTCAAATGGCCGTGTATTGCTGTCAACCGGGGGACTCGGAACTGTACCGCCCGGGTAACAAGCAATAACCCTATCCACCGCACCATTGGCACCCCCTACAAAAATGTATTCAATCAACCTATCCAACAAACTGCCAGCTATCAGTTATAGAAGCCGAGAAAAAGAAATATTTTTCAATCACCAAAAGAATCACTATTTCCGCTAGACCACGTCGTCTTCAGGTCGTCGAAGAGGTTCACGAAGTGATTTCCCATTTCATCACTCCATATCTTGTCTCCTTCACAAATGTCCAAAGGTGGCTAAAGACTCAAAAACCGCTGTAATGTTTAAAATCCATGGACAAACTCCATCGAATACAATTCAACAAGTTTCTATAACCAGTTCCAAATTTGCATTGGTAAACAACGTCAGATGTCCTGGCCGTGTCGTCAATGACCCCATGTGTCAATTTTAATCGCACCAACTGTCACATATATTCACTCACACATAAACTTGTGCAGAGCGCAAATTTATTCCAATTAAATCGCCAAACAAATGGTCACTTGGTCGCTAATGATACCAAACTAATCGACCGATTCTGTTAATGGGACTGGCCGAAAGGATGAAGCTCAACGTATTCGCCTACTTAATTTCAAAAATTGACTAAAATAATGAAGAGCGCACAACCACACCAAGTGGTTCTAGTACCGCAGAGGAGTATGCTGCACGGCAACCAACCGCAGACGAAGGACCCCAGCAATCAGGAGCGGCGGCGTATGCATTCCTTTTAACACGGCGCATAAATATTCGATATTATGTCGTGTATCTAAATGCGGATTGAATGCGTATAATTGCCCGCGACCACTTTAGCCATCGTGCACAACTAGACTCATTTAACACTCGGATATTAATCTTAGTCCGGCGCAGTACACACGCTGTACATCGTGCCAATTGGGCATGGGCTTCGGCTTGGGCTTGGGCTTGGGCTTGGGCTTGGGCTTGGGCTTGGGCTTGGGCTTGGGCTTGGGCATGGACATGCGGCCAATCCTGGCAATATAATGCTAGAAGCGAATCGAATCGATACCAACTACCGAGCGGGTTTGTTGTCTTAGCCAAATGGAAATCCAATTGCTAGCTCCTTAAATGATGTCGGCCTCGACGAGGGCACGACGACGACTATGCGGCGATGATGACGATGACGGGAACGCTGATGATGATGATGCGAATGGCGGTGATGGTGATTGTGATGAGGACGACGCGGCGATGCCAATGTAAAGGCAAGCTACAACTACGGCCCGTCTCCTTTCGCCATAGTATAACTGGCAACATGAAAGAAACATTGCAGGCAATTAACGCAATGTAATAAATTAATCAGAATGGCATCGTATATGGTCCGAGGGGCAAAGTGGGCCCGCGTCAGTCCCTTCGATCGCTATGCACTCTGCGATCATTCGATTTGCGCGGATCTGTGCGGAATTTTTATAATTTATTTGGCTAATTTGAGCCAATCGACATGAGATCTTGTTTATTAAACGTTGCGCAAATTCTACATGTAAACGCGTTCCTGCGCCTCGCTTTGGGTGCGTGAGAGTGGCGCACGAGGGACGCTGCTGCTGCTCGCAAATGATGCGATTAAGTTGGCTTTTAGGCTCGATCCGAAGATTTATGACCGTGCGTCCTGGTGGGAAGGGAATAGATAGATTGTTGGAGGTTTTAATTACTGCCTCTTGGCAGTGTTAAAGGGGATTGTTCAGGATAATGAGTGTCACCGGGTGTCATGTGATACATGTGGAATGGCCTGAGTGCGGAATGGAAGTGTTTTAATGCGGTTGTAACTGGTCGGGGATGTGGGGCGGGTGAATGCTTTTAATTTTTCGATGCGGTTCGCCGTGATAATTAAAAGATATTTTATATATCCACTGAGAGGTTGTCTGCGAGTGTCTATGAGGAGCACACAAAATATTGCAGTTGTGAGAGTTTGTATCTGTTGCGGTGGCAAATGGTTTTGCAGAGTGGGTTCACTTTTCTTGCGTGAGCTGACAAGTGTCTGTTCTCAGCTCAGACGCTTGCCCTCAAACTTCGAACAGCTCAGAGAGCTGTGAAATTGTTTTTATGGATTCCATTGGCAAACATTTCTCAAAATTAAGTCGCGCAACCGGCTGAATATCAAGTATCCATTGAGTCGTTCTTTCAGCCAGTGGCGGCAATGTCAGTAAGATTTTGTTCACGCAAGCCATCCTCAGAAAGCTTTGCTGTCAAAATTCTAATACACTTTGTGCATAATCAATATTGGCAACACCAATCGCCGTCCAAACACTGAGAGCAGAAACGGTTCATTTGCCTACAAGCTGCCTGTCCCAGTGGTGCAATTTTAGCATTTTTTATTCTAAATTTAACATATTTAAGCTTTAAATTGCATATAAGTACACACAAAATATGCTATATGCTATTTTTAAAATAAAAAAAAAGAACATAATTCGTGGTACATTTTGATTTACAAATAACAAACGCATCAATAAAAATTTTATAAATTTAGTATTACTGAAAATATGTATGTCAGTTTCTCAACTTGAAGTATAAGCTGTCAAACGTCAAAAACACATTTAATTCAAAAGTCAACTGCGATTGAATTGCGGCTCAATTTTATTTAAGTTGCTTCCTAAATGGACAGGTAAATATAATGTATGCCCATATAAGTATGGAACACAAATGAGCGAAAAGCTTAAATTATTTTACCAAGTTTTTGAATACAAAACAAAAAGGCAATGGATCGGTAACCGGCAAAGATAGTGGCAAAGAAGAGTAAGTTCTAAAACCTAGGAAATAATTGTTGCATGGGTTGAAGTAAACTAATTTGAAAATGCAATGAATGAAAATCCTTATCAGGAATTGACATCTTTCGTAATTTCGTTACTGGTCTAACCATTTTCTGATTCAGCAGTCGAAAGGCTCTTTAGCAGAATGAATATTATAGAATGCAAGCTTCGAAAAAGAATGAAATCAAAACTTCTCAATAGTATATTATATATTAGAGAAGGTTTGAAATTAAAGGATACATGCTGCATGTCTTACGAAAGTTGTATAAGATATAAGACTCGTCAAAATATCAGGACAATGACGAAGATGGGGAAGATGATGAACTTAGTTCTACAATTGCCGAGCTTTTCAATAATTAAATGTAATTAATTTACATTGCAAAAGACTGAATTCCCTTTTGTTCCTTATTTTTATCTATGTCTAAGATAGAAGTCATTTTGTCATTTATTACTAATTTTTTGGTAATAAAGTCGTTGTTTTTTTAAACTTTAGCATATTTCGTTTTATTCCCCATACAATTTAGAATTTAGCATATTTTTTTCTTAATTTAGCATATTCCGCTGAAAAATTTCTGATAACACTGACATGTCCTGCATAGGAGTTCCTAAAAATTGTTGCCTGTACAAATAATAAATAGAAGCGCCATTGCTGCCGCACGCATATATACTTAGGAAATCCTATGCAGGGACTTGTTGTCAATCTGGAGGTAATTTTTGGTGAAATTTTAAGGGGGGGCGACTGTGTTCGATATTTTAGACACCCTTTAGTTACACGGCGTTCACATCGCAGTTCAGTTTAAAAGTTTTTATAGTTTATGAACTTTTTGGAAAATGGAATTCTTGATATAATGTAGCATAATTTTTAATCTGTAAATGGTACGTAAATTGCTTATTTTCACAGTTAAACTCGAAAAATTAGTTCGATAGCTTAAAATCCTACTTTACTTTGATTTGCTGAGCTCGAAGCTAAAAAAAAAACAGGCCTCTGCTTGGAACAATATCACTTTATATATATCAAAAACACACAAAGTGCACTTGAATTGAATAACTAATAACTAAGGTAGGCTTATAAAAATATCAGTGGACAAAAATACTACGTTATGAAATTTGCGAAAAAATATATCCATAGAAAACGAAATAGAACACTAAAAATCAAAAATCAACAAAACAATTTGGATTCTTACTTTCGGTTGAATAGGTACGCAAAATCTGAAATTGGATCAAATCGCAGAATCCAATTAACATTATTTTGCCTTTCTGTTGGGAGTTTAAGCACAAATTCGTTTTTACGAATCTACTTTCGGAGAATAATATTCTGTTTTCTTAAATATGAATAAAAATTGCATTTGAAATGTTCCTAAGTAACATCATCACTGTTCGCACAGAATACCCAATCATATTTTGATTTTGTACAAATATGGTGCTAAAAAAAACAAGTTGAAAACACCCACCAAGCGTAATAGAAAATTATGCAATGTTCGGGAATATTTTAAGAAATTCACTTTTGCCCATGTGAAAAGTTGAGCTTAGCTTGCATGGTATTGACCTATTTTTGGAACAACTCCCAAAGACAGCTGCAAGAATTCTGCTGTCAAAAATATTTTTCATGTAAGGAACATTAAAAAAACCTGAAATGTGAATGGATGAACATTTTTTGGCGCCTAAGATGGATAGAGAACAACTAAAGCAATCTGAAAAACTATACTCAACATTTATTCCTTTTACATTTATTGTTACAAATTCATTTACAAATTGTTTCTTATTGGAAAAGTTCCACTCGGCGGCCATTAATAACACGTCATCACAGACAGGAAAAAAATAGCGCCCGAGAGAGCGCTATCATTAAAAATTTTGAAAAAATTGACCCTCTAGTTTAGATCAGCGTTGCCACTTTGCTGCAATAGCAGTAAATCTACTGCACTTTTCGCAAAAAATAAATCTGCTGCCAACAAATGCAATCTACTGCATTTTTTTTGTTTGACAAACCTTCTCTTGGATAGCTGTAACAAAAAACCATGCATACAAATAATAGCTGTAAGGAACGTCTGAGCGAAGCCAACTTATTGTGAACTTGGGCACATTCTCTTTTAACATATGAAATGACTTGGCCTTGGCTGTTTTCATTCATGATATCATGAATCAGAGATAAATCTCTGTCTCTGTCTACGTTTCTGTTGTTTTTTCGTTTTCTGCTAAACTGACGCGATTGTGACTCTGTGGGCTTATTTGAAATTTGAATTCATTTTTCGTGTACCGTGTCCGTGTCGAAAACCCTTATTTTACAAGATTCGGAAAGGCATCAAGGTTTCATTAGGAGAAGTCCAAAAATACAAACCTTATTCCAGATTTATTTTTTCAGGTTTCCTCAAGGAACAATAATAATTCAAAACTCAAAGCAGAGATTAATTGTGTTATATACTGTGTCATAATTTACCGTTTTCCTTAATGGATAGTGTTCTTAATTTTTGCAAGGAAATGAATAATGTCAGCAACGGTTGCTGGACACCCTCAGACTCTCCTGGGCTTTTGGAGTATTTTCAAAATTTTAATTATTGATTGATTGATTATTGATATAGTTTCAAGCAAATGATCTTTGGTTTTTGTATAAAAAAAAGATCCAATCTTCTGAATTTTTAGTTATAATCTACTCCGCTCCTCTGTTTTTGAAGTGGCTACGGTGGTTTAGATATTCTTTGCACAGGCCTTACGACATCAGTGACGCTTCCACTCTCATCAAATTTCTCTACAATTTTACCGATTGTTTGGGTTGTCGGTGGATTATCGCATAATGCGCGTAATATAAAGTGGCTACGTTTAAATAACCACTTTTGTAGTAAGTTTTAATAACTTTAACGCGTTTTTCGATTGTTAAGCGATCCTTATCGTAAACGGCAAACATTCAACTAATATTATGACACTTCAAATGAAAGATAATTTTGACAGGTGTCGAATGCCAGTGCTACCAACTTGAAACAGCAAAATGCATGACCTGTACTTAAGGGCTTTTTTCCACTGCGTCACCTCTCAAGAACCTCTGACAAACATCCGAGAATATACCTGTCATGAAAGAGCTTTTCAATTGTTCAATTTCAGATCCTTCCATTCGTCCCAAAACTGAAAGACTTACACAAAACTAATGGTTGTGCGAAGCTAGGCCTAGGGACCTTGCGTCGTCTGTTTATATATCTTTACCGATGTTCTATACAGCGATATAGACTTCTTAAGAACTGCGCCTGCTCCGATCGACAGAGTAAATCTGCCTTTGACCAAGTCCTCCATTTAAAAAGGAAGTGAAAAGACAAGCAGGTACTGAATAAACCGCACACATTTTTTTCAAAATAGCGACTCAGCTTCGAAAATGTTTAGACGGGAGCCGTTGTTAGATGGAAAGATGAAAACAGTCAAGGCTAATGTTAACTAAAAAGTCAAAAAATGTAAGCGAGCCAACATGGCGTGAAAAATAACAGCAAGCGACATGTTCTAAACCATCAACACTCAGATAGCTGCCCAAAAAGTTGCTTGATTCGGGTGTCTGCCATTTAAATATACAAACAGTACCTCAAATATTCCACTATTTGGTAGCCCCGATTGTACCGCATCTCGGATAAAAAAGTCCTTCACACATCTATCTAACACAGAAGACCCACCAATCCAGTCCTTTGAAAGTATGCCATACCAAATTGTAGCTCATCACCAACTATACTGTTTTCCAATTAAAAACTGTCAGTCGAAATACAACACTGCCAGCTGGCCACTCTGGCTGTCCATCTCTAAATAACAGTATCTTCGCCTTTAGCCACATGCAGATATCTGACCGGCCACCTGCAAGATCATATTCACAATTGGCCGTCCACAAACTAACGACTACGTCGCTGGCAACTTCTGGGGACCGCCCGTAAATCCTCATTAAATCCTTTCCAAAACGGTCACATTTGCACAATTTATTGCCGCAATAACAATATTAAAGTCACATTTCAATCACATGCAAAGTGCGCACACGATTCACAGATGAAAATTTATGAAAACCTCCGAATCATGTAATAAATTTATTTAGCAATCCGGTCGTCTGCAGCATGGGGTGCTCACCTCTTAGACGATATGCACAGGCTGTCCTATCCTCTGCTCGGGTCTATATGGTCACAAGGAACGGATTGTGAAATGAATTCCGCGAATGCGACTGTGCGCGCACATCTCTTACTGATGCCCCCCCTTTCACGTTCGAGATGTGATGCTGAATGCTGATCTTTCGCAGATCGGAGAGCCGAGACTGGGCGACACTTGAAAGGAAGCGCCTCGCTCGCTTTCTATATGCGCAGAAGCTGCGAACATCCTTAAAATCGATCGATGTACGATATGAATGTTGTTGAGCAACAACACCGGTCGCCCGACTGAATTTATGTTTTTCGGGTTCCGTTTGCGGCTGCTGTTTGCGCCTTTTTGGTCCTTCGGCTTCGCCACAGATCGATCTCAGTCTCGACTGATGCTACTTGGTTGTGTGGTTCGTCGTCCCCGTCTGTCTAGACCTAATTTGCATGCCACGACGTTGTTTGCGGGAGCATATTTCGGATTTTACGCACTGATTCCACGAAAATTTGGCGTTTGCTCCTTAATAATGATGAGGCGAAGAAAATAGGCTGTGCCGCGCCGAAAATGTCCACTCAATCCGAGCAAGCTTTATTGTCATTTGAATATTTCAACAGAAAATAGCGCTCCCGGAGCCAAAAGGAGTTGTAACTCGCGCAATTGCCAAACGAAATTCAATCATAAAAGTGGGTTCCTTGATCCCATGAATGCATACACAATCAAGTCGGGGCTGGATTGTGCTAGGATGAATAAGGAAAAAAGAGGGAAAAAAACGCTTTTTGCCCCCAAGGACTATTGTATGCAAATGCCAATGAAATTACTTTGGAACGCGCTCAGTGTATTTGCACGGCCTTTGACGGCGAAAAGTTGATATGCAAATAAATTTTCAGCTTTGGTGGATTTATATCTCCTCCTCTGACCAGGATAGGCGAGTTGCAGCGAGTTTTGCCTTGCAAATGGCTTTGGGGCAACAAATTCAGTGCGCGAGTATAGTTTGTTTGCTCATGTGACGGAATCAAATGAATGCTAGGAAGACATGAGATGTTGCGGTATAAAGTGAGCTGAGGAAGCAGCCATGTAAAGAACTCCAAAAGGCTGATTGATGTTTTGAGATTCATATTTTCGACCCCTATACAGGTCGATAGTTCAAGTTGGGATGCATTCCAATCGACAGATATTGTATATTAATCGTTTGTAAGCATGTTGGCTCTTAAAAAAAACTATGAAAAGGAAAACCTCTGCGGCTGAGGACTATATGGCTTGTGTTGCAACCTTGTCTGCCAGTTTTGTCGGATTTTCCAGAGTGACAAAAAGAGTTACGTATACATTCCGTCCTCGAGAAGACTCTTGATATATTCAGTCTTATAAGAGCAGAAAGTTGGAATAAGGTTTTATAATGCGGGTCTTTTATTTCTTCAAGTGGTTACCTATAAAAGGCAGCCTATCTTTCAGACGCGACATTTTACAATGCAAATAAGAAAACCGAAAACCCGAGTCGATTTCGTGCAGTAGTTCTTCGATCTTTCCGGCCAAACAAAAAGACAGCACTCAACAGCGGTACCTATACCTAATAAAATACAACAATCAGTTTCTTAAGGCTCTTTTAATGCAGCTGTGCGCGGTATAGTCGAGGATGTTTATCTTTTAAAGAGGGCAATTAAGACGCCGGCCTAAAGGGAAATAAATATCAGCTTTGAACCAAGCACCTATCATAATGCAAACCACGTTGTACCTACCTAGCAAAAAGTTAGGCTTCAGTTCCGTAAAACTATGCTTAATCCAATTAAGTAAATACTTCCAAAAAAACGACTCCTGTCGAAGTACGACAGGGAAAGGAACCCGAAATAGTTGGTGGAATTTGTGGGTAAAGACCAAATATCAAACTCAGACCGAACAATCGTTAGGCAGACTCAGCTTTTACCGCATTAATCTTTCCTTTTTCTATAAAAGACTTAAAAAATGAAAGTATGCTTTGATGATCTCAATACTATACCTACGAACTTTCTTAGGCAGCGCTATTGTTGAGGTTGAATTAGGGCTTAAACTACTTTAGCAAGCCTCTCTAGTAAGACCGGTCCTTGCCCAACTGCTTCCAGTTACACACACCAATTTGCTTGAGTCCGTTTTCCATACCAATTGATGAGGTATGTATTTCCGTCTTACCTTATAGCTGGTAATACGAGTATTAAGGCTCAAAAGTATTCTATAAATTGGTGGTGTATAAGCCACCCCTGTTTATTGCTAGTTTTGCTTCATTTTACTGCAAATCTGCCTTAAAGCAAGGCATAAAATAATTTTAAACAATTTCATTTACAATAGGAAGTAGCTAAGCCAATCATTTTTTGTACTCACACGTGATACGATACCATCTTTTCGGGTACGGAACGAAGCATGGGTGCCTATCAGAGGTTCATATTCTAAGAAATGGATTTTTAATACTTGTCATCTGAGGAGGAGGAGGTTCCCTCATCCTAAGTTAATCTTTTACTGCAATAACTTAAAGAGGGTTGGGTAAGTGTTTTTCAAGCACAATTCGGCGAGATCTGGGATCAGATTCCTTAAGACGAAACGTTCATACGTTTTCGTGTGCACGAAGAAATTTGCTTGGCAAATTTGCTAGGGAAAATCAATCGCGCGAACGAAAACGTTAGTTTGTTTCGCCTTACAGATCTGACTCCTTATTTGTGCTCAATTTCAATACACTTAACACTTGAGACAGGCCGCGACGCCTGACACACCTGAATCCTATACCTTTAATTGTAGGTGTAAAGGCCCAAGAAATAAACAGTCAAAAATTTGGCCGAACCGTTTTTGGCCTATAGAGCTGCTTTCCGAAACATCTGTGAAATAAATATTTTTTTCATTCCGTCCGTAAAGGCAGGAGACGTTGATCATAGACTAGCTCGGATATACGGAAGGATTGGGCAAAAATACTGCACCCAGTCGATTTGTTCGGAACATGAAGTAAAGAAGACTAAAAATAAAATTTTAGTTGATATGACGTGTCAAGTATTATCCCTGAAAGGCTGTCTCTAGAAATCTGTCGCTGAAGTGCTAGAGTTTGAAAGTAGATTCCTCGCAGGGACTCATGACAGTAGACCAATGAGTAAAACCCCCTTCCCACCCATATTCACCTTTACAAATTGCAGAGACCGTCGCGTTGCCTGTCAAAAGCATTCAAAAAATCAGTTTGGCACACCATGCAATGGATAAGTACCTAGTTAGCTTTCGTACTTTGGAGTCGAGATAAAAAGATGGAAGTAAATCAGTATAGAGTCCAGTTATTTTGTTTGTATTTGATTGTAGTTATTTTTTTGCAAATATACAGATGGGGTCAACTTCCCAAATCGCCCGAGGCTATTCACAATACTACGCACATCAAATCATAGTCGCCCGAACAGGATGCCCTGTCTAAAGAGTCATCCAATTTGCATTGGCCAATTCGATGCCCATCTCGTACCTATACCTACATCCGCTTATTTACACCTTCCCGCCTCAGTGGTAATTAAGTCATTTCCGATTGACAGCACATCGAACATCAAGACGAACAGACACGACGCTTGCTAACCTCATCATCGTCATCGTGACATCCATCCATCTCGTCTGTGCACTGCATTCCATCATTCCTTCGCACAATCATTCCCCAGTCGATCGTCCTTACCCCAGCATCACATTCACCTGACAAATAAGGGAAATGACGTGAGTCAATCAAAAAATCACTTAAGCCATCATGCGAGCAAGCTGACAAATGTAAATGTGACGCACGCAGGTCGTACAATCCACACGGGATAGCGTCGACGGTGACGGACCGTAGATATACGAACTTGAGGAATGTTCCCGATTGATAGGGACATTGCAGATAAATTGAAATTATACGCAAAACTTATCGTGTCCACGCGCAAACCCGCGGCTGTTGATTTCCTGTGTGTGTGCGTGTGGGTTGGATTTTTCCAAGGAGAGACTCACAATCTTGTCAGCTTTCCCTGAGTGACTTTGCCAATTCTCTATCAGCCAACACAACATAAGATATGGCCACCATCGAGGTGACACAAATTGAATGCGATAGAGTCCCTTCCGTCTAAACATCAGGGATCCATCCATCCATCTAACCGATGTCAACTTACTTTTGGGGGACATGCAGAGACTCACCCATCCATCCGCATAATGGTACGTCTAATCGATTCGAAAATCGCTCGTGGACCACTTTCGGAAACCAAAGGTGGACGCATCGCAAGAGACACTTTGATTGTGTGGAAGATGGGAATTTATTGGTGGCACTTGTAAGACGCGTTCCCAGTGGTGGGAAGGAGATTGAATAAAAATCTGAAAGACCCCATCACCAAGTCAAATTTTATGCTCAAATTATTCAAATTGAATTTTTCGGACAAGAAAATCTTTTTGAACCAATAAGTGTGTTCATATAACGTTGCAAGGAAGTATGGTTGGTTCAAGGCGGTGGATGCTGTACGTTAGATAGAAGGTTTTGCTACTTGGCAGCAATGGGACTATAATACTGATTTCAAAATGGATTTACGTGGTAAGGGCGTTCGTCGATAAGGCGTTCTAAGCCAGGTAAGTGGTCTTAAAGTATTTATGCATCAATTTAAGACATGTGTTCAGGAAGGACACTCGCCCGCATAGGCAAGAATGAGGGAAAACGCTTTTCATCAGCCAAACCTCAATGAGTTTGTATTTTCAGATGAGGACATCCTCCCAGCTATTGGTAGATGGTACTACATTTATGGGGATAACAATAACACCCAAGATCCCCCTTGGTCTTGAGAGCCAATAATGATTTAAGCTGGCATGTCCCTAGGTAAGGTCGGTCTGTGAAGGGTATTTGTTATTAAATAAATGCGATGTATCCTAAGCGCATTCCTATATGGCGTCATTTCTGTTTGTTAGGTCCCAGTAAAGTCGCGGTCACTCGCTGATTGTAAACACCTTAACGTAGCCTTGATTAACAATGGGCCTCTATAACTTCTGGGTGAAATTGTTTATAACGCAAACTGACCCTCAAACCCAACGTAGCCTACATGAATAGTTTTGAAACTTCTTTATGATACAGCTCTAAATAACCTGAAATATTCTGCCAAATTCACGTCCGAAAGCAGTACGCAAACATTGAGTCAACATCTGTATACATCGCAATAGCGTATCGGACAAAATAAATCAACCACACGGCGATATTGAAAGGAGTTTCCGTTCACATTCTCTCAGGCACCTTACGTTGTTTTTTTTCCCACAAGATTTAGGTTTTTTTTTTGTCGTGGGGGGGGGGGGGGGAATCTGAAGGGAGAAACTGTTTAGGGTGAACTCAAAGTTTTTTTTTTATTTCTACTTTATTTGTATTTCTTTATAGCATCCTCTTTTGTTAAGCTTAAAATTTTCTTCCGGAGACAAATTCAGTTTAGGCATTCTTCGATCATAAGAAACGCTGAATAATTTAAACTTAAGAATGAGGAAGCGTATGGAGACTCGTCGTCCTGCTTCGTGCAGTATCAAATGATTAAAAATTTGAACATTACAATCGAGAAAGAAAGAAATGTGTGTGCTATATAAAATTCCTGTATAGAATAACCGATCGATTATCCAAGGCTAGATTTTGCCAGTGAAAACAATTTTTTTTTCTTATAGCTTTGGACTATTTGAGTTTGCAAAACAAGTCTCTTCAGGTTTCACAGGGAAAAAGGTAGAGTTTTTTTTGTAATTGATCCTTTAATATCTGTAAATTTCATTAAGAACATTTTCATTAGTGATATGTTTTTGCCCCAAAAATGAGATGGTTGCCGTCTCGGAAATGACGTTTTATTCCATGCAAGTCAAATATGACAGCCAACCTAATTCATTGAATTCACAATAGTTTTCAATAATACATAGCATTATTCACAATAATAATTCATATGCTGGTGCAACAATCAGAGATGGTTTAAAAAAGCAAAATGCGTTGAAATTTTCATTGCGGGTGTATTTATCTGCCGCACACTTTTGCATTCGAAAGACCGAGCCATGTTTGCTTTTCAAATTCAAAATTTCCTACTTTTAAGTCGTACTTTATGTTTGAAATGTTTAAACAAAAAACTACGAGAATCTAGGGAGTATTTTCACCGCATGGTAACCCTGTCTGCTGCTGAAGACTGCTAGCAGCTTTATGGGAAAACCATAGAAACCAATGTTATGTCGTTTTCCACTGGGATTTTCAGATTTTGCTGTCAGATTCCAATGGAACATAAAAAGAGATTTTTTTTTGCATTTGTGGTGGTGCTTGTTTTAAAAGTCAGCTGCTCTTAAATTGTTATCTGTGTTTATAAAAATTTATTCAATTTATGTTAATATCCATTGCAGCGGCCAAATGTAAATTTGTCTCTACACTCAGAGAAAAATGTCCCATTAAATCGTCTCGATGTTACAATAATTGCTTTTTTAATAAGATTTTCCAATTAAAACAATACTTTTCTAATGAAATTGAAGGTTTTAGGGTTATTAATACAATGGTATTGAAAATGTTATTATTGTACGATTGGAGCGTTTTCCAACCGCCAACCGAGAATCTTTATTTTGAGAATTCGTAATAGAGAGATTCTGGTTGCGAATTTTATTTGTAACAAAGTTGTAAGTGCATTTCGAACAGCGACAATGAGCGAAAGCGACAACGAAATGAAAGAAAGACAGCTTTTATTTCTTGGAGCTTAAGACTAACAATACATTATTATTGTTGTACTTTTTAAAGCTTTGTTAACAAAATCGGTACTTCAAAAAATATGGAAACTAGTATAAATTATAAAAAAGGCGCGAGATTTGAATTCGTGGTGAACATTTGCCTTAGTGATGAGCGTTGAAGTTGGTGGTGAGTTTGCTCCAACAATTATTAATAGGGTATACGTTATTAATAGAATGAGAAGAACTATTGAAATTATAGTCTTTCACCATTAATATTTTAAAACGCGTACTATTGTCCCATTAAAAAATACTATTATTTGTTAATAGATGAGATACCATTGAAAAATATTCGTATTAATAATGCCGTCTATTATTTCAATGAGCGGACCATTAATTTAAACGTTTTTGTTTTAATTTTAACAACATTGATACCATTGTTCAAAATTAGGCCCCCAGCAAGAGTTTAACCAGGTAAAACTGTTAATTTAATAGGATATGAATTTTCAAATATCGATCACATGGACTATTGTTTTAAAATTTCCATGTAATTAAATATTTGTAATGCCAGAAAGCCATATATTTATAATTAATAGTGTATCCCATTCAATCAATGTGGCATATATTTATAAAATACAATAGTATCTGGTTCGAATTTGTCAAATATCAAACACGCCATTCATTTTATTAAAAATACCCTTAATTTTAAAACATATCGTTCTTTCAATATACACGGGTTTTTATTTTAATAATATATGTATTATTATTATACAACCATTTCAGTAAACCACGCCTATTCTCCACAGACTTGTCGCCTCTATAAAAACTCAAAATAACACACTTTAAAGCTGGACAAATGTCAAATGTTTTGGTGTTCGTGTGAGTAAGTGTGAATCTCGCTCAGAAATCGAGATTCCCCAAATTGCTCTGGCTCTAGAAAACGACATTAGTGAAATACTCAACCCTAAGAACCACACAAAAATAACCAAAATGAAGTTTCAATGTCAAACTCAAATAAATCTATATTTTTAAATCAATCACTTCATTACACGTCCATTCACCAAGACTATTGAAACGAGACTGAGTCTTTTACATTACATTTGCTTTTATTAAACTTTTGGTATATACAATTTGACTGAAGGCTAGGTAACAAATGGTGGTGAATAATAACTATTTAAATGCGTTGGCTCAACAATAGGGGCCCAACGGTATACAATGTTTGTTTTCTTAAATCTATTTTATATAAACTGTGGCTGTCTTCTCGGATTCATACTCGTAGTATGCACCGTTGTCTGGGTTGACCTCAGGGTCTTCAAGTCCGGGTGTTGATTACTGAGTCTTTTATTCGTGTTGTCTCTTTTTATGCTTACCCAATATAGATCATAAATGCGTTTGTCTCAACTTAAATGGATTCTCGTTCACTTCTGATTCTGACACAAGCTTAAGACCGCATAATCGAACTATGGTTGACCGCCTTAAATGTTGATGGTCTTATTGCGTAAAAGTCCTCTATGTTAGACATACTTACCTGCTCCACTGGCTCTGAGATGGGCACCAGTTGGAGAGAAGACTATATTAAAGCTTGGTGAAGCCTAACACCGCATACTCGAACTGTAACCGCACTGACGAATTCTTACTCAAACGACTTCCCCTCAACAAGCCAAGGCAGCGTGTCATCTCCCCTACGATGTTGATAATGCTTGGTAGACTTGACAACCTACTTACTGAACTCAAGACCTTGGATATCTAAACCAGATGATGTGGTTGTTATACGAAACTGCAGACAGTTCGATGAATGGTATATGAATGCGCTTTTAGTCGATCCTCTGAAGACGGAGGTCGCTATTTTACAACGAGAAGGAACTAGGCTGTTCTGAAGCAGGTCTAAAAGGTACCATTTTGAAGTAATCCTTGATAGAGGGCTACTTTGCTCGAGTAAAAAACCTTAAATCTCCTGTGTGTCTTTAAACAGAGTGATTTTGGCAAAACATGAGGCTATCACAAAACAGGTCGTTTGGGTCTACAAGGCTGTGGTAACCGCAATCATCTCTTATACTCGTACATCGGTTGTTTGTCAGTGTTCAAGCACGGGCAGAATTTGGTTATCGAACATGGTCCATCGAGCCATGGATTTTGAATTAAATGTGCTGAAGAATTTGTTTGCTTTTTGCCAGGAAAATCTAATTCCGCACTAAATTGCAGTGCATAGGATGCAGGCAGGATACTGGGAATATCAATTATTTAAACTAGTTATCGACCCTGTCAGCTTGATATAACCAAACGATTTAGTTCATTTTCCTTGCATTCACTGGCGGCTCCAGAACTATAGGCAGTGGTCTGGTGCGGGTGAAATGGAAAAGTAAAATATCACACAGGATTTTTGTCAGTCTCTATTCGATAATTTCGATGGCCAATTGATATGTAAAAGCACATGCGTCATTAGTGATCGCAGTCAAGCCGTTGCTTCCCTAACCACCTTGCAACTACTGCAAGAACATAACTGAGTCGCATGATGCGCGGCTTAGAGTTCCAGTTCAGACTGATGGCTCAACACTTGGATATCGCCAAATTACAGCTCCAACCACTGGATACAAGTGCAAGCTCG
This sequence comes from Cheilosia grossa, assembly GCA_963082955.1. Taxonomy (NCBI): domain Eukaryota; kingdom Metazoa; phylum Arthropoda; class Insecta; order Diptera; family Syrphidae; genus Cheilosia; species Cheilosia grossa. Next base: position 92,303,364 of record OY720144.1, read on the forward strand.
CAGGACAACAGCAGCGCCCAGACGCCCATTTTTCATTTTCCATTTATCATCGATCACCAATTTCAGTTGTTACCGGTGATCCTCGCCATGGAAAGCTCCTCACACACAAACTGCACTCCATCGCCAACGGACGACTAAACGTCTTCAAACACTTACACACACAAAAGGACAAAAACCTTCAAACCAAGATGAATCGCACTAGATGAAGGATAATGATATAATTAATGCTGCTTCTGCGCTGATGTTGCCATATTGCTTCTGTTCTGGTTTTGTGTGCATACAGTCTCGGCGAGTGTATTGCGGCGAACGAGACCGCATCTCGATCGATTCCGCATCTGCAGCGAGTTGAACATTTCCAATGTCTTCAATGTTTAGGCACATCTTGTGCGCCTTTCTGTGTGGAGGATCAAAACGCCGCCAAAAATGGGAGGAGGCGAAGGGTGGACATAAAAATTATCTGATTAAAAAACGGTTTGTTACTGTTTTGCCATGAGATGCACCTTCACCACACACACAGTTGATGGTGTACACAGAGAGCCCATTTCCAGATCCACTATTGTCCCGCTGCAACATATATCGATGCCATTGATGATGCGCGCTGTGCCGGTGCGCTGTTTCCATTGTGGAGGATGTTAGTGCGCCCTGCGCCGCCGCACCGTCACTACCGTATTCGATAGTGCATCCCACTGGGAGCCCGGTGATGGTAGAGTAGGTAGGTCTGCCACTCAATAGGCTACAGATACACCACCGAAACAAGCTCGTTCTTCTTCGCTCGTTGTTTTTTTTTTTTTTGTGGCTGGCCATTGACTACTGGTTCTTGCTGCTGCTGCTTGTTGGGGATCCGAGGAGTTTGATTGCCGTCGCCGTCGCCATTTTTTATTTATGTGATCCTCTCCTCACCGAGATCTGCACAATTACATCGCCGAAAAGGATATGTCCCCAAAGCGAGAGATGGTGCGCTCCGTGCGCTGCTCCTCTAGTTAATGACTGCCAAACGAAGGAGCAGGATTTAATCAGGAGGTCTTCGCCTCCTAATTTGTTGTTTATCCAATTTGGTGTTTGGCTTTTTTGCTTGTTGCCGGTTGTCCTGATGCTCCGGTAGCCATTCGCTTCGGAATTCCAGCTCCGCGGACGCTTGCATTTTCCACATTCGTGTTAGGTATCTTGTCCTCTTGGCCTCACACAGTATGTAAACATGGAGGCAAATTTCCGCTGCGATGTGTGCTCTTAATATGTTTCGCCGTACATATGGCCCATGAGTCGGAGTCCCCCTATACAGAGTAACGCACGTAGGTACTCGAGTGGATCGTCCTCCCGTGTACGGCATATACACGGCTGGCATCTTGTACAGCGGAATGATGGGCACAATCAACAGAGCAGGAGAACTAACTGAAATTGTTTTCTGTCCGAAATAACAAGATGTTGGTGTAAACTGAGACTCTGCTTATTTTCTGTGCCCTTCCTCTCGCTGGCAGCGATAAGATATTTTATTTTGGCAATGGATCAGGGATCATGCATCATCGTGGTCATTATCTGCGAGGTGGATCTCCTCAAATTCGGATAATAATTTGTTTGAAAAATGGACGAAGCTGTTTTGGCGAAGGATAAAATTTTATTAATTAGTCGAGGTGTCTCGCTTGTGTCCGTTGGCGTATCGATGTCGTCATTCCGACACACAGTGGAAGCTGGAATGATGATGGCTGCGGCAAGTGGACAGGTCAACTGTCAACTCGGAGTAATTGGATAACAATCAAGGGAGTAGAGGAAATGTCGTCCTTTTCAAATTGATTTATTGCGTACGAATTTCCCGGACAAGGAGCACTTTTATTTTGTGCAGTGGAACAGTCGTGTGAAATTTCGCAATCTCCTCAGACTGCAAGCTTGTTTCTGGCAAGGCCCGTGTCATGTGAATCGTGCATGAGAACTTGGAAGCCATAAAGCTGATGAGGCGGTTAAGAAAATGCACCAATATGGCTTGCCGGTGATATTGATCTTTTTCGGCTTTTACAAAAGAAAACAAACAGATGTTGGCGCAGGGGTGTTGCATGGGATACAGAACTTTTAAACCATGGTTTTAACTTTATTAGAAAGTCAGTTATGTGTCATTACTACTTAACTAAGATTTGGGGCATAATATGTAGTATTATGGAGGTTCCACTTAAGCTTTGAAGACATGTGACCCTAAGACGTTGATGTTGGATTGGATCGAGTTTCAAATCCTTAGCATATCCGGACTCATAATTTCTGGAAAATGAAAGTGAGTTTGCTTGTTTGTCCTGCTTGCACACTTTAAGGACTCAACCGATTATCGTGAAACTACCAAAAGGCTGACACAGAGATGGACATAGACAGGTACTTATCTTATAACGTAGAGGAGGTTGGTTCGTCAAACAATATTGAGAACATAATAAAAGTCTGTAGGGAAATTGACTGTTTGGGCGATTCGGTTTAGGTTCTTAACCGTAATGGTTCCCTGGGGGTGGCGATGGGCCCCACCTAACCTAACCTAACCTAACCTAACCTTGGCATCCATTAAAAAGAGTCACCTATACACAAAAGCGAAGCCTTTTTTATGCTTGTGAACACCAATATTACCTATCTCGCTTGAGGCGCCTAACTGGCTAAGATCGGCCCCTTCATTGACTTTTGATTTTGTGGCGTGCTTTTCTTAAGAATCTCATATCCAACAACAAGGTTAAACTTTGGAGCATACAACTTGCGAAAAATTCACCGAAAGCTACCTTGAAAGTAGCAACATCTGCAAATGGTCTAAGAGCGTCCATTATTGCCTGTTTGTGTTTGTTTTTTTTTTTTTTTTTTAAAGTGAGCCGACTCGAATTGGATCACTTTTGGTGATCTTGACAGGATGCGCTTTGAGCTTTTGGCAACACTTTTTCCATTGACAATCAATTTGGTTAAGCTGATTTGTGCTTTTGGTTGACATTTGAGTATGAGCAAATACATCGGGCAACTAGTCGAACAGTATACACTCACAGACTGCACTGTGCTGAGCCACTCGCAGCCAGCGCCTTAATCACTAAAAACCATTTCTGATGACGGTCATTCGTTTCGTAAGCATAAAAACTCTGCACTCCCACCGAACCATCGTCTACCATTTTCATTGCTGATAAACCAACAAATCGTCTAACTGGCAATTGCATTAAATATAAAATGAAAAAGATTATCCGCCCCCAGTGACATCAGTGACATCTAACACAACAATATACAACCCCTCTCACCTCATCAAACACCTCAAGCACCCAGTTATCAATATTCCCCCTAGTAAGACTGCACAAATTTATTAACAAGCTACAAAAAGTAGGTGTCTAAGAACTAACTGCTGCACACGATCCCAAAGGACACCATTTGCCCGTCTAACATTCTAAACGTGCGCGTTCGCTCGAGTTAAAAGGGTCATCTAATAAATTCCATGTCCGAGCTTGGTGGGAATTGATTCCTCCAGTTGTCCGCGTCTATTTTAAAATTCAAACGATCGGGCCGTGGCAGGATGATGGATAGTATTAATTCTAGGACACATTCATTCCTTACGATCAAAGGGGATCGCAAAGCGAACGCCAGACAAGGGTCACTTGATGTGTGTCATAGTCGGACTGCCTGTGTATCCTACAGAGCAGGTGAATTCTCATTTGTGTTATCTATAACACCTGATGTCACAGCAGAGAACAATAACAAATGTGAAAAGGAGTTTGGCACTGCACATGCTATACAACGCATGTTGCCAGTGCACATTTGTTTCGATTACGATAAAAGGATCGAAATCGAGGTGTTTCGGTGTCAGGAGAATGGCGAAGAATAATTGTGTCAACCGAAGACATATTGCGATACGAGGATGTTTCGACGTGGAATACCTTAAAGGTTAAATACTTTATTGAAGTCAATGAGATGACTTGGAAAGGACATTGAAGGGGACTGCGTGGCCGATTGCAGTTGGTGAAGAGATAAACACATGCTTCTGTATGTGATGCGGAGAAAGTGAACTTATTCTTTGTTTTGCCGGTTGAGTATTAATTCATTTTGCAATGTATTATACTCTTTTGGTTTGTTTTGTTTGAATAATAGTTGAAATTCAAAATTGACGATAAAATACTCTTAACCGATGTAAAATGCAAAAGAAAAATGTGGTAAATGTTTTTGCCAAGCATCAGCAACAGGTGGCGCAAGCAGCGAAGGCTGTCTTATTTTAAAACCCGTTGTAGACCTGCCCAACGATAGATGGCACAACTGGATACAGTATATATCAGAACCACTTTGAAAATACGTGAAATGATCCACTCAGTGGAAAGTAGAGGGCGATGGTGCGTGCAATATGGCAGCACTTCATAATGATGGTGGCATCACACTAACTTCGTTTTTGCCGTTCAGGTGTTCAGTAAGGTATTGGCCCTTTTTTTGAGAAGAGGTAAATTGGATAGTAAGTGTTTTTTTATCTTGGACCTCAGTAAAGTAGGATTACAACTACAAAAACTGCAGTGAGTCCTCGAGCGTAGTTGTTGTTATTGCGTGCTAAAAATCCTACTTTACTTTGCTTTGCTGATTTCGAAGCTTAGGCAAACAGGCTATTACCTTAATTAGCATTTAAGGGTCCAGACATTAGACATTGAAAATGGCTTTTATGGCTTAAAATTACATAGACAATGGGGACGTTCAAGTATCTAGTTTAGTAAAGGTAGGTAAGATTAGACTGTATGCCAAGTGCTAATAAAATGCCAATTTCTGACAGTTCTCCTGTCAAAATACGGTCATACAATAGGTTTGTTTGACGTGCCTAGCACTAGTTACCAGTAGTGCGCACTGAGAAGTCTCAGCTGATTTTCACACCTGTTAAACACCCCGCAGAACCCTGAAAACTCGGCTACTATATCGAACGCAAAATATGTTATATATGCCCTGAAGTCCGTCTCTTTTTGACATTGAAAAATATTTATCTTTTGGTGAACGAAGTGTGAAGACATTAAACTATTTATTGTTTATTGTTAAAAATGAGTGAACTCAATTCTTTTGAATACCAAATTTATTTGTATTTATACCTTTATCAAGATAAACAAGTGAATGACAGCAAGCGAAATGACAGCGCAACTCAAGGTAAGATTAGACAGTATGCCAAGTGGTCATAAAATGTCAATTGCTGACAGTTCTCCTGTCTAAATATGGTCATACAATGTAATGGGCATATCTCATATGCTCTAATGACCTGAATGCCACATACGACCAGGCTGATTTTGACAAATAAAAATGCCCAAATAGCATATGGTGTAATGGGACAATAGGTACGAATGCCAGCATATAGCCTTATATGCCCATATGCTTTTGATTTAAATTTCATTATGGCATTAATGGCATTTTTGATGGAACAGGAATTAGTTTGTTATCATCGGTGTTTGAGGTCTTAGAATTGTGATTAATTTTCATTTTCGTTCTCTTTTTGGTAATAAATACCAACTGGGCACAACTAGGGCGCCCTAGAAGTCATGTCAAACACAGGTTTTCAGTACCAGGGCGAGCTCAGTGCTATATCGAACACATTAGGGTCGACAAAGAAATTTCTTTGGGCTAGTTGGTTATTGCTGACAGATGGTTGCCAAATCGTTCAAATGCTAATTTGTAACTGACTTTTAATTTGTTTTCATTTATATTTTGTGCTTGTATGGCATTAAATTAGATGTAAGAAGCAAAAGAATTGAACTTTTTAATTTCTGCAATAAAAGCTAATCAAATTCCTATTGGTCTTAGATATAAATTGGTCAAATTCTTTCTGCCTAAGGATTTTGTATCTTAAAGTCATAGGGCCTCACTAATAATCATTTTTAAAATTCACTTTATACATATTTTTTAGGTCACAACAAAATTTCGCCATTGTGAGTTCGACATTAAAAATGATATCGCCGATACCTACGTCTTGGCATATCAGTTTTTGGGTTTTAATTTGTGGCACAGATATGTTGAGTACCTATTGCAATGAGCAATTTAAAAAGGTAGTTACTGTTACTGTCGAAAAGACACTGGGAACACTTGATACTCCGGGTAGGTATACATTTCGCAGAATCTCGTCATCTGTTTAACAGATAAGTATTATCTACAGACATTCATCCTTTGCTTATCTTTATTTGGCTGACGTTATTTGCTGTCTATGAAAGTGCCATTAGGTAAACAATCAACAAGCAATTCTTTAATATTTTTGTAGATTGCATAATCTGGTCGCAGCTTTCAATATTGTGGTGGCACGCTAAGGTATACGGTGAACTCAACTCGTATACGTTTTCAACTGTGTAGCGAATGATTAATGGTGCGCTATTCCATCTTCCTTTTAAAATCTGTTCTGACTTAGAATACAACTATAGGGATGTGGTCACTAATTACCGTAGCTTCAATTCGACCCAACAACCGTAACTTTTGTTCTTATGAGCACAAAGAACTATAAAGAACAATGTGAAAGCAACTTTTTTATCATAAAAATACCCAAGCTGCTGTGAAGGTGCCTTTAATTAGTCACAAATTCTAACTTACTACTCAGCTGACACAATTAGTGCGGCGCAAAAGATAGTCTTAAACCAAAGAGCTTTCGCAAATTGATTCGTTCGTCTCTATCTCTACACACGACTTTACCATCACCACTTAATCATATCTCAAGTGAGTGAGAGGTACCTACCACAAACATAAACAAAATGAAAATAAAAATAAAAAATGGACTCGGAAAGTGGGCAATAGATTGCACACCGCACGAAAAAGAATTCTATATAAAAGCTTAGCCCCCACTTGAACGTGACATCATTCGTTTGAAGAACGTTCCCGGTTTCAAATCGCGTTAGAAAAGCTTTAACAAAGTCGAAGACCCATACTCAATCTACTAAACAAAATGCCTTGTGGAGGTTGTAAAAATGGTAAGCTTTACTAATCAGTACTTTTATGATAAAGAAGAAATGTTTTGTGGTTTTGTTTATCAATTTAATATTGATTGTGATTTTTTTCTACTTCAGACTGCAAATGCACTGGCCAAAAGTGCGGAGATGCCTGCAATAAGGGAGGCGAGTGCAAGTGCGCCGCCAGCAAACCCGAAACAAAGGGCTCTGGAAGCTGTTGCAAAGGAAAAGGCGGTTGTCATTAATCATTAGATCGTAATGAAATTCCAACGCAACTATGATATAAGGGGAAGGGACTTATGTGTAGAGTTTTACAAATTCAACCTCAATAATTCGAATAATGCTGTTCGATCTGAAGTAAATAAATTATTTGTTAACTGAAAATATGTGCTTAGCTTTTGTTTTTGCCGCTTATTTCGTTTCGCCAAGTTTCGCCAATGATTCTGCATTTTACTTACATTTCGTTATTACAAAGTGCGTAAAGACTGAATTGATTGACTAATTTGGTGAGTAATATTTATAGTTTGTTATCTGGTTGGTTTTTTTTTTTTTTCTGAATCATAGATATAGGTTTACCTGTGTTAAAATTTGTGAAAAATATAAAGATAGATCGAACCTACTACATATTTACCTTGACTGTCGCCCCATTAAGGCCACTAAAACATAATATCTGAATGCATACAATGAGAACAAAGGGGATGAACAAAACACAAACTTGAGATCATTTGCAAACTAATAATATTTTTACAATTCAAATAGTCAAATAAGCACTTTAGCAACATTTCATCAAACTCAGTTCCTATGCAACAAAAAAGCCATAAAGAGTCAACAAAGCCGGCAAACTGTTGTCGAGAAAATGTCCTTAAGCTAAAGGGTTTTTCAAAAGGGATGCTACAAAAGTAGAGCGACAGGGACAGCAAACGACGCCGAATTTCTTGCCGCTCTTTTGACATTTCTCTTCAGTAAGGTTTGCGACATAAACTAAGTAAATTAGTATACTTTATTTTTATGGTCGAGAATATTGCTGCCGCTGAGGCTTCAGTTGAAGAAAGGCCAAATGTGTCTCTCACACGTCGTTCTCAAGCGTTGGGCATCTCTGTGACGTCGTTGTGGCGAATTTTGCGAAAAGATCTTGGCCAACAACTTGAAAATGATTCGGATTTTCATCGAAAAATCATCTTCAGCGATGAGGCTCATTTCTGGCTGAAGGGCTTCGTCAGTAAACAAAATAAGCGGTATTGGCAGCAATCCACACGTACTCCATGACTCACCATTGCATCCCAAAAAAATTACAGTTTGGTGTGGTTTATGGGCCGGCGGCGTCATTGGGCCGTACTTCTTCCGTGATGATCAAGACCGGCACGTTGCTGTGAATGGGAATCGCTACCATTCAATTATAACCGAATATTTTTGGCCCCAATTGGATGATATGGACTTGGAGGACATGTGGTTCCAACAGGACGGCGCCACAAGAGACACAGCGAATGTCACAATCAATTTATTGCGATCCAAGTTTGGAGAGCGTGTTATCTCACGAAATGGTCCAGTCGCCTGGCCGCCTCGGTCGTGCGATTTGACGCCATTAGACTATTTCCTGTGGGGCTACGTCAAGTCTAAGGTCTATGCCAACAAGCCAGCGACGGTTGACGAACTTCGTACGAATATCGAACGTGAAATTGCAGCAGTATCGGTCGATTTATGCTTGAAAACCGTCGAAAATTGGGTTCAGCGTCTGGACTTCTGCAAGCGTGCCCGTGGTGGCCATGCAAAAGAAATCGAGTTCCATACATAATGGCATCGAATGTACTTTCACAGAAATAAAGAATTTCATTGATATCCAAAACCGTTTTTGTTTTATTTAAAAAAAAAATTTTTAGCGCTCTTATTGAAAAACCCTTTAGTTTATAACAACTTCTGTCAGATCGCAATCAAATCTATCGAATGTAAAACTTTGAAATTATTAATGATCAATTTTTATGTTTTGTTTTTAGTCATTCAGGCGACAACATTTTCAAGTCGCATAGGTCGCAGTCTAGGTGTTCAGCTAATTGTAGATAATTGTGGTAAAAAAAGATTAAATCAGTAGAAAAAATTTAAAAGGGAATGCTTCTCAGCTCCCAATTAATCACTGTATTGTTTTATTTTTTACTAAAGACCCAAAATTAACGTTTCGATGCAATTTTGATTTTTGAAAACGACTAACGATATAAAAAAATGCACCTTGTCACACTTCGTTCGGAAACTTAATTGAATAAACTAAAGGCATTAGATATTTAACAGCTAAATGATGTGTACCTACACATAATATCAAATTGCTTTGGTAACATTTTGAGGAGTTGGGACAGAGATGAAATCAATCCACCAGAATAACTTATGACAGCAGGGCCGTAGCGACCCAGGCCCTATCTTCTCACAACCATTCGTTTTGTGTGAGTTTTTCGTTTTTGGAACGAATGGAAGGAATCTACAATTTTATGCCGATTTCAAATTGAGATGCTGTTTCAAGACAGTTATACTCTCGGATGTTTGTCAGACGTTCGCGAGAGGTGGCGCAGTGGAAAAACCCTAAGTTGGAATTTGGGTTTTTGCGGGATTCGAACCTGGGACTTCTCACTTAGTAGTCCAACACAGGCACTGCTGTTCCCCAAACAAAACACATAATCGTGGTTATTCTAATGTCGTTTTCCATTGGGCAAAAAAATCAATCTTTTTTTCGATTCGGAGCATTTTTTGCAGATCTCGATATTTTTTCAGATCTACACAATCATACTCACACAATACCAATATGCTTTGCACAGATGTTTTACGTCATTTTAGGAGTTTGCTTTCAAGCCAAATGCGCATGTTTGGTGAAAACCAAAATAACGAAATAGCCAAAAAACGCACTAATACATTTATAAAAGCAGATCAATTTCGTTACGCGTTCCATTGGCAGTGTCAAATCTGAGATCTGAAAAAGATTTCTGGTGGTCCCAATGGAAAACGACATAAGTCAATTCCTGGATGCAATACACAACTATGTAAGAGAAATAAAAGTATGAGTTGAGTGGTAGTAAATCCAAAAAGAGATAAAATCCATTGAAACTAAAGTACCAAATTGCGAAATCAATTTGACCTTGTAAAAACGAGTTAAAATGGGCCACATCCAGAAACCTGTACCTGATGTGATGTTATGTGAATCAACTCCTTTTATTTTGCAACATTATTTTTTGTGGATAGGTAGGTATTGTGGGAAATTAAAATGTTCACCTTCCTGTTATGATGGAGCAAAAAATATCATCGACTTGAACTGTTGAACGCTGATGCCGCGAACCTCTACCATAAGCACAGTTTTTCAGCGGTTTTTGTTTTTCTTTTTTACGATTAGGTACGGTGAAAGAAACCAATTTTGAAGGCTATTAATTTTTGTTGTAAATCGAGTTTTATCGAACCGAATATGAAAGTATTTGGAGCAGATGAAATCATCATCTGTTGGTTTAGTTACAAAAAGCTAAAGGGGTCAACATTGTTTCATACTTGTGCCCTTATTGAGATATTATTTAAGGAATATCACAAGCTAAGTATAAGTTAATCTTGGCATTGTCAGGCCAATTTTACTATACATTCATCTTCTCATCCGGACCGGTTAATTGAAGACAGCCTTCAGTCTGGAGGAACAACCATAAATTATATGTGGTCGCTGGTAAACTATATTTTCTTTTATAATTTGTCAATGTGTTTTGTTTTAACAGAGGACACTTTCCGTTGGAGACGGTATTGGGATGTGATGTGATTTATCGAATTTATACTACGGTAGTGGTTTTAAAAGGCGCCTACAACATATTCTTAAATAAGAGGTGCGTTAACAGCTCAAAATGTTACTTTTGATAAGGAATCTACTTTCAATGATGAATGGGATAATTGGGGTATAAAGTGTAGCTAATAAGGTATAGAAATATGGTGCAAAGAACTTGCCAAATAAAAAAAAATCTTTTCTTAAAAATAAAGGAAGGGGAAAAATGCAAATAATTGAACTTCAAGACAAAATGCAGTATATTATGCATTTCTATATTCATCGTCATTTGCTACCTGCCATATTTTTTGCGCAATGACGCTTCCGAACAAAATTTTAATGTTGCGTTTGGAGGCGAAAACCTAACGGCAATGGTGTGGTCATGACAGGATGGTTTAATCTTTTGAAATTAACGAAATCGAGCGGATACTAATGTCTGATAAGACTAACAGTAGGAAATTTCAAAATTTCACATCATTAGTAAACTTGCTGTGCTCTTGGACACAAATTTCAAGAACCAGATCCTGCAAGATTCCCTCTAGCTCTTTCGCACTTCTTTGAAGAATCCTACTCTTATAGGCTAAGTCAGAAAGACGCGAGGAGATTGACTTTTTGAAGTCTAATTTAAAGTTTACCTATGTACTTGAAGAGGTTCATCTGAAATTAAAATGGATAAAATTCAATAATGTTGTTTTCCATTGGGCAAAAAGAAACATGTGGGAGAGTCCGGAATCGAAAAATCACCTCTGAAAACGTTCCATTGGCACAATACTCTTCTGGTGATTCTGAGAAGAGAATTTCGCTTCTCGATTTGAAGTCAGAATCCACTCAAGAAGCAGTTAAGTTTTTTATACAAGTCAGCTGACTTAGATTATTTTTTATCATTTCACCAATAATGTCGAGGATTCAATCAAAAGCAGTTTTCTTGTTCCATTGCATTGCAGAATGAGTGGATCCCTGAGTGAGAACAAAGGAACACGAAACAAGAAAGGAAACACATCTTCGATGTATCTACAAATGAGGCATCTTTTAACAAAACCCCATATGCGAAGCCACAAAGCTCACAATTGAATGAATCCCTTTCCTCGCACCAACTCACATAAAACTTTTTTTCGGTGTACTCCTCACATCGCTAACTGACATATTTATGCAACACCATAAAAATAATCGCATTCCATTGTTGTTTACCGCTGCCACTCTCGCAAAGTACACTTGTATATCCTCCAGCATCACCACAGAGCTTGATTGCATAATTGCATACGTAAACCGGACTTCCACAGCCAAATAAGTGTAATAAAATTGTGTATCTATTATTAGATGAAGAGCATTAAAAACTTCTTCCTTGCACCAGGCTCGCAGTCGCGGAAGGTTACTGCAACTCCAGTCACTCTTCGGTATAATATATCTACCCAGCCAGCTTAAGAGAACCCGAAACAGAGCTTTAGGAGTGCATCCAAAAGCTTAAAAAAAACAGTTAAACTCAAAAGAAATTTCCCAGCTGAACTGTAGCGGTAAGTTATGTTTCTCGCAAGGTCTTGCCACAGTCTCCTCAGGTGTAAAGACTCCAAAGCACATCGAATGGCGTCACTATCTGAACACTGCAATATAGTAACACTAGTCTCTGTGGATATAGCCAGATCAGTTAAGCAACTCTGGCATCGACTTCAATCGACATTAACAGTTCGACGCGAATTCAAGTGTGCACTGGAGCTCTACAAATTTGTACACTACACCTACCTGGTGGCCAAGATATAATAAAAGTAGTTGAAAACCAGTGACTTGGTTTACTTGCCAAAACCGTACAAGACGCTGTTGTGCAGCCTAGCAGCTGACCATTGCGCGCCCGTATAGTGCCCGACAAAGGTCAATGAAATCTCCATCTTGCGAAGAAAAATGAAAGTGAACAGTGTGCTATGGCTGTACATAGTGAGTGTGGTGTTTATTTGTATTTTTGAACTCGGGAGCCCGGCAGCGCCATCTGCTAGGCGACCTACAACATCAGCCCCAAAAAGAAAAGGCAACGCCACCAATCTGACACAGGTCAACTCAAGGCGCAGCAGAAAACAGCCTACCACCGATGTCACAGGGTCAAGAAATATCAGTTCAAGTAGAACTAGTATCAGTAGGTCACAATCCTCATCACCACCGCCGGAGGTTACAACCGGTAAGTCATAACTACTGGCTGACAAATGACTCCCCACTTACCCATCGTAATTGGACGAGGTAATTTGTTTTTGTGGGCAGACCTTTTAAGCGAAACTTGTTTGGTTCAATCCAACATTTTAATAAGAATCTGGAATCGAATAGCAGCAACAACTACTGCGAATAGTTGGTAGTTATTCTCAACCATGACCCAGATCGATCCAAAGGGACCAAGACTACGTGTGTCTTTCGGGTTAGTTCTTGTGACTCGATACTCGCAAGCCTTGTGTTACTTAACGCGATTACGAAAAGTGCAACTTCGCTGAGCGTAATATGATGGGAACTCGAACTCATTGTCGGTCGGTTCAATTGGTTAATGGTTATAATTGTCACAGTGTAGCGCTCTTACTACGGTGAATGTTGTTTCGCTGCAGTTTGTGTCTTGTCGTTGTGTGCATGAAATATTACACCTCTTGGACTCTGGGCGAACAGTGTTTATGTTTGAATTTTGAGGTTGAATTAAATGGCTCGTTATCGTGGTACGATGAACTCGTTGTATTTGTCGTATAGAAGTCGCTTACAATTATATAAAAAGGTTATTATACTACCCGTACCCAAACTATAATGCGATGCGGGCTGCTATAGTCTACTGATTTACTTGTGATTGCATAGGTAGACAAGAAGTATCTGCAATCATTAAAATTGCACGCATGTGAAATGAGGGCTTAACTTCTGACAGACATTCGTCAGCCTGTACGGCGTAGAGCTTTTATTTCTTATTATTTCGAAACCTTGTCTTTGAGGTTATAAAACGCTTCTGCGATGGGGTCCACAACGAATCCGCGTCCATGTTGATACAATCCTGTGGCCAAGCCGTAATAAATACACCTTATCCATGTCTGCCTTGTGCCGGTTAAGTGGCAGGAAATAAAGCGTTCGTACCTACATCGCAGGCCAGGTAATATACTTCTATTTGCAATGTCGCTGTTATGGTATTACAAGTCTAGTTGAGGAGAATTAATTTTCCAAAAATCCTCGCGTGTCTCTTAAAAATAAACTTGGAACATTTAATCGACCACAAAAATTAGGCTAAGGAATCCTGCTGTTAAGTTTATCCCCCATCAAACAGAGTAGATGTCATATAAGGAGTGTGAAGTCATAAATACTGCAGGAGAAGAATTTATATAGAATTGTAACAGCGAACGGAGCAACGAATTTCTGATCTACCAAAAGTTTACTCAGGCCAAAGCTCCAATTTTAACACTTAACATTTCAATTGTTTGATTTGTTTTTATTGCCTTCCTGATACTGCAGAGCTACTTGTATGCATCATACATTTGTCTCATACGCAAATAAAGACAAAGTTACTAACAGCTCATAGATTCAAAATAATGCACACATGAGAAAAAAAAAAACTGCTACACTCCAGCTCCATTCCAATCCGCGATTTGTATAGGCTTCAATGATTATGATGACACCTCCAGCCAAACAATTAGTGTGCCAGTATACTTTGGTCAGCATATGAATTTGTTGAAGAAAAACCGCTCAACTGGATCACGCACGCTACAATTTACATGCCCGATCGAAACAATTTTAATTTCTATTTATTTTCACTGTACAAAATAAAGCAGACTATTTCTTCATTAGAAATACTTTACTAACGTTCACATTGTGAACTGTTTCGAAAACAAGTGTTAAAGACTCATGTGATGTCTGTAGCGGAAATCCGTTCAAAGCACTTCAAGATGAAATGTATAGTCCGCAGTTCAACCAGTTCAATACTAGAGTTCAAACACATCGCAGACTTTATTATAATCATCAGGGTCGGGGAACTTTGTCTTTACTTTTATTCACTTTTAATTGAAGGCCATTTAAAGACGATTATTACCTCACATTGAGGAGTTGTGCCCTATGATGCACGTAAATGAATGGCACGGCCTTTCTTTTGAGCAAACGTGACTTTGATACATTTATTTTCAGAGGCCAACAGGAAAGGCATACGACAATTGGATATTCCAAAAAACCGGAAGAAGACCTCCAATCCCAAGAAGTACACTCTCGAGCGCGATATTGAATTTGTGGAGAACCTCACTGGACCAACTAAGATGGATTTGCGCAGACCGACATTGCAGAATGGAAAGCGTTCTTCAAAAAGCCCCAGAGACCAGCTCATCTGCCCACAAGAGAACGCAGTCAAATTCGATTTGTTTCCCATAAAGTGTGAACGAGACAAGGATTGCAAATCGTGGAACACAAATGAGATCTGTTGCGATATATTTGGCGCTAAAAGTTGTGTACCTGGCTTACCGAAACCACTCGAGGAAACTTCACACAGTCGTAAGTAGGGCAATTGTATACTTTTTCCAATCAATCTATAGAAAGGCATCCCAGCTATTTTTGGAATCATTCCGCAAAGATGTCCGCAACGCCCGTTAGCGGAACTATGGTGGGAAGTGAAGTTATGTCAAACGGATTCAGATTGCTGGCCAGGAGTCTGTTGTCCAGACGGCCGGAAGAGATATTGCAGGACGTCCCAACCAGAATTGAAAATTCTCCCAGTACCAGTGAAGAGATCCCTTAACTATTGTAAGTTCAACATTAATTTGCTTTTTAATATTTTGCAACATTGATTTTATTATTAGTGTCGGAATATTTGGAATGCACGCCCGCACCTCCGCCAATATTTGATCTGCATCCAAAGACCTGCAATTCAACATTTGACTGCTTTCCAAATGTTTGTTGCCAAGAAGCTGGCAAAAAACACTGTCGACCACCAAAGAAGTCAGTTCTTACATTTATGGCGAACTTTTTGAATCTTGGCCTCGTTAAGAGACTTACGCAAAACTTAGTCATAAAGTGAAGATAAAAGTGATGAGTCCAAGATAAAATTTGTGATAGATTTTGTATAGTATGTAAAACATGTGGGTTTGTCTGTAATTAAAAAAATATATATATATTTTGCAAAAACAAATTGTTATCTGTTCAACATCTAAATTAAAGACGTCGATTTTTCCTGTCTCTTAGGGATTTTCCTTCCTATTCCTAAAGAAACTGCAATGTTGCTAATTCAATAAAGAAAAAAACGACATACGTATATGTTCAACGTTTATTAATAATAACAGTTTTTTAAGAAGATTCCATGAAATTTAAATCATCGCTTTATTAATTTGTTATTTGGGCCATGTTTGATATAACATGCTTGATAGCACCCGTTTGAAAAAAAAATGTTACAAGTTCTTTTCAATGCGATGAGCTGGCTGTCAAGGGACAAATTCATTCACATTTCCTGCAGAAAGCCAATCTCCAATGGACGGGGTTGACAAACTGCGTCATATCAAGGAAGATGTGGCCTACATACGATCAAAACTGAACAAGAAACATGCTTAAAAGAAGTAGTCCAGATATTGCCAGTCTCGGCAATAATCGGCATTGGCCAATTGGGGACCAACTTGGGATCCCACACAACCCTCATTGCCGCAGTTGCGGAAATACAAATGAGAATGAAACTCTCTCCATTTCCTCTGGAAATGCCCGGCCTAGTGCCTAGAGCCAGATTGCGCACACGACCTTAGCGACATTTCGGGTAAAGGGATATTAAATATAATCCATTTCCTCAACTCCACAGGTTGGATATAAGTACAGAATGCATCACACTCTTAACAATCATCACAAACCAGGTTACACTAGTTGTGGTAACAAAATGGCACATCATAGTGCTACTTGGGTTCAAAGCTGGATAGCCATATCTACCTACCTATCTTTTCAATGCATACAATTAAGTGTATTGAAGCTCTAAATACGTAACTTAACATTACTGACGCTGATCTAGCAATATTAGATAAGTGATAAATATGCGAGTACTCTTTGTTTCTATATTCCATGAATTTGAGCAATTTGATCCACAAACTTCAGGTATTCATTAGATATGAAAACCTGTGTGCATGTTAACACAGCATACACAAAAATACCACCAGTGTGAACGGAGAAGTTGCCCTGATGCAGATTATTACCTCAAATTAAATCCAACTTCAAATGACACAAGCAAGGTTGCATCAAGTATGCTGATACAACCTAGAATCTAGATCTGGGGTTTAATTACCGCACCCTTGATCGAGTAATACGGGACTAAATTAGTTGTTTTGCTTGTAAAATCCACAAAATTCAGTGACGAATGGCGCGCTCACGGATGCCGTCATCCGGCCGCTAGAACAATAATATAAGACATAAGCTAACACCAAGGCAATTTTAGACTTGTTATATTTTATTCGCCTGAGAGCTTAAATAAGATAGTTGCATTTTAACTGTAGAAAATTAATTCGGAAACTAAATCACAGTTTCTTATTTAATCTGTCAAATGATTGTTGTTGCTGTTGCTCGTGTTGGTGGTGCTGCGCAATGCGGGAATTCACTGATTAATCCAGCTGGTAAAAATAAATATAATAAGAAATAGATTCAAACGAGAAAAGTTACATGAGAACATACCTTCTTGAAGCCAATATCGTTAGCGTACTCCCTGAAGCACTGACGGCAGATATTCAGACCGTACTTGCGGATGAGACCATGTCGGTTGGAGCATGACCGGCTAGAATTGACAAAATTACATTACTTTTAAATAATTCGAAGAACTGATTATTAATGTACCACAGCCATTTTTTTTATTTAGCTTGTAGCTCCTCCCTACGAAAAGCACTTGCTTGAGCGGCAAGCGATTTAATATTGTAGCGAGGAACTTTTTTTTAGCCACCCTTAATTAAGGATAAGTAAAAATAGTTCATTTACAATCCGTACTCAACCGGGGGCTTATTTGTTAGCAAACTATGTGAAGCAAACACTGGAAAGACGCCATTGCTATCTGAGTAGTCTTTCCTCACATACGTACATATAGAAACCGCGTGCTGCTTGCAAGTGCATTTTTTAGAGGAAGGACTGCATTTCTTCACATAATTTGTACATGCATGGATTTGTTTCTAATTGGGGATTAATATTTACCAGCAACGGGAACCTTGTCCGTATTTACGGGGATGTGAATACCAGAGATTAGCGAAACCCATGTTGCCTGCTTTACTTCAGAAAATCAAAAGGGAGAAAAAATGGCCGACAGCAATGGACGTGGTGACATTTTAGTTCAGAATTTTTTTCTAGCTTACAGTTCAGTGTATAATTATGAAATTCAGCTACAGTGCTTAGTAAGGGAACGATCACATTTCAGACCGATGCGATATTTAAAATTATGATATTTATACTAAGTATGTTTTTCCAATTTATAACAAATTGAACATCTTTGAATACCAGAAGAAAATCGATACTGCCACTTTTTAAGATTTATACTTCTAGTAAGTTGGATAAACTAGCTCCGTTAATAAACTATTCGTACTTAACAAGAATTTGAAGCAATTAGAATCTTATCATACGGATGTAAATTTCTTACGTTTTCTTGTACAGATTTTCGATACAAACGGAAAACGTCTCACAGATATCAGTCAGGCATTAAAAATATCAAAAGGCCTGTGTCAAAGCTAATGAAAGTACTGAAAAATATACCTTTCCAGTGGAAAAGTGCTGCCTGAAAGGCAGAGATGAATGATTAAAAGAGATGAAAGATATCGTACGTACGTCTATCCCCCCAAAACCCATTTGTTTACATTGTTGTTTTTGTAATTTCAACCCCCGTCTGTGAATACGTGTGATCAACAAAAAAAGCATGTTGCTAATGGCCGACCGCGAGTCATCTTGCTTTTATGAGCATCGCGGTGTTTAATTATTCTGTGTTTTGTATTGAATTTGTTTGGTTTATGTGGAGGTTTTGATTAAAATGTAAAAAATTGTGAAATTCACAGTAGAGAATATCGAATTCTTGCATTAAAGTCCAATTCATGAACTCACATATACAAGGGTAGAAATAAGCAAGTGTGTGTGACTTCATGAATTTTTCTGGAAAGCTTCATGAATTTTTGTGGAAAACAGCTTGTAGGCAACCGCCCTTCCACTGGAAAGTTATATATCTCTGTATTCCATTATCTTTGCTGAAAGGTGTTTTCACTAAAAAGAATGAAGTCAGGCACATTCCTCATTTCTTTGTTGGGATAATATGTGAGTTCGTGGATTTAACTTTAATGCAAAAATTCGGTATTTAGTACTGGACTTTTTTTTAATATGCACCTAAACGCAAGAGGATTGGTGGCCGGCATATAGTAACATGCTTTTGTTACTAAAATTAAAATTCAAATTACAAAAACAGCAATGAAAACAAATGGGTTTTGTGGTACAGACATACGAAGGATATCCATCTCTTTAAATTTATTCACCTCTGGGCAGCATGTATGTAGTTACTCCACAATTTTTATTTTGCTTGTTTATGATTCCATTCTAAACAGTGTGGCGCAACCCTTAGTTCCTCTAAATCTTTGCCACGACATCTATCACCATCACTGAACATCTAAAAATCTGACAGCTGAAACATAAATAAAACAGATTCCTATTTCAAAATAGATTCGAAAAATTGGAAAAAAAAACTATAACGTATAAGGTATAACTCTTTCTGTTTTAATAATGGAACATCTTATAAAGGAAACCGAACAACAAATGGAGAAAATAAAACTCATAGAGTCTTTCATTTCGCTATACCTTCGGCGTGACAAGATCGAACCCAAGATTCAAATGCTGGCCGAGAAAACTAGGGACGTAAAGCTTTTAATCAAAGAGTGCAACAAAGTTATGAAACTTCAATATAGTACCGGAATGCAAGAGTACAAGTCTGTGATGTGCAAAATGCAAGAACAACAACTAAAAGTCCTAAACATTCTGCTTGACCGACAAAAGAAATTGAAGGCTCAGGAAGGATTGAATACTGTCACAACATACAACGGTGGTGTCACTCCGAAAAGCCTCCTCAACCTGCCATCCTCTCAGCGCCTAGTAAGTGGATCATCTAAAATGTACTTGGGAGAATACCTGCAATCACCATTTGTAAGAAAAACACGTCCCAATCCGGTGCCCTTTCAATTCTTGGACTTCGAGGTGAATATCTCTCAGGAGATGTTTGATAGTATTCCAAAGTACGCTAAACTAATCACCCCGATATGTGTATTCTGTTTACTTTTATATAATTTTATTTAAAGATACATGAAAGGCCGCGAGACACTCGATGAGCTGACTAACTTCCTGGATACAATTCTAGTACCGTGCTTTAATGAAAAATACCAACTACTGCATCGCCATAGGGACTGCATTCGCAATCATGTTGATTTGGATCTCTGGAAGGTCTACAAAGATCAGGTGTCCTACTTCCCTGGTAAAGGAAAACATCCACTTTAGGTTTGACAGTATAAAATGTTTATTTTCAATTGATAGGACAAAACTTCATAACTCAAGGCGATATATCGCGCAAAATTAAAAAAATGTTGGACAAGAAGGCTCAAAACAAAATGACTATGCTCCGACATTTGGGTATTCTACAGGAGCAACGAAAAGGGCAAACGGTCTGCTACGTATGGATGGCTAATAATTTCTAAAATAATGCAATACAGTATGTAAAATTCAAATATGTTTTGTAAATAAATAAAATAATGGCACAATGAGCATTAGTCTTGGCCTGCGTCAATGTCCGCTAACATCGGCTGAAACATGCTCTTCGGAAATGCAATGTTACCGAACATCAGCACCTCATCTGCTGGCGTTGCCGATGAGGGGTCGGCTCTAGCTTTGGCGGCCGCTTCTAGTTGCAACTTACGCATTTGCATCATAAGACGCGACTTTGCATCTAAACTGGAGTGTCTTGCTCGGATGTGTTTGTCTCGGTCTCCTCTTTGGCGGAAACTTTTTGTGCAAAAGAGACACCCGTACGGCTTTTCGCCAGTGTGAATGCGGAGATGATTTTTTAACGCATCGGCGCGGTAAAATCGTTTTCCACACTCATCGCATCCATAACGACGCTCGCCACGATGAATGAGTCGATGTTGATAAAAGACCGATCCAGTTAGGAAACGTCTGCCGCAGATAAGACAATGGTAAGGACGTTCACCGGTGTGGCACTTGCGGATGTGGTCATTCAAGTCAGGACGGATGGTGAATCGACGCGAACAGCCTGGCACCTTGCAGGCAAATGGTTTGACTCCTGAAAGTGAGAAAATGTATCGGATTGGGTGGATATTGAAAAGGCTGAAAGGGATATAGGAGGCGAGTAAATTTAAAAAACGTTGCACACTCTCTTTACAAACTATAACAAGTCGCAAACTTTCACTCGATATTTCCCAGTAACTTAGGATAGACATGTACACGAAGACATATTTTTTTAAGACTTATGAGATTCAGCATCATGTTCAGGGAAATTGTGGACGTTGGAATTCAATATCCCATACCTTTGTGAAATCGCAAATGCTGCCACAAATGACTCGATTGTGTGTACGTCTTTCCGCAGATATCGCATAAGTATTGACGGGACTTTGCGCAAGTATCTCGTTTGTTCTTCTTATAGTGACGCTCTTCAAAGTGATTCACAATGTCATTTGCAGTTTCAAAACCTTGATCGCAGTACTCACAAGGTAGCATCAGTGCTCTTCTGCTTCGATCTACTCTCGGAAAGAAGTGGTAAGCCGTATACCTTTAAAAATTGTTCCAAAATTATACGATAAGAAAAAACTGATAGAAAACATTCATACCTATGCTCATGTAACTGTTCCAGAGAGCCAAACTTATTCTCACATACATTACATACAAAATACCGCTGTGCAGAGCAACCACTTTTTAAATTCTCTCTCGCAAACACACACTCAGCCTGCCAGTGCATAAAGATCTCCTTCGCAGTAGACACCCAAATCTCACATGCAGAACATTCATACGGTCGCTGTGGCTGGTGGCATGCAGAATGGGCGAACAAAAACGAAACCTCGGAAAAGAGAAGGTCACAGAACTCGCATTGCAAGACACAACTTAAAATAACCATCTTCAAGTAGGCGGTGGGCTTAGTATCGCAATTTTTTGACTGAGACATTGAAAAATTAAATCCCGGAATAATTCAGGACGAAGGACTTATTCACTTACTTCGGTCTTTAGAAAATTTAGAGCATCGTCTAGATAGTTCTCATATGGAAACTCTGTAATGTCCCCGAAATCCACTTCGGCTTCATCCGTTTCGGGAAAGTGTAAACACATGTGCTTGAATCCGGTCTCCGCATCAAAAAATATACGACCACATATCGTACATTTAATGACCACTTTTAAACCGTTAATAGGTGGATACCCATTGTTCGCATGCGAAGATGTGGATGGTATGAGATCCAGAGCATGTTTTTCCATGTGCCGGGACAATCCCGAAGCGTGGACAAACTTCCTCTCACACAAGCTGCATTCATGTGGACCATCATGCTTCCTTGTGGTTGCAGATCCGGCGTTCACATCGTATTTCAATTCATCTTTAAGAAAGCGACGAATGCGGATTTGATTTTCGCGCAACAATCTCACGCACGGTGGTTCAATAGGACCAGCATGATAGGACGACATTGATGGTTCTAGAGGTTCCGGAACAATCAGTGTTTTATCTTCACCATAGTCACAGATATGTTCCGGAAAGGAATCAGATTCAAAAATGCAGTTGCAGTTTGCGCACTCCACAATGTTTTGCGGAACGTGGAACGGCACATCTAAGGGAAATTATTTGTAAGG
The DNA here is from genome assembly GCA_963082955.1 of Cheilosia grossa. Taxonomy (NCBI): domain Eukaryota; kingdom Metazoa; phylum Arthropoda; class Insecta; order Diptera; family Syrphidae; genus Cheilosia; species Cheilosia grossa. The sequence continues at coordinate 92,325,816 of OY720144.1, forward strand.
CCATAGTACTTCTAAAAGGTTTTAACAAATTTTACCAAAGTATTGAAGTAAGTCGTCGTTTTGTTGGTTAACAACATCTTTCTCATTTCCACGGAATTGTTGCTGTGAATTATCAAACGTTGCACAAACGTTTTCCTTCTCTGCTTGGTGTTCCTTGTTCATATTCTCATCCACCTCAGGTGCACTCAAGTCGAGAACATTGCATGAGCTAAAATTTTCATCCAAATTTAGAGAGTCCAGCGTATCAAAAGTCAGTTTGCTATTTTCCTCCTCTTCCTTCACAGGTTCCGTTTTAAAATCTTTGAGCTGTGAAAATATTTGTTCAGCCAGCCATGCTTCCGAGTTATTGAATTCATCATCACAATTCATGCTGTTAAAGGAAATTAGATATTTAAATTTAAATGAACAACCTTCGAGCAGGAAGAACAAAATTTAAATTAACTTTTTTTTGTTTTTCTAATGCAATGCTTGTGCGTTTCCGTATCCAGCTTTGAGCCTATGGATGTGGATATGTATGATTGGTGCCAAAGAGGATATCCGTAATTGGGAAAATGTCAGTTTTCTGAAGGTTGTACCACAATATTTAGGGTCCCGATACACCATATTCCTGGTGAGTTTCATATAACTGACGTTAATCCGGAGTTTTTTGTTCATTCATATATATTGCATTGATTTTGTAGATCTAGAGATTTTAGTAAATAAAAGGAGTGCCTACCTACTCATGCCACCAATATTTGAAAGTAAATTTAATTCTGTAAGGTTAGGATATATAATGATTGTATATTTAAGGAATACTTATATTACTGAAAGTCGCAAAGAGGTTAATGGCTAAGATGTCGATTTGTTTAAAAGGTAGTCGAAAATTAACAATAATATACTTCAGGGCATTCATAATAATAATATTTAACCTTCCACACAAATATTTTGTAAGTCACAATATTAAATTTTTGATGCAAAATTTGCTATTGAGAGTTCGAAAAATTTAACCTGGGCACTAAAAATGATTATTAGTATCGCGGATTACGTGAGTGCGTGAAATCGACTTTCTTCTAACAGTGTGATTCAGAAGATTCTTCAGCGTACGGATTATTTTCAATCTTCTTTATACGTTTAAGCGTAGCGTTCCTTAACTCGGACATAAAGTCGGGCTGATCAGGCTTTGTAGGTTTTTGTCTAACAGTGTCAGGTGGTGTTAATTGAGCTGACTGATTATTATTGTGTATCTTTATTGTAGCCTGAGCCGCGAAATTGCCCTTTACACCGTTGGCCTTAGAGACTTTCTGAAAAATAAATCCAGTTAGTGACATCCAACAATGTAAACTTAACATTCAACCTTTAGAGTGACACCTGTGCGGATACTTTCTAGGAAAGCATCCCTGTTATCAACCCCAGAATCAGAAGGTTTCTTCGTTGCATCTGATTTTGGCGCAATAATTGATGTCGGCAGTCCCTCAGCAGGTGGAGGAGGTGGAGGAACAGGAGGCTCACCGCCAGTCATGTTATGAGTTAGCATCGGAGGTGGCGGCGGAGGTGGTCCCCCTACTGCCGGCATTGGTGGTGGGGGTGGCGGTGGTGTTGGACCACCTGATGATTTTTTCACTTCTTTCATGGGAGGTGGTGGTGGTGCCATGGTTGGTGCTTGAGGCGGTGATGTTGGTTGAGGAGAAATATTATTCCCAGAAGAAAATTTGTTAGTGTGCTTAATAACTGGTGGAGGCGCAGGCGGGGAAGGCCTAACTGGGCGATTAACAATTGGTGACGTATATGGTTTTTGTTCAGGTGGTAATATTTCTATATAAATATTTTCGTCTGAGGACGGGTCGGCTGGCGGCAACTTTGGCGCAGGCACTATTAGCGCACCGCCCTTAGAATGATGCTTAGGTCGTAGAGGAGGACTTGGGGAAGGAGGCCTATATGTTTCAGATGGTGGCGGAGGTATTTGATATCCAATATACTGCTTTCGAATTGGCTGAAACAAAACTAATCAACTAAGTACTTAAAAATTAACTGAGCCTTTACCATCCAAGTGAATCCCGACTGTATAATCTTTCTGATTAATTCTTTGCTATCCATGCCGCTAACGTCCGCTTCTGTAATACCACGTTCGATCATGTACTTTTTTAAGTAATTGTCATTCACTTGTCCAGATAGATCAAAAGCATTCTTAGTTTTGTCCCGCGTCATGTCACCAGATATATGCTGGAAGTTCATTGGCCCGCTCACCTCAATCTTTAGTCCTTTCCTTGTCACTAAGGTAGACGGCGAAGGTGGAGTTGGTGGTGTATTGTATATTTTAGGTGCAACAGATTTTTGTTGCTGAAATTGTCGCTCATAAAGCGTTCCACGAACACTTTGCTTCTGTTCACTTGACCCACTAGAATAGTTCTTATTTCTATTTAGGGTGGACAAAGTATTATTCACTTGTGAATAGTGCTCTGAGTCAAAAGTCATCGATGCTGGTGGAATATCATCTATAGATGGTAATGATTCGGATGAATGTGGCTCCATGGGAGGCTTAGGACTACGAGTAATAGGGCTTGCTGACATTGTGGGCAAGTCACGAGGCTGAAATAAAGAAGTATTATTTGCTAAGCATATATTGATTTTTAGAAATGTTGGGTGAAACCTTCCAATATCCGGGATTTTTGTTACTCTTTACGATGTCATAAATCAAAGCTTTTCTTTGTGGCGCAGAAAGATATTCTATGTCGTCTGAAAGACCAGCCTTTCTCAAATATACTCTGAGCATCTCATCGTTGTCATTGCCAGTTAGGTCGAATGTTTTTTCGAAATCTACCGCGTTTCCTTCTTTGTATTGAAAATCCATTGGGTCGCTGATGAACTTCCTTTCCATAACTTGTACTACAACCGGACATTGTAAGATCAATGTTTTGAAAGTTTACATTATTGAAAGTGGCAATAAGTTGTTAGGGATAAGAGATAACAAAAGTGGCATTTTAAATTTAAATAAAGTTTGTTTTTTCTTTAATTTTGGACTAAATAAATTTGTAAAAAATGTATACAATGGGTGAAAACACAATTCTTGTGGTATCTTTTTCTATCGAAAAGTATCAATTGCGTAGACAACAGATTTGCATAAAAAGAATTGTAGTTATAATTCGTTGAAATGGGAACGTTTAAATTCAAAATAAATGTCTACACTCCTGCAGGATTTGAAATTAACATTCACTTCACAACGATTAAAGTGAAATGTACTATGTAATATTACATTTTGAAAGCTATAAGTTACATCATCAAATACCTACTCCACTTTGCTTGCTTATCAAAACTATTACTTTATTTAGTATTATTAAGAAAATGTCTCATTTAGAAAAAATCCCTTACACATATGATTCATAGTCAAAACATTTATTTTGAGAATCAATAAATAAAAGTTTAATACTACCACATATTTAAAATCCACAAGAAATATGAACTTCCACTGTCAAACCTTAAGTCCTTCTCTTGATTTCATTGGCAATGGCATACAAATAGATAACAATACCACATTCAATATCTTAATCACTTTGTTGTATATCTCTAAAACTCTGCCTCACCGCCAATATATAATTTCTTTCGCCTTCTATTCGGTCATCAAATCATTGAAAAGATTAAAAAAACAAAAAAACATTTCCTTATACTTATATCAATTTTTTCCATTTAGAACATTGCAAAAAACTGTCAATACTGTAGACCATGACAGTCGAAGGTAGAAAAATCAACTGAATCATAATCTATGAGAGCAAAATTAAAGTTTTGCAGTGTATTTTGTTTTGTTTTGTCATAAAATGTTTATCGTTCAATTCTGGATGATAAGGCTATGTCTTATCGTTAAAGCTTTTAATATATTGTCACACACTCTTTGTGAAAAGGTGCAAATGCTGTAGTAGTTGTCTAGCAAGCTTATTCGTATAAGCCTACCATGTATAGTTCAAGATCTAGGCATTCGTCCCTGCTTCTGATCAAATCCCATACAAGCATTTCTTCTTTTGAGTGATTGGTAATCTATTATCTATTGAACCAATGTATTATTGCCTGTACTTAATGACTGTTAATAAAAACGATAGATTCATATTTTATTTCTAGATTTATTTATTAACAGGCCTCTACCCAGAAATCGAGCAAAAGTGCAAAAAATGAAATTTTGTTTCTCTGATCGATAAATTATTACTGAAGCGATTGAAACTGAATGCATTTGAAAGAACAGGAGTCCTCTTAGTTAGTTTTAAATTAGATTTAATCGTTTTTGTCTAGTGAGTAAGCTTAAAGAAAGAATAATAAAAAATGAATTTTTAAAGTTAAAAAAAAAAAAACAGGAGTCCTCTTCAAAAACTTTGGCGCAGTGGTTCGGTTCCCAGGTTCGAATCCCGCAAAAACCCAAATTCCAACTTTGTTTTTTTTTAAACCGCGCCACCTTTTGCGAACGTCTGACAAACATCCGAGAGTTTAACTGTCTGGAAAGAGCTTAATTAGCCGTTTGGAATCGGCATAAAATTGTTGATCCCTTCTATTCGTTCTAAAAATGAAAAACTCACACAAAACGAATGGTTGTGAGAAGCTAGGCCTTGGGTCTTTATGGATTGCGCCAACTATTTATTTTATTTGTATGGGAAAATTTGAATAAAATGATTTACCGTTGTCCAAACCATGATAAGACGGAGTACGATATATCTGAGATCACTAGCTCAGGTAAAAGGTAATATCCAAAACATAAATAGCAAGACAGGTCTTGAATTGTACACTGGTTTGGAAAATACAGGTGTTTAAAAACAAACAGTATTTCGAAATATTGAACTACATTTTTCATGCGAATATTGATGCACGTATGCTTCAATTTTTACTCAGAACAACAGAGTATAATATCACCTAACAGATCCAATGAAAACTTGTATTTATTTACGTGTATTTTGTCACAAAATAAATACCGAGCTTAAATTACATATTTTTTTGCAAAAAAATATTCTGTACGTTATGTGGTATTCGATTGGGCGCTCTCAGAGCACTTTTTTTTGCTCTCAGAGCAATTTTTATGTTCGTTTGGTACAAAAAAAAGCAATCTTTTTCAGATTTTAGAGCACTTTTGCCAATCTGAATATTTTCTAGACATGCTTCAGATTTACCAATATAAGTGAATTTGAGATTGACAACTGGTGGAGTTTGTTTACGTTTTCGTGAATTTTTCCTACAGCAAAGAAAGGCATTGCATCGGGTGAATCTATTTTCGTAAATTATTTGTGTACAAATTCTTAGAAATCAATCGGGAGGGAAATTTCGAATGTTTTAATATAAAATTTAACCAGTGAATGGAAAGCGCTTAGAAAATGTCGAAGACTACACATATTCAAGTCGCACGAATATCAGCACAAAAAGAGCAAGTGACGTTTTTATGTTCGATTAGGCACACGAAATCTGAAATCTGAGAGCAAATCCGAAGAAGCCCAATCAATACTACATTAATCAAACGCTCGCATAATGTCAGACTGACTCGGAGGAGGTGACATTAGTAGTTGTACTTTACTTTCGCTGAGGTAGGATGTTTGTTTTATATCCAACAACGAAAACAAACAAAAATGGACCAATCTTCAGAATTTGATAATTCCGGATTAACGAAAGTCCTAAGAAAATTCACTAAGAAAATTGTGGTGTCCCTGGCGAATCGGGACCTTACTGTTTGAAAAGACTGAATTGGGTACCTGTCAAGTCCATTGTCAAACATTTGTAAGGTTTATTCTCCAACCAAAAATAGGTGTAAACAACAAAAAAAACTGACGTGTTTTTTTGTCTTGTTTTTGGTCTTTCAGTTTCAGTTTGTTTCACAGGGAGAAGATAATTTTTTCCACTTAATTTCTTATTCCAGAAGCTATTGAAATACAAATCACTAAATCAGTACAGTTACTGGACATAGTCGCATTTGGTCGCATTCAATCATTCGCAGAAAGAGCATATAAAAAAAGATAGAATGGGAAAAATTGCTGTTATCGGTGGCACCGGCATGACCGGCGTGTGTGCAGTCGAACATGCAATCCAAAAGGGTCAGTGGAGCGTACTGCTTAATTAAAATTACTTTAATATTTTCAACTGCTTATGTAACAATCCAGGTTTGTCGATTCGTTTATTGTACCGTACTGAGGCGACAGTTCCCCAGGAGTTTAAGGGCAAAGTTGAGCTGGTGCAGGGAGACGTTACAAATTTGGAAGACGTTAAAAATCTCCTTCAAGGCGTAGATGCACTGTGCGTTATTCTAGGTACCCGGAATAAACTTGAACCCACTACCGATTTGTCTACTGGCACAACAAATATCGTCACCGCAATGAAGAAGTTAAATCTTCGCCGCTTTTCGATTGTTATGTCATCATTTCTGCTCATGAATGTCGAGCAGGTGCCAAAAGTGTTCCACGAATTGAACAAGGAGCACAAGCGCATGCTAGACATAACCAAAAGTTCTGGACTTGATTATATTGCAATTCTTCCGCCCCACATTGCCAATGAACCCGGTACTGATTTTACAGTGACTCATGATGTATCTCCCGGACGTTTAATATCGAAATACGATTTAGGTAAATTTATTGTCGATTCATTGGATCAACCAGAACATTATGGAAAAGTTTGTGGCATTGCCAAGAAGGTGTGAGCACTTTTTTATGTGCCCTTAATTGATATTTCAGTAATCACATGTTTCTTATTTGGTTTGCATGTCGACAATTTGGGGAGCCTATTATTAAATAAAAATATGTTTATATGTATTAAACCTGTTTCGTGTATTGTTATTTGCATGCAAACACATCAGCCGAAATTATGATCGTAGTTAATTACTTGTGGAATTGCAAAATCATTTTATTTTAAACGTGTTTCTTAATAAGAATTTAAAGCTCTTTATGTCAGCATAATATCTTTGTAAATAAATAAACAGTTCAACGAAATAGCTGTAGTATTGTAGGGCAAAGCAATCGAAAATGAAAGATAAGATTCTTCATAATCTATTCCGACTCGGCAGTAATATGACAAATGATAAAAACCTCGAACATGTCTGAGTGAAACGTAAATAAAGACGCAAAGGCTAAAGCTTAAATGTTAACAGCACAAGATATGTGAACACAAAGTAATCACCCGGTAGCACAGGACGTCGACACAGCGATTCTAGCTTACTGGAAAATTCTGGTAGTCAATTTACCTAATTTTTCTATAAAATATTGTTTGTTGTCCCCTTGGAGATAAATAACGCTTCTTACGATCAAATCTCCATGTGCCTTTTAAGGGCCTTATATTTCGTGAGTTGACTGAAAATCCTGCCCAATGTGACTACTGTTTGTGGTTTGGGAAGAACAACTCGTCCGTTATGTTATAAAAGAACATAACCACAACCATATCACATTAGAGTTTTATTATGCACACATGATCTATATAGATCATTGATTTCCATGGTTTACAATAACAGTTGGATCTCGTACTATTGTTGTAAACCGTGGATATCAATGATCTATTATAGATCATGTGGGTAAAATAAAAAACGTTTATTGCTGCTGTCTCAGTTGCACGCTATTTTCCATATTTTGTTTCGTTTTTCGCTTTATGTGGATTTATATATAAGATTGTCAATCTTTTAGTTCCAATGCAATATTCCTTAAATGAATAATTATATGAAACCACCACCAAGAAATCTTCCTCTCGAAATAATAATTATAAGGATTTAGTGAACTATAGAATTACATATTTACACAAGATAAAAAAGCGAATCCTACACATTTTTCTTTACCTTTTGTAAGTTTCGTCTGCCAACGACTAATAACGTGCATCGCCAAAATATCCTACAATCCTCATTTCTCATTATTCCGCATCTCGCAGCTTAGCAGCCATTTCCGGATACAAAACCGTTGCCAATAATTTCTGCACTTGACACAAAGCATTTTAAAAATACCTACCTTCTATAATCTCGACAATCGCCAACCAAGAACTACCTCTAAAAATACCGTGAGAAATTGCTCACATGAATTCAAACGCTTGCACGTAAACTATTTAATGACTTGTCTAATGTGTTATAATAATGAAAAACGTTTGTTGTTGGTCGGCCAGACGCCATACAGCATCATCTGCAGTCAAGCGTATGCTTCTTTATTTATCCCACAAAGTTATGCACCAGATCTGTTGAAGCTGAACGATTATCTCCTGCCTCGAACTTGAACTTGGCAAAAGAATTCCTTTGAAAATATATCTGCCACGATGTTTAATGCAAATGCGATCGCAAGCGAAGGCATTCAGTCTGGTGTGTTGTTTCATAGCGTATTTTCGAAATACACTACTGACAGGGCAATAAATTGAAGACCATACGAGATGAAAGAAGCATTAATAATTTTTTGTACTACTGTATCTAAAATTTATTTCATTTGAATTCTAATAATATAATAATTAATTGTATATATTTATTTTTCTTTTGTATAACACACTTAATAGTAATTTATTTGCCTAGTTAATCACAAAATTTTTCTCTATCGTAATTGTAGCTTCTAAAAAAGCCTGATATTTTATACATAATGGTGTCTCTGTTCAAATAATTTCACAGTTGACTGTTATTTTGTTGGTGTCGTTTCTATTATTGCTTGTGGATTACCCGCAAGTTTATGTAGGTAGTCAAAAAGTCAATGATTGATGGGAATGTTTACTACAAAAATATGCAGCAATAACCAAAAAATATTCAGTTTAAAAATTATAATCTGACTAGTGACTGTGCTGAAGAAGGTCACTCAAACATAGAAGAAACAAATGAAATACTCGTACACACAAGGTTAAATTTATCAGGTGGATTTTCTTTAAAACCTCGTAATTGATTCTTAAGAAAGAGTTTAATTTGTCCAATTTTGTGTACAGTAAACTTCTGTAAAATATATTGTACCATGTACGATTTACAGCCAAAAGTTAAGTGCTGTACATAAAATGTTCCGTAAACCTATAAACTGAAATCTGTTCTTGATTTAAATTGGATGAATGTCACATCCTTGTTAAAAAGAATATACAATTGCCCATTAGTATGGAACCGAACAGCGGTGCACAAAAAAGAACGCTATTGCTCTGAGGAACCCTACTGCGGATTGTGAAAAATGCGTTGGCAAAGCGGGGTCTTAGCCATAAATATTTTGGGAGGAAGTAGTGTAATTTTGTATTTTGTCTGTTGTACCTATTTTATTTTACAAAAAAAGCACAAAATCATAGCGCTTAATAGACAATTTATTTCCAACTGCCTGCAGAAAAGAAATATTTTTACAGTCTACTACTTTTGACTACAAAAGCATTCCCTAACTTTTTTGTAAGTTTCTTTCACAGCAAAACCACTGCCAATTTTTAATTCCTACTACAAAAAATTGTGGAACAGGAATAAAAATAAATGACTTAATACAGCAAACGCTGGCGTAATTCTTCTGTTCGTATAAAGTGTTCCTCGACGAGGCGTTCAAGTAAACCAAGACCACAGTAAACTATTGGTCTGTATTTTTGGTTCTTTTGAATTTAAAAGAACCTCCGGATTTAAGCAAACACTTCTGCAGTATGCACATCCTTACTCCAACGCACGGAATTGAAACACCATTGGTCTAAGACTGTGCCGGTCACCTCTGATAAACCTAGATTTCTTTGTAAAGGGTTGACGTTTACTATGCTTTTCCCTGTTTATTATTCGACCAGACTTGCTATATTATGCATTTTTTGGTGCCGTATAACGTCTAAAACGACATAAATATTATTATTCAACCACTATCATCGAAATAGTGAAACTTTTTGACTACATCAACCCTGAGGGACGTCGTTAACATTAATTTAATTATCTTAAGGAAGACTTGGGAAGGATATACCAAATCAATTAAAAACAAACAAACAAAAAATGCTACAACTTAACGTAATTTAAAATAAAACTTCAAAACAAGAAAAAGTATTTAATTTTTTCGGAAACAAAAAATTTTAATGTAAACAAAACAAAAATATTGATACATTGGAAAAACCATCATAGAAAAATAATATATGTACTTATAAATAAAATTCATTTATATATATGCATGTGGAGGATTTTCTTTTGTATAAGGGAACTTCTTTGGAAAGTGCTCTATTTCCTTTGTTTAATTTTTCAGTACACCAGATAGATATGTGCAATAAAACTAAAACACTAGAAGAATCCCTTCCTCAATCAATAACAGCAAATGGAATAGCAGAAGTTTACCCACTGGACTACAACACTGTGCTTACAAAATTATAGAATCTTCTTCATATACTTTTTCTTAGCAGTCTCCAAACTAGGTAGCTCGCAGTTACGGGGCCCATACATAGAAACGGGCGCGCAAAACTCATATCCTATTCTCTCGTAGAAACCCTCTTGATCAATTGTAGACAAGTAGACGGCCTTTAAATCGAGAACAGCTCGACAGTAGTCTTCAGCGCATTTCATAATCAATTTTCCAAAACCCTGACCTCGGTACTTTTTGTCAACCACAACGGATTCTACAAAGCAGGCCTTCTTTTTGCTTGGTATTATACTCAATTTACAGTGGGCGATTACACGGCAGAAATTATCGGTGGTGAGTACTAAACTAACCGGCAATGTGTCGCAGGATGCTTCTAGCGATCGCATACGGGCAGTATCACTTCGTGGCCATTCAGAATTTATAAGTTTGCAACACTCTTGCATTAGCTCTGGATATCTGTGAATGGGCACGACATTGAATGGGCTGCCTGTAACATTGAATGGTGGAAGACCCTGTGAAAATACAAACAGAAAATATATATCATTTCTGTGTTACCTATGGGAGAATCATTAATAATATCCTATTTTAATCTTAGAAACGGAATATAAACTCACAATTTATACCTCATAGTATGGTTCCGGTTTTCTATATTTCATATCAGGAAATGTGCTAAAATGTGCACGAACTTGATTATTTTTTAGCTGTTTTCTTTTCTGCGATATACTTTGTTTTTTTTATTTTATAGACTTTGTATATAATCTGCAGAAATTTAATTGAAAACGTCTTTAGTTTTATAATTGCTGATAATGTAACACTAAACACATATACACTGATATGCTGCTGGGATAATCAGAGCGTGGCAAACATTAACATATGATCCGATCCAGAAAATGAATGTGACACTGCTTTGGAAAGTATTTGCTCAAATTTGTGTTAGTGACAAACAATACATGAAATATATGTTTAAACTGTTCAATTATTGATTAGGACTATGGAGAAAAACGAAAACATCATTATAACTAGCAGTTTTATTTCTCAGTCAAACGGAAATCTGGCGGATAGCACTCACTGTATATCGAAGGCTTGGAGCGACGTAATGACGGCATAACGGGTTGCATATTCAAAAAGTGAATTAATATGAATCTCAATTTGCCATTTTTTAAAAAGTCTCCGAAAAAGTTTTAGTTAAAGCGTCTTCATTAACATCATTAACGGGTAATGATGTTCATTGATATGGGGGAAATTAACAGTCTCCCTTCGACCATCATTCATCTTTTCAGGAAGAAAACACATACATACTCTCGACCCTTTTCGAAAACACACCGTCGCCTACAGCGTGCATAAATTTGTAGCAGTGTAGTTACCAACTACATTTATTTTAAATAACATATAAATTTAGGCGTTCTTGCTTTTATTTTGAATTCATCAGAAGAAGCAGTTCTATATAAGTCTTTCAGTCAATATTATTGTACATATATGTTATGTACTCAATTTTTGTTACCAAACAAACCGATAAACGGAAGCGCGAACAGAACAAAGCTTATTATGCAGAATTAAAGAACCAAATGGGGCGTGCGCGGCACATCACGGTTCATTAAATTCAGCCGAACTTGGCTTTGTTTTGTTAGCCACTAGTACTGTATTTCTATTAAAGAACAATCCATGAATATTTTATATATTAATGACCAAACAAATCCCGCATTTCTTATACTAAAATTTAACAGTTTGCATATTTTTGCGTCTAACATGCCAATTCAATTCCATATGGAATATGTATTTTATAATTATGTATACTAAAAAATCGCTACAAAAAAAAAACTGTTTTATGTACATATTCTACATACGAATATTATATTATACCGATCAATTTGTGCCGATATCCAAAAATAAACCACATGGACATTCTCCAAAGAGCGCAACCCACACAACATGTGCCACAAACAATGAAAAATCTCGACAAAATGTTTCGACGGTGTGGAATTTGAAAAAAAAAAATTAAGTGAATTTTTCGCCAACTACAACTACAAACAACCGTGACCGTAAAAACCGAGGCCAAGAAAATTGCATAATACATAACGACAATTTTCATAAATGTCTGTTGACGAGGAGACATTTTTGGACACCTCGCACAACTTGGACAAAATACGAAACAATACAGGGTTGAGACTATGTACTTAATTTATTACAAACAAAACAATGGTTTACCATAATTTCTCTACGTTCGTCTTTAGGTACGCCACGACGGAATGAAAATATTGAACTGAAACCTCCAATTTTTGTTTGAGGTGCTCTCGAAGAACTCGCGCCACGGCAAGGAAATTGCCGTGTCTCGATATTAATATTTTGAAAATGTTCCGAATATTTTCGTTTCGTTCAATACAAAAACAAACAAAAATTACAAACTGCTGGTACACATCTAAATATAGAATTTATATTAAAAACATAGGAATCGGAAATACACAACACGGGTGAAGACAAAAAATAAACGCCAACAGCAACAACAACACTGCTGTCAAAAATGTCAGGTGATGTAAAATGTCAAAATATTGTTATTTCGTTTTTGCTAAAAGATTCGTAAATATATACAAAGCGAACATGCGAAGTTGTAGATGGCAATAGTGCAATTCATTCATGAGTTAACTCGTCCGGTTTTTTTGCGCGTCAATCTAATGTGTAATAATGGGTGGAAGCAGATAATTGTGGTTAAGTGCGTTCAGGAAAAACAAACGAAAATGTAAGTGTTTTATTTTCTCTATTATAGATTCTGTAACATTTAAATACAAATAACAGACGCAGTTACACTTTTTAAATACTATTTAATAACATTAAAAAGAGTACTGAGTTCATAAAAAAAAATACTAAATAATTAATGATGCTCTGTTTTGACTAATGCGGTGAAGTCAAGATTATTTGTGTGAAGAATTAGTAATAGTTAACTAGTTATTGCCAAATCTCACCAGTATGTACTTTGTGAAGGTATATTACAAGTATAAATTGTACGTTAGCATGATAGAATAATCAGGTTTAATAAACAAATTGATATAAATTTATATATGAACAGTACCGTTTTCTCTAATGTGGCATTCGATGGGGCTTCTTCAGATTTGCTCTCAGATTTCAGATCTCGTGTGCTTGATCGAACATAAAAATGTCACTTGCTCTTTTTTGTGTTGATATTCGTGCGATTCGAATATGTATAGCCTTCGAAACTTTTCAAAGCGTTTTCCATTCACCGGTTAGATTTTATATTGGGCGTGTTTTATTGAGCTTCGATCTCAGTAAAGCAAAGTAAAAAATAGTTAGAATTTTCGATCAAAAAGAGATATTTAACTAGCACTCAATCAAACGCTTGCAGAATGTCAGACTGACTCGGGGGAGGTGACATTAGTTGTTGTATTTTATTTTCGCTGAGATAGGATGTTTGTTTTAAGTCCTACAACGAAAACAAAGAAAAATGTACCAATTGGAGAACTTGATATGTCGGTTTAAGAGTTGGTATCTTTCTTTTAGTGGAAAAAACCATAAGAAATAAAAAAAATAAAAATATAAAAACTCAGAATGTAAGTTTTAATAAATTCACCAGGAAAATGGTGGAGTCCCTGGCGAATCGGGACCCAACTCAAATGTAGTGACATTTATTTCTGGTTGCACCTTAATTTCCGACTAATAACCTGAACGCAGGTATTCCTTGGCTTGACATTTGTAAAATGTCAGAAAATAAATTCGCAAGAATCCCAAATATATTTTCGTAGATTATAGTCTCGATTATTCAAATTTTAACACACTTCCGTGCAAAGAAATTAAACAAACTACACACCAATCGGTTAGTGAATAACGTCGTTTCAATTGTTTATGAACAAAAGTATTTATAATCACCTGTTCAATGTGTTTTGGTAATTTTATTCACTAACGAGAATAATTGAACTTATTTCAAACAATTGCACAACAAAATAAAGGAAAATTCATTAAAAATACGCAAAGTAGAGCACGAAAACAGTACATTTTCTTATATCTAGGAACTAAATTCGTATCAGACTGTCGTCGCCATCGTTGTTGTTTTTTTTTTGTATACGTTGCAGCAGCAAAACAAAACATTGACCCCTAAAATTTGAAGAATGTAGTCGCATTGTTTTAAATATAGATTCACGGGCGACGGCTAAAAAGTGAGATTTTCTCTTCCGATTTTAATTATTTTGTTTTTTATTTTCCTGTAGATATAATTAGACCAGCGGAAACAAACGAAAATGATGCAAAATCGATTGGGAGTGCCATTCTCTCAAGACAATCCGCTGTGGTTGTCGTGGCATGATTCACATTTGATACCCACATTAAATCCTTCCAATGTTATGGATTACTTCTCCCGAAAGTCAAATCCATTTTACGATCGGGTTTGTAATAATGAAACGGTTCGGATGCAGCACATGAGCCTAGATCAATTAAAGTAATTGCTTGAAAGTGCAGTTGAGAGACTAGCTAGTTAAATATTTTGTTTCGCTTATAGCAACATGATTGGAGTCGAATATATATTGCTGCATGTTGCGGAACCGATTTTGTATGTGATAAGAAAACAGCATCGGCATAGTCCAACTGAGGCAACGCCGTTAGCTGATTATTATATCATAGCCGGTATGGTTTATAAGGCACCCGATCTAGCAAACGTAATCAACTCCAGAATTGTAAGTTTCAGTTTCAACTTACCTATATGAAGTTGTGCTAATTATTGTTACCCACTTCTAAGCTGTCAACAGTGACTAGTCTCCAAGCCGCATTTGAAGAGGCGAGTAACTACTCACGCTATCATCCAAACAAGGGCTATACATGGGACTTTTCATCGAATAAAGTTTGTAAGTAAGCACTGATATTTTATGATAAATTCTTGCTAAAGCTTTCCACTTTGCTCATAGTATCCGACAAATCCAAAGCGGCCAGTAAGAAGGACGCGGAGAAGACAAAGGATGATAGTGGAACTATGTTCCAAATGCAGCGTGTTGATATGCTGTTAGTTGAACTGCTTCGGAAGTTTCCACCTCCGATTCCTCCACAAATCTATCAGCAACAGCAGCAGCAACAACAGGGTCAAAATATGCGCCTTGATGGCCAAGATGGGATGCAGCAAGACCCTAACACTAACAATGCGAGCGTGGCTGAAGCGAGCCCACCTTCAGCCCAGGGTGGTCATGATATTAAAATAGAAAACCCTGATATGAAACCACCGCCGGAGAAAAAGATTAAGATGCAATAAATAATAGGTTAAGGAATGATAAGTTCAGACTTTATTTAAATAATTTCTTCTCCATGTTAATTCTCATAATAAATAATACCCAGTACAAAGATAATTACCATTATCAAATTATTGTATTGTAATAGGTGCGGTTACAAACACCCATCGTAAATTTTATATACGAAATAAAATATCTCTAAAATTTAAATATTTTTTTTTTGGGTCCAATTGTTTGGCAGCACTGCCATCAACAAACATGACAAAAAAACAGCTGTGTAATTCTTCTGTCAAAAGTTAAATTTACTTCCACAAACTTCACCGGCAAGGCATCTCTGCTTTTTGCTTCGTAGAAAAGTGTTGTTTCGTAAAAAAAGTAGTTGGCACTTTAATTATAATTTTTTTATTTAATCAAGGAAGGTAGGTAATTAAAATATATAAAGTTAGTTTGATATAATTCTTAAATACTATACGATTGCGGTGTTTTCATTTCGAAATTGATGAATCTGCAAAAATGTTCACGTTTGCCAAATGAACATTTTGCTTATGCCTGTTAGGTATTTTTACTTCAATAAACGATATCTTATCTAAATGTGATTTAAATGAACGTCTCTAAAGCATTTCAGTAAAAATAAACTCACTGTTTGTTTACTTATATACCATACAGATTGAAATGACAAAAGAACAAACAAATTTCTTTAGTTCCCTCAATAAAAACACAATTTACACACATAACCTAAAAATGCAAACATCAGTAATGAGGAAAATATATAGCAATAATCAAAGCGAAAACTGAAATAGGTGCGGGCAAAAGAAAAACCAGCATAAATAATGAACCTGGACCTATGGAAAAACAAGTTTGTCGACCTATTATGGATTTGCCTACATTGTGTAGTACATATATGCACTAGTTTTACTATATAAATGCATAATGTTCAAACTAGATGTATGTTTCCATTCTTAATAAAAACAGTTAGTTCAATATACAAATATCGACGAAGATGGCGACTTCCAATACATATTCTTAGACTAGTTCGTTTAGAAAAATGTTACTGTTAATGGCTTCGACAAAATATTTAGTTGCACTATTGCGATTTGCGAAATTCAGAGAAGATTTCCAGGAACACTTCTGCGCGAACACCTTTGACTAGTCCGCTTTGTCTGCATTCCACAGTCAAATGCTATGAAGTTGAAATAAGGGAGTCGGTACTTTTATTCACATAAGAATCTGAATGACTTGGGGGGTAGTAACTAAATTTACAATAAGTAAATAACAGCAGGTGCGTAACATTCGGGAGGATACACCATCACTTCATTGCCTTTTTTTTTTTCTTTTTAATTTCCGACTTTG
Source organism: Cheilosia grossa (assembly GCA_963082955.1). Classification (NCBI taxonomy): domain Eukaryota; kingdom Metazoa; phylum Arthropoda; class Insecta; order Diptera; family Syrphidae; genus Cheilosia; species Cheilosia grossa. Next base: position 92,342,608 of record OY720144.1, read on the forward strand.
TGCTCGTTAACATGATGTGTATCTATTTAATATAATACCCCGCCCAATTGGTTTCTAAAATATTTTCAGCCGGGCTGTAATGACAGTTTAAAAGTACAAACGTTATTTCCACGGACAAAGTAAGTACCTAGGTAGAAATTCGACTTGTGAATGAAGTACTTTGTCTAATAACAACATATTGTTTTAGATTGGAAAAAAAAAAATACAAAATCATTACCATGCTTACTATGAGATGGCTCATCACACGTAAAGCTCGTTTGATAACTCACCTAAGCTTAAATAACTCACCATTAAGTACAAATCTATCGAATACACTTAATAGACAAAGCTTCTCTGTGTTCAAAGAGGATCTAAACTCTGTGTTAGACAAACGTGCTATCAACAAACTCGTTGGAAACCGTCATCTTTCATCGTTAAGCAGCGGAAGGAGGTACATATTTCGGAATTTTGACAGCTTTGTTTTGATCTTTTTGTTTTATGTATATAAAACTGTTATTTTACTTCATGTGCTCACAACTAATTCTTTGTACAATGCAGACACAAATAAAAATCAAAGAAAAACTGATTTCCCTAATCAATAGCGTTTTCAGTTAAAAATCCAGATCAGTCATCGATCCCCACAGAACATTGTCCTCATTCTTTGCTTGGCTGGATTTTAATTTATACCTCCACTTAATTTTCTTTCTTTTTCCTTTCAGAAGCATGTCGTCAAGTAACGCATCTCATTTCGTTCTGCCCAATACGCAGCCGATCGCTGATCTAGAGTGCAAAAATGCATTCGCCAACCTAACCGAAAAGGAGAAGCTATACGCGCATTACTTTAGCAAAGCATCATGGAACGGTGGCCTTATTTCCTTAGTACAATCAAGTCCCGAGGGCCCTTTGATCTTTAGTTTACTTCATCGAATTTTCCTTGCTGAATCTTTGGACGCACTAAAAGTAAAAGTACTTGAAGGCGGTGTTACTCAAGATGAATTTACTGTGAGTATTCTCCACCACTGTCAAGTTAGATCGTTTTATAATACTGTATTTGTTTCAGGCATTTTTAGTATACGCCTGTGGAGTGTTCGCCAACGCTGGCAACTACAAGGGCATGGGTGACAGTAAGATACTTCCCAACCTCAAGCAGTCACAGTTCGAAGAAATTGTTAAACTGTCAAGTGCCTACGAATCCGACAACAGTGTTTCAAGTGTCCTGGAAAAGATCTCTTCGCTGATTTATGCTTTGAAACCACGTAACGAAGTGTTAGGTCTTGCTCCATGCGGTATCACCACCTACTGGTCCGACAATTGCACCAAGGAAGACGCTGATATTGTTACCAATTGGTTGACGGACAAACGCATCGAAGCCTACATGTGTCGTACATTTAAAGTTGTCGAAGATGGCAAGACCATCTACGACATCAAAATAGCCTCAGTGGAAACGGGTACTAAAGACGGTATAACCCTTCCTGTGGAGACATACAAGAATAATAACTTCCGCGTCACTCGTGGTGACTATTCAAAGCTATTGGCTCTTGTAAATTCGAATTTAGAGAATGCCAAAACACATGCGGCGAACGAGAATGAAGTAAAGATGATTCAACATTATATCAAGAGCTTCCAAGAAGGCAGTTTGCCCGATCACAAAGACGGTTCAAGATGGTGGATAAAGGATAAGGGCCCTGTAATTGAGACTTATATAGGTTTTATTGAAACCTATCGCGATCCAGCCGGCTCGCGGGCGGAGTTTGAGGGATTTGTTGCGATGGTGAATAAGGAGAGTTCAGCAAAGTTTGCCGAATTGGTAGCTCGAGCCGAACAACTTTTGGAATACCTACCATGGTCTGTGGAATACGAGAAGGACTCCTACTTGAAACCGGACTTCACTTCTTTGGATGTATTGACGTTTGCCGGAAGTGGAGTGCCAGCTGGAATCAATATTCCCAACTGTAAGTGTTTTCTTTTAAGAAAAACAATTGAAAAATTCGTAAGCTCTCGTCGCCTAAAATAACTGTATTTTATTAATGTGGATTAACCGCTTTTCATAATATAAAAGTTAAAGTAGTGATAATTAATTTACAATTTAAGATGATGAAATCCGCCAAGACGAAGGGTTCAAGAACGTCTCGCTTGGCAATGTGCTAGCGAACATCAACCGCAAAGAAGCAATACCATTCCTCTCTGACGAAGATCAGGTTCTTGTAAAAGAATACAAAGTGAAATCGTTTGAAGTAAGTATTTGTTACCATTTAATCGCTTCTGTCACTAACAAACATATTACGTTTATAGGTGCAAGTAGGTTTACACGAACTCCTGGGTCACGGTAGTGGCAAACTCTTCCGGATCGATGAAGATGGAAAATTCAATTTCGACCCGGAAACTACAAAAAATCCACTCACAGGCGAACCCATAACTACATGGTATACTCCCGGTGAAACGTATGATTCAAAATTCGGTGCACTTGGTTCCTCCTACGAAGAGTGCCGCGCTGAGGCAGTTGGCCTCTATCTATCCCTGCAAAGAGATATCTTGGAGATCTTTGGCTACAAAGATCTCAAAGAGCAAGACGACATCATCTACATTAACTGGCTCAATCTCATCTGGAACGGAATGGGTGTTGCCTTGGAGATGTTCAACCCGCAATCCAAGACATGGATGCAAGCACATAGCCGAGCACGTTTTGTTATCATGAAAGTTTTGCTGGAAGCCGGTCAAGGTTTGGTGAAAATCGAGGAAACTGAAAACGGAAAGAACTTACGCTTGACCGTTGATCGGACGAAAATAGAAACTGTTGGCAAAAATGCCATTGAGGAATTCCTAATGAAGCTGCAAGTGTACAAATCAGCTGCTGATATCACTGAAGCCACGAAGATGTATGAACACTACTCAGAAGTTAGTGTCGGTGGAGATCATCCGTGGGCCAAATGGCGTGACATTGTTCTGTTGCACAAAAAGCCACGCATCATTCTGGTTCAAGCTAATACTGAGGTCAAGGACGGTAAAGTGAATCTGGTGACATATGACGCCAATCACGAGGGTTATATTAAATCGTGGGTGGATCGTTTTCCCACCACCGAGGTTGATGATATTTTGGAGGAGATAAGCGAAGGCGATCGCAAGTATTTTCCATTGGCCTTTCCATAAGAATAAGAGCGACTTCGAAACTAACGCATTTGTATTTTAAACTGCAACAATAATAAATGTACGCGTATTTTGGTTAAAATATTTCTGAGTTTTGCGTCTGCGTTTTCGTGTTAAGGCCTCAACGGTTGCATATAAATATGTAGAATCTCCTCTACAGGAAGTTGGGAACAAAAAAGTACAACTTATTTGGAATTTCTTTATTAGCTAAATGTTTGGGTTACCTTTAAAGCTATGTGTAACAAAATGTGTTCTCGCATTTAGTGAAATGTGTCATACGGAAAAACATTTCAAATTACATAATAAATTAACTATTTCATACATAAAAACTTAATAGCCCGCGTTGTCCCAACGTTACTAGAGTTCCAATTTGCACTTAAGTTGCAGGCAGATGAGGTCGCATTGAATATAATGCAAATGAAAGACACTACTCTTCATGAGCACTTTACATTTCTTGAACATATTTAAACTTAAATAAGTTGACTCTTCATCAGTATTAATCAGTCAGATCTGATTAACCCCGGGTTGAGTTCAAATCACGAGCTGTCGTTAAAAAGTTTAGTTTCAATGTAATTCAACGCTTCAAAGACAAAACCACATGAAGGATCGTAATTACCCTGAAACGATCGTGAATTATTCTCAAGAGGCAACGCCTCGAACTGCTTCTTGTGGTCCTTTAAGCTAAAGTTGAAAATTGAACGAGAATCTAGGTCCGCCAATATTCTAGTCATTTCTCGTATTTGTGTTTCTTGCTTTTCGATTCGAAAGCCCAGTTCGGAGACTGTCAGAGCGAGTTCTAACTTCTCCTGTTTTGCTGCTTCTTCCTTTTTCGTTTCTTTATTGGATGACCTGAAACGACAGATAGAAAAGTGTGAGCCGACTGAGTCAAGTACCAGTTTTAGTACCAGCGTTACCTTACGTATTCAACAATTAGTACGGCGGCACCGATTGTAAAAATAATAAATTCCCCCAATAAATTTGCGCCTAGCTCGATAGCCATTGGTTCGGTTAGTTGAGGTACTTTGGCAGACTTTCCCAAATTCATGGCCCACATTTTGTACCGAACCTCACACCAATTGTACACTGAAAACTCAAAAAATGTTAATACGACACAAGTGTCTTTATTTTTACAACTAGGTATTGTAACTAGAGCAAATTGTATGTACCTTTAATTTAATAGCGAATAATTTCCAGTTATTCAACCATAGGGCTTTTGAGTCCAATAGGAATGTACTTTTAAGGATGCACAGGGTAGCAAGCCAATATTATTATACATAAGGTGTTCATAGAAGGAAGGCAAAACCTCTAGTTTGCAGTAGCGATCAGAGAAATAAGGAACATTTTCCTCAACGAGAAAAAAATAACATTATTGTGGGACCTCTTGAATTGTCATGCTGGTGACATTGCCTTCGGACAGGTACAAGTGTGTTCCAATTAGGATGTTTAAGGTTGGTTGTATAATGTATTTTTTTACAAAAAATATTGAATGGTTCACCGAATTTCTTAGACATAACAAGAGTCTGTAATGAATCACATAATTCATCATCTACATAAAGTAAGCTTAATAGACCAACATTGTTTGTCGCTATTAGATACAACGAGAAATAGTAACAAGTTTTCATTTTAAATGAACTGACTACAAGTTTTTTAGCCATTGGATATCAAAATACAACACAACGACAAAATTCATCGCAATCACACTTAATTTGACCATTGCCAACAATAATGGTAAATCGCAGCAAAAATTAACACTTGAAAAAATCTTCTGCATTTTCATTTATCCTCTTGCGAATTATTAGAAAACAACCTAAGGACATTGACAAGACGACAATTTATAAGCAATAAGTCGTTGAATATGCCACTAGATTGTAAGTCAATTTATTTATCTATGAAATTATGCAATTTGTAAATTTATGTGTGACCACATATCAGCTGCGAAAGGTAACCTAATAAATTTGTATATTTTTTAATGCTTACACTGAGCCGGGGGCATGCAGACATATTTCCGGAAGAATGGACTGTTCTTGGCATTATTCTTTATTACGTTCGCAATGGGTTTGCTGATTTGTTTGATCGCTAGAACGCCTAGCTTGGCTGCTGGAAATGCACCGACCACCATGGCGCTTCAGAAGGTTTTTTCGTCAGCCTCTTGCGTTATTTTGTTAGAACTTTTTAACTTTTTTGTTCTGCAAATAATTTTGACAATTATAGAATGTCAGACAGTCAGATATGTGTGTGTGGTAAGTAGGTGGTGAACAAGCAAACAAATTATGGTGGGTAATGTGGACAGTACAGTAGCAGACAAGTTTTCCTCCTGTTGCTCTCAATCTTCCCTTAAGAGCCCGATTCTGGTGTCAAAAATCCCGTATTTCCTGGTGAATTTTTAAAAACTTAGTTTTTTTATTTTAATTGAACGCCCCAGATTTCTCCGCTTTGGTCCATGTATAAATTAAGATTCCGACCCCTAAACTAGCATAAATATCAAATTTTAATGATTGGTCCACTTTTGATTGGTTTTTGTTGTACGACTTTAATGTGGTATTCTATTGGGCTTCTTCAGATTTGCTCTCAGATTTTAGATTTTATGTGCCTAATCGAATATAAAAACGTAACTTGCTCTTTTTTGTGTTGATAATCATGCGATTTGAATATGTGTAGTCTTTGACACTTTTCTAAGTGATTTCCATTCACAGGTTAAATTTTACATTAAAAAATTCGAAATTTCCGTCCCGATTGATTTCCTAATATCTATACATAAATAATTTACAAAACTCGATTCACCCGATGCAATGCCTTTCTTTGGTGTAAACAAAATTCACGGAAACGTAAACAAACTCCACCAGTTGTCAAAGTCAAACACACTTGCATTGGTAAATCTGAAGCAAATCTGAGAAAATATCCAGACTCGCAAAAGCTATCTGAAATCTGAAAAATTTTTTTACCAAACATAAAAATTGTTCTGAGAGCAAAAAAAAAACCCTGAGAGCGACAAATCGAATACCACATAACGGAACATCTACACAGCCAAAGTAAAGTAGGTACGAAACAATCAATATAATATATTAATATTTATCATTATTTTTACTTTTAAACAAATATTTTGTCAGCTTTCGTAGCTTTGTTGAGAAATTCTTTTAAAGCAGACTCTATATTCAGATTTTCAGATTTAAAATTTTTAGATTTTCGAATGGAAATGCAGATTTTTTATAGTGAATTTGTGAGAATAGGGATCCAGATGTATGTACCTATGCATTTTCTTCTGTGGACACACATTTTTTTTAAAAGGATGAGAAAAATATCTGTTTCAAAATTGAAGTATGGTAAACACACACTTACGATTGAAAAAAATATTCGAACATATATTTAGAAAAGGTACCTAATTGACTGTATACCGGACTAAATTTTTTTTCTAGGTACCTAACATAAAAAAATTCTGATTGACAAATATATTTCCAAGCTAACTATACGCCCTTATAATACATCCAATTGTAAGTGCTTGTCACGAGATGGCTCGCATAGCACCCGGTGTTTAACTGTCATTTTGCTACTACTATCAAATTTTGGCGCCCGTTTCGCAAAAATTTTCGAATTGTCTAAACTTCATACCGGATAAGTAAATAAAAAATAAATAATTAAACCCAGTTCTATTTCTGTGAACATTTAGTGGCTGCTACGGAACAACTCTCTATATAATGCATCAAGAGATTGCTGAACAATTTGAAGAACTTGGTTGTACTCCAACTGCGGATGTATTGGATAAGTGTAAGTAAAATTTCCAATTCTTAATACCATAGCGTAGTTTATACACAATTTTCGGTCTAATAAAAATGTATTATGTGGTATTCCTCCTAGGTGTGGAACTGTGCTACACGTATAGAATCACCGATGCCATGGACTTTGTGGCCCAATGGATGGCTTACAGTCTTTCAAATTTAAATGGAGCCGATCCAACAATCGCACATCTCCTGGATATGGAACGAAAGGAGTTTGTCATGAAGCGTGAAAAGGAAATGAATGTTGCACACAAGAAGAAGAAAACGTCATATTTAAGTGATTTGACTGTTTATAACTCTCCATCCAGATCTGCTTCAGCGGATATCGACGATGATGACCACATTATGGATTCTTATATATGTGTGACTCCTAAGGTAAGTGACAAACTCGTTTATATATCTCCAATTTTCTACTGGTTGTGCTGGATTTCAAAAAATGTGTATGTGATGTAATTTATACGTTATACTCATAATTGAGCAACTATTGGTTTGAAAAACCTAACAACACTACAGAATGTTATGAAGATGACAGATTTCTTGCGCATTTGCGCATACATTCCGTCAATGAATATAGGGGTATTCATTTTTTTCAAGTGCTTATAAACAACTGTTGCAATTTGAAGGACTTCAAAAATGAATTCGTACAGCAAGTGAAATGTTTTCAGAATAAAAACTACTTTTTCATTCATCTCTGGTTATACTACGATACCAACCCTGTCAGTACTAAGCTTGTCGGTCAAACAAGCGTCCCCTTATGAGACTGGGGTCATGCATCAGAAACCAATAGAAAGCATCGTTCTTTAAGAAAATTATCCTTCATCGGTGGAGCGCAGACATTAAACAGCGAAGAATGCTATGCTATGGTATCCACTTGCGCGGAAGAGAGACTACGGAGCTATATTCCTCTTTATTAAACTACGGAGGAGATCTGGATTGTGGTTGCGAATTCGCCATGTTTGTCAATGAAAGAGGGTCTGAGTTGGAGCTTGTTTACCTTTGCTGTTGATTGGTTCTTACAAAACCAGGTTATTCTGCATTCTTGAATAAGCATTTTCTTCGGTTGTTCACTCCCTCTGACAAGAAAAATGATAAATGTCCTTCCACGGGGAGAGTGTATACGTATAATTGACAACCAGAGCTCAATGGTCTTGTTTATTAAAGTATATTTAGTATATCCCTCATCGCCCTGCATTGATAAGCCGATTATCATTATCAATAGCAATTCCGCAATTCCCTCACATCAGAAATCCTCCTTAATCAGAACTATTTCTTTACACTCTATCTTGTAGGTACAACGGAAAACTACACCAAATTTGGCCTCATTCTCAGAGTTACGTTTCTTCACCTTTCACGGCATCAGTTTTTCTTTTCTTTTTTTGTAATTATGTCGCAGTTCTTCCCTCCCATTTGATTTTACCAAGTACTATTTCTATCGGATGAAATCATCTCTTTAAAAATGCGTGTCACTTAACCGTGCACGATGCGTGGTATTGTAATGGGAATGATTTCTAGTGCGTGAAAGAACCAACAGAGGATGTTTTTATCTTCGTATTTTGTTTTTAAGTCGCATCCACCCCCGCTTTTCATAATTTTCTATACCATTTTGGTTTGCTTTATAAACTATGTTATGTTAGGTTAGGTGCTGTTGCTGTGTCTCTTTGTTTCTACTCTCTGCTCTGACTCTGCCTAGCCAAACGCTTTGTTTTATGTAAAACAGAAGAAATTCATCTTCGGGCATTACGGTGCCGTTGTTATGCCATGTAAGCAGTGTATCTCTGCTGCTTTGGCCTGGTCATGGCCCTTTCGGAGCGTTTTTTTTTTTGTGTTGGTGCCGTTTTTTATTTTATATTTTTGATGATCTTTTGTGTTATTATCATTTTTCTCATTCTCCTGTTGAACGTTAAAGTACTTCTTGTAGTGCTACCAATGTTTTATTCCCGCATATGTGCTGGACTGATGCTTTCATCTTCCACGACGAAGATCTTAGTTTAAAAAAAGGTTTCTTGTTGTGGTTGTGACTAGCTTTTGCCTGTTACTTTTTTTTTATGTGTTTCGTATGTATTCGTTTCGTTTATATAGGAAGAAGATGCGGGCCGCGGCTTATTTTCATACAAACGAATGAATAGTTACAATGATAGGAAGATCAAGGGATTCGTTCAACTGTTTCGCTCAAAATTGGAGTTATCGGTTTTTTATTGAATTTTCTTTCCTTATGTCGACAATATACTTGTTATGTTGAGAACCTTCGGTAATCAAAATGTATTTAAATAATCAATAGATCTCACGAACAAAGTCCAGTGGTTGTCTGGACTATTTAGCCAGATCTGCGTAATGGTATGTGTGGCGCCATCTTGTTCAAACTGCTTTTACACCAAGGTATTGTCAGCGGGGTCGGATAGTTATCTTCAATCAATGCATTGCTAGACGGTTTTTTAAAAAAAAGTATATACCAATGAATGGCTTTAATTTAGTACAAAAATGCATAGTTGCGGCAACTGAACTTAGAGTTAAACATATAAACTGCAAAATAATTCAAAAAGTGTCTTCAGGCGGATCACTTCCTTAATTATGAAACTCTGTTGATGTTGCATTTGTGCGATCTTATTGTGTTTACTGCCCTGCTCTTACGTGATTGTGTATGGTATCAACCGAGCTCGTCGCGGTCAATTTGTTTTCAGATGGGTGCTTTGTTGTTCATCTTCAACTCAGCTGCTATTAATTTGCCCTAGTACGAATTCGGTCCTCGTTGGCGTCTTGAATCTGTCGAAGATCCACGTCACTAGATGTTGCACTCGGTATTTTTCAAAAATCTATTTATTCACTCCGAAATACCGGCCGCCTGATCTAGATATTATACTGCGGGTAACGTGAAGTAACTAACCTTAATTTCTCAGTCACATTTACAAATGATAGTAGAGCCAATTACAAGCGCTCCCATTTCGTAAATTACGAACTTTCAGGCCACAGTAAGTGTGTTCGTTATCTATCTTTCCATTTTACACCATCGCTGAGTAAATGGAAATTCATTAATATAAGAAGCTACTGCTGCAGTACCGTGTTATCAAGTCAGCAAGGTTATTTTCACCATCCAAGATGAAGCTCACTTTTACCATGTGCATGACCCTTATAGTCACATTATCAAAAGCTCATCCAGAGCCTCAATGCGGAGACGACATATGTTCTGATGACGAGGACTACATGTGTGCAGAAAGTTTCCATGATATGGAAACATTTCGTAATCCTTGTTTGATGTATGCGGCTAATCTTTGTCTGGACGAGAACGACCGTAAGAATACTAATTGCAGCTCTGGTTTTTACTATAATAATGCCAAAATCAATGTGCCCAATAATAGATTGGACTAGAATACATGCTGGAGAATGTGCTCCAAATGCTGATACGGATATTTCCGACAAGGAAGACACAGAAGATACGGATTAGTACTAGGAAAATTTGGAAAATTACGAAAACAAAGACGCATTTAAAGGATTTTTCGTATAGGGCGTTGACGAGACACATCGAACTAAGTCGCATGACAAAAATGATATAACGTAAAATAACTAAATAAAGCGGTTGGTTTGATGATTACTTTGACCTTATTTCTTTTCATATTATGTAGGTGTGGTCGTGATTAATCCATTCAATTACCGATCAGCTTAAATTTTCAACTCGGTGTTGGGAATCGATTAAGCAGTTCTATTTTACAGAAACTAGTAAAAAATTTCGTCTGCTCAACTTCGTTTCTTCCGTTTCAACTCATTTATATCAAACCTACACACTTATGCATAGTAAGATATAAGAGTCAAATTCTAAATCTAAAACAACCGCCCATCCCCAGAGCAAAGTAAATCGCTTCCCATAAAATCCAAACTATGTGCAAGTCTATCTATGAAAACCCACATGCCCTCGAATGTTTACACAATACCTTCATACTCTTCAAAAGCCTCTTATGCACTTACGTACTCAAACAACTGACAATTGTATAAACATCTTGTACGGATAGCTGAATAATCGTCATCATTCAGATACTCGGAATTCAAGGGCAAGGGAGTTCGCAAAAACTGCATACGAAGCATAATTCCGCAGAAAATACGCGAAAACATAATTCAACAACCAACAAATATACTACACCCTTTCCGTTGAAGAACAAACGTCCTAAACGTAATGCATGCAGCCGGACCCTTTGGCACATTAGTCAACAGCAAGGCGACTACAGTAATAGTATTAGTGGCATTGCTTTGTGAAATGTTAACCAAAGCGGAAAACTGATAAACAAAAACTCAGAAGAACTTTAAAGACAAAACACAAATGCACTGTGAAATAAAAAAAAAACATTGCCTCTGCAGAATGGGGATACATAGATCTAATGGTTTGCCTGAGAGCCTGAGACTGATATACTACCACCTGAAGATCGTAGGGAGCTCGCAGCTCACACAGTGATTATGTTTATGTATTCCACGGTTCCTCCTTTTCACTATACTAAGAGGTAAGAGATATCTAATTTTCTTATTCTCTTGGTTCGTGCACTTTCCATCCTCGTTTGAACGCGGTGCCCACGCCGGACCGGAGCCAGGCAAGGTCTTGGTGGAATGAGCTTTGAGCTTCGACCTTTGTTTATTGCGAAAAAATAAACATCCGAATCCAATGCCTAAGTCTGTCTCTGTGGCGGTCCTTCCTGCTGATCAACCTATGTTTGAGTGTTGCCTTCGTGAACGTATATAACTCTGACTTAAGTCAGACCGCGGCCGATGTCTAGACAATTTTCAAAATATCCAAGAGCAGCTGCAATGTTTTAAAAGAAATCAAATCATGGTACTTCTTTAGTACTTCCTTTTTCCTTTTGCGTACTAGCAAAGTACTTCCGAAGTACTTCCCTTTAAGTAGGTACGATGTTATTGTTAATTGTTTAATTCTTTAGAATACTTCCTTATACGTCGGAACGAAGTACTTCTTAATTAATTCCTCTTACGTAGAAACACAGATTCAAGGCAGCACTTTTTTTCAATATGTTAGAAAGAGATGAGTGCTTCACGGATGCTAACGTACAGAAGGTATACTGAGTATTTTCCCAAGCGCCTATCCTATTTCAGTGGAAAGAAAGTACTTCTTTTCCGTTCGTTTTCAGTAGTTATATTACTACTTCTGCGTTTACAGTTAATTGCTATGCCTTAGCTTAGATGTATTATATGTATGTATTACCTTGGCAAGACCTTTATAATAAAATTAAAATACCTACATCAATGTCTGCATGGATAGTAGGTCCATCTTGTCAAAACCATATGCGGGATAGGGATATGTGACCTATATGTGGACGTCCAAAAATCTTCAACATTGCACTATACTCGTCCCCATTTGGGGTAGCTAGATCCCCTATTTGTGTCTTCAAAGAGGTAGGGTTCTAAAATCTTTTTAACCCAGTTTAAAAAGCGCATGTTTGGGTATGGGTAGACTTTTTTGTTCTCGTCTCAAATTTATTTATTACCTATAGTTTATATTGATATCCTAACATTGTACAAAAAAATTATCGAGAAAAGGACTGCATAATTTTGTAAAGTTTCGTTGCTCGCAACTGGCACTACTTTTTCAACAACCGTCGCTAAAATTAAACGCTTACAGCAACACTAAATCAATCGACTAGGCATAATCGAATCTCTTACTCGTTAGAGAAGCACAGATAGCATGGTCTTTTGCTCTCCAATCTCCACCAACATTATGACCACGTCGCCTCTAATACCGCCTGCGTGTATTCGTTACCTTATATACTATGTTGAGTGTAATACATTGTTGAATTTGCACGAAAAAAAAGAATCCACAACGCAACAAATACGGGTATATAAATAAATAGTATTAACCATGATTCTCCTTCTCTCGCGTGATTTTACAAATTCGCCACATAGTCAGAATCAGAAATTCAGAAGTCAGTCTCGCAGTCAGTGTATAGTAGGTTTCTACCTTTCGCTGATCGTGCCGCTGCTTTTGGAGAAAAGTACTGGCGCTGGCGCAGAGCAAGGCAGAATAATAATAACAGCAAAAACAAAGAAAAAACAACGCTTTGCGGTTTTCTCTTCTTGACTTTCTGATTCTTTGATTATTGTTGTTACATTTAACATTATATACAATTACGATTACCTCTCCTTTATGTCCCATCTATCTCACAGCAAGATTAGCAATGTTGCCAATTTTCACATGATAGTTGTTTGGATTTCAGGGGTCTTAAAATGGCATATATTTTAAAAATGTACTCGTAAATTTAATGCAAACAAATAAGAATCCCCTGAATACTAAATCGCAGGAAACTCATAAATGTGGTGATCGTCGATAAGCTAGGTAAATACATACATACAATGCTTCACAAAATTCGTTTTTTTTTAAGTGAAGCAACATTACATTTTTTGTTTAAAACTACTGTTTTTCCAAGTATGGTAAAGAAAATGTATACCATTAGTATGTACCAACATTTGACAGAACAGACAACGTTATTTTTTGTCATTTTTGATATCGTCAGTTGACTATCTGTCAATTGCGCTAGATGTTTATTCTCGAATAACTTTCTGACACTATCGTGGTGAAGAATTAAAATTCTTCCAGCTCAGCTAGTTTACTGAGATACACCTCTCTTTGAAGATAGGAGTTTGTCAAGCGTCTGCTTTCAACACTCGCATACCTATAAAACAAAATAATTATTTGGTATCTATCTAACTGTATTAGATCAGTCGCTTATCACAAGTTTACGTGTTTGCTGCTAGGAGCATACCTGTGTACATACAGCTGTTTCTCCATAGCAATCAAATGAAAATCCCAATGACTCAACTCTCAACATTACAATATCGACATCATCACACAAATGGTATACGACACAAAAAATGGGACCATTGTTCAACACTGTCAAATGTTCAACTTTCACGCTCCAGCGTAACCTTCCAAAAATTAAAATTCCTCGAGGAATGTGGTTGCAAATATTGCTGTCACTTTGACAGGATTAGCGTAGCCTGATGATACCAGCGACTTTTGCACATATATGTACGAGTAGGTATCATCATATCACTTTGCGCCATTCCAGAGGTAACAAAGAACTTTTCTTATCCCCCATTCGTAATTCACTTGAGTCGGATGTCTTCAGATCAGTGCTTCTTTCACCAGCATAGCCACGGAGCTAGAGTCCCCAATACAGATGAGAGGGCCAAGTCTCTTGATGGCGTAGTCGATGTGACGACCACGACAATAACGCTGATGATGAGTGGCGACGGCGATGAAGATGAGGATGATGATGCTTGACGTTTCTTTTGGCTGCTGTTGTCGACGACGACCATCGAGATGTGATGGCTGATGGAGATGAAGCATAGAGCTAACCTGAAGAAATACTACAAAAAAAAAACCAATGTAATCATCACGTGTGCTAGTTTGATGAACTTGTAGTGATTTCATGTTGTTATGCTTTATTTTCTTCCTGTTTGGCTTTTTTTTCTATGTTTGGTTCCAGTCTTTTTCTTTTTCTTTTATAAAAGAGAAGATTGATTGAACGCGCGCGTAAATTAGGCTTTTGCGTCTTTTGTTGTTGTGTATGTGTATGAATAATACAACAACACCTTTCATGCATAGTGAACTTACCCCCCCCCCCCCCCCCCCCCCCCCTGACGTGATGAACGCGCCAGCAAGCGCCCGCCTGTTTCAGAGTTCATACCAAAAGGTTATGTGGGAGAAGTCATAATTCATGTATATGGCCGTTATTTTGAAAGGAAAATATCAAATAATTGTTCGCAGTAAGTAAACAGGTTATACCTTCTTGTTTTTTGAAGAATGTAAAGAAACCAACGATGAAGAACAAAATAAAAGTAATTGAAGATGATGATGAATATCAAATACAGATTGATAGACTGCTGGTGTGAGGGATTGTTCTTGAAACACGCACGCTGACGTAATTGATTGTATGTGAGGGATTACACGAGGGCACAGATAAAAACGCGAAGAAAACGTGGATGTTAAGACAGGATAAACTTCTTTGTTTATGGAAAATAATGCCAAAGTCATTTAAATCATTCATGACACTAGAACTGCGGTCGAAGGGGATCACTGTTTTGGATACTCAAAGGCCTAGAGTTACAATATTGTCTCAAATCTGAAAAATTCCCTGGGTTAAAGTATTTTTACAGAAGAAATTGGTTATATAAATATGAGTAATTAAGGAAACAATAAATTACTGTGTCCATTTGAGTATCCTAAACAGAATTTTGTTTTCAACCGCAGATATGTTAAATGGTTATTGAAAATCCTTCCGTATGTTGTGGCTATTAATTCGACATGATCGTTGAATGCAATGAGTACGCACAGTTTAGAATCGATGCGTCTTGCCAAAATACGAGCTGAAGAAAACTATCTAATCAGACTTGAAAGGCTTAAGTCACCGTATAGACATCTGAACGGTCATTTTGTTCTCATCTCATCTGTCCGCATAGTGTTTCTTAAAAGTGGTATTGGTATTATTTAGATAGATTCGCTCTCAGATTTCGTGTGTCTAATCGAACATAAAAACGTCACCACCTCTTTTTTTGTTGATATTCGTGCGATTCGAATATGTGTAGCCTTCGACGCCTTTCTAAGCGTTTTCATTCATTCGAAATTCGCGCCCAGATTGATTTCTAACAAATTGTACACAAATAATTTACAAAAATAGATGTAGTTGAACAATATCACGAAAACGAAAACAAACTCCACTATAGTTGTCAAACTCAAGCGCAGTTGTATTGTTAAATATGAAGCAACTCGGAGAAAAAATCCATTTTTGCAAAAGTGCTCTGAAATCGGAAATAAAGGTTTCTTTTTTTCGTACCAATCGAATATAAAAAGTGATCTAGATCTAAAAAGTGTTCTGATTGTCGTTTTGCATTGGTTTCACTCGGGGATCTACCTCTACGGCTTGTATATAAAATAAATAAATTACACTTGTGTGAATGCTTCTCGAGTGGATTCTGACTTCAAATCGAGAAGCGAAATTATCTTCTCCAAATCACCAGAAGAGTATTTTTTGGGCCAATGGAAGAGTTTCAGAAGTGATTTTTTCGATTCCGGACTCTCCCGGACGCTTCTTTTCGTCCAATCAAAAAAGACATGAGAGTGCCCAATCGAATTGGTCCTTGGAGACGGCTTCATCCAGAAAGGTACTTAATGACTCAGTTGAGAAAGGAACATACTCAATACCAGTTTACCAGGTTATATAAAATGGCAATCCAATGTTGTCCAACTTATTCCGGTTGGTTGGTGGTATTTCCTTGAGGACTCAAATTAAGCATTGGCCAATACCAATTATCCAAAAGACATGTGCAGAACAGAATTCAATGGCCAATAATTTCGAAACAGGCAGAGACATACAAATTCTTCTGGCAGTAGAATATGTCACTGATCTGTCAAAATTGTGTACATAAAATTGTGCTGCGCAGTTATCGCATATTATTTATCACCATAGCGTTTATTTATTTGACAAGCTTATTAATCATTATTTTTCAACCACCATTTATTTTCCACCTATACTAGCCATGATAATGTCTTAAAACCAGCGTGCTAAGTTTAATTGGTAACACTTTTCAAGATTTACGACAAATTTTAATGTCGCAGATTTACATTAATTGATGATGTAACTTGTTTACCTACGTTTTCTCATAAATTTGCTAATTTTCAATACCTACATGTATTTTCTACTTAGATTTACTATTTACAATTTCACGGTTAAACATATCAGAAACGGTACACCTAAATTCCGAGAGATAAATTATTGTTCAGCTTAGTGCGTAATTAATAGTCGATCAACGTCAAACATGAGAGTTCAAACCGTTTGCATTCCATTTCCATAGAACCTCTAAAAAATCCGTTGATTGAGAACAGAAAACGTCATGTTGAAGCGAAAGTGTGTACTCGTATACTGTGTACATATATCTATTTTACCGAGAAATGTTTGTATAACATTTAAAATGTAACGTTCAGAATTTCTTCCCTTTAGAAACTGACAGTCATTATCAATTATCACCTCAACACTGTAAATGTGGTCACATTTTTCTATATAGGCATATTATTTTTTTTTCTTGTTTACATCCCCTTACTCGATTTTGTGATGGAATGGGTACAACACTCTGCTGCTACAGTCGCTGCGTTCAGGCATATGGCAAAGCGTTTGCGTTGTCGTCATCTTTTAAAACCCTTGCTTTGTAATTTTCATGATCGATTGCCTTGCGTCGCAAATCAACTGTCAATATTTACACTTTTGATCGCGCGCCACAACAACAGTGTATTGTAATTGTGCTGGGATGTATTTATAGTTGTGCCGTGTGGATAGTCATGCGGGCAGCGTGTTGGCTGAACAACCATTCTTGCAAGGGGTAAACTATGCGCAACCATCTTTATTACCCTCCGATAAATATTGAGTTGGTGACTTTCTCGATCAACGTGAATGAACCATTGAATCAGTCAGCCGCTGTCAATTATAATCGCGCGATAAGATCTCCATCTCTCCTGGCCGCAGTGCAATCGAAGTGGAAATTATGTGCCTCGGTCAGCGCACCGGATTCAATTTGACAATGCAAACCAAACCGGTAATATTGATTAGCGATGGTGTGGCGGATCGCGGAACGATCTAAGCTAATGTGACAGATAAGTCATATTTTTCAAAAGTTGTATACACTCATCTAGTTGTTTGTTTGTCGTGTTAAAAGGTTCTGTTCGTTTGCTTTGCTGATTATGCTTTTAAGTTTTGTCAAAGTGTTGTTTTTTGGCAATAATATGTTGTCTTGGCGCAAATACATAGATTCAGACGCACAAATTAAATGCATGCTTTTCGATATGAAACGTGAGTTACCTCTTAAAAATTGAAACAAGGGCGATCGCTGTGTTCAGTAATATTGTTGATGCGGATATTGAGGACTTTGATCGAAACTTAACTGACAGCGCTTTTTGTTTGACAGTTAAAATCTTGATGTTAAACTTAATAAAGTGGAAGCCGCATGCAAAAGTTCTGTCAACGTGAGTCCGTTAGTTTTAGTAACACAGTGCATCGGTCGTCCGGATTTTTGACATATCTGTAATCAGGTTATAGTTCCTGCACAATATTCTTTTATTCGGGGTTGCACCAAATTTGTTTTTTTTTTGAACCACATCTGTTGCTGCGGCTACGATCGATTGTTTGGGAACACAGTTCCCTTTGTATGTATTTTAAAATTTTGTGACTTCTCATGTTATTCTGGCTGTAATGCTCAGTTGGGTCGTTGACATTTAAGGATAGGAGGGGAAGTAAGATGGTGTCATTTTGTGAACTTCAGATTTGTAAAAAAAAATGTCAGACGGCATTTGTAGGAGCTCATGATACGAAAAGGCTAATCAGACTTGCTAGTTAGACAGCTAGCTAAGATTGATCAATATTGCGGTAACATTTTTTTCAGTTGACGTTTATGGAGGTCTAGCTAACAAATCAAGTTACAAATTTCCCTGTTTGACATTTCGTTAACATTTCGACTGTTGCCCTGACGATGTTAAAGTGACGTCAGCGACCAATGTAATGTTTGTATTCGGGAAAAATCAAGTCGACATTTAAAATGCTTGTCGCCATTAATTAAGCAAAAAAGTATTTAGTATGTACCTCGCAACTACAAATTGAAAATTAGGTAAACAAGATATGAAGCGAAGAAAACCGCAAACTTTAATTCTTTACAGTTGCATGTTAGTTAATAACAAAATATTTATATGTTACAGGAAAAATATTTTCATTTTCACCACTCATAGCTACTTTCGGAATCGGAATCTTCTTCACTTGAACCACAGGGTCTCCTATGCAGTTTTATCCAATCTAGTACAAAAGTATTAGGTAACATATTAATTTAGTAAACAATTGCAAGTGTAATTACCATCCTTTTCACAATGATTTTGAGCATCCATCAGACAAGGATTGCGAAAAGTTTTTATTTCTAACGTCCGATATGCACACAAGGGACGATAATCAGCTCTACACCTTACAAGTCCGCATAGAGGTGTTATTTCAGCTTTTGATGTACCGAATATTATCAAAACGCAGTAAATTGTGGTGGTACCAACGAACTTCATCTTGAGATGTGGAAATGCTTATGTGACTTAATCATGCAATATCGCCAGCTGTTCCTACTTATATTGAAAAAAAGTTGCCCGCATTTAGCCAAAGTGCGTAATTTCGATAACGATGTGTGCCTTCTTTTATTTATTTGTTGTATGTGTATTTTAAGAGATTATAGTACGAATACTGAAGGCTAGCTAGGGCTTACAGCATATTATACAGTAATTTGTAAACAGGGCGGATGACATTGCAACCGTGTAAATACAAGCTGAAAACAATAAAGGGAGAACCTTGTTGAACATTTAAATAAGCTTTTGCTAGCGGCTTTTGCAGGATCAGACAAAGCAGGCTCGTGTGAAATTGGCCCAGAGGATATCAAATCGAAAAAGTTTTTACTCCAACAATCTGCCGAAGACTCATTAACTGTCGGTCAGCACAATTTAAGTGATTCTGATTAGTAAAGCCTGTTCTATAATTATTGTATTGTCAAATTTGAAGAGTACATTTACGAACAAGACATTGATATACATTTTCAATGTCTCGTCGCTTTTTGAAGTATGAGTAGACGCTTTAAATCATCAGTAATAATCAGGAGTTTACATTATTACTGTGCTTGAAAACAATGCACAGATGCTGCCGAAATTGAAGTGGCATTCAACAAAACTGTTTTTTTTTTTTTTTTTTTTTAATTTATGTTTATAATTTGTCCGCCTAAATTCCACCCTTTCGGAAATAGCTTCAGGTTTTGTTTCTGCAGCACAAAAATGGTACTTGAACTAGTTGTCATAAAGCCGCCCACAAAAATTTAAAGTTACCCAACCATAACGTCAAACTAAAACTCATTGTGTACGCAGTCAGGACAGGTCTTCGGTTGCGCATTCCACGATTGTGTTTAGGCAGTTATTCTGCACAGAAATGTACGCACCGTCATGTAGAGCAAATTTCAGCTCGAACAGCGAATTAGATTTTGGTTTACAAAAATTACAAAGCGAGCTAAGAAATTTCGTAAGATCGATTAACTATAAATCGTAAACCTAATAAATGTTCAAACCAGCAGCTTGCAAACGCTTATCCTGGAATGTTACCTATATCCAACATACTTTGGCTGTATATACAACAACAAAGCTATCTAAAATAGTAAACGACAATATTGTGTAACCGTATTCGGGTCAATATTGTGACTTAAATTTGTGTATCTCGTTTGTTTTCAAGTATAATAATCTGTTGCCCATTTATCACCCCCACTAGCTGATCTAGAAACAAGCATCCACCCCCAATTGTATTTTCTGTCGATTGTCAATCATTTATCATTTGAAAAACTTTAACGTTTCGATCGGTAGGTACTCAAAACGACCGGCACGATGATCGTGAGTGAGTTTGCCGCTCGCTAGTCAGCGGTGGTGATGGGGGAGGACAACCATCGGAATCGTTGACTCTGGCATTCCCTACTATGGTAGAATAATTTTCCAATACCGTAGTTGGTTGGTTATTTTTTATATTTTCGCGTTCACTACTGCGGAGAAAAAAAAAAAAAAACACCGTGTATCGTGTGTTATCTAATAGGAATCAAATTAGAGAGCAATTTTCTAATAATTATCAGTGTGCTTGTTTTTTATTAGTTTTGTGTCTTCTTTTAGTTGATACCCACATATTACTCGTATTGGAAGTTGTATTCGCCTCATTTTCACTCATTTTCCCACAGTGTAGGCACACCATAGCTACATGCAGTGATCGTTGGTGGTTGCGTTGTGGTGTGCGAGCAGCGAGATTGATGCTTACTGGCAATGGCGAAGTTTTTTCAGGTGTTTTTGAATTGACACTTTTTCAGGTGGATGTATGGAAAATCCTCTCCAGCATATGAATTCCAATGAAAAGAGAATGAAAAAAATTGCTGGAATCTCGCAGAGGCATACCTTAACTCTAACTCTATGCAATCATGGCATCGCGGTGCAATTGTTTTTACAACATTTTCTGTTGTCGCCGGTTGCGTTCTTTTTCTGTCTTTATTTCTTGTTTATGATTTTTCCTGACAATTTTTTCTTGGTGCTTTACAAAGATTGGCATTTGCTTTTTGTGTGTCGTCTGTTGTTGGATTCGGAATTTCCTTCGTAGTTCCTCAAGTTGGTTAATGTTACTCTTCGTTATTTTACTCAAAAAGTTTTTTTTTTTTTTTCTTTTTCTAAAAATGTTCAACTTTTGTCGACAACACAGAATGGTGTTGTATTCGTTCGTCAGCAAAAAAAAACTAAATATGTTTGTTCCCTTTAATGAGCAGCACATTTGAAGTTGAGTGAAAATGTGTTCTGATGGTGGTCGAGGTAGAAAGGTGGATCGACGCTTGTATGCCATTTTGATGATATACCAACTTCAAGTGACTGCGATTCTTGCAGTTTCACGACGGTTTCTGTTGTGTATCTTATTTGTTGTATATTAGGGCAACATGGGATTCTTTGATCGTACAAATGTCTTGTTTTCTGGAAGAATAAAATTGATGTGCCTCTTCTACAGAGCGATTTAAAAAGAGTCCTGATATCTTTACATAAAATTTACAAGCTTTGTTTGCATTAACAGTGTTTCATCTCGGATGTTGAACTATGGCAGGAATGAATTTCGTCTTCTTTCCAATTCATTCCATAGCCACATGGACTAAATGTTACAGTGCACCCGTGGTAAAGAACGTTTCGATTTGAGAGATCTAAGGATAAGTCATTCATTCGTCCACTGCAATCTGTGGAGTTACATTGAAGCCTGTAGCGAAGTTTGGTGTCGACGCTAAGTCGCCGGTCTTAACCTTGATATTTGTTCCAACTCATAGGTACCCATGATCATGAGAATTGGGTAGGTATATACTAATCGAAGCAATAAAATCTATGTCAGTTACTTATATTGGTTTCCTTTGATTATAAGGGATTGCGGCTGTATGGAACTCATCGGTACTTTTAGTGTAAAGACAAAAATTCGCCATAGGTAACCTGTAACAAGTGTTGCGGCTCACTTAAACCAGCAGATATAAAAATACATAGATATATGGACTACATACTTTATTTACAGTCTAATTGTATGCGTCCTTTAAGTCGCTCCGCATTAAATGAGAATTTTAAGAGATTGCTCGTTAAAAAGGAGAAACGCATAGCAGGTAAAAAAAAACTGCTTCTATTTCGTGGTCGTAGGTTTTAAGCCCATTCAGCCTTTCCGCTGTGAAATACCCTAGGTTCCTCCACCACCGCCTCCATAACTATACCTAATTGATTTTAAGCCTACGCTTTAACAACAAAACGAAGGGGAACCTTTTGAAATAAATAATCGTACACATGCCGATTTCGTCAACCTTAACCATGACTCCGCAATCCTTCTAAATACTTTCTCAAGTGCGTCTTACGAAAATAGAAATACAGATAACTTCTCCAAAGCAACCCTTAATTTTACGATCAAAAACACCCTAATGTTGATCTAGAATTTATTAATTCTACTGCATTCCTCATGCCATCCACCCTAAACTCCCTTTATGAGCGAGGGCATTTCAAATTCGAATTCGTCCGCATCGACCATTCATCATTTAAAAATTCCTCAATAGCAACATTCGGTTTTGGTATGTGCCTCAAAAACTTCTCATAGTCTTCACCTTCCCCTACTGAATTCTGAATAGCACATTTCACGACTCAGCAACGCTGCGAGCCAGAAAGAGACGCGATGAACAAAACTGATCGAGATTGAGAACCAGTGAACGGCTAACCAAACCACCACCGCCGCGCCGATACGCTATACTTCAGCAGAGTAGAGTTCAAAATATGCTACGACGACACCGACACTGACGTAGCAGTAGCGAACGACGCCGTCGCCGTTGCCTTTGTTGCCTAAGCAATCCTATTTGGTGGTTAGTCTTATTAGAGAGTTACCAACGTTGAGATCATTGCACTGAGTGTGATACTGTGCTGTTGCACTTTATACCTGGACTATTCGTTGTTGTTTTTTATGGTTTTGTCTTCTGTGCATTTTGTTACTTATTGCTTATTGTGCAGTGTATATAACAAAGAAATTAAGAACGTTCAAAGTTTAATCGATGAAAAGTTTGGAAAAAAACCGAAACCTATATTACATGGTTTAATTAAACGGAACCGCAAAAGAGGGGAAGACTAGAAGCAGAAGATCATAGACACTTGTTGAATTTAAGATAAAAAGAAATGTTCCATGAATTCCCACCGAATTTTATATCACAAAGAAAAGGGATAAGTGCAGAGGAAAAAAAGTGTTCCAGTTAAATTTTTAAAGTACAATTCCTGTTAATTTCGTTCATTCCCTTTGTTACTTTTTGATCGAGATAATTGTGCTCTTTTTTTCGTTCTTCGTTTCCATTTTATATAGAAGCACACACTTTAATACATAGAAAATTCTGATTTTTCAAGTGTATGTGTTCAAGAAAGAAAGAAAGGAAAAAATCGTATGTGTGCTTTTGTGTTTGTTTCAAAAAGTGCGATCGGGAAAGAAGAAAATGAATCGAGAGAAATACAGTTGAAAGGAGAAACACAGTAGTGGAGAAAGGGAGACACCTTGTATTTTCAATACAATCAAAGACAGCGTGCAACTTTTGCGAAAACATCGAAGCGGCGACGAAGCAGAATTTTTTTGTCCGTTGTTTGGTTTGTATAACGCGTTTCTATACTCATGTATAACAGTTTGGGGTAGGTAAATACGAGAGGGTGATATTGGTGTATGTGCACTCGAGAAGCATTTTTTTTTCTTTACTTTCTAACCCCTTTCTTTATGTGTGTTTGAATTTTTATATTTCTCTTTGAAGTCATATGTGTTAAGGTTTTTTAAAAGACGCGAAAAAAGATATTAACGTGGAAATTTCGTTATTGCTGCCAATAGAAAACTTTGTGCATAAAAGTTTGTCAAACAATTAAAGAGGAATTCCACGCAAGAAAAAAAAAATATGGATGTCGTCTGTCAATTGTGTTGCCAAGTGATCGTGTGATCGCGTTTTCCGGTTGTATGTGCATTTCCTTTTCTTTATTTCGGCACTCTTGGCAGAGTAAGCGGTTTTTTTCTGCTGAATTTGCGAAAAAACCTTCATTTCTTTTGAGTAACGAACGAGAGTGATTAGTTTCAAATATTTGGTTAATACAATCGTTCCACTAGTCCGGTTTTTCGGTTTTGTGACTGGTTGTATGTGTCGGATCGTGTATTTCCTCCTCGCCGTCATTTACTTTATTCCGCCAACGCTGTACCTTTTTTTTTTTTTTGTTTTCTGTATAACTTTATCGGTCATTTGTCCGTTGTGCTTCAATTCCCGCGCGTTTGTTGAATTATGTTTACGCGGACGGTAATTAACGCTCTTCGAAAAAGTGATTTAACTGATTTTTAGTTAAATAAAAAACATGCTTTTAATTCGTTTTTTTTTTTTTTTTGATTGCTGTTCCAAGTGGGTGGGGGTCCAGTGATTCACATTTTTTTAATTACGATACATGTGACTAGATCCACACTCATTAAGAACGGTAATGAACTTCTTTTTTTGTCCGAAGACAGTGCACCGCATAATGATAGTTTTACAAAAAGAGAGAGAGGGTGTACTATTTTAGGGTTCTACTGTAAAAACTGCAATTTCATCTTATGTTGATCCGTAACCCGTAGGTTTTTTTTTTTTCCTTACAACTTCTTCATCCTCTGTGCTTCTTTTGGCTCCCTTCATATTGGACTTTTTGCATGGCTCGTCGGTAGATAGAAACCGCAATACAAGATACAACCTCGGTCAGAAAAAAGTAACACCTGTCCTTGGATTTTTTTTTTGTTCTCGGAATGTGAAGTAATTTTTTTTTTGTTAATTGCCATGTGTCTTGTTTGAATTTGAAACGATGTCAATTTTGTTTTTGTATCCATTAAAAGCAGGCTTGTATTTAGCATTTTTTTTTTGAACAAAGCAAAATATTAATTTCGTAGTGCATTTTTTTCCGAAAGCATGACGCTCTGTTGCTCTTTGGCTGTGTTCGCTCATTGCATTGCCTGCTTTCCGCTCGATTTGACGTCGAAGCGCAAGAAGTGATTGAAGCGAGTGTGAGATCTATTCCACTCCATAGCAGGTGTTTATTTTTGTACGGGGATCTTTTGTATGATGAATGAGTTCGGAGAATGTTCGATTCAGGTGGAGGGACGTTATAAATATGTTTTTTGAATGTTGTTTTGTTTAAAGCTTTGGAAACATGACAACATGACATTATAAATTATATGACATTATTGCGGTTGCCTTTGGAAGAAGTACAAAAGTCGTACATATTTTCGCAGCTATTTTTTTTTATCTATATACATAGGTTCATATATTATATTCTTCACATAACATCGTACTAGTATTGCAGACATTAATAGTGTATGTAAAATTGTTGCGCAGATTACAATGCGAAAATGACTTGGATTGGAGTTCGTACATAAACGGCTGTACATCTGCATTGGAAGACATTTGGATATCATTTTGGGTGCACAATCACGCAAACAAA
The DNA here is from genome assembly GCA_963082955.1 of Cheilosia grossa. Classification (NCBI taxonomy): domain Eukaryota; kingdom Metazoa; phylum Arthropoda; class Insecta; order Diptera; family Syrphidae; genus Cheilosia; species Cheilosia grossa. The sequence continues at coordinate 92,368,057 of OY720144.1, forward strand.
AACTATTTCTAAAAGCTGTTATATAAATAGCCCAATCTTCATTATCAAAACCAAACTTGCTTATCAGAACACTTTTGAAGTACCTTTCTATTGTTTCGTAATAGTTTGGTTGAAAGGTTGTACATTTGGCAAGTTTAATATGAATTGGGTGAGTTCAGCTACCAAGTAGCGTTAGACAATTGTTAGTGACCAAACGATTTTTGCTACTCTTATGATTTGTTAAAAATTGTCTCTAATACATAATTCTTTAATATACTGTACTGTATACTTGCCACTTCGGAGCAGGTGGTCTTCTTAGTTAGGTATACTTAGTTACTATAATCTACTGCTGGAAACATTTTATAAATGGGAAATAGTTTTGGCGCCAATTCTCCTTCGTTAACGTTTTTTCTCCGTTTTTATCGTATACTCATCATAAATTGTATTTTGTATATTCTACTACAGGCAACAAATTATGAATTATGCAGACATTTATTTATAAATTGTGAAGTTAAACCCGTTTGACTCATGATAAACGATTGTCTACACTAAAAACTAAAACCTACACTACTTGCTTGGTTCGTATTGTGAGTAGCCGTTCTGTTTCTTTTAATTTATGTAATGATTATGCAAATAACAAGCACTCAATTGTTTATTTTCATGACAGCCGGCTTTTTGTTGGAACGAATGAATGTTTTTCTCAAGAATTATGCAAAATGATCATAATAATTGCATCCGTTATAACTGCTCACTTTTATATCCACCTGCTTTCGTTCGTTCTGTGCGTAACCTGTTATCACATTTTGTATTGCCAATCGTGCCTTCTGGGAAAGTCCGACAATGATTTCGTTTGTTAAATGCGTAAGTCCTGGTATTTATGCCATTTAATCATATCTACATATTAAGTTATTACCGCCTGTACAAAATCAAACAGTATTATCGCAAAAAAGAACAGAAAAGTAATGACCAGCCATTGTTGTTTTGCAGCTAGTTTTTCTCCCATATAAAATCTGGAATGAAATACTCGATGTTGTATATTTTGCAGGTCTTTGACATTTTGAACTGGCGGCATTGTTTCAGATCGAATCCGTAATTTTTATTATTCTTCAAATTTAGGAATATTGTTTTAAGCAAAAAACGTATCCACTTTCTTTAACTTTCTTGAATACCTTTCCGATAATAAGCACATATCCCAAGTGCATGCCATAAATCATTGCATTGCCGATAGAAACTAATAATTAATAGGTAACCATAGTATTTATCTAACTTAAGTGCGATCCTTCTCAAGCGCTGGGTAATTCTCTAATGCACTATTTTATGGTTCACTATCTGACAGATGGTTATTTTCCCCTGGGCAATCTGACAACGTGTTTAATGGAAGTAGGTATTCCACAGTTTTTCATTTCACATTGCATTCGTTGCAAACATTGGAAACATAATTTTTCCATGGTCTTAATTGCATATGCCAGATCATTTATGGGGGTATCTGCGCAGGCGATTGATGCAATTAATTTGGAGAAATTGGAATCATGTTTCCTTCTTTCATTGTGCCTGGTAAGATGCCTCGTACGCAGTATTACGGTTGCGAGGCTTCTAAGTTATTAATTGACCTGATTGTCAATTTAGTGTTTGTTAGACAAACTTTACAAGCATAATTACAGTCGTATCTTTGAAATGTGTTTATAGATGATTTCGAAGAATTAAATATAAAAAAAATTGTGTGTTATTAGCGGAGTCGGCAATACTTTGCTATTGCTAAATTTAAGTTAACCTTCTTTAAAGTGTACAAAATTGAATAAGATATAAATTAATCAAAGTTTGATATCGATAACGTATGTTCCTCGTATGTGATTGCTCCCTGCGAATTTTGCCAAACTAATTGCGAAGCTAAAATATGTATATATGGTTCGATGTTGGTCTAGACTTGATCCATCTTTTTCATCTTCTACATACATACATTAAAAAGTCAGAAACTATCGAGAAGCAATTACCTATAAACGTATGTATAGTTAAGTAGCTCATCAAACTGGCTGACGACAGTAACGCTTAGTGTACTTCTGTTCAATAAAACCATTGTATATAAAACTCGCAATAATTAAGAGAACTTGAGTATCCGCAAACTTCTTTTCTAAATTTTGCAAGACTTGCTCGATCTAGACACTTTATCGATCTACATTACACAACTTCTTAAGACTATTCACGTGAAACCAACTAAATCGTGTGACTTTCTACTGCTTGTTTATAAAAAAACAGTTCTTTAACTAAAACGCTGTTATTCTAATTAATTGCAAGTGAAAAATCTGTTTGAACACTTAACAGATTTCCGCGTGCAAAACTCGTTATAAAATCTGACGAAAGTCGTTTTGCATGCATTTATTTACAAGAGTGTGGTCGAAAATAAATTTCCCCACTGCAACAACGTGCCGATTGATCCGTATCACAATGAATTCATTTAGTCATTTCCGTCCCGATTGTGTGCGATCGTGTATTCGTCAACGAAACACAACCTCACCGACTCGACTGGACAATGGCAAAACAATTTTTCACATCTAGGTACATCAGTTGAAAGTTAACAAAAATGTTTTGTGTTCGGTGTTTCTTTTGTTTAATTCAAACAAATAAAATAAAATATACAAAAAATGGTTAAATATGTAACAAACATCAATCAAATGTCTGTGTCAAGACAGTCGTAAACCATTGTAGCGCAAATGTCAGTTCAGTCGCATTGAATGGGAGAAAACGATTCTGTGTTGTTTTTTTTTTTGCCTCTCCCGACGTAATGAATTAGCTGGGGACCTACGAATGTGTAAGGTATTCTGCTTGTGGAACAGTCTCTTAGGTGTACCTACCCATAGAAAGTGTCTTAACTTTGAATAGGCTGTAATTGTACAACGAGGATCGTGTGATCCTCACTTGAAGTGTAATTTGATAAATGAACGCGAGTTGAGGTGGGATAAGATGATTCCCACCGTTTGTAACGATCGTTATTTTTTTTTTTTCACAAATTAAGGCTTCGAATTCCTTTGCACAGGCTTTTTTTTTTTTTTTTTTGTGCGGTTGACCACAAGGAGAAATTTTATGATCACATTTCGGTCGGTTTCTTGGGGGTCTCGCTTACTATACGGTCTTGTTGAGCTTTGGTTTTCATTGTTCAACTGGTCTACATTACTTCAGCGATAATCGCGCATTGCTCTCGAAAAAAGGTCAACAAAATGTTGCCGGCCCGGGGCAAGTGTTTTTTTATAAAAAAAAAAAAAAAACTTGAACACACACATCGTCATGATGTCAATTCATTCACCCTCGAAACAAAGAAAATTAATAGAAACTGAATTCTATTGCAAATTTATTGAGCTAGAAATGAAATACAAAACTATTTAAATCGTCGCATGATATCCGAAAGGAACATCAAATAGTTCGACTGCTGCGTGCATTACTGCCTGTGGCGGCGGCGATCGTGCAACATGCTTTTTATTATTTATATTTGTTGCTTTAAATGAGCACAATGGATATTATTTATTGTTTGGACATGAAAATAGCAATATAAGTATGAACCCATACTGTCATTGGAATTTATTGCTCGAAATAGTTGTTTTCTGTGACATTCGAAGTTTCCTGTAATATAAATGACCTCGTCAAAATATGTAAACAAAATGTAAAAGTCTTATCGCAAATTGAAAAAAGGAACATACATTGAAATTCTAAAATTGAGGAAAATTTACAAGGCTGGTTGGCAACTATTAGTACGAATTTGTTACGTACTGTGCTTAGTTGTGCTATACGTGCGTGTTCATTTAAACAAGATTGTTTATAAATTGGAATTGATATACACAATACAAAACTCGAGCTCGAGGCAGTACAATAAATTCTTTGACATGATTTATTATGGAGGTGGTCTAAAGTCGTTGCTTGTCCCTGTTGTCTATTTCATCACCTTCAACCCCCTCATTATTATCTACATAAAATCATAACTATACAGGGCTTTGAAGCAGTACAAAACTGATTTGGTAGTCGAATCGGGTTATAACTCTGAGTTTACTGTCCCTGAGTTTGTAGAATGATGCTTGCACATTCACGTTTCTGAACACCATCGAATCACCCAAAATATCGATAAGTTCTAGTTTTCCCCTGGCAGGGAGTGAACCTTACAGTTTGCTCCGTCGTCGATTGACAAAACTATTATTTAATAATAAGCACTAGTCCTGCAATTACTGAATACAACAAAGTAATATATTTTTCATCGCTTACAACTTGTAGACAAATTCAACAAACTCTTGTTATAGATATTTGAGCAATTCTACTTTTGCGTTCTAAATCCCTGATGGTATTGAATCTTGTGCACGGCCTGATGATCTCATCTGCTGATCTTAGAAATTTTATCAAAAAAAAAACCAAAAAATCACTCAGGCTAATTCCGCTCTCGGACTCATTTCCCCTTTAGATAAGCCGAATTCGACGTCGCCAGCGTCGACGCATTGTCTGCTTTATGTTTCCTATTGGGTCATTTGTTGATACGATTTAAGTAAACTCTCATGCGAAAGTTTATGTTCAACAAACAAAGTAGTACATAAGCATTTACGAATAACTTACAACGACGATGACAACCTCATTTGTAATACTTGCAATCAATGGTTCAGTCTCTCTTCATTGGCTTCATTTGCTCAAAGGTCGTTACTGGCATTAATTCATTGATCTTTCCAGTTGCATACTTATCTCCATTAAAGTACTGGTAACAGCTTCCAAATAATTTTTTTTCCAAAACCTGCTTTCATGCAAAACTAAAACAAAAAAAACTCATCTAAAGCGGCAATACATATCTATCGGCGAATAATCGTCGCGCTAAATGTCAAAACATCTTATCGCCCCATGATCCTTTACACGGTTCATTTTCTGCGAAATCTCCCCACTTCTGTTTTATTGCGGTCGGTATAGACACCAAATAAATAACATCAAATGTAAATATCTCTGAACCACAGATAGATACCTTTACGTTTTCTTTTCCTCGCCACAAAATGCCCAACAAAGTGCCGACGTGGTCCACTCCTATGTTGACATTTTCCCCTTACGAAAATCGAATAAAAAAGTCCAACAAAAATAACGAAAATCTAAACTTTTGCACCGAGCGAACTGGCAAAAATAAAAACAACAAAACGGACAATCAGTACGCTATAGATACATTCATGCAATGCGCACAGCGATTCTGTCCCTCGCATCTGACATTATTCACACACTGCGTATGTGCTATGCGCCCGCGAGAAGCTTGTATAGATTATAACGAACTGGTTGGTCATTGCCTTCGGGGGCAATCGTATGAGCAATCCAAATGAACAGACAATTTATATATAAAAAAAAAAATTGGATTGAAAAAATACACACGCTCGCATTGCTATTGCTAATCTAATATTTTTTTTTTCTTTAAAATGTGTACACCATGTACACTGTGAATGGACAGTATAGGTATTGTGTCCTCTTTCTGATTTTAATCGAAACTCTTGAAGAGATCTTCATCTTACTGTCTCCCCCTCCTCCCACTTTTTTCGTTGGATTTTTTAATTAAAAATCTCTCCCAATGACGAAAATTGAATGACCGCAAGCAAGTCTGCAAAACGATTTCCCATTAAAACCATCATTTGTTCAAATGAATGTGAAGGTGGTTTGGGGACTTTAGATCGAAATCTGAAATTCAATTCCTCATAGCGGTATTTTCAGTGGAAACCAAGTCAAAAATGTCGCAATTTTTTTTCTTTTTCAGAATTAGCTTGCATTTCAGTGAAAAAGCAAAACTCTAACGATTGAAAATAGAAATTCAATCTTCTGCGCACGAGTGCATGGAAATAAGTCAGATAAGTTAAAGAAGAACGAAACATCTATGTATATAAAACGGTTTTGTGTTACCCACATTTTTTATAAATGGCAACTGTTCCCAACTTGCAACCGAAGAAGAGAAGCGACCTATTTTTTATAACTACCTAAAAATCGGTTAGAAAAATGTCCTTTCTGAAACGTAAATCGTCATAATTGAAATGAAATACCAACGCTTCAAGATAAATGCCACTTTGCTCCAGCGTTGTGAAAAGATGCGTCCAAAACGAATGATTGGCTCTAAGTTGCAGAAGTAAATCGTTCGTGCAAAATGCAATGTATCTGCACAAACTAACTGTCATTTGGCCACAGGGTCGTAAAAGAGGTTAGAGAGATTATGGGGACATTCAAAGATCTAATCGTAGTTTACTAATGCTGACAGTAGGCGGCTGTCGTACGTCTGAATTTTTATTTACCGGTGGTAGTACCGCGAACAATTTTATTCAGTTGACGACAGTCGGGCGATCTCCTCGTACATCAGTGTGTGTGTAATTAAAGCTAATACCCACAAAATGGAAATGTCAGTTGTCGGCCTGAGTTGGACGTTAACTAAAACAAATCGCTGTGTAGTGTCTGTTCCGTTTATTTGTAATTTATTTCGGCTAGAAAATCCATGGGAACCTAGGTTTGTTGCCCTGTTGCCTTTCTTTTAGGTGGCTCTTTGTTCGGGGGCTTTCTTTTTCTTGACTTGAAGATGTACGGCAATTGATATAGAGGTAAGTAGATGAATAACCATCCCCCTCTCTCTCTCTGTAGGATTTTCTCTTTGACTCTTTTAGTTTTAATCTAAGTCTGACTCTATTTTGTCGGCGAACATGGATCTAGTGCACGGTTTATACATAATCAAGTTCGTGACTAGATTTCATGCTCGTCTATTAAGTTGGGTCAAAACAGCACACACAGAGCTTCCTCGTCGTTGCAACGTCGCATTCGTATCCGCGCCTCGTCATCGCGTTCGTGGTAGTGATCGTCGGAGTGTGTTATAGTCTAAAGAAAAACCTAACAAAGTGAATTACAAACCAAAGAAAGGAAAAAAATAGGAAAAAAAACGGGTAAAACGATCGAGTCATGTTTTCTATGTAAGCTATCTCGGAAGAGAGATACACTCTCTTTACCTGTCCATTATTATATTTATATGTAAGCAATGCTCCTTTTTACATATACACCTAGGTACGTCCAGATCTATCTAACAACATCACAATTTATGTGTATACGATGTACACGTTAATGCAGCTTGTCCTTTTCGTTTTGTGTACACACTCCTGTGGGTAGCTTGTATCTTGCATCCTTTCTTTACCATTTGCAGAGATGATCATTAAACGAACAACATATTGAACGACGAGGAAAACCCGGTCGAGGAAGACGAAGAATAAAAAAAGCAAAAAAACGATATACACGGCGTATAAATCTCTGAAAGGAGAAAGGACGGAAATCGTCATCTCTATGTGCTTGGTGGTAACTACCAGGCAGCATGAATCTTATATTTTCTTCTAATCCTCCGCTTCATCTTTAGAAAAACGAACAAGAAGTATAGGCACTGCTCGGCTCGGCTTGGCTCATGCTGATGCTGCTGCTGCTGCTGTTGCTGCAGCTGTATGTGTGTTCTTTGTCTTATGCACGGTTGAGGAAGGAGGAAAAATCACATCGCTGCTTTTGGTTTGGTCCATGGCAACTCATGTTACATGGTCGTATTGTAACTTTTTACTTGTCCTATGTACCGCGCACTCACACAAACGAAATCTGCCTTTGGTCATAGAAAAAATATAGAATCGCATCCCAATTCGAATCCAACAGGGACTGTACTTGGCGCGCATCTAATACAAGTTTTCTTCGCCATCTTGGTGGAAAACTCCAAATGATCTCTTGAGGAAAAAGGGTTCATCTTCAGAGACGATGACGACGACTCCTTTTGGGTGAACAAAGGTTTTTTTTTTTGCGCTTGGATTAGTACCTACTTACCTTTTGGAGAAGACAAAGAACCCAAGGTAGGTACAGTTGTTTTTTATGCTTGGTAGTTTGGTCGTAGATTTTATGATTGCAGAAGGAAATAATAGCATACCGGCTTCCTTTTGTTGTTGTTTTCCTCTTCGGTGAACAAAGAAAATGCAGCACCCTTGCCTTTTGAGTTTTGTGCCCTCTATTGCTGGTGCTGCTGCGCGGCAGTGTTTTCCATATTTTTTTTTTTTTTTGTAGTGAAAAGATCACAGTGGAGTGATGTTTATCTTGATGGGCTCTTGAAATAGTGTGTAACTTTTTTTGTGTGTGCGGATGTGCAGAAGAGATGTGGAGATAAAGCGGTTTTATCTAGCCGAATTGCGAACGTCTTCGGTAAAGGGGATTGGCTTTGTGGTAATTGGGGGGAAATTTTTAATCAGAAATGCTTGCCTGTACATTTGAACCGAGAAATGATGTTAATCAAAATGAATAGTCAACGACATGAGAGACAGATTTGGGCGAGCCCATTTGATGTTATGCGGCAGAATAACAAAGTATGTAAAGCCGTTTTAGTTCGGAGTTACTAATAGCTTGCGGCACCATCTTTAATTGAGAAAAGAGGATGTGTAGTTATGCTAATGATTTATTAAATGACGTGCCAATGTACACGAAGGCGCCGAGACATATCGTAGAAATATCGAAAAGTTTCCTTTAACTCCTCCTCGAGAGGAGGTCAAACGAAACCTGATATAAAAGAAAATAGTGTAAGAATAAGCTGGGAGTATACGTCCTGTATTTTGGAAGTATTTTGTCAGCTGACGTCGAAAAAAAATGGAGGAAAAAGGTGCAAAGCAATAACAAAGTTGTAGTACCTCTCAAGTTCTCACGAATTTGTTGAAATTTGTCTTTAATTTATTGGAGTTTGTTAAAATTAGAGCTCAAGACACAACCTAGAGATGGTCAAGATAGCAATAATCTTTACTTTCTCCAACTGTAAAAATCTTAAACTGAGAAAAAGAAAACCTCCACCATTTTAATGCACGGACTACAGATGTTACCACTTTTACAATGAAAAATGCATCGTATGTAACCAATATAAAAGTGGACGAGCAAACCAACCATTCTTAGGAATGCAAGCACATTCTTGGTTAGACCAGACCTCGAATACTTCTCCCATATATGGAAACTATTTGGAGATCCTATGCATCAATACTACGGCTCCTGCGCACATAGGACTTATGCCCATTCTAAACGTACTTCCATGTCAAATACATTCAGATAGACTAAGTGAATAAGGGGTCAAAGTAACTGCTTATGCAGACGACGTAGTAATACTTGCTACAGGCAAATTCCTACCTACCATTAGCGAACTACTACAAAACGCATTACGTACACTTAAGGTGTGGGCAAACCAATGCGGTCTTGGAGTCAATACTCACATACGGATGCTTAGTCTGGTGGCAAGCCACGAACAAAGCGTCGAATCTAAGACTACTGACCAAAATACAAAGACTAGCTTGTATAGGTACAACCAGCGCAATAAGGACAACACCTACTGCTGGCATGGAGGCAATCCTCGACCTGCTACCTTTAGACCTATACATGCAAGAATCTGCAGCCAAAAGCGCCCTCAGGATCAGTCAAACAAAGAGCTGGAGACCCTACAAACCGGGACATGCACAGATTCTGAATAAATACGTGGGAGATGCTGTCACATCTGACTACTTGTCTCCCCACCTTGACTTCGATATACCATTCTCTTGCTATTTTCCCAGCAGGGAGGAATGGAGCACAGATGAACCCACAAAAGGGACATCGATATCCATCTACACAGACGGATCTAAGATGGACTGTGGAACAGGTGCTGGAACTTTCTCTGAAGAGTTAAATATACACCACTCAATAAGACTACCCGATCACAGTAGTGTCTTTCAGGTGGAGGTTCTGGCAATCGCCGAAGCTGCCCATATGGTGTCAATTTTAGCAATACCAAACAATGATATTACCATATTTATTGACAGCCAGGCAGCTATAAAAGCAGTATCTGCTATTGAAATAAAATCGAAGCTGGTTCGCCGCTGCCGCGAAGAGCTCAAGGTTCTCTGCTCGCAGCACATCACGCGTCTCTGCTGGGCAAACCGGCAATGAGATGGCTGACGAACTGGCAAGAAATGGTTCTGCTATGGATCAAAACCGGGCGATTGATTCAATCAAACCACCACTCTGCAATCTTAGAGCGAGAGTGGAAAACAAAACCCGGATGAAAGCCAACAACAGGTGGAAAGAATTAACTACCTGCGAAATATCACGGAAGCTATGGCCGGAATATAATCCAAGTCGGACTATCAAGCTTATGCGGTTTGATAGAACGTCTATGTATAAACTGGTAGGGGCCCTAACGGGTCACAACTTCCTAAGATACCACACAATGAAAATGAAACTCAAGAATGACGATATATGTAGGGGTTGCGGAGACGAGGAGGTACACGAGGACACACCTCACTTCCTCTGTCAATGCCCTAGTCTCTGTCACTTGAGGAATAGAACACTTGGAAGATATTACTTCCATGACATACAAGAACTCTCAGATGTATCTTTATCCAATCTTTACAGGTGCATTAATACATCAGGATGGCTGGACAAGGTCGAGTAACCGAGAGGGAACAACGCTAACGCCAACAACATCGGCTAACCCCAATTAAGGGCATCACAATGGGTCCACATGGACCTAAGTGGGGTGCGACAGGACTCGCTTTTGCCGTACCCACCCATTAACCTAACCTAAGCGAATAATAAATCATCATCGTCTGCTTCCAAAACATGCTACATGGCGACTTATGTCCAAAAGACTACAACTTACAACAATTTAAATGCAGAAGTCACGCCTATCTACAAGCATTTCAGGACGCTTCTGCAGCCTTTTCTTAAAGAAGTACATATTTCAAAAAAAAGGAAATACCACCATTAAAAGTTTGTAAAACTTACGGTGGACACTAAAAATTAAGCGAACAACTAAAAAGTCTCGAACTTCACACATTTATAAAAACTAGAGTTCGCTTGCTTATACACAACATGTTGGCAAACAAATTACAGACAGCATTGCATCTCTGCACTATCTACCCAACAAAACTATTTCCCTTCGCCTATTAATATATAAGAAAGAGTTTATTTTGCGATGCTTAAATATCTCGTATGCACCGTAAATCAACCTACGAACAACAAAAATAAAACCAGTGACAGTGAATCTAATTAGTATATCGTCGTCATCGTGGATGAGCAATGAGCATAATAAAAAGAAAACACCATCAAAAAATATAAAACTTCAAACGGCACTACACCATCGAGCAGCTGCATACCACTGACAAGAGTCCAAGACTACCCAATAAATTATAAACTCCAGTCACAAAACCTTCGCGGTTCATAAACAACGAATGTTCTTGCACACCTCTAATTTGTTTTCGTGGGTTCTAAGGCTAACGCTTGCTACGAGAACGCTCAACCATGTTTTAAGCATTTGTTGGTTCTCTTTTAGACCTATATGGTATTTATAAAGTTGGAGCTTATTTTAAAGCTTTTAATATCCATGACCTGCATTCGAAATGAGTCTTCAACTTTACGGCGTCATTAAGTTGTTTTTATTTTCCAGCCACGTTTTATTATATTAAAAAATAAAATTCGTGTTTTATTATTATTTTGGTCAATGAATTAACCCAACACATTTTAATGCTCCTTCTGATTCCTTTGAGTTTATTCCACTGGCCCTTGTTGTCGGTGGCACCCTTCCACCCCCAATCGCACTTCCAATCAAAACTCATGCAGGTACCGATATACTTTGGTTGCAACTGCAATTCAATTTATCAGTCGAATAGAAGTTGGGTGCGAGTGTGACCCTTATATTTGAGATCATAGTGGAACCCGTATGCGAGCTACTGTTGGCCCCTGTATTCCGTCACGATGCAACGCGTGTCGTGTGCTTCTCTGACCCGTCACATAGAAACCGCCCCATATATTTTGCAGTGTGCTTCTTTAATGCACAAGTACATATAGGGTGCGTAGATGTCCAAAAAACCAAGTTTATTTCATGATTTAGACTCTCATTGAATTTAATTAGAATTAATTGGGTTCACTGATTTGTCTGCGGTGAAGTGACATTTGATATATGGGAGGCTTCACGATAAAATAAGAAATGACGAGAGTGTGAAAAGTTGACAATATTCTTAGTTTCTTAAATTTCACAAAGGATGAAGTGAGGATGAATGCTGATTTTGGGGAAGAGACGCATCAACCGAATCAGGTGGAGTTGAAAGCAGACACATCGAACTCTGCTTCTAAACTGGTTACATCAGGCGACTTCGACCATAATCCGATCAGTATTCATTATTGAATCGCTATATTCGTGAACGAGCATTGGGTACGTATGGTTATATTGGTTTCGTATGTAAAATTCGGCTCCTTCGGCACACTCAAAATATGGTACCTAATTTTGCTCTAATCTATAGGCTGTTCGAAACAAGGCAAATGTTACGATGATCTAGGATTCTAGGAGATGCGATCGATAGGTTCAAGTTTCATAAAAATGCGATAAATGACTCTACATGGAGCCTTTACGGAGTACGATTTAATATGAAAGGAGAACATCTTTGGAGGGTAAGCACAGTCCTCATACTGTCCACTTGCTATTCTGCCAAATGATCGTCTCAGATAATGACAGCAACTTCTATGTAGTTAATCCGCGATACGTATATAATCGTTTTAAGTGTCTAGGCTTAATTTTTCGAACTCACAATGGCGAAATTTTACATACAAAATTGCATATTGTGACCTAGAAAATATTGGGCCTTACCAATAAACATTTTTAGTTTCGACTTGCAATTTTAGTAGTTCACAGTGGCCATATTTTCCATACAAATTTTGGAACTGTGAGCTTCCGTAAATTTAATGTGGAGACTAAAATTTGTCATTAGTAAGTGTGAACTGTGAAGTATAAAAAATATTATTGGTAAGGCCCAATGAGTTTATCCACCTTGAATTTACTGCCTGATACTCTGCAGTCTTCCATCCACTTCGAACGAGTTTTTCGGACTATACGCTCTGACAACCGATAGATTGGCCAATGCAACAGTCTCAAATCTAGGGACTGAGCATTCGAAGATCTCTTTGGCTGGAGCATTATTGATTGTTCTTCCGCTACAATGTTTTCTTGAAGCCTCACTCTGGGCTTGGAAGTCTCGACATATTAATTTTGAAATCAAAATTGGATTCTACAGATCATATATGATCCTTGGATAAGCTACTGACAACCATCCGGTTGATGTGCATTTTATTTCGACCTATATTTTGTACCCCATCAAACCGGCGAAAATAAGAATTAATTACTAGTCTAGCACACTTACAACTTAGCTTGTTCTATGGGACGCGGTTTAGTGAAACCGAGTAGAGAGTTCTTAAGCAAATAACTTACGGAATGGAGATTTCGACTGCACGCTGTGTCAAGTCGTCGATAGTGAACATTTTACATAGAAGCGATGCGAATGACTTTTAAAATCGTACCGCATATTTTATATTCAATTTCATTACAACATCAAGTTTCGTTTCCTTCTTACTTAACCCCAAACAAAAAGAAGACATCCACCATAGACGCTCCCATTTTTGGCTCCTTTTGTTGACAAAACTGCGGGAGTGTTACATTGCTCCATCGCTGCTGTATGTTTATGTAGCCCATTTAACAAAAACCCATGAACGCTCGATATCATATTCCGCACTGACAAGCATTATTGCATTTTCTGACTTTAGACAATAAATACACAGAAATAACAGCCAAACATACAATCCCCGAGGACTTAGTCGTGCGATGGCATCAGTTTGTTCCTGTGCGCCTCTAATCTTCGTTTTACAAATACACAACTTGCAGCAACAATGTTGCGCGCCACAGCGCAACGCAGTGCACTTAGGAAATCTTTGCTGCTCGTAAATGGCAAATGAAATGTTTTCCCGGTTTCTTGGTTAACACGATTTCGCCATCACTGCTATCTTTTTCAGAGTTAGTCGTCGGGACACAAGCACCGTCCGAGCGCCCGATTGATGACGGGAAAGGGGGCGAAAATTTCGCCAACGAATTTTTGACCGTATTTGTTGTGTACCTACTCTATGTATATGCGGTACAGTATACCTCCTCCTCCTCCACCTTCTCCTGCTGGCATTGATTTATGCTAAGCATAAAAGGCAGCAAACGAAAGAGGGCAACAGAAGAGCAACCCGCCTGCACTACCCACACTATCTGCGGGCCATCGAGATGTTGATGATGATGATGATGTTGATTTGGAGGTGGGCGATCATTCCAGGAAGAGAAATGCCCGATTGGGGATAAAGTGCTTAAAAAAAAGCAGCCATGAAGAATGGCCTCAATAACAGACACTTTAAGGAAGTCATTGTTCATTTGTATTAGAAGGAAATCGAATAGGAGTAGGAGACGAATAGCGATACCCAGAGAGGCTACCACTACTCGTCAGAAATGATCAGTATCAAAGAATCACTTAAAAGGCAACAAAAGGCTGTTTTTCCAAGAAACAAATGGAAGGTGTTGGACTTTTCGGCAGAACTAGGCAGATTAGAAGCTGCCGAGAATAAAAAGTGTTCGTGAGATTGGTAGACTGCATAATACTACGTCTGCCATTGGTGAGGCCGGGCATTTATAAATCCAATAAAAACTGCATTGGCAGCAAAAAGTACTTTCATATTGAGACAAAATCTGGAAATGGTTGCATTTAGTGGAGTTTAACGTTTAGTGACCTCTATTCACAAAAAAAAAAAAAAAAAACAGTGGCACTCCGGGAGTGCCGACAGAAGTGAAAACTTGAACAATTTACGTGTGTATTTTTTGAATCGTCAATTTTCATTTAATGCGCTATTGTACATGAAAAATAATGCATATTATTTGTGATACAAAAATTGCAATTTATTGCTTAAAACGTAAATTTACAAATACATGAGATATGAAATTTATTAAATTGGTATTCCTTTTCTACTAGACTTAATATCAAATCGAGTGAATGCATTCAGATGTAACAAAAGTCCTACGTTTAAACATCAGACGTTCGATGGTCTGTTTTCCTTCATGTTTAATATGAACAATTCATTCTTTGAGATTTTATCGTGAAAACACCTACGTTTTAATTTTATTTTTAAACATTTTACTTTTTACAGAGATTTTGTATTTTTCCCCTTTTTTAAAGCTTGTCCTTTTTTTTTCCTTTTTCTTTCAAAAAGCGCCAAAATTGGCTCTTTCGTGACGTCGTTTTCGTTTGTACGGTCATTGTTAATGAAAAAAAAAGTATTTCCCTGAATCATAGTTCCGTAGTTGAAATTTGATGTATCAATCAATTGTTAATATTTAAAAAAAGTAGAAATGCAAAAATAAGCACCCTTCTTGTCCTTTTTATTTTTTGACACTTAATTTTTTGAGATTGGTTGAGCGTATGAACCGCAAAGAGGTAAAAATACACGACAGAAACAACAGAAATAATAATAATTATTTTCTTTCTCTCCTTCTTACTACTTATGTATATAAAGAGAACAGAGGTGTCGGTAACAGTGTCAGGGAGTTCAATGTTTTTTCCCATCTCAAAAGTGCCCAATGCGCCTACATAAGTTTTCACTTCACTTGGTCCCAGTTATAGCCATACGTAAAATGCAGCCGAAAAAGTTGGAACAGTGTGAAAATTTTTTTACGTTTAGGCGGTCATTGTAAAAATTCTGTCAGAACAAATTTTTGTTGTGGCATTGACCAAGAAGTTGAAAAAGTTTTTCGTACGGAAAAATTAATAATATAATTTTTTAGAAATTCTAAAGATCATTTGCTTATTTTTATTGGTGAAAAAAAAACGAAAGAACATTTTTACGGTTTCGTTTTACGTGTACATGGCTTTAACTAGGGCCTTAGATGCTGCCGTTTTGACTCTTAAAATTCACCGATTTCATCAACTAAACTTGATGCCTATATATACCCCAGCTCTTGAAGTTCCATCGTTTCGATGATAATCGCTTTGAAGTCAAAGAGATGTGTGACGTGTCGGAAGTTTTTATTATGAAACACAAGATCAACTTATCGCATACACTGAACACAAGATTCCAATGTGAGCATAGAAACCTAGAACTAGGTTACATTTTCCGGGAATTCGTTGGAGGTGTCATTGGGAAAGTTGGAGGAAGAAATAAATCTGTATTGCTGTCCCCGCCCTGGGAGTTCGAACCTACTACGCTTGGGTCACAAACAAATAATTTAGCGAGCTTAAAAATTACCACAATAAAATTTACTGATACCGTTTTTGCAATTATTCGCAAACAGGAACATTTTAAAGCGCCTGAGGAATGATTCTGTTCAAAACTTTGCTGGTGTTGCTGTGGGTAAAAATAAAAGTTCACTTGCTTGTTTGAATTTTCGCCTGGAAGCTAGAAAATCGTATTCTCATTAAAAAAGATCGTACCAATCGTGCGGTGCATAATTTGACATGTCGACGTCATATTTTTATAGGTAAATTTATACATTTTTCTTATGAGATACCGAGTAACATGTAACTTTGAGTATATTATGTCCAGCTAGAGTAGGTACAATGCATGCATTGCCACATGGAAAATTACAGTTGAGCTTAAGATATAGCTACATTTGAGCTATAGATATAGCAACACTGTCTACGTGTGTCTCTTGTAAACTATTCAACATCGATGAGTCGAGCATATTCATCTCTTGTTGGACTCGGGTGGAAATCCATCGACGAATGGGATGATGATGCAAATCACCGTGTAGGTATGTTTGACTTTATTCATACAACTATATTTTCGTCTGCATAGAAAAAGGCATTGCTCAATAGCAGATGTGCATTGCGCTGCAACTGCTTTAATTATTTTTGCCTGCGATACAAAGACAATCTGCACATCTATTGATTCCATCAAAAGATTGCATCATGTTCTGGTTAATTCAAAAGATGTCCATTGAAAGGACATCGCTTTGAAGTGCGAACCACATTAACCAGCTGGTGCCAATTCCACAAAGTAGTGATTTTTATCAATCATTTACCCCACACGAAACACGATATCCGGATTTTAATCTTCTAACCGTTTCATGTACCAACTTGAGTTTTAATTAGTTACGCGCACAAATGCGTGCGTCGTTTAAAAGTCGAGCGAACAAATCCATTTCATGTGGAATCGGTTAAAGCCAAAACCAAACCAATTTATTTACGGCTAATGTGGTATCTTTATTACCCATCTTGCGTACAAAATTGAACACAAGTCGTCACCATTAAACGTGCTACTAGTATTCCTTTTTATTAGTCTGAAAGTTTGTACAGTGTTATAGTACACGGCAACCAAAAAGTCTGACAACAAACACCTTGAGCGAGAATTCTGCGAAACCTAATACCGTACGTGTATGTATGCATACGGTATTATCCTCTATACGCAGAGGATTGAATTACGTTCACTTGTGTTGAGAATAAAGCTAGAAGAGTGTCTCTCTAAAAGTCCAAGTCCTTGGTAAGGCTAAGAGTTGGTGAAAAGAAAATAATGAAAAAATCACATCAAGCCGAAGTCAGCTATTCAAGGTTCCCATTCCGTCAATGAAATGAGAAGGTAAGAGACCAAATAATGATAATGACCTTGTGCCCTTTCCTGTACATAGACCTCACACGATCATTAGCCACAGGAAAGAAATGGATGGATGAATAATGGCCCTTTGAGTTTAATGAGATTTTTTTTTAGAAAGTATGCAGTGTCTGCATATACGGTAGTGTTGGTTGATTTGAACTAGTTTTGCGGTGGCTGCGTTTTTTTTCACAAATGGTATTAAATAGATCTTGTATTTAGGGTTTTCTATATACCTGAGCCGAATATGTTAGTCGAAATACTTAACCTCTACTATTCATTTCAACTCGCTCATTTACTAGCGGCAATGCCGATATACAACTTTGATCTCTGTAATGAGCATGTAAGAAGAGATTACTATAGTTAGAGAACCTCCTCCATAGATGGCGGTTAAATAAATAAAGGCACAATGTCTTGCATTTTGAAACAACACTTTTGATTTTAAGGAATAAACAAAGACTTCTACTGAAATAAAAAAGACAGTTCTTTTCGTACATTTCATCGGTATTATACACGTTGGTCTACAGTCCGAGCTGAAAGTTGTCCTATATCGGTGTTGCATAAGCGCCAAAAAAACAATCACTCTCTCATTTGCGATCTACGAATATTGTCTTTGCATTTCCTTTGCACGGATATAAGCCTGTGCTCGTTCCGTTCCATCAGAGAAAAGGACAAGATCTGTGTGTTCGACTATTCGATGTGAAGAGAGCTACAATTGGAAACAAACTCTTTTGAATATGTTTCCATTTGATAGATATGTTCCGGATTTATAATGTATCAGGAAATGCGAAGCTATAACTCAGCGACGTCGAGTTTATATTGAACGGGTGGTCTATTTGATGAATTTTTGGTAGAAGTCTCCACTCTTTATCCGCACGCAATTCATTGTGTGGGACATTGACTGCGAAATATTGATTTGCAATTTGTGATTCGCAGTGTTAATAAATAATTAATTTGTTGATGCTATGGATGCCAGATCTGAAAAATTTTGCAGCGGGACATTTTTGCATTTAAAGTGAAAAAAAAGTGTATATTTTAGTTTATTCTTGTTAATATAAAGGGTCCGCCATCTAACTTTTTTGTTTTCAACTAGTGCTTATTTCGCGAATGGTAACACTTAGCTCATGTCTGAATTGACAGATAATTAGTTTTATCCTTCCGCTGAACGAATATGGTTGTGTATACGCTTGAACAACGCTGGGAAATATTGCGACATTACTTTGAAAATCATGGTAATGTTGCAGAATGTGTGCGAAAATTGCGCACGGAATTTGGAAGAAGAGAAGCACCGTCAGCTCCGTATGTTCGTTATCTTGTGAAAAAAGTGAAAGAAACTGGCATCCTCAACGATAAACCAAAGCGTGAAAAGCCAAAAACAGTGCGTACACCCGAGAAAATTGCGGAATTTGTTCCAGAGGCATAATTGGCCCATTTTTCTTCGAAAATGAGCAAGGAGTGGCCGTTACAGTCAATGGCGATCGTTATCGGGCCATGTTGAACGAATTTTTGTTCACAAAAATTGAAGAGGACGATATTGGCAACATTTGGTTTCAACAGGACGGCTCTACGTGCCACTCAGCCGAAGCTACACTCGATGTTTTGCGCCCTGTTTTTGAAGATCGCATTATCAGCCGCAGAGCTGATGTCGTTTGGCCACCTCGGAGCTGCGATTTGACACCGTTGGACTATTATTTGTGGTGTGCCGTAAAAGATAAGTGCTACGCCGACAAGCCAGAGACAATTGACGCTTTAAAGGACAATATTCGTGAAGCCATTGGTGAAATACAGCTGCACACAATCGATAATGTGCTTAAAAATTGGACCGATCGTGTAGGCTGCTGCATGGCCAGCCGAGGCAGCCATTTGAATGAAATTATTTTCCATTATTAACCGGAAGGATTGTACTTTCAAATAAAAAAAGAAATTTGAGAAAATATTCAGTAGTTTTTTTTTTATAGCATTTTCAAAAAAAAAAAAAGTTATTTGGCGGACCCTGTACTTCTAATTTATATTTACAGTCTTCGTTTTGATTGCAATTTATAAGTAAGTTTAGTTATACACATCAAAGTTGTTTATATAAAAAAGATGCAATCCTACGAAAGCCAAACTCTAAATTTCAGTACTTATCAGAAGTTATAGAAGTTATTTTCGAAATTATTTGATTTTTTCCAAAGTCATTTCAAATTCCCTGCAAGTCACCGGAAAAGTTTGCTTTACAAGGAGCTTTGCTTCCAATACAACCATAGAAAGCTGATTTCGCTCTTCTCTCCACGAGTTCCTCATGAAACTGAATATCCTTTCAGAGCTTGCACTATAGAAATAGGCAACGAAAATACAAAATAGACAAGAACTTCGAAATTAGGTGCCTCATTCTTTTTGAAGAAAACTTACCCAATTTTTCACTCAGACCGCACTGAACTATCATCATCAGATTAAGGCGCACTTCACACTTAGTAAGTTATGATTAAAGCTAACTAGGGCTAGTGCTATTATTAATTATAATTTATTTTATTTTATTTAATAATGAAGTAATAATAGGGCGGCAAGTTGAAAGTCGGGAAATTTAACCGCCTAAAGCGGGACAGTCCCGCACTGAGCTGGACGTCTGGCATCCCTAAATGTTGCATTGGAAACAATCTTGATTTTTTTAAATCTTTTTTTTTCAGCCAAGTAAACTCCATGGAAGTGGTGTCAGAAGTTTGAGAGAATTGCATTTTCCCACTATATAATAATAAATTATTTTCCAGTAGAGGACTATTCACATGAGAGCAAATTGCGAACTGCGAACAAGCGAATATTCGTAGATTCTGACATTTCATTCCAATGAAAACTTTTTTTAGTCGCTGGTTCCAGCAGACCAGTTCCATTGTTGAAGGTTAAGTTCGAACGAAATTTTCATTCGCGGGCCTGTGGATCGCGACTGTTTTATATGGATTGTGAATAAAGTGTGACAGTTCGCGGGAAAATTGTTGTAATTGTAAATTTAGCTATTAAAATCAATTAAGACGCAGCTTTTTTGTAGAATAGATTTTAGATTAATTAAATAAAATGCTTCTGTAGTAAAACTAATAGCAATTTGCAATTCAAAATATACCGCTAAATTGATTTGTTCGCAATTCATGTGAATGGTGCTCACATTTATATCCATGTTATCAAATGTTGTTTTATACTAATAATTCCCTGTGCCGCATGCCGCATCCATCGGCTGCTGTGACATTTGACATTTTATTGATCGAAACAGATTTTTTTTTGTACGTTAATACCTAAACAACTTAATTCTTTGCTTATTTTTTCTGATTCTGAAGGCCTTGCTTTTATGCATTAGTTACTACGAAGTAAAAGATCCACCCCAACATATCTAAGGTGTTAACTACAAAATAAATTCCAAATGTATAGCATTAGGTGCCACCTCTAGCATAATAAATTCGTGTAATCATTCGAACAAGACGAGTAGCGAGCTTACTTACAGCGCTCCGCTCTAGCTCAACTACGAACACGAACAACTCCATAGTCGGTGGGGGTTCCGCAGAATGCAACTCGGATACATTTGCATCGTAGTTTTTTTTAGGGAAAACACATTAGCGTTGTACGCTACACTAGCACGCATACATATTTATATATATTTTCCTCATTCGACAGGTTGTTGTGTGGTGCTGTTGGCAGATATAATGTAGTTTTCCACATGCACGTATCGTGGGAACTCAGGTGTCCCCTTTTGTACATCTACTTCACCGCGCGCCATATAACATTTTCCACAGTTGGTGTGTAGAATATTTCGAAATTTTCGAATGCAGTCGATTTTGTTTTTGTTTTAATTTATTGCAAACAGCTACATACTTATGAATGAAAGTTGGGGTTGGAGAACTGAGATGAATAAAAAAAAAATGAGAAATTAGGGTGAGCAGTCAAGTGGCGCGAAATATGAACACTCTGTGGCGTTTGTAGTGCGTGTAAAAATTACTAAACCAAAGAAGAAAAGTCAAAAGAGGTATGTTTCATACACACACATATATATGTATATTTTTTATAGTTTCACTCTTTGAGGCGTGTTACAGTTTTCCATTTGATGGCACCGACTAAACCAGAATGGAAATTCGTGTTTACGAATGTCTTATTAATTATTTCCGCTTGTAAGACAATATTTTTGACTGCCTTCTCTAAGTGGGGCTAATCTATGAAGATCTTTAACATTGTATTACTTAGTTATAACCTTGATCAGTATAATCTTCTTGGGATTTGTGTAGGTGCCGTCGATTGTGCGTGCTAAGTTTGAGTTTTAAAAATTTAGGCCAAGGTTTAAAAAAAATGTCAAAGTTGAACCCTATCGCCTTATTAATTGTGTTTTTAACATTTGTAGTTTGCATTAAGAGTCAATTTATTGTTGTCGAAGATTTTGAAAAACTTCTGGTCTCATTTTTGTATAAAATAAGGCATATTAAGTACAGAAATCATTTCACTGGACAGGTTTCAAGACCGCTCCGAAGACCGTTGTTGTTGCAGCGTATCTGTTTCTGTATCCTGAGGATCACACTTTAAGGTAGTGCGTTTTAAATCGATACTGGCTTTTTTTGCGCATCCATCAGTAGTTGACTTCGTTCAACAATCGTTTTTCCTCGACAAAACGACTCACTTTATACACAAACATCCAAAACATCAATATTTTCATATATTCATATAGTCGTCAACTTAAATCAATGTGTCCAACAATTTTCCCAGTTAAACAGTAGACGCCGCCTCACGAAACTCGTCTTTACGTTTTCCAAAGAGCAGTACTTTAGAGGCGATCAAATATTGTTTTATCAGCTCAGAAAAACAACATTTACTAAGAAATTAATCAGATTCACCATCCCGGTCCCAACGGGACAACGATTGCGAAGAGTTTCCATTACTCCATTAGACTTAAAGATACACAATAAATTTATCTCTTCTCCCCGACATGTTTTCTTCGTTAAATTGAATATATTTCTTTGTTTCTGTAAAATCCATTGGAGTTAAACTTATTCTACCTAAGAACGGGTTCTCCTTTTACAAAAAAACATACTACTTCCATAGGTAGTTATATTAACTCCATACAACTACTGCAAATTAAAGAATCGTCGATATGGTATATAAACAATTTTAAGAAGAACGAGAGGACTAAATTTGATCCCGCTTAGAAGCTTTCAGTCTCTTACTATGGTTCTTTTAATTTGTATTATACATAATAACTGTGAAAAAAAAATCACATTCCTATTTACAAATTGCGAACTCAATGCATGGTTGACTTACTGAATTTAATAAGTAGGTCCGCGTTCTTATCTCTTGAAGACATAAAAACTGGAGCAAATAAATAAATTTACGAACTTATTGTATGTACAAACAGCGCAATGTCATTGGATAAATGAATAAAAGCAAGCTTCATCATATTGCTTAACGAGTCTGAAAAAGTACGTTCTACAGTAGAAAATGAAGTTCACCTGCATCGGTATCGCAATTCTCACGATCCTAGGAATATTCAGTGCAGTAAATGCCGACTGCGGAGCAGATTGGTTATGTCGGCGTGAAAGGACAAATTACTTGTGTGCTCAAAGAGCTGATGGATTAAGGAAAACTTTTCGCAATCGTTGTGAGTTCGATACCGAAAATAATTGCCGACCAAATGGTAAGAATTGTTATATATCTTACTGAAAAGAAAGGAACCAATAAATAATGTATCTTCCGATAGTTTGGATAAGACTGTACAATGGACCATGCAGATATTTCTACTCCAATCAGCACGTTACTGGTAGTGTCTGAAGGCGGAAGTTTTTCTTTCTTTTTTTTTAAGTAATAAATTGTTATGTTGCTAATTTGTGTAAAAAAAATGGTGCTCGTTTTTGTATACTTGCTGTTTAAAGTGTATCCATTCGAGATAAGAAATAAGGACAGAGATTTATACATACTAGCCGTATGCAGTAACAACGAATAGGCGTGTTTTTTCAGTTTCGATCTCAGCAGAGCAAAGTAAAGTAGGATTTTCAGCACACAATTACAACGACTACTGTGAGTCTTCGAAATGTCATGCAGAATGTAGTTTTTGTAAAATCTAAAAAAATCTTAAATTTATTTTGCTTTACTGAGATCGAAGCTAAAAAAACACGCCTAATGAAGGCTTGCAAATGTCTCGAACACTATCCAAAATCAAGAAAACCTATTAAAGAATTTGATGTCGCTCCGTCGAACAGAATCCAGGTTGTCAGAGTACCGGAAACAAATCCCAGAGTATCTGTATTCTGACAGTTTCGAAGTAAATAACTATAAGTGGACATTGTTTAACCGAGGAATAGTTTATTCCACACTACGTACGCTGACCAAATGGTTGATTGCTTAAAGATGATGAAAATCTTGCCCTTAAAAGTAAGGTGAAGGTTTCAGAAGGCTTACTTCGATCTCCGTTGATATTTTCGCCGAAACTAACTTAATTTGGAAGGTGAAAGAACCAAAAAATGGTAGCTTTCAATAAAAAAAAAGTCTTAAAGAGGTGGTTATTCCTCATGCCATTCGCATGAGGAATAACCACCAACTGTTCAGTGCGTACACAAAACATGGTTCTGTTTTCATCAAACTAACAGCTGAAGGAGAAAGCTTTGCTGTGTACAACGTTGAAGGTTTAGAAGCTGCCGTAATGACGTCAACCTAATTTTGCCGTAAGCAATGACCAACACAACAAATTATTTTGCAATCCTATTTCTTTCTACTATGTTACTTTTTCTTAATATTCCCTTTTTGTAACAATTTTTTGCCAAATTTTACTTTTAAATTTTGTTCTTCTCATGATTCTTTCTGTCGCTTCGAGTTACTTCTCATACTTCTGCCTTATACACAACTACAATGCTTGCGAGTGCAAGCACAGCTAACGACACCAGGGGGTTCACTGGCAGTAGCATGAAAACCAATTTGTACAATATGATTCGAATTTTACAGGCTCAAAATAATGGATTAAAGATATGTCATTTAAACGCGCAAAGTCTGACCAATAAATTAGGGGAGTTTAGATACCTGTTCGTGGAGTCTAAGATAGACATCGTCTCTGTGTCCGAAACCTGGTTTCAGCCTGATATATGTGACGATTTCTATAGTTTGAAAGGTTTCAAGCTTTTTCGAGCAGATAGAAAGTTTACTTCTGGTGGTGGCGCCGCTCTTTATGTGCGTGAGGGGATTAGTTGTAGGTTGGTATGTAAATCCGATGACGATTGTCCTTTGGAATATGTCTTTGCGAGTATCATATGTAACACGGAAAATATCTTGGTTGGATCAGTCTACAGACCATATAATCACATCAGTACGTTACCTTTAATTACGACTTTGGAGTCGATTTCTAGTTGCTACCCATACACCTTACTGTGTAGTGATTTTAACTGTAATCTCTTGGATAAACGTTTAGCTCCAAACTTTCTAAGTCTATTCAAGGCACTCAATCTGAGCCCCGTTAACCAGTCCGTCCCTACACACTTTACTAAAGAATCTAGCTCACTATTAGACCTCTATCTTGCTAGCGATGTTGACAGGGTAATGCTTTACACTCAGCTTTTGGCACCTGGTTTCTCCAAGCATGATTTAATTTTTGTAAGTCTGGATATAGCTTTTCGGGTTGATCAACAAAGTTTCCAATATAGAGATTATACAAATTTAAACACATCCGAACTGGTACGCGACCTTAATTGCATAGACTGGAACACAATATACCTCATGGAAAATGTAAATGAACAGATTAGTTTTTTACGGCATAACGTCAATCAACTTTTTGACATTCATGTTCCTTTAAAAACCCGTCTGATTAGGCATACGTCTCCACCTTGGCTGAATGGCGACATCTCTGCTCTAATGTTGAAACGAGATGCCGCTTACAGTCAATGGAGGCGGTTCAAATTGGAGTACTTCCACAAATCTTATTGCAGCCTTCGCAATCAAGTCGTCGTACTGATCAGAAAAACAAAAAGGCTTTACTACGAACACAAAATTGGTCCATTAGTTTCTGGTAAAAAGTTATGGGAAAAACCTGCGAGAAATCGGTATTGGGAAGCAATCTACGAAGTCTACTGATAACATCGATTGTGATACTCTCAACAAAAAGTTCACCTCCACGCCACAATTCTTTGACGTTGTTACACCTGTGGGTTCCCCTATTGAAGAGGAACCAACAGGTGTCAACTGTTCGCTGAGCTTTATAAGAATACGAGAAGAAGACATAGTTGAGGCAATATTATCTATCAAATCGAATGCTACTGGCCTCGACCTAATGGAACCTAAGTTCGTTAAGTTATTGCTTCCCCATATACTGCGCTTTATAGCTTACATATTCAATAGCATCTTGACTACATCCGAGTTTCCTTCAGAATGGAAGAAGGCTAAAATTATTCCCGTTCCTAAAAAGCAAACGGGTATTGCTACGGAGTTCCGACCCATTGCTATCCTCCCGTTTCTATCAAAGGTGTTTGAAAAAACCATTATGAAGCAGATACAAACATATCTATCGATTAACAATCTGTTAACTACTTGTCAGTCCGGTTTTAGACCAAAGCGCAGCTGCAAATCTGCCCTAATTTTTGTTACTGGCGAAATAAGAACCGCAATGGACAAGGATCATATTACACTTCTAACGCTTTTAGACTTTTCAAAGGCTTTTGACACTGTTAACCATTCAATTTTATGTAAAAAACTCCGTAATTTCTTTGGGTTTTCTATAGAGTCCTGTAAGTTGATTCTCTCGTACCTTACCGGAAGGCAACAATGCGTGGTGGCAAATGGTCAATCATCGATCTTTCTCAATGTTTTGAATGGAGTGCCACAGGGATCAATTCTTGGCCCAATTCTCTTCTCACTTTACATTAATGAGCTTCCGAATGTTGTTAAACACTGTCTAATTCATCTTTACGCTGACGATGTGCAGCTCCTGATAAGTCGACCGTTTGGGGAAAAGAATGATGCCGTTGCATTAATGAATGAGGACCTTTTTCTCATTTCTCGTTGGTCTAAGAGAAATCATTTGTGCCTAAACCCTGTCAAATCAACAGCTCTCCCCATCTATCGCAAAATCTTTGATTTATCAGTCTTAAGACCACTAAATCTTGAAAACGAAATAATCGAATATGTTAGCAGTGCTAGAAATCTTGGAATGGTTTTCAATCGTTCCCTCACATGGAACGACCACCTAATTAAAGTAATTGGCAAAGTATATGGTAGTCTCCGTGTTCTCCAAGTCACTCGAAGTTTCATCCCCACAAAAACCAAACTTCTTCTTGCCAAAACGCTTCTACTACCCATTTTGTTATATGGATGTGAAATTTTTTGCAACTTGGACTCTGCCACTAACCGCGAATTAAACGTCGCATATAACAACATTGCCCGTTATGTCTATAATCTACGTCGCTATGACCACGTTTCCTCTTTTGCTGTTCGCATTTCTGGCTGTAGTTCAGACAATTTATTAAATTTTCGCTCACTTAGCTATCTACATGAAATCATTCAAACAAAGCAGCCTGATTATTTACACGGTAAGTTAAACTTCCCTCATTCAACAAGGTCTTTTGCTCTTATATTACCTCGATACAATTTTCTTATTACTGAGCGTCAATTCTTTGTCCATGTTATTCGCCTTTGGAACTCCCTGCCCATAAGTATGAGAAGTGTAAAGAGCACAGGAAGATTTAAAGGTTTACTTTTCAACTATTTGGCAAATCATTGATAATTTCTACTTTTTTATTAATCTATTTTTTGTTTTCTTTCTTTATTGTTTGTTTTCTCTTTTCAAATGTCGATTTCTTTTAATAAATAAATAATGATGTAAATAACTTTATAAATACATTAAATTCTAAATTCTGAAATTAATTTAAAGGCTTTCAAAATTTATAAGACTTTTGTCCTACTTTTTAAGCGATTTTTTGAATTAAATAAATAAAAAAAAAAAAATAATAGGCCAATTTTGACGAAAACACCTCAAAATTATATTTGCTGGTAATAACAGATAGACTGTTATATTTTTCCAATCAGTTTTTGAAAAGCTAATATAATTTATAAAATTACTTCCCTCAACAAAACTTAATAATAAGTGCATAGTCCGTTTTATATCACAAAGACAAATTTTCTACTCCTATTTCAACCGTCTCTGTCGGAGACACAGTCGTCAACTTAAGCCCAGATGTACAGAAGCCCGCAAATTTAAGCACAAGGAAAAAAAAAGGATTATGACAAATAACTATATAACCTATAATCTTTTGCAAAAATACGAAATTAATAATTTTATTAATCGCCCATACACATTTTTTTCAATTAAAGTTGTGTCAAAAACGTATGGCGAGAATCGTCTAGACGCAGCTCTCAATTTGTTGACCTTTTACATTTGAAAGTTTGTCGTTTCCATAATAATTGCCTGAAAAGTTGCGTATTTCGATTGACATTTTGTTTTTAAGAAACTAGAAAATATAGGCAAAATCAAACGGATTCACCGAAGTGATATTTGGGTCGACACTGCATACTTCTTGAGACAGCCCTTATTAAATACGCTAAGCCAGTAAAAAATTCCTGCACAGTCGAGTAATATTTGATCATTCAGAAGAAGAATCGATCGAAATTAATTCTGTGATACTTTCACAAAAGTTTCATACTGTTGCATTTTCGTGTTTTGTCTGGTTCATCATAAATTTCAGTGGACTTGATCCAACCATCTCATTCTGGCTTACATTGAGAACGACTGCCCAATGGGTAGGACCGAGACGGGACCTCTCCCTGCGGAAAAGCAGCAGCTTCTTGACAAAATACCTACACGAAACTAATGAACATCTGGCCGACTTTGTTGGGCTGTTCAGGAGCGATTTCTAACACTGTATACTTCTTGGGACAGCCCTTATTTGATACGCTAAGCCAGTAAACAATTCCTGTAGCACTCTTTACTAAAGTTAACCCCGTTCGGATAATTTCAAACATTTCTCGATTTTATGTTAATTCCGAGTCCGACACTATATCACATTCAACATTTAAATATAATAAGGCCAAGTATTTTTTACATATAAGCAAAAACTTTATTTTAAACAGAAATGTGCATGGGTATTCATTAGTTTTAGTTAGTTTTCAACAATTTACGCCTTCAAACACTCCCGTCCACGCGTTCATAAGAGGAATCGTATTTACATGGTCCATTGTACAGTATTACCCAATCTATTGAAAGATAAATTTGTATTTTATTGATTGGTGAAAACGAGTAAAATTATTACAACAGAAAATTCTTACCATCTCCGCAGCGATTTTTCGCATTCATAGTACAGCGATTGCGAAGTGTTTCTATGTCCCCATCAACCTTGTTATAGGCACATACGTAACTAGGCCGTATATTCCAACAGGACCATTCAACTGCGCAATCATCAGCATTAACTGAACTGCATATTAAGGAGACAGCAAGGACAATGCAAATTAGAATACAGGCGAACTTCATCTTCTTATGCTGCAAAACTGATTCTGGGTTGGAGTATAGCAAAAGTGGCCCTGGGCTTCTTTTTATACCAACGATTTGATTGCATTTTCTTTCATACAATCACATTACGCAGGTTGTACAATAAGTTGCTACGATTATTGACTTGATCTAGTTCGTTTTTTACGTATTAAGAGATAAAAACGGTTGTACTTAATTATAACCAGTAAAGGCTTGATTTATTGAAATTGCATTGTAATTGATGTTGTGCAATTGACATCTACAGAAAGAAATTGGGCAGAAGAGAGCCAAAAAGAGGGAACAAAAAATTTCGCCTCTATAAAAAATACCTTCAAATATCAGCCCAAGAAATTTCTTTGGGCTAATATTTCGTTATTCCTGACAGATGGTTGTCAAATAGTTAGAATTCTACTTTGAAACTGATGTCGTTTTCCATTGGGACCACCAGAAATCTTTTTCAGATCTCAGATTTTACGTGGCAAATGTAACGCGCAACGAAATTGATCTGCTTTTATAAATGTATTAGTGCGTTATGTGGCAGTAATATCAGCTGTTCAATCTGCATTTGTTTTTGCAAAAAACACAAATGGATATCGACTTCGAAAATGTTTTCCCTGTTGCAGATACAAATTTGGTATTTTTGTTGATTCGTAGTCTTCAGATGACGAGGAAGACTATGAAGATAATAATTCCTCCAAAATTATATGCATGGCTATTTATGTATTTCGTTATTTTGGTTTTCACGAAACTTTTCGCATTTGGATTGAGAGCAAACTTCTTAAAATGACGTAAAACAGCTGTGCAAAGCATATTGGTATGTGTAGATCTGAAAAAATATCGAGATCTGCAAAAAGTGCTCCGAATCGAAAAAAAGATTGATTTTTTTGCCCAATGGAACATGAAAAGTGATTTAGATCAAAAAAAAGATTGATTTTTTGTCGCAATGGAAAACCACATAACTCATTTGTTTTCATTTATATTTTGTGTTTGTATCTACAGCATTAAAATATATGAAAGAAGGAAAAGAATTGAACTTTTTAATTTCTGCAATAAAGGCAATTCAAATCTTGTCCGCCTAGAAAAAATTCACATTTTTTCCCCACCGTGATCTAATGAAAAGGATCAGTCAATGACAACCTAGATCATGTGCTGCCTTAAGTTACGCGGGTACACCGAGAAACCATTATTGATCGCAAAATTGTCAGCGATTGGCAACCCCAATTACTCGATCAACTCAGCCGCACTTGCGCAGCCACACCTGCCAATTAATTTGCTGTTTGCGCATGACTCTCAATTATTTGCTTCCAATTGAGCCCACCATTCAGTTGGTTTCGCCGACCATAACCCCATCTTATGGCCAATTGTCATTTGTTCATTAGAATTGACAGTTAAAATCCAGTAATCCTATGCAATGTAGATAACCAAAGACACCGCGTGTACCCACGATTCTAATCAGATTCCTAGATTTCTGAAACGGTGTGGTTGCATCTGCTCCCGCAGGAAAGCGCACGGCATAACTCTTTTTCCTTCATCTTTTGCAGCCTACAACACAAACTCTCACGAACACACACTGGTAGAGAGTAAAATCTATTTAAATAAATTTTTTTATACACTTTTTCCAGTATTTCTCATTTTTTTATTTTTATTGTTATATTCCAGGCAAAGCCAGCAATCGCTAGAACACCTGCTCAACGCCAGCAGAATGATGCGCTCTTCAGTCCGGCCAGCTTTTCTCAAATGTAAGTATCTCAAAGGAGGAAGAAGAACGATTTGCGAATCGCAGTCGCATCTTTCCCCTTAGGCTATATACTTTTGCACTTTGGATCTTTGATCGGAAATTTATGTGATCTCCTCTTGGGTTTGATGTTGTTCCTTTCTTCTCTGTGTGGCGTACACATCCATTGGGATTTCATTTGCGGATTTATCCTAGGTGTACCACCTTTCCCGATGCTTGATGCTTGATGCCTGTGCCTGATGCATTCATGGCAGATCCCCTTCTGAATAGCTGCACAGCACAGCGCATAGCCGCATAGACGTCGAATGACTAGAGAAGAAGAAAGATTGGCAAAAGGAAATTGATATCAATTACACAATGAAAGGAAAACCTGGCATCTCGGGGCTTTGATGAAATGTTCGTTTGTAGCAATTGTATAGGCCGTGTATGTTTGATATCGGGAGCCTGGTGCACCGGGGATATAAATAAAACATGAAGCCGATCTTAAGGAAAGGTTTGAGAAGGAAATAAATCGCAAACGATCGCATTACTGATTTGTGCTGTGCAAAAGGAAGTGAGAATCAGTGCACGCGAATCGTTAAGGTTTTTAACGACTAGCGGATATTACACTTGAAGTGCAGCAGCAACTCCATTCACCGAACAACTTCGATTTGCAGAGGGATTGAGTGGGTTTGAATTGAAAGCGCTGTTTGCTCATTTACTAAATCGAATTGACCATTAGATAGTATGATGAGATTGTTGCTGTGCATTAGGATCGATCGTTAAGTCGGCCTTTTATGTAAAGTAATTAGAGACCTTAAAATTCAACTAAGAAGAGACTTTATTTTTGGAAGCTATGTGCTTCCTTTGGAGCGTCATCATTCAAGCGACCGTTGTAAATCAAACTAACTTTCTTTTTTATGAAGTTTTAAAGTCTCGTCTAATTGAAATGAAAATTACCCAGCAAATTCCAATTAGTTCTGCCATCATTTGAAATTTGACGACCGACGGCGATCGTAGTTGTCACTTATCGGAGTTGTCACTGTTGGGCCGAAGAGAAGCGATAGCGATATCCTATTGTTTACAGCGAATGAGGCCTCAACATAGAATAGGGAAAAAGCGATCTGTCAATGCGATTCGATATAAAAGTAAATCATTTTGAAAAAAACAATAAAGGTAGTTCTTCTAGGCGCGGTCTTCTGTCTGCGAAACATTTAAACACCGATGAGAGTTCATTCAGTCAAATATTATACTGTCTTTGAATTTTTGCAAAAATAATAAACAACATGACTACTGCGATGGGTGATGCAGTATCAAAAAACTCTAGGAAGTATTTTGTTTCTTTCCGGGGGTTGAGCATACTTACTTGTGGGCCTTTCTCTTAGAACATGAAAGGGTCTAATGATGTTGCCGCGTTCGAGAGTTCTCTAAATGAATTTGCATACCTAAGCAAAGCAACGATACATTCTAAAGTTTTAATCATTTTCAATCACCACCATCAAAGTAAAGTAAATTCGACATCAATCTGTGAACTAAAAGAGTAAATTCCAATGTGGAAGCTGCAATAAACAACTTTCAGTCCTTTTTCACATTTAAATGTAAAAATCGGTTGAGCAGCCAGGCCACACACGCGCGCACGAGCATGAAATAAATCAAAGCTCCTAGTCGTAGATACACGTTTGAATTTGTGTTCATTGCTCAGCCGACAAATAATGCAAAAATTTGCAATTTTCCAATTTCCTATTTCCAACTCCGATCCAGAAGCAAATTTCAATTACTCCACACAAACCCAAATCGCTTAAATCTACCGCCTACCTACTCATTCGTGCAAATGGACGGGAAAGCGCCGCGGCTAACATTCCATGAAAATTAAAATTATTTTTCAAGCTCCTCTGGTCCGATTGGATGACATAACAGAAAATAACAATAACTAAATAATAACCCATTCGGAAAGGTTATCTAATAGTTCAACATGTGAGGCATTTTGCCCCAAGATCTCTCCCTACAGCAACTCGAGGCTCCGAATTCGTAGCCAATTTGCATCGATGCCGAGACACAGGCTACCGGTCGAAGACCATTAAGCTTTGCCCCGAAACATTGCATAACCATTCGCAGGCTTTAATTGAAAAAAGATATATATATATAAATTCCATTGCAGATCGGGTACACCACGCGCTCAAGCGGCCGTCTCTGGCTCGGGCAAGATCGTTTATACATTTGGCAATCCACAGCTCTTAGCCAGTGCAACATGGTCATCGGCGAACAACAATGGGAAAGTGGTGGTGAAGCAACTTCTCACTCATAACGGAGAAGGACTATCCGCAAAGTCAAAGTACATGTTCGACATATTGCAGGAGAGAGCAGAGATTGCGGGCGATCGCATCTTTCATGTTGGGAAAAATATATGCAGAAAAGTATTTGGGCCGTCTGTCGTGGATTATGATCTCCAAAATGTCGATGATCACAGCCAGGAAACAGTGAAGACTATTGGCACCATATGCTGTGACTCAGAGGGGTACCTAGACGCTACATCGACATTGCTGTTGGGTTCCGATGAGTCGGTCTGTCGAACGGTTCGATTGAATTTCAATGAGTCAAAGCCATTTGGGGTGTTTCCTGGACAAGTGGTAATGGTGAGCGGACGCAATCCAAGGGGCGACACTATAATCGTTGAAGAGGTACTGGGTGATCGAGTGTTAGAGCCGCCAGCTGTACCAAAACTGAGTGAATCGCTGAGTTTTGTCGTTGCCGCCGGCCCGTTTACCAACAGCGATGATCTGGTGTATGATCCGTTGCATGATCTGGTTCTGTATTGTAAAGACAATCGCCCGGATGTGCTGATCTTGACTGGCCCGTTTATGGATGCCGAGCATAGGATTCTCAACGAGGCTGTTTTGGCGGAGCCGTTCGAGGTGTTTTTTGAAAAGATGATCTCAGGACTTGTTGAGGTCTTAGGGTGAGTAGCCTTTTTTCACTTGTGACTCTAGGGATTGTATATGTTTTGTGCAATTTTTTAGGACTCAGATCACTATTCTTTTAGTGGCTTCGAGTAAGGATGCGAATGCAGATCCAGTTTATCCGACAATGCCGGTGACTTTCAAGAAGTCTTATCCAAATGTACACATGCTGCCTGATCCGTCGATGGTGGATTTGAATGGCATCACTATGGGTATGACCTCAACCGATGTGGTTAATCACATTCTGACCAACGAATATGCAGTGTAAGCTGAAGTCACAGTGTAAACTGATCATGTATATCCTAATTGGTGTTATTTTTGCAGAAACGCTGGAGAGAAAATCAAACGAGCTGTTAGTTACCTCTTCAATCAAGGTTCGTTTTATCCACTTAACCCGTCCGGTGATGAAGGGGTGTGCTATGACAGTTCTTTAGCTCACAAGTATGCGAATATAGAAGAGGTTCCAAACATAATGATACTGCCTGGTGATCAGAAGTGCTTCTTGAGGGTAAGTTTGGGGTTTCTAAACAGCGCTTATTTTGGTAACTTGCGGTTATTATGTTTTATAAATAACAATTTAAAAGGCAGCCAAGCGCTTTTCAACCAGCTTTTTAGGTCTTTCTTGTAACCCAAACGACCGTTTTTGTAACGCCAGACCAGATGGTTTCAAGAGCGAAGTTTGTCTGCCATCTTTCTTCAAATTGTAAACTTAACTCATCATGACAGGAGAGAACAACTCATCTATAAGTGAACTGAGTTTCAGGCCAAATCTTCTTCCACCGGCGATTTCGTCCATCTTAATTTTAGGGATGAGTGACGTTCTCTAGAAATTCAAGTTGGGACGGTCTGCCAGATCAGATCTAGTGCTATACGGTTAAATGCATCGCACATACAGCTCAAAGTAAAACACACTTGCTTGGCTCTGTAATAGATACGAGCAAAGATACGTGTAACTTTAATTCGCCAAGCCTAAGAAATGCATCTTAGCTATGGAATGAATACAGAACGCCGATTTTAACGAATAAACTTTTAAACTCTAATTTCAGGTTGTAAATGGTTGTCTGGCAATAAATCCTGGCAGACTGGCTGATGAAAAAGGTGGAACTTTTGCACGATTCGTTTTATATCCGCCATCAAAGGACGATGAGACGAATATTTTCAGTGTCATTGCCTGTCAAGTGCGGAAAGTCTAATCTTTTCGAGAGATTTTTACTTATTTACCTGAAGTTTTCATTTTAAGTTATTGTAACTGTCATCTGTTTTGTAATAAAGTGGAAATTTGTTTTAAGACTATGGTCATTGTTTTTTTTTCCAGGGCAAGGACCATTTTGTCTCAATCTAGCTACAAGTATTTTTAAAACAGCGAGACATTTCTTCAACCGGACAAAGCTGCCACGCTTGGTTGGAAACTACGCTATCGACCCTAAAACTGTAATTTGCGCTAATTTTTGCAATTCATTCAGTTTTGTAAAAGGAGTTACTAATTCTGTAAAATAAAAGGCGGCACAGATCTGCTGTACAACGAGCGCTATTAAACGAATATCTTGGAAGTTCCATTGTCAATAGACCAACTAATATGTAACAACATGCAACAATCTCTTTCGAAAAGTAGATTCGATTCCTATTCCTTGCAGACAAAATGCATTACGCAAGACAGACTTCATTCAAAGCTACAACGGAACCCGAACCATAAGAATCCTATCTAATTTTTTGATTGCGGGCGGATAGAAAAGACAACACTTTGAAAATTTCTTATAAAATTTAATAATAAATTACAGTTAACTGAGAAAAACATTAGGTGATCTTTCCTTGAACAATATTCAATAACATCCAGGTTCAGCCTCCTCCTTTTCACGTTTCCTGGTAACTTACGAAACATTGCAAATGCCGTAAGTCCTCCTGATCGTCCACCAAATCCCTTATATAATCTCCAAAGACTGTGCAAATGCGGTACAAGCTTCTCTTGACTGCATTTTTCAGCGTAATCAGATTGCGATCGCACTTCTTTCCATTCAGATTCACATTATTCAATTTGTCCAACTCCAGTTTGAGTTTCAGCAACGTCTTGATAATCTTTGGCAGTTCATTCTGGACAACACCATACTTGTCTTCGTTGAGTGAACTCGCACAAATGCCAGCCAATCCTTGAGTCATCCATACGATGCTTTGTGAATTTGAAAGAAGAAATGCAGTCTTAGCTCCATCTGGCTCTCCAAATAGGTAAAACAGTCCTGGAACCGCGTGAAATGTCGCCTTGGCACCATCCTCGATTGTTTTCTGAAAGTTCTCCAGTGCTTCATTAACTCGATCGCACGGAGTTGGCCGAGTTGGTGGTACACACTGTGGTTGTGGAGGCTCCGGCGGCTGAGTCATCATTCGTCGAATGCCATAGGTCTCGTTGTATTGTCGGAGGAGGATTCTCTCAGCCGTCTCGCCCGGCGAAGGTTTGAGCTGGGTGTAGAGCGTTGCATTCTTCATTGTGGATATCCGCTTCACGGAAAATGTCAATTCCTCAGTGAATTCGTTGATCAAGCTCAAGCATTGCGCGCTGAGTTGATTCCAGTTGTACGGGTGCCCACCGGGAATGGAGAGAGCAAAGATCTCCTGTCTGCGATTAGTGGCCTTGGCAACTGTTAGTCTATAAAGGTCCAAGCTGGCCATTCTTTGTACGATGGGAACTTCTCCAAGGGCGAGGGCCTCTACCAGAGTTATTTCGGTGCGTGAGACTGCCATTACTGGGTTCTTCTCGATTACAAAATGCATTTCCTCAGACAGGTGGATCGAGAAGAACTGTTTCATCAACTGCATATTACAGAGTATCTGTGAGCAGAGAATCCAAGCATAGAACACCATTCTGATGTTGCTCAATATAGCGAATAGGGAATTGTATGTTTCATCAACTTCTGCGTTGAAGACGTTGGCCAATTTTCTGTTAATGGTGGCACCAAGCATCCAATAGGCGAATGCAAAGCAAACCGTTGGCGCGAATGACTTGACAAGCGAAGAATAAATCGTAGAGTACACCACAGAGCGGATTTTTACGAATTTCATCTCTTGAATGGTGGGATATTCTATCTCTGGCTCGTGCTTTAGGTACTCTTTGAAGAAAAACAGTAGCCCCGAGGACACACCAGAGAAGACAAGAAACGTGTATCGACTGTTCACGCACTTTCGATCGAAGTATGGAAACATTAGACTTCTACAAGAAACAATTGGTTAGGATTTGTGATGTTGTTGCGTAGTATCAATTTCTCACCTGTAATCCTCGTGCAAAAACCGCGAATACATCCAAGAGGTCAAGAATCCCACAACAAAGTGGATGCCAAAAAACGCGAGTTTTCGCAATGCAGTTCCCCACAGCCAGGCAAACCGAGTCGCATAATACTTCTTTGCTGTCAGAAAGGACTTGCCCAGCAGTATGCCAAATAAAATCACAGCACTAATAAGTGGCATGATGGACAACCATGTGTAGAATGACAATATCAACCCAAAAGTAGTTGCAATCCATTTGATTGGATGGAAGATGTTAAAATTGACAAAGAAGAGGAATATTGTCAGCAGAAAGTATTGCATTGCAATGCTAAGACCAACAGCACGGAGACATCGAAACATGCACAGCTTTTTGCACTCCATAGCAACGGCGGGCGACATGGTACCAGCTTTAGGTTATCCCACTAAACAACACTAAATGGGATATGAATACGATGCACAATAGAGGGAAAATCTGTGTCTTACCTGAGTGGGACTTTAGTTTTAAATAAAAAAAATAAATTAACACTGCATTAAAATCGCTGAAATTGTTTAACCACTTTCTGTTTGCATGAAGCGGGATTTAAAAATGTTTGATACCTTACCTGAACTGACAGCTGCCAGTGCAAATCGAGTGGTACGAAAAAGTGGATGCTATCGAAGTTCGATAGCTTTTCGATGTTAGGGTTCTATTCTATGTGAATTAAGTTGGACTTTTAAAAAAAAAAAAAAATTTAATATTTTTATTCTTCGCGTTTTGTAGTTTGATTGTCAGCCTCATTTATTAAAGTGGCTTTTCAAAAATATCTTTTCAGGAGTCTTGCGTCACATCGTGATAACGTGAGTGATAATGTGAATTAATGGGGACGTTCAAGTATCTAGTTTTATAAGTCTGGCAGCTGTCTGACTAGATGTATCTCGGTTTTCATTGGCTGAAATCGGTCATATGAGCAGCTGTTTAGTTAAGAAATTCGTGATTGAGTTCTAAGTTGACAGTTCGCATACTATGTGGCTGACGTAGGAAAAATGACGTTCCCGACCAATCTAGTTCTTGCGTTCAAGTTATATCTTATCCACCCCAATCAAGTCGAATAACTAGATTCTTGAATGTGCTCACATTTATCTACGCTCTATGCATGTTTTTGATGTCTTTAAACTCACGAGTTTGTTAAAAACACGTATTGTTTGCTTTGGTTGTCGGTTAATAATAAGAGTTGAAAGAAAAATTTCGAAGAATTGAGATTGTTTTAATAAGGTTTTAATTTTAAGCCAGTATAGATAGATAGTGTTCGATAAAACAAGCCTAATGAAAAACAGAAATGGAACAGATTATCTTTAGTTATTAACAATAACTTATTAAACCATGTTTTATGACGTTTTCGAATTGGCAAAAGAAATTATTCTTTGAGAAGAAAACATTTATTTTTTTTGATCGAGATTGTTTTTCATGTTCGATTTGACAACAAAAAAATCAATGTTGTTGTGATCTGAAGCACTTTTGAGAAATATCGATTTTTTCCCAGATTTACACATACTTTGACAAATTGTATACAAACTGAAGTCAGTTTGCTGACTTGTCCCTATTATTTTATGAGTATGGGGAAATCTTTATTTTTTGAAGCTATACATTCTCACATGATCACTGTTCTTTTACTCGAACAAACTGACATATCTGAAGTTCGTATTTGTAAATCTGCGAATATGCATTTAAGGAGACACCAATTTACTGAAGAACATAGAAAGAAATCAGAATAAAGAGAAAGTTCACAAAACATCTCCGGATTAACACATAATTTGTGACCGAAATCGGTCCAATAGGGTAAGGTAGTAAGTCCACTCGCATTACCTAGCCCCTTACGCACTCAATCTATTCACGCACCCTTAACTTTTCCTAAGGCAGCTGTCAAACTGACGGGAAACCACCTTATCGTATTCAGCAATCCCAACAGAAATTTCCCCTTCGCGAAATGCCAAAAAACGCCATATTGGATTTTGAAAATTCATTCTCATTTTCGTTGTGATTGCGTACGCATACACACATCGTACAGTTATACTATTTGTCGTTTTCTTCGTTCGAACAAAAATAAATTGTGCATCAAAATTGTGTACAACTACAAATCGACATCTAATTCGATTAATTTTCCCCTACTGTTCGAATTTCCACTAAATAATCGCGTTAAACATCCCAAAGCAAAGTTCACATATCAGTTGTGTCCAGTGCAGTGTAAATGTAAATGAATTTCGGAAAATTCTCTCCTTCCCAGATGATCTAAAAGAGAGCAAAGTGTGTGGAAAATATCTCACATAAAAAAAAAAAAAAAAAATAAGAAAAGCAAAAATTTTTTTGAGGTCATTTTCGAGAGCTGGTCGTAGTTTTTCTTCTTCGATTTCTTTCGTTGAATCGGTTTTTTTAATCGAGGAGCAGTGTGTGAAAATTAAAAATTTATACGTGGACGCGTGCGGGGCAGGTGGTGGTCGGTCCAAAGTTGTGTTGTTGTATTTTTGTGTATCGCTCGTGGTCTATTACGTATGTGCTTTCGATTTGAATTTTCATCGGTCTTTCGAGGGATTTTCACGTTACATTTCCCAGCGATGAGCTGAAATTCGCACAGCATCAGAGCAATCGGTTCGGTACGGTTGAGGAAATCGCCTGGCAGCGTAAAAAGTGTGTCAAACCCCGAATTTCGCAGAAGTGTATCGCGGTTTCATGAGCCAAATCCAATTCGAAGGAAAGTGAAAATATAAATAAAAGTAAAAAAAATAGAGCAAAAGAAGGCCGCACAACACAGCGCAACACGAAAAAGTTGTAATAAATCGTAATTATAGCGTAATTAAGTGGATTATATGTCAGAAAAGGCGACCGTAGCTGGAGAATCTTCGTCGCCCCAGCGAGAGTGAAAAGTTTGTATTTATCGTCTGTGAATGTGTGTGTGTGAAGTGAATTTTGAGATCTTTTGTAAAAGTAATAATTTATTCGCGTTCTTCGAATATTTTTATAAATAATTGTGCAATAAATTTTAGTGGTACCTACCCATACCCACCTAAATTATTATAAAATAATAATAAAGAAAAACCCAGTGCGCAAGAAGGAACGGATAAGAGTGTGTGTTTTCTTCCCTTGAGTGGGACAGAGAAGCAACGATAACAAGTTGCGGTGAACAATTTGGCGGCGCAGTGAGTGAAATGTCAAACTTGGTATCGTTTGCGATTCCTGCTCTTACGTCATCTTTGGAAACATCAACAGCAGCAGCAACTTTGTTGTCATCGTCATCACCATCACCATCAGCAGGGAATAGTGATCTTGTATTTCAATTGGATTCCGTTTTGGGATATGTCGCATAAAAAATTCCTTAAACAGGTAGGTAAACATTAATTGGTGTAATAAAGCAATGGCATGTGTCGAATGTGGTCGAGCAAGAAATAAGATAATTTATTAGCTACATGTTTTATGCGTAATTCATTTCCAGGCTTGTTGATAATGGGAGTAGGGTTGCCATAGAAATGAAAAGATACTATCTTATCAAATAGAACGTTTCTATTGCCAGCATTCAATTCGTTGTTGGGGTTTATTTGCCGATGACAACTCAGAACCAACAAATACGGATACAGTCAGTCCACTGTTCAGTTTTTTCTCTTGTTTTTTTCAATTCAATTTCCATTAAACGCCGCCAATATATTTTCGATGTTCATCCCTGAAAGTAGGTACCTCTACAAAATAGGTTTTTCTTCGAGGTAGCTTTTCGACCGTGGCTTTTTCGTTTGACTGTTTTCGAGACATGGCTGCTTAATTTGCGTATTTTATTTTTATTGAAATTTGTATTAATTTGGACCCTACAGCAAAAGGTCTAAAAATGATACACTCGAATTGAAAGCCCTTATCGAGATCCAAGCGAGCCACAAACATCAAATTGACGCAATTTAACTTAACATTCCGTAGTATAGGGTTTTCCAATAAGAGGTGTTATTATGAATGACCCGCTATTTCGGTAGCTGACACTTTTGAAGCTTTTATTTTTTGACATTTGACAAGTAGAAACTACGCCATGAAATGGAACGATACACGCTTCAACAACGCATTGAAATTATTAAAATTCACTAAAAATTGTGAAAATCTTGTAGTTCGCAAAACTAAAGCATTTTTTGGTCGTCGTGAAGCACCTTGTCGGCCCGCAATACATAAATTGGTGGAAAAATTCGAGCTGTTGGCACAAGTAAGCGATGTGAAGAATAAAACCCGTGCACGTCGCTCAAGAAAAACTGAGAATATTACTGCTGTAGCCCAAAGTGTTGAAGAAAACCCAGGTTTGTCCATTCCTCGTCGTTCTTTGGAATTGGGCATTCCACAAACGTCATTACACCGTATTTTGCATAAAGCCTTGGGTCTCAAGGCTTATAAAGTTCAGTTAACACAAGAACTCAAGCCAGCCGATCAACAGCATTGATCTTTTACGGGTAAAGTTTCCGGACCGTGTTATCTCTCGAAGAGGTGATCACAATTGGGCACCGAGATCTTGTGATTTAATACCTTGCGACTTCTTCCTTTGGGGCCACGTGAAAGATAAGATTTACGCCAACAGCCCAGCGTCGATTTAAGACCTCAAAGATAAAATTGGTGAGGCTATCGAGGACATAGGGCAGCCACTTTGCGATTTGGTTATGGAAAATTTCATGAAAAGGATATGGTCCTGTATGCGTGCTAGTGGTGGCCATTTGGCTGATGTTGTTTTTCATTATTAACGGTATACCTTCTTCCTCATTATGAAATAAACATCCGATCATATAACTCAAAAAAATGGCATTTTTCTTTGAATACCAAAATAACACCTCTTTAGTTGAATCTCAAATGGAGGGAATATTAATTGAACAAAACGCATAAAACTTGTCTTGTGATCTGTCAAAAATCAAAAACCTAAAGAATGCACACGTTGAACTTAATGTATAAGTATTCTTAGACCCCGTCTGCATTCCAAGATTAACGACTATAGGTAACTAGTAGGTAAAGAAACAAGGATTGCATAAAGTTATTGTTGGTTGGAACACTTATTGCGTCTCATTTTCTTTTGTCAACTTGTGCAAGACTTGAAGTTCACTGAACTAAATTGATTTTTAACATCACTTTTCATAAATTATCAAAATGTGAATTGAAAACTAAGTCGCAAAATTCTGGACTTAATTTCTCGTTCAACCGCATTAGTCAAACTTTTAGATACCCAAGGACAGTAAAAACTTCAATGTGATGCTTCTGTCAGTTACAACCAGCTGTCAGGCTTAGGAAACCAACCACTCATGCTTGCGAAAACCTAAGCCAATCAGAGAAAACGTCGCAATAGAAAGCTATCTATCTATATCTTTGGGTAGTTTTAATTAGAATAATCAAGTGAAGTTTTGCCCTTGGCAATCGCTGTTTTTAGCTCTACGGTAACTGCAAAGTTGTCCACGGCAAGAAATACTAAGCAGACGCCATATAAGACGTATACTCCAGTCTGGCTCTATGCCGCAGCAGCATTAACAAAAAAGTGAATGCCGGTAGCCATGCTCCTCTTGAGCACAAACTTTTTCAATGATTTTCGCTTCCAACCCAACAATCTCACAACTTCACCAATAATAGCTTTGAGCTCGGCACAACCCCCTACATAGATAAGGTTGTGTAACCCCTTTAATAGCTCTTATCGAATTACTAGCCATAATAATATTAATATTATGAATTATTAAATGGCTCATATTTTTCATTTATGGCTTTAAGTCAGTTAAGACAAAAATCCACTTAAGTGCAGTCAAAGATTAGGCCGCTAATCCTATTACTGTAACGACTTACAATGTCTGGCTTAATTTGGATTACGCCCATCGAATCCTTTGACGGTTCTCCCTATAAAGGTCTTCCATATACCTGCGACCGTGATTCTTACACCGAAGCAGCTAATACAAATAAAATTAGAGTGTGGATATCATCGTCAAAGTTAGCGTTGGTATTTGACTATCCACTTTATACCCACTAATAAACCAAAAACCGAAGAGAAGAAGCCCTGACCTAATAACTGCTTTTTACGTAATAGGTACAGCTACAACCGCTTGCACAATGTTTGTTTTTAATAATTGTTATTGACCCATCAGTAGGGATTATAAATCGCAGCCAAAAAACCAGTCAGCTATACAATGCATATACTTTCGCCACAATCCTCCGCCTCCTTTTTGGACAGGTAGGAACACCCCAGATGAGCGCATCCATATACAGCATCAATTAAGATTTATGACGGTTTATAGTTTCTCTCTCTGCGTTGCAGGCGTTTAGTTTATGAGTTAGTTTCGCTGTTCAGTGCTACGTCTTCTACTTGCTTATACGTGCCTGCCTGCTCGTGTGCAAATCAAAACTAGGTATGTGCGTGTTTAAAGTTGTGAAAGTGATACATGCATACCTAAGCCTACCTACGACATTCCATTTGGGCGACATTTGTGCTTGCAGCTGGCCCGAAATGAATTGGGCGCAGGTAAAACCAAACTCGAAGATGAGTCAGGGACAATAGGAAGTCATGTTGTCGATGACTAATTGCAAGGACTTCGGGGATTAGGTAATTTTTTTCGTAGAAGTCATTCTGTTTGCACATGTATTTATGATCTCATGCTGAGGTTCGATTTTTATGACTAATGCCAGAAATTTGTTTTCTGTTTCATTTTGCAGAAACTTAAATCCCGATCGGAGCAGAATAAAAGTTCAAATGGCCGCGGCTAGCGCTGGATCGCACAAATCAACCGTCAATCCCGCAGCCATACCAGGTAATGCGGTGTTAATGTCTCGGGGGCATTTAGTGCAACAGCAACAAGTAGTGATGCAGCAACACCCGCAGCAGCAACAATTGCAACAACAACAACAGCAGCATCACCATCCACATCAGCAACAGCATCATCTTCATCAGCAACAGCAGCATCATGCCACAATTCCATCACATCAGCAGGCTATACATTTGCAGCAGCAACAACAACATCAACAACAACAACAACAGCAACACCAACAACAGCATCATCACCATCATCAGCAACAACATAATGT
Organism: Cheilosia grossa; assembly: GCA_963082955.1. NCBI lineage: Eukaryota > Metazoa > Arthropoda > Insecta > Diptera > Syrphidae > Cheilosia > Cheilosia grossa. The sequence goes on from OY720144.1 coordinate 92,411,877, forward strand.
CCACTATCCCATGCAACAGCAGTCACACGGGATGGTGGGTCAGCCACAAATAAATGGGCATCATCACCCTCAGCAGCAAATGATGCATCATGCTCCTCAACAGCAGCAACACAGACAGCAACAGTTCGGGCCGCGGGTCGGTACGAACTCCACCCCCAACGGGGTGCAGATTATCGCGAATAATGTCATTGCTCGACAGCAGTTGTTGCACCAGCAGCACCAACAACAACAACAACAGCAACAACAACAGCAACAACAACAACAGCAGCAGCAACAACAACAACAGCAGCAACAACAACAACAACAACAGCAGCAGCAACAACAACAACCACAACACCAACAACAACAGCATCATCCACCATTTACGCCGCCGCAACCACCACAGCAGCACCAAATGCAGCAAAACTATACCCACTCGCAGCGGCACCAACACCACCAGCAACAACATCCTGTTGAGGGTGCAGATGCCCCCGTAGGCAGTAAACTGCCACAACACCACCCGCCGCCTAAAATTCTTCCGCCACCCGCAATAGCTACCCGTCTTGCATTGCCGGTCAAACAACAGCAAGGTTCCGCGGGAGCAGTCATGCCACCACCGCCGCCAGCGGTGGCTGTCACAGCGCCGCCGCCTGCAGCCAATTTGGCACCTGGATGGCGAAGGATAAACGCCAACAACGAGGTCATCTACATAAGGTAAGTTTCCGTTGAATCTACATACTTAGTGTCCTTGAAAGTTCGTTTTCTGTTTTCTATCCTCCATCCCTTGAACTATATGAAACAACCAACAAACAAAAATGTCCTTGTCGACATCATTTAGCGCCTTCCAAGCGTAACTAATTCGTGTTCCACTTCGTGAATGCAGAAAAAAAAAATTATACCATGCGAAAGAATCCACTGGCACTCGAAGGAGGAGATCTCTTAACTTTTGCGTTGCGGCGCGGAGCGGCGCAGTCATAAAAGTGATTTACAACCAGCGAGAACAAAATCCGCGTACAGGACGATTCTGGGTTTTGTGGGTCTCGCTAATTGTTCGCTATGACCTCCGATGTGTTCTTAATTTTTCCTTCTGGCTTTAAGAGTTTTGTTCGTTCCTTTTTATGAGGATCGTAAATTTGCTCCTTAAAAAAAATACCTAGCTGCTTGTTGACAAAGAGGGAAGGCGACTACTTCCTGGTTCGCACTAAATTTTACCCTCTGCAACTTACAAGTCCTGTCATTATCCTTCTTAATTTATTATTATCATGTTGTGTGTATGTTTTGTGTTCTCTCAGACTCTGGGTGTAAAAGTTAAATCCTTGTTGTGTTTGTGGCTATCGTTACTTCGTTGTTCGTCGTCATCGTTGTCCTGTTTGGTGTAGGTATACACTGTTTTTATAATGTCATACATATGATTTATGGAAGAGTTTTTGTGGTCTGTAAGTTTTTATTTATGATCCCTTGACACCCAGCACAGGGATGAGTAGAAAGTTAATTTTTTTCCTGTGTCGCCCGTTGGTAAGATACAAGTTTCGCTGCTGACCTCAATGAAAATATTGTTTTTTTGTCAATTAAAACAAAATGGGTGGTTATAATTTTTGAAAGTCTATTGAGCCTTATAAGCCTCTTTCGATTATTGGTAGATTGCACTACATTTGTGGAGACTGAACTGAAGACCGCTCTAAAACTCGTAACTTTAGGAGTTGCAGTAGTTCTATGTCCATCGATGGAAAAGTTACAAAATTATTCTCCTGCTTGTGAGAACTTTTAGCCCTTGAATTCAGAATGAAGTGAACCAAATGAGCCTTGTACTGACCCACGTGGCAGTCCATTGTTTAACTGCATTGAATTGGTGACTCTGTCTCTAATAACAACAGTCAAGTTGTGGTGTTAAGGCACGTTGTTCAATTTTAAAAGGTTTTTGCAACACACTCTGCTGCTCATCTGTTTTCAAAAGCATCTTCAATGAAGGGGGTCCCGATTGAACTTCATGAAAAACTTAATATTCTTTCGTATAGAAGTTGTCGGAATATCTTAAACACAGCAGCTTGATCTTCCGCCGACTCTAAATCTTAACCGAAGTGGGTAATCCACATAGAGCAGAGATGTGAGACTTAGTCTTGACCTCCTTCAAAGAGAAAAAACGATGCTGAGACTCCAATTATCGGACATAGTTTCTCCCGAAAAAAGTTTACGGATAAGGCAGTTTATATTCCTTACAAAATCATCTTGGGTGCTCGAATAAAAATCTAATAAGCAGTCTCCAGAAGTGTTTCGCCATCAAGGCCTTAGCACCAGCTTTAAGTCTATATATAGACTTCTGTTCGGCCTTGGTATCGTTGGAAATATCGTTTTGCCCTCCATTACAACTTTCGAACATTTGCCTTTGAAGTGGCACACGCCAATAGATTCGATCACCCCCGGTCTATCTTTTTCCAGTTTGCTGGAAAATATTCAGGCGGTTTGAGTAAACACTCAATCAAAAAAACTGTCAGTCCTGACAGCATTCATTCTGAGACAGTAAATTGTAATAGATTTATATACAAATTTAATAAAAGATTGTGTTTAACTTAAAAGTTCTACTCGGCCAATCAGAAATTTTTCAGCGCATTGCTGATTATTCGAATGAAGCTAACTGCACTTTCAATTTTGTTCACAAGCTAGGTCTTGGTATAATCTCCTTAAATCTGTTGAACTTAATACAAACAAATTCACTACCCTCCGGGGCATGATATTTCTCCCCATGAAATATTAACAACAATTGGACGAAACTTTTTGCCAAAGCATTCATTTTTCTGACCCTCAACCTTGCACATATACCCACCTACCCTAGAGAGTAATTTGGATTGTGTGCAGAAGCAACATCCCTTTGCTGGAAGGTTGTCTCTCGTGCCAAGGTTGACTGAACTGTGTCTTATGCGGAGATATCTTTTCATCGCACTTTTACACAGTTCATTGTTGATATTTAATGAAGATTGATTGCAACATACGCTGCTTGATTTCGAAAAGTTCTGTACCCGATTAACTTTTAAACACTCCCTAATCAGGTATATCCCTTACACTGGTGTTTCAGTATTATAAGTCAAGATGAGTGCTACCTTTTGCTTCCTTTTTGAGGTCAAGTTTCTATGAAAAAGTCCACCTATAGTGTCGGTATAAAGATTAATTCGAGCTTATCAGGCGTGGCAAACTTTTTGAATAGCGAAACTACTTTCCCAGCCTCACCCCCTTCTAGTTTAACATTCCAAGAAACCTAAAAAACAGTTCCTGATAGTGACATTATTGTTTAAGAGCGCATTTCTCGTCACCGCCACTCATTCGCAAACTGATAACAAATAGATTACCTATCTATATATCAACAAATAATAGAATCTATACAACAACAATTAAGTGCAGATGTCTGCCGACAAATATAGACACGATACTCTACATCCAAGCAAACAAGTAACAACGATACAAACACGATAAAGAGCCGAGAAATATACCGAAAGCAAATAAGTACATTATAATATCTGTGCGATAAAGAGTTGCGACCGCACCACATATCTATACTTACACATTATTTATATAAATGTACACTGTGCAAAATCGCATGTGCGATTTGTACTGTCAGCGAAAAAGACATTCTGCAATGATTTACAACTGATTCGTGTGAATTTTACGACAGCCAGCTTACAGGGATAGACCCCAAAGGCGACTGTAATCTTTAGATGCGAGAGAATCAATGATAAGGCGTAATAAAAGCAATTCAAATTCAACCTCAAGCGAGAGGGAGAGGATAATAAAAAAAATTTATGACACCCAGTTGATATTTTGGAAAAATAAATAATCGCCCAACTGCTAAAATAAACAAATGCTTCTCAAACAAGTAGCCCTAAAGGAGACTCCCCGCCGACCCGGCTTGAGCTGATGGTTGAGTTTTGTTTTCTTTGAAATCCATCTGCGTGCGGTTATTTGTATTTAATGGAATTTAGGTGTGCGCACACCTATCCGACAGCTATTTGGGCCGAAAGTAGAATCGTGCGAAGTCGTATATTTGCTCTCATAAAAGTGTGTTAACACAAGTAAATTTCTTTAAGTGGTCATGACGCTGATTGCTTCAACTGTCAGGTACTATTTCAGTTTTATTGTCAAAATTGTGAGCGCGTACAAAATTTATGGTGTTAATCGAGTTTAATATGGAAAATCGCAGCTTGTGTATGTTTTTGTGTTTTTGCCGAGTGCGCACACAAACCAAACTTGTCAACCGTACAGACCAACGATTTAACCACAAATTCAACAAAAGAACGCCAAGTTCAAGTTTTAAACTACATATTTTAAACCTTAAGTTAAGTTCAAGTCTTAAACTATTTTAAACCTTGCATGATGCCATAAATTCCTGTTTTATTAATTTGAAACAGGTTGATGAGTTCTATAGCTCCATCCTAGGAACTACAAGCTTTGCAGCCTCGTTTGTTGCGAGAAATTTAGGTCGTGCATAGGTTTCGTTAAACTTGAGGAGAGTAGTTTACACAGACACTAAACTGAGTGCGTTCTCCAAAAACTAGTCACAAGTGACATTGATAACGCCGTTCAAATGATTACAAACACCTTTTTTTTGTCTTTCTCATTGGGCCTATCATTTTTTCGTAGGAACAGAATATACACCATAAAACAAAAGAATAATGCGTGGGGCGACTTGAGCTGAAAAGGTTAAAAAAGTTGAGTTTTTGATCTTAGAGAAAACCAACGGAAAAGGCCGAAACAAGGTTTTGAATAGTCCAAGAGAAATACAGCTCCTTGATACGAAACGTGACAAAAAATAGTCCATTGTCCATGGTGTGGGAATCGCCAATCCCGTCAGTCGAAATTTCCACGGTCAGCTCTGTAGACAAGGTCTATTCGCAGCCAGTTCTAGTCTTTTCAAGGACGCCGAGTACTCATTTGGACAAATTCACTTTGGTTATCGCACAATTTCGAGTGCGCTTAAAGACATAAACATTCACAAATGCTCTCGCACGGATGCGTAAGCCTCTCAATCTGTCTTATTTGATGACTCTTTTTCGAACGGGTGAAAGGTAAAATTTGTTCTGTTGAAAAAAATCTGCGGATCTTCTTCTCGTCGACCCATACCACTTACGTCCATTCTTTCAAAGGTTATGGAGGCATAAGTAGATCGGCAGCTTATAAAATACATCGACGAAAACTTATCACTAGCCGGTAGTACGGTCTTCTTTATCCAACAGTTCGACTGATTTCATGATCTATGTATATCACAAAAAATGGAAAGTGCTTGTTTTTTCCACTTCGCCACTCCTTATGCAATAGCGCACATGAGTGTGCGTTTATCGTCACCCATTTTAAGTGAAGAATCTTTTAATTTTCAAATGATATATGGCCAATTGGTCAATGCAGATTATGCGCACATCTTTTGAACCTAAATATTATAAATGTGCGCAGATTAGTGTGCGCTTCTTTCATTCATATATTGCAATGAGTCTTCAAAGCGATTTGTGTGTTTGTTACATTTTCTTAAGCTGATTGGATTTGGCTAAGCTCCCTTTAAGGGTGGAATAAAGTAGAAGTGCGTTTAAAGAGAAAATGCTGTGTGCGCTATACACAGACTACGGCCTTGCATGTGCGCATACGAAATTTCATTTATCTGAGCTTTTGGAAGACTGATTCCATGACGAAGGGAGACGTCCCAAGTCCATATGAACTGTTTATCGCCATAAAATAAAGTAAAAAATCTGTAAGTTTGCTCATGTTATGAGAATACTTTCTTTGAAATATATATATAGGTGTCTCCAAAAATCTAAATGGCCAGTATCACATCAAGAAAAATTCATATCTAATTGGATTACTACGAATTTTCAAATTTCTGCCGACGCACTCAATTAAATTTCACATCCCACAGCATAATACTGTTGCAGGTCTGCTATAAGGACATTATCCCTAACTCCCTACCGGCGAGAAATCAAATAACAAGGTTAAACACGAGCACCGTAAGTAGATGATAAACGAACCATTTCTCTAATAACATTCTTCTCTGTCTGTGCGGGTACTTTGTGTCCTTCTACGCAACAACCCTCAATAAAATAACAAGGAAGTAGACAATTTCGGAACGAAATTACATTTTGATTATGGAAAATTGTTGCGTATCCTTGGTTCGCAAAGATATATAGAACAGAGAGAAAATCATATACCCAGAGGGTTGTTGTCACCCCTCGCTGGAAAAAGCGTAAGAAAATTCGCAATTACCTGCGTAGGTATCGTCGCCCATTCGTTTTTCCTTATTTTTGTTTTTGTCAGTTTATCGTCGGAATTTGTGTTGTCGTTGTCATAAAGGGAAAAGAAAGAAACGTCAAAAATCGTGCACCCTCTTTTCATGGAAGAAATGGAAATATCACCAACCCTTTCATTTTGACGCTAGAAATTAAATGTCAACGAAACAGTTTTCCAACCACTTTCATCTGCGTCTTCTGCAAAATACACACCAAAATGAAGCAAGTCCTTTGGAAACTATATACGGTTGCTGGTACCCATATACGTGCACTTGTAAAAGGACTTTAGGCAAACTCAACTCGCATCAACGATTGGCAATTTTTGTGCGATGAAAATACTCAGGATACGTGTGTATGAAATCACGGTTTTCATCGTCTTCATCGTTGTCGTCCTCGTTGATTACAATTACATGTGAAATGAGTTTCAGATGTGGATCTTAGTCAGTCAGCTCCTTCTTCGCATCTAGTCGTTGTTTCGCTCGGTTACTCATATTCTCATGCCTTGAGTGTTCGAGTTGGGTGTACCAACACTGTACACGTACATTGTCCTCAACGGTGATATCATCGTATACGTGAAGTTCTTGTCGTCACGTTAACGCTCCTAGTAGCAAATAAGAGAGATGTGTGCAAAAATGTGGAAACAAAAATAAGAAAATGCAGACCAAAAGCTGACTCACTTGAGATGTTTTTCAAGTGGAACGAGAGGACTGACGACAACATTGTGACTTTCAAGTACTCCAACAAGTATGGGCACAAAAAAAAAAAGGAAAAGAACACACGTCAAGATGTACGCAAAAAAAGTGAACTGCAAATGTCAAATTGAATAAAACTCAAAGTTCAAGGCATGTATACTCGTGTACTGTATAACGTACCTCCTCGTACGTTCATACGTATCTCTAATGTGAACAAAGTGATGCAGAACATTCTTTGTTCACTTTGATTTCTCGGACGGCTTTTCCTTCAATAAGAGGAGCTAGACTCGGCCAGCACTCATGTGGACATGTTATTATTCTTGTCGAGATTTTTCGTTTTATTTTTATTCTGTTCTTTTCATTTTCTGTCATCTTCTCATTGCTTATTTACATAAGGTATAGCGACTGGAATGTGAAAATAGACATTTGGCAATTGTGATTTGAGAAAGTGCAGATCCCCAATGTCTGGCAAACAAACTTCGTCGTCGTCCTGTGCAGACAGACGGTTGCTAGGCAGACACTCGAACCTATGATGACCTCTTTGCAACAAAATTTGAACCATGAGGACGTCTGTGTGTTTAACTCGAAAGTGGTGTCCACAACTTTCCCATTTGGTTCTCAAAACTGGACCTGGACCTATCTCGAAGAATCTAAACTTTTCGCTGCTTGCGTATGCAATTTGAAATCAACTGTCAATTTTGGAACAACGATTGATAAACAAAAGTCAAAGTGAATCTTACACATTTTATCTACCAAAAAGGTACCATATATTTTGGTGACTGACAGTCGCCAGTTTGCAAGAAAGCCGAACTTACTGAGATTGAGACTTCGAAAGGTACCCATTGCAGTCAGCTTCATATGTCGTGCCGTCTTTGAAAGCATTGTCGCTTACAGTTTCCACAAAAATAGTGGGTTAACGAATCGACTGCTAAGTGAGTGTGACTCACTGATAGTGGAATCGAAACCCGGATATTCAACTAACGAACATTTTGCCTCCACCCGTCACATGGTTCAAAGGTCTCCGGATAGTATACAATATTTTAGTCAGCGCAAATTAATCATATAGTAAATAGTTAACTGTGGTGCGTATGGGCACAATTGATGTGTAGTTACGATATATTATAGGACTGGATGGTATCAGGTAAAACAAAAAAAAAAACACATGTACTAATTCAATTTTATACCATTGCGCACATGGGTGTGCGCTAGAAAAAACAGTTGACTTTTGTCCGTTCTCCGTTTTAATAAGCGCACACGACTGAGTTGTTTTGGTATTCGACTCGAATTTGCTTGTAAATTAAGTGTGCGTTACGCAGTGTCCCTCAAACAACGCTGCTTTTACGCACACAAAGTCATTTATAGCCGGTTATGTCAAGTGTACATTACTTTTTAACAACTAATATAATTTGTCGCTGCTATTCATTTACATTAGCGCACTCAAGAAATGTTGTCTATATCGTTCATGTGGTCAATTGGGCATGTGCGCAGAGCGATTTTCAGGCTACAGTTGTGCGTATTGTTACATTGAAAGCTTTCCAATGCCAATTTAACACATTATGCATTTAAAATGTCCTGTGTAGCATGAACAAGAACATAGTGCGGCAAATATATTTCTTATGTATGCGCACAAATTCATAGAATATGTTGCTTAAAACCGTTTCAATAGGACACGCACTTGATGCAAATACGTTTGGATATATCCTGCTGACAGCAAAGTGATCGTGCTTATTGAATAAATCAAAAAATGGAAAAGTACAGTGTGCGCAAACCCGATAAATATGTGCGCACACAAATCTATTCGCACTTTCGACTCGCTGCCGGTTTTGTGACCGTTTTCTCTACCGCTTTGGACCACCATCTTCTTTGGCAATGTATCAGGCCCTGGCAGGTCTTATTTCTACTCGGTCAAAACTTGCTGGGAAGGGGAAAAGTGCCACAAATCTCTCTACCATTTTATAGAATTTTTGATTTATACTAAATCATCTCCCGTTTGGTATGAAAGCAAACCATTGATCATAACTCATTAGCCTAAGCCCATCATTAATAATGTGTCAGGCCCCTTTTCCGGATTACCATCTCATTTGTTTTTTTTTTAGACTTGCCAACTTTGTTTGATTTCGAAAGTGGATAATGCATGGATTTGCATTGATTATCGATGCGAACGCCCCATCAAAAGTTGCTATTCAGAGAGGGAAGAATGTGATTTCCTGAGAGGCACACGTCGTGTCAGAATTTAGAGTACATCAACTGAAACAGCGAAACAAACTCCGGTAACCAATGATAGCACCTTCAGAACTCACCCATTTCAATCCGAACATCGATTCCTAGTCCTAATCCCATCTCCGTCAACATTTCGAACTGTCACTCTGTTCGCCATTTGAATATACCTCCGCCCGAAATGCGCCTACTCTGCGCTCTTGTACGCCTGAAGAAAACACGAGTCCATTTGCATCTCACATGTTTTGCTGTGCTTGCCAAAGCAACTAACAAAAATAAAAAAAGTGGGCGCACATCAGAGACCATTTCGCCAAAGGATCGAAGTACAATTCGTGGGATGTTAAACTCACAACTAGCGCACACAAGGAAGACATCATTTCGAAAGTAGTTTGGCAGATACAAGAGATCTGTGCGCGCAATTTACACAACTCCTCCTGCAGCACTGAGCACAACAAACATCACAAACCTCGTAGATCTTCAGAGCCAAAAGACAGACAGCAAGCGAAACACAAACCGCTGAGTGAGTTGGTATATAGTTGCTCCAGGACAGACTGGACTGGTTTCCCCACTATCCCCGTCCTCGTCTGTACTTTTTTTTCCATACGTGCAGAATTTTCAATGGCATCAACCGAAAACTTGCATAACCGCCCATCAAAAGACAAACTGAAAGGTATTACAAGGAATTTTGATTTCTCCTCCTCGGTGCCACCATGAATGTGCAGCAGCAGCGCTAAAAAGGCGCAATAACAGCAGTTGACTGGACGTGGCGGAAGGCGAACCGCCATAGTGAATTTTGTCGATTGGCATTATTATTATACTGTGTATATTAATTTTAGATATGAATTTCAATTTTTACTTGCGGTGGTTGGCCTTCGGTGAGATGAAACCTAGATGCCTACTTAAGGCGAAAACACGCATGACATCTCCGAAAGCATGGCATATTAAAAGCAACACTTCGCTCGCACTTTGAAGGATATATCATGACGGGTTTGGGATTTTTTTTATTTTTGTCGCTCACCGCCTCTCCGTCGCATCGTCTCCTCGTTATTGAATTCCAAACTTGATTTTAATTTCGTTGATGAGTTCACGCTCACCTTGTGGTCGATTTACTTACTCGTTGCGCGCGCTTCGACACAAGAAAAACCTCAAAGCTATTCGAAATACACGAGGAAAAAAAAAAAATGGAAAAAGTTCTTTTGAGGGAGAAAAACTGCCAAAACACAACCTAAAAAGGGCTGCACAGATGAAAGGGACGATAATTTTCTGGTTTCAAGTCCGGTTTGGTTGCATTATAAGCATTTTTTCGGCGCATCAAAACCCTCCTTACAAACAGCAACAGCAAAAGCAGCAGCACATGTGCGGGAAACGCATGAAAAGTGGATGAACCAGGTCGAATGATTCAAAGACGATGATGAGAGTGATGCGATGATGATGATTCCCATCATCGTTTTGTTGCTGAAACGCATCCACTGCGCACGACCGACAACTGGTTATTTGAGATTTATGTACTTTTGAAGATCTTCTAGCCTGTCCGAACTGAAAGTGCAAATCTCTAGAGAAGATTCAAATTAGTCTAATACTCTCAAATGGGAGAGTTACATAAACGATGCGGAAACCTGTTTGAAACCAGATTCCTGGTGAATGAGTTTAGTGAATCAACTCGTATGTCAAATGAAAAATAGCTTGTGCTTTGAAGGTATGATAAACGCTGAGGTTGAGCTACTAGCTAAACATTGATTAGTATGTGGGGGAGCGAGCTTTGAATGTGAGACATCTGCCTGGCCACGGAACTGGTTAAATTATGGTAATCGGCTCTCTTTTGGCTGATATTTTGTGTTGACTCGTCCTCGAGTTAAATCTTCAAATAAGGCCTTAGGTTAGGTTAGGTAAGCCAGGCAGTTTGCATTATAATCAATTTCACCCAGAAGCCATATAGGCCCATTGAGATTATCCTTATATAGTACATGATAGGACGACATGATAGGCAACTACTAAAACCATTCGGATCTGCTGATGAATCTTCTTAGATCTGATAGAGTTGCTAGTTCTTCCAAGCCTTCGAAGAACCGTGCTCCCAAACATGAGTGGCGGCGTTCTTGGGGGGCTGGGCAGTGACACAGGAGACGTTCCACAGATTCTATTTCCTCTTCGTCTCTGCAGCTTCTGCAGAATTCATTTGTAAAGAAGCCCATCCCGTTAGCCACGTTGCCAATGATGCAGTGTCCAGTTATTACCCCGACGAGCATTCGGATTTGGCTTCTATCAAGAGATGTTAGTATCTTTGACTTTTAAGTTTCAATTGTGGGCCACAAACAACGAGTTATGATGCAATCGTGGGTGTGGTTCCATCGTTCTTTTGCCAAATCGAATGTGGCATTATCAATGAAGCTCTTAGCTGCGTTGAAAGCTGGTTACTTGTCTGTCAGCGAATAGTATATCGATTTCAAAGCCAAATTTGGCCAGTTTATCCGCTGCCTCGTTCCCTTCCACACCAACATGTCCAGGAACCCAGCATAGCAGTATTGAATGGTGGTTTATCGCTCTCCGTGCCGAAAGCCACTGACTTACAGATCTTGAATTTACCAGATTGGAGTTGATCGCTTTAAGTGCTGCTTGGCTGTCCACGCTGAGGGTAATTTCCATTGCTGGTAGTTCCCTCGATAAGGCAGACTGTCTTTCGCTTTCTTAACCGTGTAGATCTCTGCCTGGAAAACGCTGCAGTGATTTGTCAGTCGGTATGATTGACGAGAAGACTCCTGCTCCTGCTCCATTCTCTGTCTTTGAACGATCTGTGAACCATTGCACTATGTTCGGTTGTTAGCCTCACGTATTCATTTTCCAGTTTAATTTGGAGTTGAATATAATACCCAGGTATTTGGCTTCGAGTGAGAGATTAAGACGAATGCTTTTTAATTTTGGTGGCTCCCATTTTGGTACCTTATATCTTCTGGTAAACAGAATGAGTTCAGGCTTTTTGATAGTTTTGATAGCGCAGATTCCATAACATCACTGATGCTGGGAAGGTATTTTCCTGAGACTAGTATAACTATGTCATCTGCGTAGACGACCACCTTGATGCCCTTGTTGACGAGTGATTTGACAAGTTAGTTTATTGAGATGTTCCAAAGGAGAGGAGATAAAACTTCCCCTTGTGGTGTTCCTCGATTAACCGATTTCTCAATCGAGCTGTCTCCAAGACTGCTGTTAAGCATTTCTTTAACCCATCAGTTAGTCAGGTAGTGAGCCAAGCCGAGTTCCTCAAGTGAGGATAAAATGGTTCCCGTGTTTAGGTTATAGAAAGCACCTTCTATGTGTAGAAAGGCTGCCGACGTAAATTATTTGAGGCTTAAGGACTTCTCAGTGGTTCTAGTGACCTCATGTAGTGCTGTTTCCACAGATCTGCCTTTGGCATATGCGTGTTTCGCACCACATAAGGAGACATTACCATCAAGATTGTTCCTTATAGCTGCAGGTCCAATAGTCTTTCTAATGTTTTCAAAAGAAAGAAGAGAGACTTATTGATCTGTAATCCTTCGCTTTGGAGTGACTAGGTTTCCCAGCTTTGGCGATGAAGACAACCCTCACTTTTTTCCAGCTGTCTGAAATAAATCCCAATTTCAGACAACCTATGAAGCCATGCGATACTCGTTTCCCTCGTTCTTTGTAGCATGACTGATAGAATACTGTCCTGTCCCGCAGATTTGTAGGGTTGGAAGGATTTTTGGGCCCACGCTGTTTTATCTTTGCTAGTGCAATCCATAATACTTGCCAGTTCCTCCTCCCGAAGTGAGGGGGGGATGGTAATAGGATTGGAAAGCTGATTTCCTTTATTTGTGCAGCCCGGAAAATGGGTTTCCAGAAGCAATTCCAAGGTTTCCTGGTTGTTTGCTGTCCAGCTGCTGTCATCCTTCCTGAGGTAACCCATAGAGGATCGGGTTTTAGCTAGAATATAAATAGAGCCAGCGGCGTAAACTAAACAAAAAGTGTTCCCATGAATATGGATACCTCTTCTGTCAAGTGACACTTGTACCTATCTTGTATGAATGGAGGGAAGTTCTCTGAACATGCGTGTGGCGCGGTTTCCTATAAAAGATTGCGCCACTGGGTATCTCACGTTTTGCGCATAACATTAGCATAACGTGGGGATGTCAATATATAACATCATCATTAGAATGTCAAAATGTCACTTGGTGTTTGACAACAATTTATGGCTTTGTATGTATGGTTTTTTTGACAGAAACACCCACTACTGAAGGAAGCTTTGGATTTGTGTCTGTAGGATAGGCAGCATTTTGTTTCTGCCCTTTCTTTGCTTCAGTAACAGAATTTCTCACAACTTAAGAGGCCTCTACCCAGAAATCGAGCAAATGTGCAAAAAATAACATTTGGTTTCTCAGACTGATAAATTATTACTGGAGCGATTGAATTGACACTGAATGCATTTGAAAGAACAGAGTTTCCTCTTCAAAAACGTCGGAGGAGGTTTTTAAATAATATATCAGTTATATTTTATCTAAAGAATTCTCAGATAAGACGGAGTACGATATAAGACGGAGTACGATACATCTGAGATCACTAGCTCAGCTAAAAGGTAATATCCAGAACACCAGTAGCGTCCGGACAGGTCTTGAAATTTTACACTGGTTTGGTTTGGTTTGGTGTTTAAAAACAAACAATATTTTGAAATATTGAACTACGTTTTTCATGTGAATATTGATGCACTTATGTTTCAATTTTTACTGAGAACAACAAAGCATCATATCAGCTAACAGATCCAATAAAAACTTATATTTATCTACGCGTATTTTGGCAAAAAATACCAAGTTTAAATTACATGTTTTTTTCCAAAAAATACCAAGTTTAAATTACATGTTTTTTTCCAATAAATATTCCGTGCGTTACTAAGTTTATGCACTTTCGCAGAAATTCGGTTCTTTTCAGTACATTCAGCTTCAATTCAATCGCTCCAGTAATAATTAATCAGTCAGAGAAACAAAATGTAATTTTTTGCACCTTTGCTCGAATTCTGACCCTCTTAAACAGGGTCGCAATGCCCGATGTTTTACTGGCCCTTTTTGTATATTTAAACACAACCTTTGGGAGTTGATCAAATAATGCTCGTCTCTAAGTTTCACACGTGTAGATAACTCAGCGAGTCTCGTATCCACTTTCCTTCATAGCACCCGCATATAATCAGATATTTTCAATTATCCAACCGCAGTCTCGTGCAATGTACCTCCTTCGCCTAATTGCCACAAAACTGCTGTGTTTCTAACGTGAGCAAATTTTAAAGCAATAAAACTGGTACTTGTTGTTTATCCCAAAACAATTTCACCTGGAAATTTCGTATCCATTAAAAACAAGGACCCCCCTGCCAACAAAGTACCACATCACAGCAGTAGCAACATATGCACCACGTGAGAGGAATTTGTCTTCACACCCTGAACTTTGTTCTACTCGTACTCGTGGAATGGTACGTGCACGCGCACTTACCGCCGCGCCTGTAGTCACCAACTTTTGTACCAAATTTACTCCAAAAATTACCCACGTCACCAACAAGAAGCCGTGTTTCGCAATCCCATAAACTGTGTGCCATACACGGTGAGCGGTTCTCGCTCTGCAGTTACCAGCCCCAGCCACAGCAGCCTAGCGCTGCACCAAGTATCCAACTAGAAGGCGCTCACGTAGGATCTATACGAGTGGTTCTCCATTGAGAATTAAATCCTCCATTGGAGGGCTTCTCCCCCCTCCCCTTCATACTGCATTCTATTTTTATTTACAGCATTTTTGTTATTTATTCGAATGTTCTCTCCACGGACTACGGCGAGTATCCTTGCAAATCCCTGTGTGCATAGTGTGTTTGTTGGCTGAATGAAATGAGAATCTATTGCAGATTTTCCTTAAAAAAAAAAAAAAACCCCACCAAAATGCGGATCAAGGGATGATAAATAACACTGCTGTGGGAATTTACACACGAAGGAGGATTAGCAAACATTGAATTTTATTATCGGTTGTGTTTTTGGTTGACTACGCGCTACATAGTTTGGGTGTGTGTTTGTGTGGCTGGTGTGTATTTGCAATAAATTTACTGTCGTATTAATAAAATTTAATTCAAGCGTCGTCGACGAGGGCGACAACAACAACACCAGCAGCCAGCAGCATCGCAGTTTTGAGTTAGCATATGGAAATGTGCGCTCCGAGTTAGTTATGGAAATTGTTATTTCCAAGCTAATTGCTTTGGCTTAAATATATTTTTTTTTTTTGGGGGGAAAGGCGCGCACGATTATCAAATCACCTCAAGGAATTTTAATCCTCCCTTGAGGGGGAAAAAGATTTTCCGTGGTTACGCTGACGTGGTTTATGGAGTCGGTTGACTTTCGTGAAGACGTGGCGTAATTGAAATTTCGCCAAAGTTATGGCTGTAGTGTGAAGCTATTTTTTTGTTTGGCTGTTGTTTGCCTTGGTCCCTAGGGACCTTGAAGATTGGGACACATATTTATTGGTTTTGAAAGAAGATAAAAAGGAAGTGCTTTGGCGGATGCAGCAGATGAGTTCGCTTGGTCTATTTGAAAGGTTTGCTTGGAATTTCGGCGTCGCTGCTCATTGTTTATTGGTATATCCCTCAAGTGAGGATCCGCATAGGCGAAATCACAGTCGGAATGGCGGAATTCTTTACACAGTGGCAAACGAGATCTAGTGCTTTTTTATTTTATTTTTATTTTACATTAAGAAGACATTTTTTGGGTGCATATCGTTGCATTTTTATTTTTTTTAAATATTTACAATTGAAAAAGTTGAATTTTCTACATTAAATTCCAACTACGCAACAATGATTCAGGGAAATACTCTTTTTTCAGTCATAAAATGAAATGAAATGAAATGCCCGTACGCAGTGATGCCAAAATTCCCCATTTTGGGGAAATTTGTTGAAAATGTTCCCCATTCCGTATCCGTTTTTTCCCCATTTCGATTCATTGAAAGAAGGTACCTTAAGATGAATTTTTAATATAATAAAAATTTGTTTTCTTTTATTAGGAGACATCTTTTTTTAAGAAGGTAAAACACAACTCATGTGAATTTAAAACATTAATAATTAATTCACTTTACGTTGGCCTTAAAGTATTTACTCATTTTAGATTTGCAGGTAAAACAAAAACAAGTCCTTACTCTTTAATAATAAATGAATATAGAAACACGGACTTAGTTATTAAAATCTAATATTACTGGTACATTTATTCAAAATATATTAGAAAAACAATATAGGTAATCCATAAAACACAGTGTCCTTTATGGTTGAACTGCACAGCTGATATTGAATTTGCACAAAGGTTGCAGTTAGTTGTATTCGATTGGGCGCTCTCAGAGTAATTTTTATGTTCGTTTGGTATAGCTACAAAAAAGAAAACCTTTTTTCCCCATTTCAAGGGCACTTTTCCCCATTTTCCCCATCAAGTGGAAAACTCCCCAAAAATGGGGAAAAATCCCCACATCTGGCATCGCTGCCCGTACGAACGACGCCACGAAAGAGAGTCGATGGCCGAAGAGAGTTACAGGCATACGAGTTTCTAGTGAAAACATAAAACAAAATACTCTTATGACTCTTCACACGTATGACGTAATCACAGATCACACATCACAGCAGCGTTGCCAGTCGGTCAAAATATTTCGCCCCAGATAAATCTGAAAAACCCCCAGATTTGGCTTTTTTCTAACGGAAAACCCCAACTTTTTGTCAATATTTTCTTAACATGTTTTACGACTTAAAAGTAGAAATTTGAAATTCGAACATGTCTGGTCTTACGAATGCAAAGGTGTGGCCCAAATAAATACACTTGATGAAAATGTCAACGCATGTTGCTTTTTGAAACCATTTTTTGGATATTTACACAGCCCCAACGCGACTTTCATGATATTGCGGTGTTAATAAAATTTACTGATGAGGTTGGTGCTTGTATGCGGAAAAATATTTAAGGAACTATTACAAATAACTCTAATTTTTTCCTAATGAAACAGGTATTAGATTTTTTTTGAGATACTTGTTTTGAAAATGAAAATCGTCCGAAGATATTCGAATTTTCACACGTAAATATAGCTTAAGAGAATCGATTGATTATTTGTAAACATTTTAAAAAAGCACACACATTTATTTCATCCTTCATTTAAAAGTTAAGTCACTTGGTAGTGGAAAGAAAAGAACGACGAATGCCTGCGATAACTAATTATTAAGTTCAAATTTTCTAAGGTCATCAAAAACGAATATGATAACCAAATACAAATAAAATAGAACTAAAAAAAAAAACCCAGATTTCCCCCCGACAGCAAAAAAAAAAAAACCCTAATTCTGGGGGGACACAGTCTCAGATAGGAAATCTATTAAAAGAGATTTTTTTTGCGGTGGAATTGGGTAGGTGCTGACGGTCCATTTAATACTCAGTTTATTTATATTATGAAGAAAACATTTGGGATCCACTTAACTTAATTTTGTGTGTGAAATGTGAATTACCTATCAGCCCAGCTGCCCAGCAAACAAATACACATAAAGTCTCTTTGATTCTTTGAATATTGCGTATGGATATGAATCAGGCATGAGCTTGGTTTTTTGGACAGGTACACCTACGCCGTACTCACTCAGTCCCTATATAAAATAAATGTTTTTTGATAATTGACTCTACATTTTATCAATTGGTATACTAAAACTTGTGCCGCAAATATCAAAATTTGCTTGTTTTTTCTTTTTTATAAACGAAAAAGCGACATCTTGATATTTAAAAAATATACATATACACCTTTTTGAAAATAGGTTTAACTCATGATTTACATATTGATACGTCACTATGAAAATTTAGAACAAAAAGTGTTCGTTTCCAGTAACATCATTGAAACGAAAGTTTTTGGTCAACACCTCGCATATATAATATCTATACAGTGAAATCTCTCTTAAGTGGACAGCCACGGGACCGGAGGTTTTTGTCCACATAAGAGAGCGTCCGCTCAAGAGGAAACATTAAAATAAAAAAACATCAAATGCTATAATTTATCATATTAACTTCACTTTAATTTCATACACTTTAACACACCTGGTCGTGGTCAGCCCTCACTTGGTAAAAAAAAGACTTATCGTTTTTTACGAAGCATCATAATAAAATATAACGCAGTAAAAAGCAAATAATTCTTTCCGCCTGTTGCCAAACAAACAAAACTTCTTATTGATGTGAAAAATGTGGAAAAAAACTGTCCACTGTCCGCTTAAAAGAATCGTCCACTCAAGAGGGACAAAAACGGGGGGGTGTCCATTAAGAGGGAGTTTACTGTAATAAAGGGTGGTTAAATTTTAAGGGCCGAAGTTGAATGTGAACCACACCCAAACGTGAAGTTTTTTTCTGCATTTCATTTGACAATATCAGACTAACTCAATTTGAAACATGGAAAGACACACAATCGAGCAACGCGTTAAAGTTATTCAGGCTTACTATGAAAATGGGCGTTCAAATCAAAATGCATATCGTACTTTTCGGTCAATTTAATCGGCACATTTTCACCTCAGTGGATTCGTCAATAAGCAGAATTGCCGCATTTGGGCGAATGATAATCCAAGAGTGATTGTCAAAAAACCAATGCACCCACAAAGAGTGGCTGTTTGGTGCGGTTTATGGGCTGGCGGCATCATCGGGCCGTATTTTTTCCAAAATGAGGCCGGTCAGGCAGTTACTGTGAATGGTGTTCGCTATCGTGAGATGATAACGAACTTTTTATGGCCCGAATTGGAAGATATGGATGTGGACGATATGTGGTTTCAACAGGACGGTGCCACTTGCCACACAGCTAACGAAACAATGGCTCTTTTTCGGGAGAAATTCAATGGCCGTGTTATCTCACGTCGTGGCGATGTTAATTGGCCGCCTCGATCATGCGATTTGACACCGTTGGACTTCTTTCTTTGGGGTTATTTGAAAGAAAAGGTGTACGTAAGAGCTAAAGGATGAGATCATTCGGCACATTAACGGCATAGAACCTCAATTATGCCTCAGCGTCATCGAAAATTTGGACCATCGGATGGAGGTGTGCCGCCGAGGTCGCGGCGGCCATTTGGCCGATATTTTGTTCCATACATAATTGAACCATACCAATATTATCATAATAAAAAGAAATGACAGTCATTTCCTAAATAATTTGTGTTTTATTCAAAATCAACATCGGCCCTTAAAACTTGACCACCCTTTACAATTGCATACTCTTAGGGGTTGGTAAATTTCATGCTCATTTTTGTTAAATGAGGCGCTCCATCGATTTATATTTAAATACATAGCTATGGTGATATGGCAGCGACAAATTGAATGTCACCAAAATACTTTCAATAACGTTCTTAACTTCATTTAACCAGCCTTAATGGCGACATATATACCTACGATTTTTTGTCTGTGCACATTACCTTTCGAATGATATAAGTTTAATTTTACTCATTTAATAAAAAATACAAAAAAAGTATACGGAAACTTTGAATGTTCACGTATTAATAAAATGATGATTTAAAAGTCTGCAGGTATTGATGTTAAATGACGTCTCTTGACAAATTTGTTTTGCCCGAACGACACAACGCTGTCAGAAGTCTATTGGACCTAAATGGACATGTTGCCCCAACCAACCAACTGCCGAATTTCGTACCACAAAAGGGTTGTTCCCTTTCAAAGCCTCTACTCGTACCTTTCCTTACAAAGGTGTGTGTATCAGATAACTGCTCTAGATCGATGGAGCCGTGGTTATTGTGCTGTACTACTGTGGGTATGGTTCTTCGTTCCAGAAATGGAACAACACCTACGTTTTTTTGTATTTGTCATTGCGCAATTTATCGCGAACTTCTTCGAACCCTTCGGACGCGTTCTAAAGAGAAGGTCCCTAAAACTCGCTCATTCAAATTATACTCTCAAACGAATGATAGCAAGAGGTCCTATACGTCCCT
The DNA here is from genome assembly GCA_963082955.1 of Cheilosia grossa. Lineage (NCBI taxonomy): Eukaryota > Metazoa > Arthropoda > Insecta > Diptera > Syrphidae > Cheilosia > Cheilosia grossa. The sequence goes on from OY720144.1 coordinate 92,431,982, forward strand.
GCACACTTCTTTCCATATACAGTGTGACTCAGAAATTTGTCTCAATTCATCAAATTAGACTTAATTTTAAGACAGCATTTAAGTAACACATTTTAGATGTGTTTTCAAAAAAACACAAAATTATTCTCTCCATCTCGACATGATTATATCGCTTGATTTTAAAGCTGTCATCGCAGTCAGTTATTGCATTTTTGTAGTACTCACGAAATATACATACATATTTACAGCAAGCTACCACATCTGCCGCCAAATTACTTCCAAATAATTCAAATTCAATTCGTTTGCACAAAACCAATTAAAAAAAAAAAAAAAACAATGTCAACAATTTAATTAGAGAGATAAATGTTGGATTTCAGAAAAAAATGAACTCCAGTCGCTGAAAACTCAGACGGCAAATAAGGCCAACTCGCCAAATACATTTTTAATTGCTCGTTCGTGTTGCCACTGCACACACATGTTCCCATAGAACTGGCCTTCAACTTTCAACCTTAATTGAATTGGCTTCCGTCCAATATTAGGTCAATCCCATAACAATGGCACAACTGACAGGCAGACCAACTCAGCCGCGCTGCTCAACGTAACCGATGCCATTTAGAAAATTTGTATACAGCCTGAATCAAAGCGATAACACGACGAAACCAGACCCAATAATAATCCGATCGATGAAACATCGATGTGCACATTTAAATTGGATATGCAGCTACTACACGTCTGTATGTCCTCTCTAGCGGCAGATAGGATATTAATTTTATTTTATTATTTTCTTTTTTATTATTTCTACTATTTGCGAGATCCCCAGCGAGTCAACAATCTGACAATTAATTAATATCGCAATTAATAATAATTTCCCCCTGAGACTGTGCGACTGTTCGTGGTCTGTAGTTATTTAATTTATTTATACAGACACACACTCATGGTTAGAGCAACTACTCGTTGTAGTGGGTGATGGGGGCAACCCTACAAAAATGACAGCTCCCAATGTGCACTCGATAGAACCAAACACACACTACAGCGCTATATACATAGGCTGCATGATTGACATTTAATTACGCTTATATGCAGAGGCATCGCAAACGTATAATATGCACAGCTGCACAGCACATCTTTGCAGCGCTGAAACTTTTATTTAGGTCATGGCAAGGAGGAATAGAGCGCAGTTATCGATTTCGGCATGAGGGATGGGCGCCGCCGCTCGTGTATTGATTGACTGACCTGTCTCAATGTTTCTGCCAACTGAATTAATTTCCAAGTCCCTGGTGACTATGAGACAGAGCGTACAGTGCCATGCCCATGCCTATGCCAATGTCAATTGGAATGCAGAAGAACGTTGAAAGTCGGAACGAACGAACGAACGAATTATTACAGTCATTGGGAGCGAAGAGTCCTTCCCAGTTCGATGAATATTTATCGGCAATCAATTGTCTCAAATGTGCATGGTCGTATGGCTAATGCTAATGCTGGCCCACAAGATAGTGTGCGCTGGAGGTAGAAGTTCGCGTCGTCATTGCCTAATGACATTTTGTGTAAATATGGCAGTAACAAAGTGTTTTCGTTAATTGAGCAATTCATTGCCTTATAGATAGCGCACACACCAGCGCCATATCTACATATGGCGTTTGGTTGGACTGTGGCCTTTGGTGCGGGTCGGAAGTGTTGCAATCGCGGCAACGACGACAAAACGTTTGCTGCTATTGCTCGTGTAATTACCATTAAATCGAAGTGTTTACTGGATAAGTGGACAAAAAAGTATAGTTTGCATAACTTTTTGTTGATTTATGGGCCAATAAATTGACGCGCAAAAGGTGCGAACAAAATGCGTTTTAGGAAGAAACTACCAGGGGGGAGGTGGGAAGAAAAGTAGTTAAGCACCCATTCCGATGTGGATAGCCGCAGGTTAACGTGCTTTAAATGGGCAATCAAATCCATGGAATCGGGACGCAGATGCTATAGATACACACAAAAGAGTGCTGGTATAGTTTTATTTTGCTGCCATTGGGAAGTATATTTAATTATGCAAAGTGGGGGGGAATCGCTTTTTGGCACGAGTGTTTTTTTGTTGTTTGAAAAGCGCAAGTTCATTCGGCACCCTGCATATGATCATAACTATAATGAAGGTCATGAACATGAGACTGAATAAACAAAAACCCCATTGTTTGTCATATGATAACAAACAATAAATGAAGTAGGTATACATCGACGACGTGAACATAATTATCGACAATTTGTGTGGTTCGAATTAGCGAGAAGTTGAGCAAATTGAGGAAGTTTTTTAACGAATTTTTTTTAACATGTTTACCGTACTTATACGATATACACCCCCTAACGAACGATTTGAACATTTTTTTTTACTAAGTGATGGGTTTGAGTGTTTTATTTTTATTTCATCATTTCGGATTTAATTGAGAAGTCAAACGTGTGGTAGAAATTCGAAAAAACAAAATCAGGCAGTGTTGACTGGACTGGGTCCACATGGTTTGTTGATACCACTGTGGATTCTTAGTAAAATAATTTCGAATGTAAATAATCAAGGGTTAGTAGACCTAAAACGTTTACAAACGTATGAGGTCACGATAGCCGTTTCGGAACACGTATAAGAAGTGGGTTGATCCATGGACTGGAATGGGTTTTTAAGAAATTTGTTTTATTGGTGACTGGTAGAATTATGCGTTGAATTGTAGAAACCTGGTAATAATGAGTCGGACAGGAAGCGCTTTCAAAATCAATGTACTTTACGCCGTTCAAGAAGCATGTCAAAATTTATTTATTGGACGTCTTGAAGTAAAAAACGGAATTTTTTATATTGCGTTTTTGAATCTTTATGATGTTATATATAGTTGGCGCAACAGGTCCGTAGGGACCCAAGGCCTAGCTTCTCGCAACCATTCGTTTTGTGTGAGTTTTATTTTTGGAACGAGTGGAAGGGATCTACAATTTTATGCCGATTCCAAACGGCTAATTGAGAAGCTCTAAGGACAGTTATACTCTCGGATGTTTGTCAGACGTTCGCGAGAGGTGGCGCAGTGGAAAAAACCCCAAGTTGGAATTTGGGTTTTTGCGGGATTCGAACCTGGGACCCCTCGCTTAGTAGTCCAACACACTAACCACTAAGCCACTGCGCCTACATATGATGTTACTATTGAAAAATAAAGTCGATTCCAGGAAAATCTATGAGAAGCTGTATTTTCGTTAAGGTCTGCGAGTAACTGGGAATTTGTTTTCGTAAATCTTGCCATATAAATCTAAACTCACAACAATATGTAGGTACAAAAGCGATGCTCCTTTTAAAGATTAATTTGCCGGGAGACATTTCTCGAGGGACATCTTATTGAAAGATGTAAAAAGTGCATAGCTCTACAAACGTCCCATTTATCGATACTGAATCCCTGTTTACGTCTTTAGAGAAGTAGGGCCATCCTATGATCTTTTCCGCAGGTATACCACACCAAGCAGTAAAGGACTCGAAGTTGATGTAGTTCCCGAACTATTGCGGGTTTTTCGAGCCCTTAAAAACACATTACGGACGAAGCCTTAGAGTGGGAAATGGGCTTTCTCTGGCATAGTTAAATGTTGGAAAAAAAAACATCATTTTGATTCTATGCAGGCCAATATTAAATTTCTTGTAGAGTCTCCTGTAGGCCACTTGTAAATTGATGAAATTCGTGAAAAACCTCAGAAAGGTCGTCGGTGGAATTTAGCTTAGTTAGTTTACCAAAAGGTAGAGTCGTTAAAATCCACTTGTCTCATAAGATTTACTACAAGATATTGACGTATGAGAAATATAAATAAAACACCAGAGTAAGCTACGTCACAAGGGTGTCAAAATGGGCCCAGGGTTTTCCCTGCTCTACCAACCCGTAATCCTAACCCAACCCAACCTAACCTAACCTAAGCTACATCCCAATAAAGAGTGCGATAGGGTGGATTCCCATTTTGGAGGAAACGATTCAACGACAAACTCACGGACATTCTTTTTTGTATTAATTTAATTCAGTTGAGGAAGCCACGTGATGATCGGAGGAAAACGTTGGTGAAGTCAGATAGCACCAATGTCATTCCCATGTGGTGGGTGATAATTGTTGTCACAAGTGAATTACACAGTGTGTATCCGTTTACGTTATACAGTCTCAAAAAACTGCGCATCATACAAAACCAATTTCTATAGAACGAGTTTGACAAAAGAAACATCTTTATAAATAAAAAATTAAAGAAATACCAGCTGCTTAAAATAATGTACTATTTATACTTATTTGAATAATTGGCAGGCAGAATTTAAATGTGCCAAACAATATTGCTTCATTAAATGATCGCAATGAGTTGTACGTTGAATTGTGGTGTTCGAGTTCGAAATATGTGGTTAAAATCGCAATAAAAATGTTTGTTGTTATTTCAGAAATTATAAGTGAGAAAAGCTTCAACTTTTCGGTTGCCCCCATTCAACTGTAATCTTATTGCCAAACTATTAACAAAAATAACCTCTGCGACCGCAGATATGACATCTGACGTAAATCGTTCGATTTGTCTGCATTCTGCAACGAGTAGTAAAAGACAGACTATTCACTTATATAAGAAAATTCATCTTTTGAAGAGCATTAAATTATTTTCGAAATTATAACAATAAAACAAATATGTACTACTGATAAAAATTAGACATGGTATATGAACCGCCAAAAGAAACCAGTATCACTACGTTCATAACAAATACCTCATTAACTGGTAAATTTGTCCAAACTACATACTATCCGAAAAGTAGACGTTAAACCAAATATTGCTTTATTAAAAAAGCAACCGTCAAACTCTTCATTCATCTTAATTAATTTATTAGGACAAATGCCACAATAAATGGTACACCAGAAAAAAAACATTATACAATCACATAGTGATTGCGAGTACTGCCATCTGTCAATCAGTATGATTACTTTTTGTAAATGTCATGTGCTAAATAGTTTGAATAAACGTTTTTGATATTTATTATTATTATTAGTTCTTATTTTTAACGTATGTAATTAACTTTATTCTTCTTTTATATTGCAGGTAAGAAATGACTAAAATTGGACTATAAGCAATTGCAGCGCCGAGGTAAAACCAAAGTTATTTTTTAAGCTCGTGACGCATTTTCTAAGTAAAGCTACTAAAGAGTGCTCACAAATGTTTCTCTGTCTTTTTTATGGGGTTAATCCCAAATTTGTATAGTCTTTCACGTTTCTAAATAGAAGATTATACCTAGTAACTCACGTACTAATTGTTAAATGTTCAAAAAAGTAGTCTTTTAATCCAGTCTGTCTGTCTAATCATACGCGATATACTAAATTCCGTTGTATTTATTTACATTAGTTCACCAGTTCAAGGCAACATTTGTTTTTTGTTTGTTTATATGGTTGTTGTTGTTCTTTATATGTCAATGAACTTCCTGAAATCATAAAATATTGTAATGTAAAGGGTGATTTTTTAAGGGGTTTAGAACTTTTTTTAAAAAAAAACACAAAAAATTCGAAAAAATTAATGAAATATTTATTTGAATCGATAGTTTGAACCTTGCAATTTAATGTTTAAAGATAATTTCATGCAAATGTTGACCGCGGCTGCGTCTCAGGTAGCCCATCCGCTGAGTCCAATTTTGGCATACTCTTTCACACATATCGGCCGGTATCTCACGAATGAATGCATGGATGTTGGCTTCCAGTGCGTCAATCGAAGCGGGCTTGTCCCTATACACATTAGCCTTGGCATACCCCCACAAAAAATAATCTAATGGTGTCAAATCGCACGATCTAGGCGGCCAATTGACCGGCCCGAAACGTGAAATTAACTGTTCACCAAATTCGCCTCGCAATTGCGCCATTGTTTCGCGTGCTGTGTGGCATGTGGCACCGTCTTGTTGAAACCACATATCATGCAAGTCAAGAACTTCAATTTCGGGCAAAAAAAAGTTTGTTATCATCGCTCGGTAGCGTTCACCATTGACAGTAACGCTGCGATTCGCATCATCTTTGAAGAAATATGGCCCAATAATGCCGCCGGCCGCCGGCATTGGTAGCTGTTGCAATGCTTCTGGCTGATCTTCACTCCAAATGCGGCAATTTTGCTTATTTACGTACCCATTCAACCAAAAATGAGCCTCATCGCTGAACACAATTTTTCGATAAAAAAGCGGATCCTCGGCCAGCTTTCCAAGAGCCCATTCACCAAAAATTCGGCGTTGTGGTAGGTCGGCTGGCTTTAGTTCTTGCACCAGCTGTATCTTAAAAGGCTTTACGCCCAAATCCTTCCGCAAAATTTTCCACGTAGTGCTGTAACAAAGGCCTAACTGCTGGGAACGGCGCCGAATCGACATTTCGCGGTCTTCTGTCACACTAGCTGATACGGCCGCAATATTTTCTTCACTACGCACAGTACGTAAACGTGTTGGTGGTTTAATGTCCAACAAAGTAAATTTGGTGCGAAATTTGGTCACAATCTTCCGAATAGACTGCTCAGAAGGTCGAGAATGCCGATCATAAAATGGAAGCAGCGCGCGATGAACATTTCGAACCGAGCACGAATTTTGATAGTAAAATTCAATAATTTGCAAGCGTTGTTCATTTGTAAGACGATCCATGGTTAAATTGCAAACCAAACTGAAGCTGTTTGACAGTGACACAAGGTACTAAATACACGTCAGCTGTCAGAACCAGTGTTGCCAAAACCAAACCAGCTAAAAAATCACCCTTTACATTGGTTTGCCGATGATGTCCAATTGTATTTGTGCTGCTTGATGGATAGTATTATGGAGCTATTTAAGACCGCAATGAAGACTTAGAGACTGAATAGCAAAAACACAACTTGACTCTAAATCCACAGAAGACAAAAGCTATGTGTATCCATAAGAAGAAATTGGATACAAGAACCCTTCCGCCAATCAAATTAGGGCAATCCACTATGAAATACGTCCATACCACCAGAAATTTGGGCTTAGTCTTTAATGAGAATCTGACTTGGAACGACCATGTGGCCATGCTGCTTGCTAAGGTCAACTCAAAACTGCGTGCCCATCAAAACCAAAATGCTGTTAGTCAAGACTTTACTCTTACTTATTTTGTTGTACGGTTGCGAAGTTTTTTGCAAAGTCGACTACAATAGTCGGCACAAATTAAATGTCTGATACAACAATTTAGCAAGGTACGTCTTTGAAAAAGGATATTTCCAGCATATTTCAAGTTACTCAAAACAGATAATGGGTCTAAGCTTTGATAATTTGATTTTATTTAGGTCGCTTACTCTACTGCACGGAATTATACAGACACGTCATCCAGTATATCTTTACAACAGACTAAATTTTGCCAGCTCACAGAGAACAGATGTTTTAATTCGGCCTAGGTCTAATTCCTTAAGCACATTTTTCGTCCATGCCACTCTCTCATGAAACTCAGAAGAACTGTAAACGCAAGCGAATTCAAAACAATTCTTTTTAAATACTTGTGTCAATGATAATAACAATGATCTCAAAAAGAATTTCACTTAAACGCGTAAAACCCGCATAAACCTCATAAACTGCAGATATTTACCACCTCGTAAATGAACTGTCAGATTTTGTATGGAGAATAGTTTAGGCAGGCCTCATCATTTTCCGCGATCAATTAGGCTCGGAAATCGAGTGCGGAAAGTTACACAAATGTACAAATGTCAAATTGTGACAAGCGTTATCCGCGTTGTGTGAATTTCTTTTCAATATTTTAGAGTTGCATCAATGACGGTAAGAATTTAATTAAAAAAATATTTGCTTTATCGTTATTCACAGCGATTTACGAAATGACATTTCCGAGGTGTGTTCACTTAAAGCACTGCAGAAATGTATGAATTTACGAGCTGCATAAAATGATGAGATTAAGTGAATACCCTTAAAGTAAAAATAACTTTTATGTATTCTAGGTTTATAAGTAGGTATATTAATTTTCTTATTTTGTATCAAAATCAAATTTCACTATCTTGTTTCCCTATATGAAAGCACTCGAAGCACTCAACAATAATTTTACTAAGCATTTCACAACTCATAAGATAATTGTAATCTTGCTATGAAACTATTTGTGTTTAAATATAATTAATGATCTTAAAGTAAAAATGTGAAGCACATTTTGAAACAAGGGGATAGATTCTGTAAGGCGAAAGGATCAAACGTTTTCGTGTGCACGAATGATTTGCCCTAAGTTACGCAAACAAATTTTTTTCGTGCATAGGAAAACGTTTCACCGTTTCGTCTTACAGAATGCCGACCCAGTTTTCGCGAATTTTCACTTATAAAGCCAAAAATTTAGCTTACACTTAAAATAAAACGGAATGTTTTTGGTCATTCTTGCAACTGTTTTTTATGATAAAATTTCATTGATTTATGTATTTATTTTGAGTGAGTTGGAATATTGAAGGAAAAAATGAAATTCTATATTTTAGCGTGGGAATTTAAATCCAAAGGTCTGGCAACACTGCCCTAAAAAAATTATCTTAAGTTTCAAACAGCAACATCGCTTTTGTTTGATCTAATCGTCAAATAATTGTAGGTTAGGTTAGGTTAGAAAGTGTATGAGATTGTGATAAGGTCCCTTCGGGATTCTTAGAGGAAATTAATTGTTAAAATATTGGCAAAATGTTGGCAAGGGCGCAGGACTATATTTCAGAACTAAATAACTCTACACTCATTTGTAATCCTTAAAAAAAAACGATTTTGGTTCGCACTTTGCTTATAAACCAAGCAAACCCTCTTAATTGACATAATTGTGATGTATGTAGTCCTTTCTTGGTTTCAAGATACATTCAACTCGCACGCAGAAAGTCTTCTAATCGTCTACAAGCGTCTGCCGCATTCACCAAAAGTCTGCTTTACTCCTTTTATTTTGTTTTTTTAAATAAATAGAAACTTTTTCGTTCTGATGCACTGTGTTGTTGTCGCTTGTCGCATCAAGTACAACGAGAAACAATTTATGAAGGTATACGCTCCTACTCCTAGTAAAAGGCGTATGCTGGCATTCTGGCAAACTTAAATTTTAATTGATGTCATATTCGGGAGTTGGAGCAGAGAGAAGGACAGTGACATTGCCACTGTTACTATATCTATATACCTTCTGTTAACAGCACACCATCAAACAGTACAGCAGTGGGAAATTTTCGAATTAAACGAAAGGACACACATGAGAAGTTGGTTGAGGAGTTTCTGCTAAAATGAATGCGGACATGTTGACAAGCGAAAAACGAAGGAAAATTTGAAAGAATGAGCATATGCCCGTACAACGAGACGACAAGAGAATTTTTCCTTCTTTTTTTTTTTTTTTATTTAGCAATTCAAAGTTTTTTCCAACTAGTCCCATGAGGCATTTTTCGTCTGTTGGGGCGGAAGAAGATGGAATTAATTGCAATAACGGATGTGAATTGCAAAAGTGTGTTGTTCCAAGTGGATAGTAGACTACCAGAGTAACGTAGGAATATTTTTTATTTATTTTTTCTACTTTTAGTTCTTCAAAGTTGGTAATTATTTGAGAGGGTGTACTTATACGAGTAGGTGGCTTCCCTGCGACAAGCTACCCGAGAATAACCCCAACGATTGGTCTTGGTTTGAATTTCCGATGCGCCATCGTCGTGATGTTTTGTAGGAAACATTTGCTTCAAACTTTAATCGTTTCAGTTTATGGAGGACTCATTGTTCCGGTTAAAGAGGACAAAACCATTGGGGATGTGTGTTGCTTTTGTTGGCACACACAGGAAGGTACTTTGTTTGTCTGTCTTGAGACGTAATCGACATAACGGTCAATTTAGTTTTCACCCTTGCACTAAAGGTACTTGGGGGAAGTTTATTTTGAGAAAAATATGTGGAGGATCGAAATAATTGCATCCTTTTGGAAGGCGACAAATGTAAACAAGAATTACTTTGGCAAGCGTCAAGTGTGGGAAGGTACAATGGGGCGGTGTACAAGTCTGAGTGTGACATGTCTTTAAATTTTCTTTTTAAATAACTTTATAATTTAACCTACTAGTCCTGGCTGTCCCTTGCAACTTAATTGGATTTTAAGCACAAATGTCTGGTGACATCCAATGAACAAAGAAAACTATTATCGACAACGTAGGGTTCCCAACTGTATTATAATATATAGTATTGAACTATATTTTGTCTTTGCGTTCTATATACTGTTGATATATAGTACGAAAAATACTTCGCTAGCCATTTCTTGCATACTTTAAAAAAGCTGTCAAACAACTTGGAGGTAATAACATCACCGTCTTAGACTTGTAGTACACTTTGTCCACCTTAAAGTTTGCTCTTGAACAATGTGAGAGAGATTGTTTCTTTGGTTATGAAAAATATTTCAGTAAAGGGTCCGCCATCTAACTTTTTTTTTTTCAACTAGTGCTTATTTCGCGAATGGTAACACTTAGCTCATGTCTGATTTGACAGATAGTTAGTTTTATGCTTCCGCTGAACGAATATGGTTGTGTATACGCTTGAACAGCGCTGGGAAATATTGCGACATTACTTTGAAAATCATGGTAATGTTGCAGAATGTGTGCGAAAATTGCGTACGGAATTTGGAAGAAGAGAAGCACCGTCAGCTCCGTATGTTCGTTATCTTGTGAAAAAAGTGAAAGAAACTGGCATCCTCAACGATAAACCAAAGCGTGAAAAGCCAAAAACAGTGCGTACACCCGAGAAAATTGCGGAATTTGGTCCAGAGGCATAATTGGGCCATTTTTCTTCGAAAATGAGCAAGGAGTGGCCGTAACAGTCAACGGCGATCGTTATCGGGCCATGTTGAACGAATTTTTGTTCACAAAAATTGAAGAGTAGGATATTGGCAACATTTGGTTTCAACAGGACGGCGCAACGTGCCACACGGCCGAAGCTACACTCGATGTTTTGCGCCCTGTTTTTGAAGATCGCATTATCAGCCGCAGAGCTGATGTCGTTTGGCCACTTCGGAGCTGCGATTTGACACCGTTGGACTATTATTTGTGGGGTGTCGTAAAAGATAAGTGTTACGCCGACAAGCCAGAGACAATTGACGCTTTAAAGGACAATATTCGTGAAGCCATTGGTGAAATACAGCTGCACACAATCGATAATGTGCTTAATAATTGGACCGATCGTGTAGGCTACTGCATGGCCAGCCGAGGCAGCCATTTGAATGTAATTATTAACCGGAAGGATTGTACTTTCAAATAAAAAAATAAATTTGAGAAAATATTCAGTAGTTTTTTTTTATTTTCAAAAAAAAAAAGAAGTTATTTGGCGGACCCTGTGCTTAGAAGCTAAATCTCCAGAAGAAAAAGAGAAAACCAATAAGAATTTGATAGCATTCGCTGATAAATGTCTGGAATACCTTAATAAATGGTTTAATTATAAAGAAGACAATTGGTTACACAAAATCCAAAGATTCAATTTGAAACAGGAGCTTTGTTTTTGATGACTTCGAGATGGCATTAGGAGTTCTTAGCGTACAAGAAAGAATGAAAATCAAGATGGACGAACTTTACGGTGAAATAACAATTCTCTTTGCAAAAGTTAAGAATTCAAGGGAGTTTACCGACAGAACTACAGATCAAAAATGGCTCAATATATTTCAAAATACCGCCAACAACCTACCAAATATTTTTAAGCTAATATCCTTACTACTCTCCATTCGTGCAATTTCGGCGTTCACGGAAAGGATTTTTTGAATCATGAACTCAAAATGGCGTGAAGAAAGAAACAGAGCGAGCCTGTCATTAGTCGAAAATGGACGTCTGGTCTCTATTCTATAAGAATAAGACAAGGCTTATGAAACTTTTATTGCTAACAAAAAATAACAAGAAGTGCAAAAAAACACAAATTTTATACAAAATAATCGGCCTTACTAACAACCAAATTTAGACTCGACTAATTAAAATAAATTGTGTACCAATAATCAAGTTATTTTTGACTATGATAATCGAGACTGTAATTTTCGGTCCGAAGAAAGTCGAGTCTAACTCATTAATAAAGATTAAACGTCAGTCTGAAGTAAGACAACTGACCGTTTTGAATTAAATTAGGTAAGTTGAATTGGTAAGCTACTTAAATACATTTTAATACATTTGCAGACAGCGCTCGACTATTCCTAGTTATTGGGGCAATATCATCGGGAACTAAATTAATTATAAATCGAACAGTGCCTTTGGTAAATCTGTTAAAGAAGATTAAGTAGAATCAAAATAACCTTGTTTTATTATTACAAGAAAAAGAAAATACCAAACCTGTAGTGCCCAAAGAATTCCTTCTCGTCATATTTTTCAAACGGGTCTATTTTTCTTTTATAGACTTTTATTTTTCGAGAAAACGCAGCCTCGCTAACTATATGAATATCAGCAAATATATCCTCATCGCTGCTCAACATTATTTAAAAAGTAAATAACTAGAAGGCGCAGTGGCTTAGTGGTTAGTGTGTTGGACTACTAAGCGAGGGGTCCCAGGTTCGAATCCCGCAAAAACCCAAAATCCAACTCAGGGTTTTTTCCACTGCGCCACCTCTCGCGAACGTCTGACAAACATCCGAGAGTATAGCCGTCTTTATAGAGCTTCTCAATTAGCCGTTTGGAATCGGCATAAAATTGTAGATCATCCCTTCCATTCGTTCCAAAAATAAAACTCACACAAAACGAATGGTTGTGAGAAGCTAGGCCTTGGGTCCCTACAGACCTGTTGCGCCAACTATATAAATAACTAGAAGATTGCTTCTCAAAATACAAGCAACTGCCAATTTCAGCAAATTATTTGAAAGCTCAGAAAAAAATTATGACGCATTTGAGTTATACTGTAATAATTTTGCGATAAAGTCAGATGTAGTTAAAGTTTCGATTGATTTGATTGTTGGTACCTACAAATTAAAAGTCGAAACTATAGTTATTTTAGAAATTAGTTAAACTCGAGCTTACTGTTTGGTTGTTGGTAAGGCCCCCCAATATGTAGCAAAAATAATTTCGGCTTTTTCTTACCCTTTTCATACAGTTAGTACTATATTTTTTGGTATTTTACCATATTTTTTACAGGTTATTTAGAAAATACTATAATCAGTTAGAAAAATTTCGGGAACTCTATCGACAAGGCAGAACCTTGCTTTCTGACAGTGAATATGTATAAAAAAGGGTACCTCGCTGTTCAACGCTCTTACCAGTTCGACGAACTCTGTCATCATCATCATTTTGAGATCCCATCAACATATAGGTATAATAAAAGTCGGAGGTGTTATACCAGGTTTCCACCAACAACGTGATTTAGCCAAAGTGATTTATAAATCACGAAAGGCGCCTCCACTGAACTTTATGTGTCTTAATGTGACATTTACGTCAACTTCAAACTCTTCTCCCCAAAGCTCCAGGAGAAAGAATTCGTCCACTTCGGATCAGGTAGTTCTCTTTTTTTGTTGCCATACGTGCCAAAAATATAGCAATTTATGAATGTATGTACTTAATAAAAATGCTCTGGTGGACTCTTCTTAGCTCTCTATATTCTTTTGCCTGACGTTAAATCGCCAGATGTCTGGGATGTCCGACTCTACCATCTCATCCTTGACCATATATTTCGATTCCTTTTCAGTTTTGCGGAATTTCTATTAACTCGCCTTAGACGATGGTATTGAGTCACCTTATACCAGGTGGTGGTCTTGGCTTAGCCAATACACAGCTACACCGAATAAGTTCTAAACCATTTTTGTAAACCACCGATTTTGAGGGTCAAATCGTTCCCTTTTCCAAATGCTACGCTCTTCAAGGTCCGCACTTCAGCCTTCAAAGTTCAGCCTAGTCAAACGTTCTTCGCAATTTCCGCACATTACAAACCCGTATCCGTTGGACAGAAATAGACAACTTTGCCCTCGAACAGGAACTTCACAACTTCCACACCAACATCCTTTGGAAAATGTTTCTATTCACAAAGGTCGCATCCGTATGTGTACAACATATGTAGACACTAAGCTGAGTACTCTAATCTGCGCCAAATAACCTTCTGCCAAAGTATTTCCGAAATAATCCGCCTCTTCACAAGTAGCACCCTTCTAATAGAAGTCTACACACTGTGAGCGGCCGCCCAAAAACATTATTAGCATTTTGGAGCTTATCCAACTACTTCAAACTACTGTCTGTTGTTTTGGTTAACCTCCAAAGTATCATCTCTTGTAATGAACTCGCATGTTCTTTTATAGCCTGGGATATACAACAAAAAAAAAGCAAAGCTCTCTAAAACTTGGCCAGCAACCAAAAACCTCGCACATACCTACCTACTCGGTACACCCCTCTGGCTTGATAAAATCACATCGAAGGCTGAAGGGATGATTTCTATCTATTGTCGAAGTGCACACTCAAAAAGGATTCTTGCTCACAAAAAGTATAAAAAAGGGGAAAAAAAAACAGAAAACAGAAAACGAAGCAAGCTTGAGGTGAGATTTCGTCTACACAAATATGTTTAACATGTAAATTCCCTTTCTCATGCAAATGAGCAAGGATACAGCATAGTTTAAGCTGTAGAGCTCTTCAAGTGCAAATTATCTCCACATCAGGACATAATCACTTTCAGGCAAAACACCTTCGTCCCCCGAGACACGTTACAATAATTTCTTCAGCCAGGGGACATAGACTTGTTGTATACAACGGTAGAATCGTCGTCCTTTTGATCCGTTTTAATGCGTTTTATTTATCTAAAGGATGACTTTTATGACTGAATACCCTTAATTTCACCATGGAGAGCGCGCACCAAAAAGTAAATCCTTTTTAAATTGCCTCAACGAGGTAGTTTCGTGCTTTGTGTTGCTAAAAGCGACAGAACGGGAGACAATGAAAAATAAGCACTGCAAGGATATGGGCGAACAACAAAAAAATGCACACTTTTCAATTGCGATATAAAAGAAGTGTTAAAACTTTACGACACAACCAACAGTAATGGAATTTCATTTCGTATTTCACCCAAAGGACAACCAAAACAAAAACTGTATATAGAAAGGAGGATTTACTCGGTTTTTTCTCACAGAAAAAAAATATATGACAATGAAAAGAACATACGGTGGCTGATGGGCGGGTGGGAAGGAGTGATGTTGATGTACAATAAAATTTTAGTTTATGCACTCAGTTACTCCGTGGAGGATACACGGAATAAAAAAAAAATGTTTTGTTTTATTGTCGCACTGTACAGAGTATAGGTAAGTACAGGACGAAGAAAAAAAACTAGAAAACAAAGACGACATTTTGCCTTCACAGTTTTAGCGTGTGGGAGTTCGACAATGAACCTCGGCTGGTAGTTGGTATAGCCAGTGTCTGAGACTATACATACTGTAAATGTAAAGTCATGTCGCCAGAACTTGAGCTCTGGGATTATGAAAAATTAATATTCATACATCATTCAAGTTGTGCCAAGGATGAAGGATGTAATTTGCAAGTCCTCTTTTCAAGTTGTACACCAACATCAAACAGTCAACAGACCTCCAAAGTGGATAATTGATATAGAAAAATATTCATGTTTGCTCTTTCATTAAGTGAAAAATCCTCGACATAAACATAAAATGACGTGCTCACAGGATATTGGCAAAGTGAACAAAAGTTGTGCATAGCTCGAGGTTAGAGACGATTAGTCACGTTTTGTCTGTTGACTATGGCGTGTTCCAAATTTCATTTCTATGAAGTGGAGGGGAAGGTGTTGCATAAGAATAGGTTGATTTGGTGACATGTGAAGTTTGTTTGCTTTCTTAAGTGGGTCTTTGTTCTGTGCACATCAAAATATTGTAAAATGCTCAAAAGGCTTACTTGTAGGCGGGGCAATCGTTTTAATTTTTACATCAATCCTAACCAGCGATGGAACTTGTGTGGCAGAAAAATGTTTTAAGGTTTATTTCGTTGCGCACATAGAATGTGCGTTTCGTTAAGTTTCAATTCCTCTTCATTTTTGTAAGTGAATATTAAGCTACATAAATTGATTCTTTTTTACAGAATATACTGCGAAATCTTAACGCACATGTGTGCATTGGTGCAAATTGTAACGAGTTTCTCAAGCGCACATGAATTTTCGAGTTTTAAAATTGTGTAACAACAAAACTGAATGCAGTTGCTTAGAAAATCGGTACATAATTCGGTATGGCGTAGTGTCCTGGTGGTTCTAGTGCTTCAAGAGTGTCAGGTCCGAGCTCATATATGAAATTTTAACCTTGTTTTCACTGTGAGTTGCGAACGTCTGCCAATCATCCGAGAGTAGGTGAGCACATGCTTAACGTGACCAATACTCCGTGGTAGGACCATTTTGAGGCCTGTCTCGTATCGCACACAAAATGTGCGCTTAAGAAAATGCGTCAGAAATTATATTATATTATTATAATGAAATGAAATGAAATGATTACAAACCACGTTCGGTTTACACAATCTTGTGCTCAGACAGCATCAAATTTGACAAGCGTACATCATTTTTGGGAGAAAAATTCGAATTCGAACCGACCTACAGACTGTGGTCTGCAAAAGTATAAATAAACTGACGGTTGTAGACGATCCACAGAGAAGGCATACACAAGTAGCCCACCTTAACGCAATTTGTAAGTTAAGTGCCCACATAAGTTCAAAGCAGAAACGAATACGCAACGGACGAAGACGGCAACTTTGGTTGTGCCCCAAAAGTGCCTCATTACTCTCTTTAAAAATCAATTTCTCTCTTAAGTTGAAGATTTCAAAATTATTTTTCGGCAGAAACAGCCTTCTTCATTTGCCCGGCAGTTTTGCCGCACGCTCTGACCCGTCCCCTTTGACGCAAAATTTTTAATTTATGTTTTCAGGTTTCAGTGTCTGTATAGCTAAGCTTTGAAAAGACCAACTTCCGTCACTCCATCAATAGTTTATCGCTTCTAGACGATTGTGTCTTTATTGTTCATCGTTACTTCGGTTTCATCTTACTCAATACGGACATAAGTGAATGTTTGTAAAACTTATGGTATAAGCAGACAGCCCTGTGGTACCTCATCAACTTTTTTCAGGTTCTGTGCCTTTTGAAAAGACCAACATCCGTCACTCCATCAATAGTTTATCGTTTCAAAAGAGATTGTATCTTTATTGTTCATCGTTACTTCGGTTTAACCTACTCAATACGGACATAAGTGAATGTTTGTAAAAGTTATGGTACAAGCAGACATCCCTGTGGTACCTCATCAATTTTTTCAGGTTCTGTGCCTTTTGAAAAGACCAACTTCCGTCACTCCATCAATAGTTTATCGCTTCTAGACGATTGTGTCTTTATTGTTCATCGTTACTTCGGTTTCATCTTACTCAATACGGACATAAGTGAATGTTTGTAAAAGTTATGGTATAAGCAGACAGCCCTGTGGTACCTCATCAACTTTTTTCAGGTTCTGTGCCTTTTGAAAAGACCAACTTCCGTCACTCCATCAATAGTTTATCGCTTCTAGACGATTGTGTCTTTATTGTTCATCGTTACTTCGGTTTCATCTTACTCAATACGGACATAAGTGAATGTTTGTAAAAGTTATGGTATAAGCAGACAGCCCTGTGGTACCTCATCAAATTTTTCAGGTTCTATGCATCTAAAGTTCCAATTCAAAATTAATGGTCCGCTCCGTTTGTTCCAACAGTAAATCTCACAAACGAACGAATGACGTTGAAACACAAGGCCTCAGGTCCATTTACGATTCAACACTTTATATTTGGTTTCAGACAAAGTTGGTTTGACGTTGCTTCCGTTCCGTTGATACCTTGTGAAACGCCTAACCACATTCCGTATCGCCTGACGCACCCATTTGCAGGCTTACTGAAAGATTTGACAGCTTTCCCAAAACAAGGTACCTCAAATACCAGTCAATGTTACTGCCACACACCGCCAACTAGCATGCACAAGAGCGATTACACATTTACCTCGCATAAATCGTTCACTTACCGACCAAATAACACAGTTTACTTGAAACATTTTTGCAGCTCTTTCGTATCTCCTCTCGAAATTGATTTGAATTCCCATCAAAAGTGCCATCATTCAACCACACTTAACGAGTGATTACCTTCAATAAACTTCATCAAGGACCATCACATCTACAGACAAATTACAATGTAACTGTTGTAACAGACATAATATCACGTATGTAGTACACCACCTCGCATACACTCAACGTCTTATAAGCCCATTTAGACTTAATTATCCCACAGCAACCACAGGGAAGCTGCTGCTACCTCAGGTATGCTTATGGCTTACCTTACACACTCGGCTATATGTGGTTCAATCAAACCCAGTCTGTCCAGCAATTAGCATACGAAACTCATCTAAATAATTACATCTCATTTGAGGCTGTCATGTTGCGCGCATAACCTCCCCTCCAGCCGTCAGACACCAGGAGAACGCAACGCAATTGTTGTCAGCATCAGCATTCTTTTCTTTGACGCGACAACAATCAACTGCTGCTCCTGATGCTGCTGTTGCGTATATCTTTACGAGCCTGAGATTTATGTTCCCCCAAGTGCCATTGGTAATTATTGTTGCTGGATGTTTTCCCACACAAACCCTACTTCCAGCAGTCGATCTCAAAACTAAAAAAATCCGGTTATAGATACAAAATAAAGCCACCACAATGAAAATGTGAATGTCTGATGGATTTTCGTATCTTTTCGTTGAATTATCATCGACAACAATTCCGAAATCACCTATCTGTCTCATGTTACATTCGATTGTGCGCGCCCTGACCTTGGGGTACAATAAAAATTTGCGTTTACATGCGAGCCACTGAAAGGTAGGCACACAGGCTCTGTGTATGTCGTGGATTGCTCAAGGTGACCCCTCACCAATTAAAATCGCTTTCAAATGTGAAAATATGTTTCACTATTGTATGTAGCTAGCTAATTTGTTTGTGAGAACATAACTTTTTTAGATCAGAAATAACTTCCGCTACTGGTGGCTGTCGTGATCCGTTTTGCACGTGATGATACAAATAGACTTGAACCGCAAACGAGCTGAGAGTATATTTGCTGTTGCCCCACCACCCCATTTGACGGAGGCGGAGGCGGAGGCGGTGGCGGCTTTTTTGCGTTTGATCGCATTTTGCCAGCGAATTGACATAAGATGGACAGCATTTTCCCATGTGGAACAAACCGTTGTTGGCCTCGTGGTGGTGCTGGCTGGTATGCGATGCGGGCGCAGCACGCGAGGAAAAACAAAGATCACAACTATTGTGTGTAAACTGTGAGCGCTGTCAACACACGATCATGTTCTGTCAGTTTACGTTCTGCCATTTGTGTGGTGGGTTGTTGTTGTTGTTGTTGTTGTTGTTGCAGGGAGATGGCATCAGCAGGGCCGAATGGAACCGTCAATTGATGTTTGATGTCAAATTCAATTAAGCGGTGTTTAAACGGCTTTCAGCATTCACTGAGGGGTGCATAATGGATGAACGTGGGTGTCATGCAGGAATGTGGGTTCCTTTTAGTTTTTATGATGATTGATTCGTGTCGAAATGATGAAATGTTTGTTAGAACTTTTCAATTTAGGTTAGAGCTGCCGATTGGCGTGCGTTGAGGTTTCAATGAAGCCAAGGGGGACATGAGTGCGGTGCGGTTCACATGCATGCGCGTATGTGGTTTGGTGATGGTGACGATGAAGGAGTCGCACTGCTCTAGTAGCATATAAGTGTTGATTTTTAAATTTGTTGACAGTTTGACAGATTAAGTTTAAGTTGAGCTTTTCTTAATAAGACATGTGTTTTAAGGTGGAAACAAGAACATTAGAATAAGAATGGGAATGTTACATGAAAATTTCAATATTAAGACGAAACAATGAACCGGGAAACTGGCAAAAAACTTGCGTGGTGCTCTTCGCTCCATTATCGCAACTGATAGACGTTCAAGCAGTTGACATGAATTTCGTGCGATCGCTTTCTGGTAATTAAAGAACAGAAATGCATTTTCGAAAAGAGAATTGACTGCCAGTATTAAAAATAGACTGCACGACTGGGTCGCACGAAACTTTCTCGTTCATCAAAAGTTTGGTTCAGTCAATTGGTAAGTATAGGTAAAAAGTTCAGAAGCAACCGAACATAAAATGTAAGAATAGGAAGTCTTATTTAAAATTCACTTTTAGGTTAGTCATTCTATGTGAGTTTTTAAAACAGAGTTTTTATAAGTTTTAGCTCTCAACAACAGGCAATTTTCGCAATTTCTTGTTAGAGAGTTATAAGCGCCTGCCTACTGTACTATTTTATAAGCTCTTGAACCTTAACAAATTTTTGAGTACGAGGACAAGCGTATTAGGCGAGTTTCTGTTTTTTGATCCGTTATGGCCTGGATTTTAATATTGACTGGAATAGATTAATGACGCTGGTTTAATTCTGGTAAGAATTCAGAGATTTGTTTTTGAATTTGCATTAGCAATTATAAACTGAATATCCCGATGGACGTGTGTCGGGGAACAAATGGAGGGGATTTTCCGATTGTGATTCCAATTGGTTCGAATTATTTTAAGGTGCATATTCAATACGGTTGAAAAGAAGAAGAATTGGGTAATATTTGCATAAAATAAGTTTTGCGTCGCTGTTATTGCATTTTTAATGAAAGTGCGGTACCGAGTTTTAAAAAAAATATATGAATACAGATCGGCTTTTGAGAAATAATTAAAAAAGTGATTTATTCGAATTTTTTGAAAATAAAAACTACGTAGGGGATCTTATTTAGGATACTTATATTATCTTTTAAACATGTATTTTGATCAAAATCGTTGGAGCGGTTTTTTGTGAAAATACGCACACAAAGCAGTTCCAAATGTTTCAATGCTTAGTTTGAAAAATACTATTGCTTCTATTTGGCTGAAAACTGAGTATAAATTATGGTTCTTGATGTAAAAATTACTTGGTTTTTTAAGTTTTGTCGAAAATGGAGTTTTCGAGATATGAGCAGTTTTTGAAATTTACCTTTTTGGTGATCCGAATTGAAAATGAAGGACACAATAATTTTGGAAACATCAATTTGACTCTAAGTATGCAAATTGGTCAAAATCGTTAGTGCCGTTCTCAGGTAAACTAAAGAAAACTACATTTTTCAAAAATTCCTTTTTTCAAAAATTGACTGTACGATAATATAGGGAAAAGCCGGGTTTTCTATTAAGTTAGAAATTACCATATTACCTTAGAAATGAAACTTTGTGACAATCGTATGGACCGTTTTCGAGATACATGTGTCCAAATTTCAAAAGTACCATTATTCGATTTTTTAGGGAAAGACTTAGTAAGCAGTCGTGTTAACCTCACCTACTCAAGCTCGAACATTAATTTTGCCTGAAATCGTTAGAGCCGTTTTCGACCAAAGCAAACTGGTATGAACATTTGATATGGGAAGTACCATTAATATTGAGGCAACCTTGCAAAAAAAGAAGACGGCCCCGAACTGTATTTCCACAAACTCCAAATCCGAACTTTGAATGAAATCTAGGCAGCCGCTTAGGCTGTTTGCCTCGGGACATACGGACAGACACACTTTTTTGAGTTCCTTTATCATCGTAATGTCAGAATTGATTAATATCTCTAGTTCGAAATTTTGTACGAATACAATAAATAAAAATTATGTGTGACAATGCAAGTCTGTCTGAGTTTGAAAAGCTGACAATTTTGTCAGCCATTCGTAAATGAGGTGGGTTAGTGATTCGAACTGCAATTCCACGCTCAGCTCTACGCAGAACCACTACTGTCAACCTCCACGCAATAGTTACTGAAATTGTTAAGGAAATGTAAGAAACAAGTGATGTGACAACACCCCAACAACTACCACTTCCAAAAGTCTCAACTGGTATTAAAAAAAAAAAACCATACTACTCCAACCGAAATTGAGCGCGCAGAAAAATCCTGCAGAATGATTAATGTAACGCCCCAACTGATTAAACCGTAAATCCTCTCAGATAATCATTCAGCTACTTTACATCTCAATCTCGTAAGAAGAAGAAGAACAAAAAAAATACTGTAAAAAAGGAAACATAATCAAAACAGAACCAAGATAAAGGAAAAAAGATTGATCCTTTGTTCTACGGTAGCAGTTTAGTGGCAATGCCAACAACCCTGTCCACAGGCACCATCCCAAGACGTTTTTCGAATGAAATATTATGCCCAGAGAGTTGTTCGTCGGTGGTAAATGGGAGGCGATATAAAGAGAAACAGTCGACAGCTCCTCCGACAGCTAATCAATAATTTCTCCACACGCAGTCGAACAAAAAGAAACGATGATTTCTTCAAGACGGCAAGAACGAGAGAAAGCACAAAAGACAGAAAGTTCGAAGGACGAAGAAGCATATACACATGCACCCTCCTATACACACAAACCCCCCCACACACACACTGTATAACTTATCATAGAAAGGGATTTTGAAACGCAGACGCCATAATTTCCAATAAAGAGCTTATGGCTCTTTTCGCTGCCGCTATGAATAGTTGAAACAATGGCAGAATGTTATTTTTTTTTCTTCTTCAATTTTGCCGGCTGAATTTTTCATTTGGCGCAATGTATCTACACATACCCTCGCCTTGTTTTGCCACAAATTTCCATTAGTCCTCAGCTCCGCACCCTCCGTTTGGTGGTCTTTTCTTTCGGTGTCCTTTATTTTGAAGACGAGACTAATTGATGACTTGCAGACAGAATTAATCGATGAATATGCACGTAATTGCGTTAATTCTTTGCGAAGGGCTTTGTTTAGACTAAACCTCTTGGATGTATGTAACCGAGTGTATCTGTTGGATGAAAACAATTGAACTTGGTGTGAAGAAGGGGAACGCCGAATGCATTAACACTTTGAATTGAATCACGCGTTTGCCGGTGGAGCCGGAAACTGTTTAAACGTTCATGTCGCCTTACAATGACAAGGATTCGATGAACAGACATAAAAGAACAAATTAACCGGTCAACCGATTTAAATGCCTCTCCTTTATTTCGTTGTGCGGATTAAGCACATTATCCCATTAACATTAAGGTTAATGCTAAACCGTTCGCTAATTTGTGGCAAAACAAATGCGAACAAATCAGCGGGATATAAAGTGGGATTGACCATAAACCGTGAGTCACAGGCCGTGAAATGCTTTTTGGCAGCCTTCCGGAGGAAGGATGACCGCATACCACCGTTTTATTAAGGAAATGCTTTGGATATAGGTAATGTTATTGGGCAATATGTTTGTGAGAGTTTTTGTTTTTGTTTCGTTGAGCTTCCCCTGGGAAAGAAAAAGGCATAGCGCCGCACTAATAATCAACTTTAGCATTCAACAGTTATTAATATTTGTAAAATGTCAGACTTTTGCTCCCTTTATATAGACTCACTGGTTAGTAAGAAGTACTAGTGCTATTAACCGCCCAGCCCAAAGCTGAGTGTCTGATACCTCTGCTATACCTGTCTCTTGCCGCCTAATGAAGGGCGTAAGATAAAATGTAATGTTGCAGAATTGACATATAGTCCGCACAACGCAATTGGTAACTTTAAAGCCAGCAGATATAATGAGAAATTGACGATGCGTACTAAAATAGAGGGGTTATACAAGCGCACTTTTGCTCTGTGCTACAAAACACAGAATATGCACAAATAAAACAGTCTGTAATCTTTTCAGCTGTCCCAATTATATCATAGGAAAGCGATGAATTGTTTTGCTCGCCCAATTATAAGGCAAATTATGTAAACGCACACGATAGGAAGCGCAAGCGCACACTTTACTTAGATTAGGTAATGTTAGGCAAATATTTTTGCGAGGGACCGGTACCCGTCCTTATGATTTTTAGATCCCAGACTTTGGAAACCTCTAACAATTTACTGTCTAGAAAGCGAAATTTACAAATCTAAGCAGGTCATTTACGGACTTTTCGGAAAGTTCTTCTCGTACAAGAAATATATTCCAAGGGTTCTGTTCCTGACGTGGTCCAGTATTGGACAGTGGCAAAGAAAGTCATTCCCCTATGAGAACAACGTGTCACATTTCATCTTTAGATGTAAAGTTTGAATGAAACAGAATCAGTTGACCGATTTCATTGACATAAAAACTATATGTTGGTTCATGTTAGGCCCCATGCGTTTGCCTGATAAACGAATACGGATTGGGGTGGTAATTTTAACGTGGTTCGGGTACAAATCGGGTATGTCCCAAAAGTTGTAAGAATCGACACCTTATATCCTATATTTTTTATTTCCTTGTTTAGATTGAATTCTTATGGAAAAAGATTGCGCACACAAATGTGCGCAACATTTTAATCAAATACTTGTCTCGTATGTGTTAATCCCTTCATCCTCAGACTGTATTTTAATGCAAAAAGATTGCGCACACGGCTGTGCGCAAAAGTGTATCCAACTCCCTTGCTCGTATAAGCTAACGTTTTTATCCTGCAGCCCACATGTGGTCTGTTGTTGAACCAACATTTTCCTCAAACTCGATGTGTAGCGTTTTTTTCCGCCCGTATTTGAATGCGCTTTCGAAATTCCTAAAAGCTTACTGAGAAATTTCTATGTTTCGCAATTATCACTCTCGGACGTTTTTCAAACATCTGTTCTGTTATTAAATTTGGTTCAAACTATGATCCACTACAGCAGTTTCAAAACATTCGCCCGTAAACGCTCTATCAATCATCGATTTACAAAGCACAATTAAAACTTTCTGGAAATTTAATCATCTCCCTTTACTAATTCCGCATAAAAGTATGTGTTCTCCTCTTCCAATTAAGCGAAATTCCTCAAGTTGGCCATTACACGATGAAAATCCTCTATCGATGTCAGATAATTGCACAGCAGCTGAACCTTGGAATGCACCAATTACTATCTATAAACAGCTGCTGTTTATAACTATAACTCGGCTCTTAAAAAAAAAAACAGGCAAACCTGCATTAAGTCTTAATTTCTAGTTATTAATAAAAGAATGCGCGAAGAATATTTTTTAATTAGAGCCCAACATTTATGTGTATCTCTCCGGTGTTTGCTCATTTTATTCGCGTTCTTTAGCTGAAATCTCAGAGAAGGAAAAAAAACTTTTAAACGAATTAATTAAGTGTTCCAGTGCAGGAGAAGCATTCCTTTTATAATTTAAATTGAATTTTTTCTATATATTCTCTGTGAAATTGTATTTTTATTCTTTTTTTTTCTAATTTACAGTCCCACCGGTGCAACGCTACGTACACAGGTGCAAATAAAGGATTACTTATTGTCACCGGGCACCTGTAAATGTGGTCTTCCATGTCCACTTCGGCCGGAGTTCTTTTTCGATTTCAATACTCAGGTGAGCTTGTTTTTTTTTGTCTTTATACTCTTACGTGTCGCTGATGTCGATATCTCTGTAAATTTAATTAAAAAAAAAAGAACGAATCCACCACGCGCAAATGTTACGAGGAGTAGAGCGAATTAATTTGCAAATGCTACCTTTTTTTCCACTTTAATTGTCAAACGAAATTACGTTGAGGAAAATCCTGATGTAGCAATGAAAAAAAGAAAAAGAAAAAGAGAATATCAAGGACAAACCAGAAGCACACGGGGCTAGTGTGGCACTTCAGACGAAGATGCATCGTGACAGATTTCCATTCGACCAGCGTGTATGTACTAATTGCACTGCTGTCAATTAAAATGTTAAACTTAATTATCCCTTTGGACCAACAGCCATGGAGTTGACCGAGAATATGTGTGCTTTGTGCACGAACGCAGCATCGCATCTAGGACATATAGGGTTGGGGATAATTACATTGTGTTTGCCATTGCCAGTAGGTAGATTTTGTTGGTTGTCTTTTGTATGAATATACAGTGGTTTTAAGGTGAAACTGTCCTGTGAGCAAGTGAGGATACAGTTTGAAATATTTGTTTTCCGGAGTATGCACAAAATCTTGTTAAGTGTGTTTTAATTTCACCCGAAAAAGCTATTCCACAACTGGTTATTGAACTAGTTTTACTAGGTTAGGTATCAGTGGGCTGACGAGGAAGACTGTCAATATTCACACAATTTGAGCGTTGGAAAGGAGGTGGCCTGTCATTCTTAAACTCTATTTCTAAATGGTGAGTAGTCACCCGAGTCTTCGCACATTTTTTGCATCTGCTCTAGATACTTGGCTCATGCTGACATCATATCTCTTGAGAAAGTATCGAATAATTTTCAAAAAGAGGGTCAGTTAAAAAATGCAAAAAGACCCCCGTTTTTTTAATCAACCTTAACCACCTTTTGGGGGGTAGGGATCTATCTTCGCAAGTAAAACAGCACATCGCTGTAGTAAGCGTTAGACAATTATAGTTCGTAAGAGAAGATCCTAAAATTGTAACCCTCAAAGATGTAAAAAGGGGATACTTGGAAAGATGGCGACACACTGAGGACAGCGTTACCAGACGGTCAAAATATTTCCCCCCAGATAAATCTGAAAAATCCCCAGATTGGGTTTATTTTCTAAAAAAAAACCCCAACGTTTTGTCAATATTTTCTTAATATGTTTTACGGCTTAAAAGCAAGAATTTCAAATTTAAAGCGCGAACATGTTTGATCTTACGAATGCAAAGGTGTGCCCCAAATAAATACACTCGATGAAAATGTCAACGCATGTTGGTTTTTGAAACCATTTTGTCGAAATTGGCACAGCCCCAACGTAGCTTTCATGAAATTGTTCCAAATAAAACATACTGATGGGGCTGATGCTTTTATCTGGAAAAATATTTAAGGAACTATTACAAAAAAAAACTATAACTTTTTACTAGTGAAACTGGCAATAGGTAACTTTTTTTTGAAAGACTTGCTTTGAAAACGAAAATATGTAGTTCAAAGATATTAAAACTTTCACACGTAAATATAGCTTTAGAGAATCGATTGATTATTTTACAGCATTTTAAAATAACACACATATTTATTTCATCCTTCATTTAAAAGTTTAGTCCCTTGGTAGTGGACAGAAAAGAACGACGAATGCCTACGATAACTCATTACTAAGCTTAAATTACAAAGGATTTTTTACGTTCTCAAAATGCGGATGCACTTTTTAAGGTTATCAAAAACGAATATTATAACGAAATACGAACAAAACGGGACTAAAAGAAAAACCCCAGATTTCCCCCCGTCAATAAAAAAAAAAAACCCTAAAACCCCCAAACTAGCAACGCTGACTGAGGAGTACTTTGTGCTACCAATTTATAGAGTCTTAAGCTGCCTTGTTGTCGATAGGAAAGCTGAACGCAGTAGTGAAGGAAGTTTAGTACACAATTTAATACATGCATTCTTGCCCTTGTGGTGTGGCCTTAAATCAACAGTCCAACGAGCTATCATACAGAAATTGATTTTTGACAATTCTGATCACTTAATTAGTTTGTACGACACTCCAAAATTATCCTTGAAAATCTGTCGGCGACTCGGGAGCATTTGTGATATTACCATAAAACTGCGTCTGTATTAAGCAAAAATTGACGTACATAGAGTGCGACTTATACACAAGAAATGCTAAAGACTTTCATTCGGCGTTTCATTGGACCTGAAACCTGCAAGAAGAATATGATTTCTGTACCAAATTTATGCTTTTTTTTATTTCAAAATATGCAAGTTAATAATCTGGACGAGATGTGGTTACAACAAGATGGCGCTACGTACCAAACGGAGATCAAAATTTTGTCCAGAATCTTACTTCAAGAAATGGACTTGCGTGCGTTTTTGATCCTTCCGGATATTTTCTTTTCTTTCGCCTACCTCCGAAGTCACTTCTTTCTGCTTGATGCTAAAAAGGAACAGAGAATTTAATGTTAAAACTCATAACTCAACAAAAAAATGTGTCCATCTCCAAAAATGTTCAACTATTTATGGCATAATATTAAAAATTTCGATAAAAAAAAAGTTTTGAGTAAAATAACATCTTTTCTACTTAATTCTTTCAATTTCAAGGTCCATGTTGTAGGAAAGAATGGAAACCGAATCATCTTTTGGCAGATGCAGACGCGGCTTCGTAAGTCATCCTTTGCTTTCTGTAAAACAACTGCGATCCACAATTCTCTCTAGGACACCACCCAAAAAGTGAATACCTTGACCACATCAGCCTTAGAAATATTTCCATTCCATATTCACTATTTCTCGTTTATCGACGAGAAAGTATCGACTACCAACACCACGATTCGATTGCATCAATTGAAAAAAATACAACTCCTCAAAATTTCCTTGCTTCCCCACCCCACTGTATAGGAAAACAATTTTTCCATCTACTGAGGATATCTCAACTTGATTTGTCGCTACTCGTTACGAAGGCGATACTTCAATCTACAGATTAGCAACAAAAACTAAATGAATTATAGATCCACGCTGCAGCGACCCAGAACTATTCTTGGGGGGAATTTGATTTAAATGAATCGACTGTCTGAGATAAGGTTTAAAAAAAAAATAAAAAAAAACCCTCAGTCAGCCATAAAAACGTATAAGAGAATTTATTTAATTTCTTCTCGAAACTGGTCCAGCATCCTGTAAAGCGGGCGCCCCATCTATAGAAGCTGGAGCGTAGGAAATCATCCTTCAGTTGCATCGTCTTAGTCGGTGCATAGCTTGCAAGATTTGTGCTTGTGCACTTTGCATCCATCTTTGATGTTATGGCGAATGTCAAGAAAGGAGGCCATCTATCCTCGCGCTATACCTTAACGACGACATTAAGACCCTTATTCAATTGTGTGTACACACATGACCTATGCGGCTTTGCTTTCTCTCCCTCTGTGTCGGTGTCGGGTGCAAGTGGTAGAAACACAAATCCCTCATTGCTGTTCATGTAGCACTTGGAATTTCTCGGTACCGGCAGAAACAAGAAGTCGAACAAGGTTGTCGGACATGGGATTCCATCAGATTAAAGGTTGTTAATACTGTCGCCAATTTAGTCGATCTACTGCTCTGTCTCGCTCACTATAATACTCGCATACTGTAAACATATTTGTGTACAAGAGGGGTGTGAATATGTTTCCCTTTGAATTACAGTCTCTTTGCGGGACGAACAAATGATAGAGGCTAATAAAGCAGGTGTAGTTTGTTTTGATAAATTGCTAATCCGATGGATTTTCCCCTTCTTCGTTGTTTTTTGCTTGTAGTTTGTGGAATGCCTTTTGCATGCAGTCCTTGTTGAGGTTTGTTTTATGAGTGCTGTCATGGAAGTTGTCGTTGTAACCCACGGACCTTTTTGAAATGTGTATCTGGTTGGATGGTGCTAATTATCGCTAATTACCTTACCGCACTATGACCAAAAGGATGTGCAGTAAATTGAGTCTGATTTAATTGCACAAGTTTGTGGGTATTCATTTTGGCCAACTTTTGTAGTTAGGCAACTTAAGTTTGTAATAGTTGGCCGACTGTTTATGCAGAGGGGGTAAGTTGTGTTCGGTAAGGGAATTTATGAGAAGTAGGTACAAGTTGTTTGTAAATTGTTTCATTTGGTGGACTAAAGCCATTTAAGGTGCTTGCTTCTACTCTTAGAATGATGCACAATCTTGAATAGATTGGCTTATAGCTTGAAAGACACTTTGCGACTTTAATAAGTTGGAGTGTATTTCTTGAAATTGAATTCATAGATCTCGGTTCCATTCTAAATCCATCCGCATAGCATTTGTTGCCTTCATACTTATTGCGAATTTGTTTAGATTCATGCTTCCTGCTGCTGTCAACTGGTTCAAGGTGATAATTCTATTCCATTCGCCAGCCATTAAAAGTGCCTAATGAATGTCTTTATTCGATCTCCACACATAATATCGTGTTTCAGCAATAATAAAAAATTAAGAAACAAAACAAACAATTATGAGCTACAACGGTCACACATGACTAAACAAAACCTTTGCCAACGATCAGCAATTTATGCCACTAAAATGTGGTAAAAAAACAAAACAAAATCTCTTCCAAGAGACACAATAGAATCGTGCACTTATCACGATCACTTCACCCACTAATAAGCCGACAAAACGTAAACGTGGTCGCGGCCAATTGTCTGTACAACTATGTGCGCATAAATTACTTCAAAAAATCATTCCATTGTTGGGAATTCTGTCAGTGCGCGCGCTTGTCACTCCCCTTCTTGTGTACACTTTGCGGATCAAAAACACAGAGATAGAGAGAGAGAGACAAATTAACTCCACATTGTTCTGTGATTACAAAAACTTCGTGACAGCAATTCCTAATGACCGAAATCATTTACATTGCCACACAGAAATGCGAGAACTACAATGACAGTCTAACCGAGCTGAAAAATGTAGATTTTCACAAAAAGCAATGCAATAGACGAGAATGTTTGTAAAAGGAGTGAAATCGAGAAAACAAAACAAAGCTCCAACCATCAGTCAGCAGTCACCAGCCATCAGCCACCAGCCACCAGCCAGCTAAGTTACTAATACTTGACACATTAGACTAGAGCGTGTGCTTTTTAGCTGAATAATGCATGTATCTGCGCATCTGCTGCGACTAGATGTATTCATTTTTATTTTCATTTTATTTTCATTTTATTTTCATTTTATTTTCATTTTATTTACAACTTTGGCACCTTTTGTCGCCTCCATTCCATTCAGCGGGTTATTGATCATGCTCAGACATTGTTGTATTTTTGTTTTATTGATGTTTTATAATTAGTTTTATTATGTGTTGTCGTGTTGTTTATTGGGCTGGAAAGCGGCCATGGAAAACCTACTCCATTGTGTTTGTTCACGTGATGGGCGGAGGCTTGTGCCTTTGGTAGGCACTGTATCTGTGGCATCTTTTATTCGAGGAGATGTATACATACGAGTATGACCCAGTTCGTATTTGGTAGACTAAAAGGAATGTTTAATGTTGGCCCAGTGATAAGATAAAACTAATTTTTTTTTTTGGGAACGCATATACCACGATTTTGTTTGAATTTGAATGGCATATTTGAATGTTAAGTAGGTATTTAACATTTCGGGGGATTAGCTTTTAGTGACATTTACACCTTGGAGTTGTGACTTGAACTCGAAAGGCATGACTGTTGAGGTTTTTTTTTTCTAAGACCATAAACAAAGGAACGTCTTGGTTATTACATATTTCGTGTTTAGGATGAGTCGTAAACAAAAGCTAAACAAGTTTGGAAAAAGTGAAATTTGTTAAGATTTTTTTTTAAGTTATTCGAAAAACTGTTAAGCACGTGACCGGCGATAGATGGAAGGTGGGTCACAGTCATGTGAAATCAGCAAAAGAAGACATTTCACATAAAGTGCGACAAATGTCAGGTTCTGAGATATTCAAATGTCAAATTGTATGTCAGTTGAATTCTTCAGCACCAGGCATCTAAAATCGGTTAAGGTTGTTCTTCGTACACCCCATCGAAAAATCCCTCTCTTCGTAAATTATTAATGGAAGGTTGACACTAGTGGCCAACTTTGATGTAAAGAAACTTTGAAATAAAGAACCTTCAACAACGCTACAAATGTTCAGCTATCATTGTCCCACGCGGGACTTTTGGAGGTATCTCCATTAATGAACCTTTACTGTGTATACTTTCTGTCAACAAACTCGTTCCGGAAATTACCTTCCCCGACTACGTCGCTGTAATATTTTGGGGGCAAATTTGCGTTTTACAAATTGTTTTGTAGACAGTTGCGTTCTTTCAGTTTTAAACCGATCAAAATTCAGATTTCGCAAGAAGATGCTCAATTTTAAACTTTTGCTACCAGCTAATCTTAGTTTCTTAAATATTAAATATTCTCTACAATATAAAACTAAATTCATATTTTGTGTGTTGACGCATAACTCACGTAATTTTCAACCAATTCACATGGTTTTTCTTTTAAACTATTCCGAAAAACAATGAGAAGGACATAGGCTACTTTTTGTCCCGACAACAAAACTTTGAGGGGATGAAAGAGGGTAGAAATCGAGGAGTGACACTTTAAGTACGAAGAAAAAAAAAAGGTTTTAAATCTTATTAGGTATACATATCTTCTATAGGTATACATAATTCTTTCAGGTGAAACTCGGTAATCACTGGGCCAATTTTCATGACTCTTCTTTTGTTTTGTTCGTGTTGCTGTATTTCAGGTTTAGACAGTCTTAAAAGATAGGATACTTTTAAACCCGATAGGTGGCGATCTCCGAAACCACCCAACCGATTTCATTGAAATTTTTTAGATGGGTATGTTGGTTCCAGTTTGAAAGGTAGGATAGTTTTGGTACCCAGGTGGTGCTTTGCAAAATATAAGCGGGGTAGCAAAACGGGTTGTGGCACCTCCAATTCAAAAATAAAATCAAACGCTATTTCTTAAGGTGGGTAATTAAACTTATTAATGGACATTGTCTAAATAAAGTTGCGAAATGTGAGCTACACTTCAAACGAAACGGTCAAAAATAAGAAAATGAAAAGTATATAGTTTTGAAAATTTGCGGATAGGTGGCGCGCAATTGACATCAAATACTTTGCAGGTTACATAACATACAAGTAACGCAGTTAAAACCATCCATCGTGGCAGTAATAGCAGTTGTATTGATGAAATTTAGTACACTGATACGTTATGTATATTCCAACGACTATGCAAAATACGGACCGGATTGTACAATGGGACGTGGCCCTTCCTATACCTACAACAAAGTCAAAGTTAAAGTGCTTCTTCAAGGCATGACATCCTTAGTTCGACATTTTGGTGATGAATGTAAATTGTTAAAGTAGGTATTTTGTAAAATGTGGGCGGTGGGCGTGGCGCCTTTTATACAGCAAAGTCAGTCGAAACAGGAAAGGTATAGCATTTTCAGAATGGAGCTTCAAAAGAGCCGACAAAATCCACTCAATCCTAAAACTGTCGTAATTAATATGAGCTTCAGGTGCTCTTCCGTCTGCAAATTTAGTAAGAGTTTTGGCTAAACTCCACAGTTTCTAAAGCGTCGAACTAGTTATTTGCCAGTGAAACAGCAGAATTAACAGTAATGGCTCAGCTGGAAATCGTTCGAAGATGTCACGGGAAGATAAATAAAGTGTTTTATAAATATTCAGTTTAAACTTGGCGAACATCCGCTTGTCCCCTCGATTCGGCTTTTATAACTGAGAAGTGTTGTCGTGCGCTCCCTTTCACATTGAAATTCAAACGTCCATTACTCACACTGAGACTACAAGCAACATCCCATTGTAATTCGAACGTTTATTTGCACGTCTCCATTGTGAACCCCTTTTTCATTAACACAACTCGATCCCTAATGGAATAACCTCTCCCCATGATCGAAGCCCATCGCCTCATGCCAGCCAACCTCTCGCGCCATTTTAAGTAATCCATTTCAAATTGAAAACAAATACCGACAAATGAAAATAATAATAACGAAAAACCTTTATGACAATTATAAATTAGAAAGCGCCTCCGCCATCACACAAAGACTCTTTTAGTCTTTGGCACTGCACAAAACCGTCGACAAACTCAATTTACTGCGCGGCAACATCAGGCAACGACGACGACTTGGTAGGATGTCACAGTAGTGGGGCCCCCATCGGTCTCAATATCTACAACATAGTTAACAATCTTCTCGTTCGCGCACCCGTGCTACAACAATAGCAAATCCCGTATTTCCTAATTGCATTAGAATGTATCTGTAAGACAAAACGATTTCCTTTCACTCCAACCATACCAGTATACTGTGAGTCGCTCGGTGACGGGCGAATTGATGAGGCCATCGTAGAGCAGGAGTCGTCGTCGTCACCGCCGAATTGGCACCCATTTGGGAGGAGGTTAAACCGATGCCATTGTGTATAGATTCGAAAGTTTTCTTCCACTCGGAGCACATTTAGTTGCAGCTAGGTGGCAGAGGGGTTCCTATTGCTGCTGCTGTTCATGGCAAATCTCATTAATTTATACAAATACATGGGCCAGATGTGTATGGGAGCACCTCTCCCACATCCGTGCGAAGGAAGTGGGTTGCTGGCCGATTCCATACACTCATCGGTGGAATGGAATGCAATTTTGTAATCCAGCCGCTCGATTTGAGGGTACACACACAAGGTGTTTCCATGGCACGACAAAGCTGACGTGTTAAATACGAATTAACAAATTAAATCTCTTAGGCAGGCAGGCACAGTGGGGAGACGAGGTTGGTATGCACAGGAAGACGACAACCCGAAAGCTGATGGGTTCTGTGTTTCGCAGACTACAGAAACAGGATTATATTGTACTTTCCAATTGAGAGAGTTTGCACAGTATAAACTGTGGTCGGCCTCCGGATGGCTACTTTTTCACGGACCATTTCAGAGGGAAAATCCAAAATAGAATAAATTGTGTCTCATGGGGGGGAAGGCCGGGGGCGGTTCAGTGATGGTGGGAGACGGGACACTTATCGGCAACCACTTGGGTTCATTCTAATTTTTATATTCAATGTACCGAAAATGTTAACCACCCATACAGGGGACGCCGCACGTTACAGCAGTTTTAACTACCGTTGGTATGGTTGCAGAAAGGTTATATCTATGGTCCAATGGAAGAGGCCCGTAGTGGTTTTCGATTTAATGGCAGCCATTTTGTCTGGCCGGAGAGTTTAACTGCCCATAAATTCGAGGATCATCGAATTCTATTAAATTTCAGATTGGGTTGGTTTTTTTTTCCACTAAATATTTGGGGAGGGGTAAGTGCCCTGCTTGGATTTAAGCCAAGTTAAGGGAGCTTTAATTAATTTGTTTGTCAATGTTTGAGTTATCAATGGCCCTCAGGACGGTTGTAAGGAGTCTCTTTGAATACGTTACGTTTATTATTTGGGACGTTGTTAAACTATGCGTCGAATATTAGAGACATCCTTAGGACTTCAAAAGGCAGTAATATCATGATCGAGGTTTTTGCCTTAGCAAACATCGCCTAAGCTTGAACACAAAAATTAGTAATAAAATTAGTATAAAAATTTTGTCAAATAATCACAAAGCTTAGGGAAACAAAGTGTACTTTCCTGTTTTTTTATGGATCATTCTGTATGGATCTCACAGAAGCAACGTGGGCTTTAATGGAGCAATGTATAAGCTCTGTTCAGACGATTGCCACATTTGACAATGTTGTCAGGTCTACAAATGAAAACATTGTCCCAAATGTCTGCCAGCCGTGTGAATTTGTCTATCAATATTTGCAGAAAAGTCATTGTCAGATAATTGCCAGACCGTCATCTGTCAATCGTCTGAACACCCAATTTTATCATTGTCAGACCATTGCCGGTCTTTAGGACATTTGCAGACTCATTTGCTAGACAAATATTTTTTTAATAATTTGAACGAACAAAGCGAAGTTTCGGTGTCCGGCATTTTTCTGTAGATTGATGTACTTGTACGTGGATGAAAAAATCAATATAACAACAAAAGGATCTATGAAAATGTATGATCCTTCCTGCGATGCAGTTTGGATATTGCCAAAGTTCGTAAATTTGGTAGCAACAGAATCCCAGGCCTCTGGTGTTCTCGGCGTCTAGAACTCAAATTGTTCTAGGTGTACATTGAATAAGGTACGTCAACTGCCCCTTACAATGACCGGGCCCCTAACATTGACCAAAAACAGGGAAATGTTTCTAAACACCGTGGTGGGTAGTTTAGTTATAATTTCTATATATTTTTTTGCTTTTTGTATTAAGCTATTTGTCACTGGATGTCATATGATATTTTGAAGGGAAATTTTAAATGTGTGAATTTTTTAAGTGCTCCTAAAATCGTGTCACTTTGAGTGGTGCAAACTTTTGTCTGTTGTACCGAAACTACCGTTTGTAGCTGAACATTTTTTTTATAATAAAAAATATTTTTGTTTGCTTATAAAAATACTAGACAATTATAAGTACCTAATAAGGTTTTTGAAAAAAGCTATTAGAGCATTTATCACATTTCCTAACATTGACCACTGTTTCTTTTTAACTTTTTCTAACAATTATCGATATTTAAGTGGAATATTTACCCCAAGTAATTCATAAAACTAATTCTTCGTAATTAAATTTAATTTTTATTTAATTTTCTAGTAAATAAAAGGGAATAAATAAGGTTTATTTTGATTAAATTCATTTTTAGTATTAAAAAATGTACAATTAAAAAAAAAATTAAATAAACAGTTAAAGCAAGTCGATTTAAAATAAAATTTTGGAGAACAAAAATAAGATAGTAAAAAAATATACTTGAAAAGTCGTTATTGCTGGCACATTTTCATCGTTAGTCAATGTTAGGAATTCGATGCCCTTACATCGACCACGGACTTTTTCTTATATTAATCAGAAAGAAATCGACGAAATTTGGTAAATCCATTTATGATACAGAACGATAGTCCCCATAATCTAATAGTCGAAAGTTGTGGATATCTAAATATAAACAGAGCTGTAAAATTGAACGTCAAAGTTCAAAACTGGTCAATGTTAGGGCATTTGTCGTAATGAAATAATTTTCCTGAAGAATTTATCCGGGAGCACTTTGTAGATTGCATCCAGAAAATCTGATGGACGAGATCGTTGACGCAGGAGTGCGGAACAGATATTGCAGGGACCGAAAATGTTCACCGGAAGTTTGGTATGGTAGAAATGCTCGCACGCATATTTTGTTCTTGCTTTTGGATATGCGGAGTCACTAACGCAATCGAATTGTTTGGTATCCATACGCAAACAATTGCGATATAGTTGTGGCTGCTCAGTTCTCAATTCCAGGAGCAATTTTCGTAAGGTCCCTCCAGCTGTCGGCGTTCCACCCAATCCTTCGCCCAAAAACGCCGACGTCTGTGTTGCAATTCATCCTCCTCGCTGCTCTCAAATACGTACACGACCGAAAAAATCGCAATTGCATCTTTTTGTTCCATTTCAATTTTTTTGTCCTATTATTACGTGCTTCTCGATCTAGACTTCACCACCGAATGAAAAAAAAAAAAACAATTTTCAATTTATCTGACAATGCCTGCAAACGGCTCTGCAAATATTTTGTATACAAACTTCTGGCAACCGTGTTAACTGGCAATTTTCTACCTGTCAACGTTGTCAGACAAATTATTTGTAGGCAAACCATCTGCAAATGAAATTGTCAGAGTTTGGAACAAAACCTGGCAACCGTGTGAACTGGCAATTTGGTATTGTAAGGTAGTTCGCTATTGGCAGACCGTTTGCATATCATTGCCAGATCATTTGTAGACCTGGCAATATCGGCAGATCTGGCAATCGTCTGAACATAGCTTTAGTTTTTATTTTATAAGAATTCCTTCACCATGACTGTGCCAAAAATGGACGTACCTCCTTGGTAGTTCAATGGACCGGAACTTTAGCATGAACTTAAGCTTCATAATTTGCTTCGACAACTTTTAGAAAATATTTCAAAAGCGGCCTATTGCCTTGCCGAGCTGGTAATCTCGTACTAAACATATGCTTCAAAGTCGATTAGAGAAATGTGAAGAGGTGTTTTGTGTGCAAATCATTAGGGGGATCCAGGGCGTTAAGCTTCTTTTTCGGCATGGAATGTGTGCATAAGTAGATCTTTCCTTCATTCGGGTTCTCAAACTCTCTTTACAAGTGAATCCAGGAACTCCGAATTTAGAGACCGCAGCACTATGCCTCCAGACAAAATATTTGAAAAGAACTGCCATTGGACCATAATAAAATAAATAAATTCTGTGCACAAAAGGTCCATAAAGAACATACAATTTTGAAGACAGTCCCACAGCAATTTTCACCAAAATTCGGTTGTTTTTTTTTTTTTCTATTTGTGGCACTGCACGCTGCAAACTCGTTCAACATTGGAGCCACTTCAGAAAGGAGAGAAATCCACTAACCGCCACACACCCCCAACTTCAATACACCCCTCACATAAACCGCCTATCTAAAGTGTGTGTGTGTGTGTTTGTTTTTTTCTGCGGTTATTCTATCGCATTTTTTTGCTTTCTTCCCAGGATATGACCCAAAGGTATACGTATCACCAGCCTTATGTTGTTGAATGAAAATCAACTAAAAAAAGCGAAGAACCATCCCCAACACCTTGTCGTTCCTTAGAAATCGTTATTCTCATCACACGATAATCATGTCCCCTGCTCATTGAGGCATCAACTTTATTTTATCTCTTTTCCGAATAACTAAACAAGCGAATGCCCTTTCACTGCATAACGAATACGAATTCCATACGATGGCGATTATGTTAAAAGTGAAACCCTTCGCAAAAAAAATATAAACAGATAACATGTGCGGTCTTTCGGAAAGGCTGCTCAATTCTTCATCGATTTTCTCACCAGCCCCAACAGGACGAAGGCTTTTTTTCTGGTAACCAAGCCTGTGCCTATTAAATGCAGCGCCATATAAACCAGTCAGAGGAGACAAAAAAAAACGTTGTTTGGTTTTGTTTTTACCTCTTTCAAAGGTCAAAAGTCTTGTGGCTTCATATTACAAGATGTAAATTTATCCGTTGCTGCACACAGAGAGATTTTTGCATTCCTTGTCTGTACGTATGAGGATTTTTCCCTTCTCTACATGTCCCTGTCGTACTTGTAATTCCTCTTTATCCGCTGGCTTGTCAATCACTTTGTAAACGACTGTCATCGTAAATATTCTCAAAAAAAAAAAAAAAAAAAAACAGAAAAATCTTGTTCCTCTGCTCTTATGCACATGTAAAAGAAGAAACGAAATTGGCAAAACCAAGTACTAAGCAAACACTAGGGAAAACTCATTGTGAAGCACTCCGCACAGAGCGAGAGAATGATCGGATGAATGGATGGACGTCAGTTGGTGGACCGGTAAGTTACGACCGACCGGTTTGGACATTGGCTAATTTCCTCATTGCCCATATCGAATTCACAACATCTACAGCCCAACAGAGTTTGTGTAAAGGTTCCTCTCTCTCTCTCTCTCTCTCTCATTCTTTCAGTGTAATTGGCGGGCTTATTTGCAGAGCGAGGCAATTCCGCCGCTGGACCACTGCGGAGTGTGGACCAGGCCAAGCACACCACAAATATGCGTTAAATATTTGTTTTGACGTTTATTGCGTAATGTTTTAAAATGTTTACCTGCTGGCATGAGTTATTTGTCATTGTTGTTTTAGGATTTGGCTACACGTATTGAGCAGCGACGAGAGTGCTGGAAATAGGCGTTCCTCTTGGCAAGGCAGGCAGATGGAATGCAGATTACGTATTGATTTTGTAACGGGGGAGACTTTCAATGGGACTGGGAATACACGAATACGGACACGGGGAGGACATGTCGATGTTGTTTATTGTTTTGCTTTTTTCCTTTTTGCGGAGAGAATGTTTAAGTTTATTCGAGTGGGTTGTGTAGGGTGTACTCGTATTTGGATTGTAGTTTCTGGGTTGGTTAATTTGTCGGATCAACAGAGGGTTCCAGGTTCCACCGGTTGGCAAGAGAACTATGCACATGTACGAAATTCGGCGCAATGGAATGTAAAAATAGGGACCGGAAGTCAGGGGGTCAAGCTATGTCTATATAGGGCGCAAAAGTTAAGGGATTCAAAAAAGAACCAGATTGTGAACAGAGCAGAAGATCTGAAGCCTGCACGAGGGCCCGAATTGCCTCATGCGTAACTACGATGAGTGATGGATAAGTACCCGTGTTTGAAGACACATAACGGCACAGATGAAAATTCTGTATGTCATTGCTTAGTCTCATCTGCCAAACAACAACTGTCAAAATTTCAGACAAATTCATCGATTAATTTTGTTTTAATAGCTGTTAAAAGTGAGCAAGTGTAAGTTTTCTAATTATGGAAAAAGTGCAATACCGATCGGTGATAAGATTCTTGTTTTTGGATGGGAAAACGTAATAATAATAATAATAATAATTGTTTATTGCAATGAATAAAATATACTAGCTTAATACTAACATAAATTGAATAAGTATTAAATGAAAGTATAAAATTGAATAAGTAAAAAAAAAATTGACCTTTAAGCAAAATATATGTATATATATTTTTTTTTTTTGAAATAGTTAGAAACATCCAGTAATTCAAAAGAGTAAGTGGCGAGTGTTCGACTAAATGAAGAATACAAAGCAATTATTTTATGTGGAGTTAGACAATAATAAGTGTAACCAAGGAATCTGTGTATCTACTTAAAATTCTATATAAATTCTCAGTCACCATATACAATACTGGTTAAATCATCGGACTAATGTTATTATCTATCTCGGAATTACCTATATAAAACAGTCACTTTCATACTTTTTCTTCGAATTTTGATTCAATACGCTTGCATCTTAATTCTTCTGGAGGTTTATTGAATAAGCGGGGAAATTTAAATGTAAAGAAATGATAAAAATCGGATTTAAAACTCTGGGAACAATCACAAAATGACGGCCATTGGCTCTTAGGTTGTATTTCTCCTCAACTCTTGCAGAGCTAAAACCAGCTTTTTTGAAAAAATATATTAACACGTTATAAAAGTGCAAATGTTGCATAGGAAGAATACTGAGGTAAGTAGGTGTTCCACGGGATACTTTAGAAATAATGCGAATTGTATCTAATAAGTAACTGATTTATTTTAAATTAAAAAAAGGAATGACTACCACCTCAGCAGCAAATTCCATATTGAATCTTAGATTGCACAAGGCCACTATAAACAAGTTTCAAGATTGATTGAGGGCAGTAAAGATAAAGGTGGTAGATCTGCCTGACAACTTTGTTAAGATAACGTTTTAAATTTGGGGTATGTTCATTCCAACTAAGCTTCTTATCTAAAGTTATACCTAAGTATTTAAAACTATCCACACATTCAATTTCAAAACAGCTATATTGACACAAGATAAATCAGACCGAAATGTTGACGGAAATAGTTGGAACCTAGTGCAGCAAGGAAAATGATAGGTTAAATAAAGACCTTCAGGAACTGTCCCCATTAAGTTAAAGAACATGAACTTTGTTTTGTTGCTAATAACGAGCTTGAGAAACAAAATCCAATGTCTGCGCATTTCTAAATCATGTGATTCATGTTAGCAATCGTTTTTTCTTTTTAATATTATTAAGAAGCGACAATGACATCAACGACTTAAGGCGATTTAACTTATTTGATTTGACATTGACACGTGTAGTGAAATTAAAGAAAAGTTCGACACCGTTTATGGGGACCTTTCTCCTTCGATGACAACAATTCTATTTTAGTTCAATGAATTCAAGCGTGGTCTTAGATCCGATGAAGAGCGTCTGGATCATCCAATTGAAGTGACTTCGGATGAAATGGTGAACAAAATCCATGGCAGACCGGCGAGTGAAGACAAGGGAGATTGTTAAGGCCATAGGCATCTCATTTGAACGTGTGCAGAATATTTATTGCATCAACATTTTGGCGTTTGCTCACTATATTATGCTGGATTATTGGCAAAATCTACCGACACATTGAAGAGAAAGGGCCCCACTTGGCAAAGAAAAAAGTTTTATTCCATCATTGTTGTGCACCGGTTCACTCATGTCACGTTGCGTTGATGGAATTAGGCTACGAAATTCTGCCACATCCACCGTATTCTCCAGATTTGGCTCCATGCGCTTTCTTTTTGTTACCAAATATGAAAAAAAGACTTGGCGGAAAGCGACTCACAGCAAACGAGGAGGCACTGTCGAAACTGAGGTGTATTTTGCAGAGTTCGACAAAACCTATTTTTCGGAGGGTGTACAAAAGTTGGAATATCGTTGGGCTAATTGTGTCGATGTCAAAGGAGTCTATTTCGAAAAATAAAATAAAACTAAAAAATATTTTTTCTTGCCTAAAACAGATACTTATCAATCACCCCTAACCTTCACGAATAGTGTGAGTTCATAATTGTAAAAATGCTGAATGCCTGCAAATTCCGCGTACCTGCGTTCATAAATGAAAATTGACAGTCAGCATGCTGTCAATTGTGCATGTGTTTTTGTTTTGTTGCCGAGCTGCATGAAAGATGGCTGGAGAGAAGGAGTAAATACAATTTTTGCGAGTTTGTCCATTATTGGTATTTGCTCATTGGTTGAATCAGGCCATTTTATATATGTCTCCCTCTTAACTTGAAAGGCAATTTGGTTATTTCAATGAAATATTTGAAAGATGTTTCCCTAAAGAAACAGTTATTGGCAAGCTTCCAAATAGTTAGGCATAGTGCTAGCCTCAAACCCGTTTTAGGCCGACCGAAATTAATTTTTGCCCAAAATGGATTCAGCTCACTCTCCACAACCTAATAGAATTCATTTTTCAACTTAAAATTTAAATCTTAAATACGGAAATGATGTCGAAAAACGTCATTCATAAATTCACAAATTGTTTGTAAAAGGTTCTGTTTTTTTTGAATATGTCTGGCCATCACTTTCCAATTCTAAGTAGACAACAAAACATCGTCCTTTTTTCGGATAATTCTTTCCGTCAGTATTTTTTTTATGCTTTCCAAGTTTATGCCATCCAAGAGATTTAAAATGAGTCTTAATTTAATTTTTTTACCAGCCATGTTGAGCGATGGTGTATCCAGAACTTAGTAAAAATATTTGATATACGCGGTTGTCATTGACAAAATTGTTTTTAATTCTGTCATTTATGACTTTGTTTACATGTGCGATTATTTATGAACTCACTTTTGTCAATGCATGATGACTGCATTCATGCAGCTACGTTTGCGTTCATAAATGTGTTCAATGAATATTTGTTGCATGGTTTGGGCAAAATTGTTTGCAATTTAGAACTCACCCTAATG
Source organism: Cheilosia grossa (assembly GCA_963082955.1). Taxonomy (NCBI): domain Eukaryota; kingdom Metazoa; phylum Arthropoda; class Insecta; order Diptera; family Syrphidae; genus Cheilosia; species Cheilosia grossa. Next base: position 92,474,506 of record OY720144.1, read on the forward strand.
TCTGTTATATACCTACACGAAACAGAAAGAACTTTTGTCAAATACTTCTACCATTTTTTTTTCTCTTAGTCTGCGTGGATCTTTTAATGCCGCGTTTTTTGTAAAGAGCTCAATTGAGTTTGAAGTTGAGTACTGCTTCGTCTTTTTCAGTTTTTGAGGTTACATTCTATGTCGAATACTGTTGTTTCGAACTTCCATACGATATCATTTATGTTTCTTTGACCTGAAATGACCGATTCAAACCAATGCTCGTCGGTTTCCACAAAAAAGCAATTTACAAGCGACAGTAAAAATGTTCGGAACCTACACAACATTGTGTCTGAATGGAACATTAACATCGAATGGGGACACATTTATTGAACAGGGAGCGCCAAAATGTGTCCAACTAACTGTCCTCCAGGAACTGTATCTTCCCTTTATATTTAAGTTTAAATCTTTCAATTTCCCCAATCAAAAGCCGCCCAGTTTCAAAATTGATTACCCATCACGCCTACTCTTAACCATCTTCAAGAAAATTTCAATGAAATACTGCGTTTATGATCGCCTTCATATTCTCCTCCATCGATGTCATGTTGTGGTGCCCAAAATCACAACTAAATTTGCATATTCAATTTCGAGAGCCACCAAAAAGGGCATTTCACATGGGGATAGCCCAATCTCCCGTATTAATCATATTTCCATTTTTAAAAATTACGTGTAGGTAGATGTTAATCAGAAACTGTCCGTGAACCTCGATCACAGTTCATTTGGTGTATATAGCTTCCCACACGATCGCAGGCGATTTATTCTTGTCTGCCGACGACATATTGACATCCATTATACGCGCTCGGAATTCCATTCCCTTCGCTAGATATCGCACACACTCGGTCGCAAAAAAATTACAATTCAATCGAATGCGAATGCATTTGTGTATCTTCTGTTGGAGGGTTTTTCTGCTTTTCGTCCGCAACATGACACATGATGAAACATTTCTCATCTGATGTCTAAATTCAATTAAAATCACATCGCCAATGAACAGTTTGCTGTCCATCTGACTGAGCAGCCGAGCCGAGTGTGTACTCCACTCAATGAGCGATTAAGAAACCACTGGCTGTCAGCCTGCTTTCTTCGGTTGAAACTGATTTTCTCCTCGCGATGGCAGCACGGCTACATGAACCGCTCAGTTTGGCCCAAATGCAATTACACTCACACAACGCGCAGTTAGTTGCTCGTCATATTTTTGCAACCGCACCAACGCTATACAATATCGAGGATCTTAACTTCGCCAAACAGGTACTAGCTGTGGAATAAATATCTTGAAATCGCATTCAAATCGCATAGAGCAACGCTGTGGTTGCATGGTGCGAGTACGAGTACCTATCGTAGCGTCTGCGGTTGAAGAACCCATTTGAAGTGATGCAATCAAGTCTCGGGTAAGACGGGGGTGGGATGGAGCGCAAAAGCATTTGCTAACAAAGTGTAATTTGTTACCATCAATCTATCGAACACGAGTAACCTTTCTCTCCCGCTCATTTTATTGATTTCTTGCTTCTTTTGCACCCCATTTTGTGTGGATGGTTACGTCGTACACCATTCAGCATTCTTATGGGCCACATTGTGCTACACATTTGCCATATATTCACTTCGATGTACTGCAGGAGAAACAGGCGAGCGAGAGACAGCGTCAAGTTAATCAACTCCATTCGACCGAATGTATCTATTCATGTCATATCCCTTTTTGCATAGTTGTTGCTCGCGCGCTACCTCTCGAATTGCCAGGTCCTCTGGCCTAGGTACATATATATACCAGCATCGGTCCGGGGCTATATTTCATGTTTTGCATTTGAAGCTGGTGCTCTCTACGGCTTGTGTGGAGGAGGAGGTGGAATGTGGCTCAGGCCATGGATACTTTCTCACATTCTTTTTGTATATGATTTATTTGATCACGAATTTGTACTCTGTCAAAACGGTTCCAAGTGCGCGATTAACCATTTTCTTCTGTTCACGTGTCTCGGCTTTGATAGGCTCGTTACCTGTGTGCATATGGTAGATTGGAAGAACAGCCGCACGGAGATGATTGTTATAGTTACACACAAATTATGCAATTTGGAAAATGAATTCATGTGTAGTCGTGTGTCTGGTGGTGAGAGGTATCCCATGAATGCAGTTTACAGCTTAGAGAGGGTGGGATTTTGAGGGTGGCTTGCGGTTTCTTTGCAACATCAATTGTTTAGTTTTGCAACGTTTCAAATTTGCAATTTAATTGTTAGACCATCGTAGCGTTGCTTTGCTTACTCCAGTTACGTTCTAAAATCTAGTACAACGCTCCAATGAGTCTTTTGTCAGAGCCTGTCAATGGATGGGTGTGTCAAATGTGTCTTATGAGTGCGAACAATCGGTCTATTTTCTCACCCAACTCCATATCCAACAACAAACTGCCTGCATACGGATAACTGTCTCCACATGGAAAAAATATTGACAAAAAAAATAGTTGTGATTCACTTGTGGTGTATCACTTAGTTCAAAAACTAGCTTAAGGACTAACAGTGGAGAATCTCCGTGTTTCGAAAATATGACGAAGAATGTTGGCTTCTAAGTTCAACGACTTAACATATTCTCCTCATACTGGTCAGTCTAGTTTGGCACAAATTTACACAACATGCGAAATGAATGCACAAACAAAAATTAGTTCCACTTTTTGGTTTTGTTTACAATTCCTGCACGACCAATTGACATTTGATGCAAAAACATGTTTACATAAGCTCTACGCAGGCTCTAAACGCAAGTTTTCGTGTTAAACTTACGCAGCCCTTAAGTAAAGTTGCTTGAGTTCAAAAATTGTAGAGGGTATGTAAAGATTATCAGACTCTACGCTGGGTTTAAAAATAAGGCTGTTAAAGTTTATTCGTTTTCTATTTTTCTATGGTTGCAAAGAAAGGGCACAAACTTCTTGTGCGTTATCCTCACTTCGAATATTTATCTTTCTATCAATCCATTTAGGGAGAAAAAAAAGCTCACCGCTGATGAGAATTTGACTAAATCGAAAAGAAAGATCCCATACCATATTTACCTACCCAAAATAACCGCGTGAATGATGATCGCTTCAATATTAACACCAATTACATTTTCATGGCTTTAAGCTTTAAAACTTTATCGGAAAACCTTCTTTATTTGAGTATCGGTGGACAAAGCCTAATTTCATGTTCTCGTTGCAGACGTTGGGGAAAATCCTAGTCTCCCATACGGCGATGTTTTCTTCTAGGCGCACAAAAATATTAATAACGTCGACTTAGGTAAACACTCGCCTCAATTTTGGATGCAAAAAAGTGCACTGAAAATTCAGGCTTAGTTGCGAAATAAATTTCCATTCGTTAAAACAGTTTTTGGAAAAATTACATTCAAAACCAAAAAATTGTGAAAAAAACTCTGATGAATTTTCAGAGCTCTTTGTCCATTTTATTTCTTTAGTTTTCATAGAAATAACATGATTTACAAAATAATATATAGGAATTCTGGCCAAATACTATCCAAACTAGACGGTCAGCTTCGGTTCACCTAGCAGATTTTCCTCTCAAATTTTGAACTATAATCTTCTCTCGCACGCTCTTAGTTTTCCTGTCTGTGAATACGTGTTATTAATGTCCGCCGGGTGGCATTATTTCAATGACAAGGAATTTGTAAATGAATTTATAGTAATAAATGTGAATACTTGTTCTCTATCCATCTTGGGCGCAAAAACTAATCATTCATTCACATTTGAGGTTTTTTTTTTAAATTTTGTTTATATGAATTATATTTTTGACAGCAGAATTCATGCAGTTGCCGAAATGTAAACCCTGGGGGTTATTCGGAACATTTCTTAACAACATGCAAGCTAAACCCAAGTTTGCTCTAGGGCATGAGTGAATTTTAGAAAATATTCCCCAGCATTGAATAAATTTCTTGTAGGCTTGGTGGACTGTGATGTGAACGCCGTGTAACAAATGGGCACCAACCACCAAATATGCCGAACACAATCCCAGCACAGGATTTTCTAATAATGCGAACGGCAGCAATGGCGCTCCTCTGATTTGTACAGGCACGAATATTTTGGAATTCCAAGGCAAATGTACCGCTTCTGCTCTCAGTTGACCAACTAGTTTGGATCATATTTGATTCTGGCTTTCAAAACTGGCATAGTACTCTGTTGTAAGTGATTTCGTTGTTTTGTTCATTTATATTTTATAAAGGGTGGTTAAGTTTTAAGGGCCGATGTTGATTTTGAATAAAACATAAATTATTTAGGAAATTACTGTCATTTATTTTTATTATGATAATATTGGTATGGGTCAATTATGTATGGAACAAAATATCGGCCGAATGGCCGCCGCGACCTCGGCGGCACACCCCCATCCGATGGTCCAAATTTTCGATGACGCTGAGGCATAATTGAGGTTCTATGCCGTTAATGTGCCGAATGATCTCATCCTTTAGCTCTTACGTACACCTTTTCTTTCAAACAACCCCAAAGAAAGAAGTCCAACGGTGTCAAATCGCATGATCGTGGCGGCCAATTAACATCGCCACGACGTGAGATAACACGGCCATTGAATTTCTCCCGCAAAAGAGCCATTGTTTCGTTAGCTGTGTGGTAAGTGGCACCGTCCTGTTGAAACCACATATCGCCCACATCCATATCTTCCATTTTGGAAAAAATACGGCCCGATGATGCCGCCAGCCCATAAACCGCACCAAACAGTCACTCTTTGTGGGTGCATTGGTTTTTCGACAATCACTCTTGGATTATCATTCGCCCAAATGCGGCAATTTTGCTTATTGACCAATCCACTGAGGTGAAAATGTGCCGATTAAATTGACCGAAAAGTACGATATGCATTTTGATTTGAACGCCCTTTTTCATAGTAAGCCTGAATAACTTTAACGCGTTGCTCGATTGTGTGTCTTTCCATGGTTCAAATTGAGTTAGTCTGATATTGTCAAATGAAATGCAGAAAAAAACTTGACGTTTGGGTGTGGTTCACATTCAACTTCGGCCTTTAAAATTTAACCACCCTTCATATCGCATATATTTTTTTTTTCAACTGCTTAGTAAAAATTGCTTGTCTATCTCCTTCTACAGTTATTATTTTTGGTCGCCAAAATGAACATACTCGTACCAAAATAAGTTTTTCCATTTCCTAATCGAGTAACATTTAAGACTTCGAAATGATGGACCTCTTGAGCTTCAAAAATTAAACAAAATCTGCCGATGACCGGAAAGATATCATTAAAATATTTGATGAACTACAAATTTGTTCAAGTTGTTGATTTAGTTGAACTTTAGTTCAAGCCTCAGATTACATAGTTGACCCATCATAGGTAACTTTCTGGCAAACGATGTAGCATAACTTACGTTACGTTTTCTTTTTATGCCGTTTAAACTTTGATATTGATCTTTGACGCGCTCCACACCACTGAAACAACAAGAAACACACAGAAATCCTCTCTTGAACCAATTCGTTTGCAATAATTCTTGTTTCTGTATTTTGTTATGTGAGATATTTGTCAGTAACTTCCAAGTTCTATTTCTGAAAGCAATTTAAAATAAAAGTAGTTTGCATGCCCAAAAGCCTACTTTTTTAAGTGCCAAGCTAGGAACAACTGACACTTGCCACGGGCTTAAAATACTTGCCTTCAAATATGTGCTTCAGTTTCGCAAACCTAACACCTTCGTAGTCCTTAGACATCTCATTGTTAAATGAAGTCAATCATGCTAATAAATTAATTTGAAAAGTGTGTCCCACAAGGCTGCTTACTGACACCTCTATTTGTTTATTTATTTTTCTTGCGAAGAGGCTTTTTTTCAATGATGCGACTCTATTTTGGCAATTATTCTATGTAAACGATGGCTTATGTGTTCATTTGGAATGAATCAGTTGAGTGAAGACTGTCAACTCTCAGTTTCTATTCCAAGTCAGGAAGTGAAATTTGCACTTAGTTTCGACGTCAATTGATCTACCATTTCCACCGAACTCTGTCATGCATTATTGAATCCAACGGAGGATGGTAATCGAATTGTTGTTCTCATGTCAGTCTGCATTGGTGTCTCGAGTCTTCTTTTCCTTCTTTTATGTTCCATAAAGGTTGTTGCTCATCAAAGCGGACTCCCACAAGGCTGAATACTGACCCCGCTGCTTTTTGGCGAAAACTACGAAATCACAAAAAATGTTATTCATACTCTCCCAAACTTGCCTTGGCTCAATTTCCTGATCCTTATCCATATATTTATACATGCAGTTTTTGAGTACCTAATGACAAACGCACAACCCATAAAAAATCAGCCCGAACTACTTTGCATAATATTTCTAATGATGCGTGCAATTTGTTTTCAATAAATTTTCAGCAATTTCCCGGATGATCTAACATCGTACATCATTTCCCAACAATGTGTCACGACCCGGCTGTCATCAATCATAGTTTGACTTATTCCAAGATTGCTTGTCAGTTGTCACTACCTCTATGAATACTTAAACTCGCAGTGATACACAATGCGGGACCTCCAAAACAGTGATTTGTTTCGATTTCACATTTCAAAGCTTATCTTTTATAGATATTTTATCTTTTTATCCAGATAATCCCTAAAAAGACAGACAGACAGAAAGACAACAACCATAAATATTTGAATCGCGGATTTGACATGCATATATCCGTACGGTACAGTCCTCCCCCCTTTTTGCCTATTCTATCTCACGAACGTAGTAAACCCTTGAAATAATATTTCACGTGTCTAGTTATTCAAAAAGATACATTTCGCTTTGTGTCGGTGTACTCAAACGGGGGATGATATTGAAGACCGCTGGCGAATAATAAATACCAATGATAATAATTTTTCCATTTTTCCAAAGAAAGGGGAACTTTCACTGTCTGCATGTGACAGATATACAGAGGGGTAGCCGCGGTCCTGCCGCAAACGACAAACGATGCACAAACAAACCAAGCGCAATGGAAATTTCGCAATAAAATTTGAATGATATCGATTCGGTGAGCAGTCTGTACTGTCTAATTAGTCAAAGCCTTTTGTCGTTAAATTGAATTTATTGCTGGCCCCCCTCTCTGTGAGGTAGTACTATGTTAGTATATGTATCTCTGGTCAATTTTAAAGTGGCTATCCCCAGACAATGGCAGGAGCAAGTTTCGTAATCTTTGCTCAAAGCTTGGCACAAGTATCTGAGGGTGGCTGACACACGCTCCCCATGTTGCATGTGTCCCTGGCAAATTTATGTCGAAAAATTTGTTTCAGTTGTCTTTTTAGTTTGGTTTTCTTTTGTCTTGTGTGCGCAATCGATGTCATTAACTTCTACGGCATAACAGACGACGGATCCTGCTATACTTTTGCCTCAATGACACTGATTAATGAGCCCGTGGCGGCGGCGGTGGTGGTGGTGTTGGCTGCTGCTGCTGCTACAGCGTCAAGGAGCAAACGATTCTGGTTGTTTTCAAAACTGCAAACAAATTGTCAAGTGGTCTCAAAAGTCGCTCCAGTAAAATTAATGTTTCTAATGATCAATGCTTGCGAAAGGAAAATACCGCAAGCAGAAAGATTGTCTGTAGGGTAGACTATAAAATTTGCATTTGTGGTCCTCTGTTTGATTTGTCTGGTCACTGACTGTGAACGGAGGTCTTGGATACATTTTTGTTCGATTGGGAGTTGAATTTGTTACCGATTTTGTGATGATAATGTTGACGTGACGCCAATTAGCGCACACTCCTCGGGGGAGGAGACATCTCTATGTTTTCCTTGGTTACTACTTGACAGGCGTCATTGTCAAATGAGACACACGGTTGAAGCGCACGCGTGCGTGATTTTAGTTTTTTGTGTGGCAATAAATCTCGCGGCTGCTTTAGCCTTGAAATTGATTCAAATGAATGTGTGCTGGCACCCTTCCCGCACCAAGTAGGTTCATAATAAATTATGTCTGTGTTGGTGGACTAAGAGCTCATTAAATTAAACACTTTGAATAGAAATTGCTTTAAATTACCCGGCTGCACGATTTAGTGCGGAAAATAATGTCGGCCCGATTAATTATGTAGTCGTCTTGATTAATTATTTGCAAAGTGTGCGGTCGAAATGGAAGGTGGTGGTGGTGGTGGTGGTTTTGATGTTGTGTTAAGAGGTGTGCTGCTTGCTACTGTTTTGGATTTATGTTGCTTTCTGGTTTTTCCTTTGGAAAGTGATTTCGTTTTTTGGGAGTGAATTGGTAATGAAGGCGATACATTTTGCGGTGGAAGCACAGTGCTGGGTGTTTTGTTAAAATTTGATTTGTGGGAAGTTCTCAAGGGGGTAATGGGCAGTTTGATGGGAATTCCCTGATGGAATTGTTGTCATTTTTAATTAGATTATCGGGTTCAATCTTATTGTTTGCGGGTCTGACCTTCTGTGGCTAATTGCGAATACTATTAGATATTTGGAGGTCGTTTGAAATTGAGATGATGTAGGGAATTTAAACAAAATGGCGTGTTAACAGATGCTTTTCGAATTAGTTTGGTTACATAGTTGTAACAAGAGTTATTGCCAAACGATGGTCATTTCGCACGGGTGCTGGCTGATTGGTCGCGAAGCTCGAAAGTTGACAATAAAGTTCTATTATTTGGATGTGCTGCTCATTTGTGCAATTTGCCACTTTGATTTGGCATCATTGATTGAATAATAAACTCCAGATTAGGCAGACCAAAACAACGTGGCCCCCTCAGGCTGCCAACATCGACACGTCCCAATTGAAAACCCTTTATTTTCACCATCAGTAATTTTGCTTGATTATTTGTTCAAGCTCGGGATCATACAGAAGTATAATTGTTTAGAAATCTAACACTACCACTATTCATGATCGGTTTTCACAAATGCTTTGTATACTTTTGTAAATTAATTTAAATTTTGTAACTTTCTCGATTACGTTGTAAGAGAAAGATATTGTATTCGTACAAAATTTCGAACGCGAGATGTAAGTCAATTCTGACCAGTTTGACATGTTCGAAAACGCCTCTAACGATTTCAACCAAAACTGATATTCGACTTTAAATAGGTGAGGTAAACATGATTGCTTACTGAGTTCATCCCTAAAAAAATCGAATGATGTGACTTTTGAAATTTGGACATACAAATCTCGAAAACGGTCAATACGAATATATCTCGAAAACGGTCAATGCGATTATATCAAACATTAATTTCTAAGTTAATATGTTAATTTCTAACTTCATAGGAAACTCGGTGTTTCTCTATTTTATCGTACAATGAATTTTTGAAAAGTCATTTTTTGAAATTCTTTGGTTTACCTGAAAACTGCGCTAACGCTTTTGACCAAATTGCATACTTTGAGTAAAATTTATGTTTTTAAAACTATTGCATCCTTATTTTCAATTCGAATCACCGAAAAGGCTTATTCTAGAAACTCTTCACATCTCGAAAACCCCCTTTTCGATTTGGATACAACTTTAAGAACCAAGTAATACTTACATCCCTAAGGGATGTACCCCAGAACGGGAGGGAACTCTAGGGGACACTCCATAGGGATGACAAGGCGAACCGCTGGTAGAATGTTCGGATCGAGGAGGGAAAGCCTTATGCCATCCACCTCAGTCTCGGACAGACTTAAGCGACCGACAACCAACACAAACGAGGACGACAAAATAATGCCTGCACCGTTGGCGGTAAGCTCAAAGAGAGGCAGGCAGGATGATACAATATCGCCGCCCACGAGAACTGCTAGCAAAAAAGCCAGGCTGGCTGTGTCTGTCAAGACCAATCTCCAGGCGGCGGTCATAGACCTTAATAAGCCAGATCGGAAACTAGACAGGGACCAATGGAGACTCATTGAGATGCGCATTCTGGATGGTGTTAACGACTCCATCGTTAACAAAGAGGAAAAATCCCCCCACTTTGAGCAGCTCACGACCTTCAAAGGTTTCAAACTCCTGTCATGTGATGATGAGTTCACGCTAAACTGGCTGAAGGAATTCGTGTCGAACACACAGGCTCCGTGGGCAAATGCCGACTTGCGACTCGTCGTTAAGAAGGACCTGCTTGAGTTCACCAGACCAAAAGGGATCATTTCGATGCCCGGCCCTCATATTCCCAGAGAGAGGATAGAGAGAAATCTCCGACACCTAAACCCGGAACTCTGTAGTGAGAACTGGGAAGTGCTTGAGGTAGGAGAACATTCCGAAGCTGGCACTGAGATTGTGGTCTTGCTGAACCACAAATCCATGCCATTGCTGAGGAAATTTAATAATAAAGTCCGCACTGGAATTACCCGGTGTAAGGTTCGACCCTTTATGGAAAGAACGGAAAAAGCGAGGGAGGTGGTAAACAAGGTAAGACAATTATGAAAATAGTTCAAATAAACCTACACCATAGTATAGCAGCTAGCTCTAACCTCGTTTATGTCCTAGGTGAAAGAAACATAGACATCGCCTTGGTTCAAGAGCCATGGATATCCCGTGGCAAAATATGTGGGCTAAGTCACAAGGATTTAGCAACCTACCACATTGAACCGCAAAATGCGGACAGTAAGAACAGAACTTGTATTGTAGCTAGGAAAAATATTTACTTATTGCTTCTATCTACCTACAGCAACTTAGACCAGACCGTGGTACGGCTTGAACGAAGGGGGCTTCCCCCGCTGATCTTATCATCCGTTTACATGCCGTATGAATCAGAAGGACCACCTGCTCCCCTAACCCACACATTGGTCCATAAAGCGGAACAAGAAGGATGGGACCTGCTGTTGGGATGCGATGCCAATGCGCATCATGTACAATGGGGCAGTGGCGACATCAACACTCGAGGTGAGTCACTCTTTGAATTCATTGTAGAAAACAACCTTTTGGTAGCCAATAGGGGTATAGAACCAACATTTGTAGTTAGGAACAGACAGGAGGTTTTAGACATAACACTCTGCAACAACTCCGATACTCTAAATGTGACAAAATGGCGCGTACTGACAGATGACTCTTACTCGGATCATAAGCTGATCGAATTTGTTGTCGGTAAGGAAGTGGAACCGTCCCAGCCATATAGGAACCCCAAAAAGGCGGACTGGAATCTCTTCAGCAATGAAGTAGAGAAAAGGAAAACCCTCTTGCAAGAAGGTAGCATTAACTGCCCGGAGGACATTGACACGAAAGCCGAAAGAATCGTTAGTGTTTTCAACGATGTTTTTGAGAAAGTCTGTCCGGTGGCAAAACGTAGAACCCGTTTATCACCCCCATGGTGGAACAAGAAACTTGCGGCTATCAGAAAGAGCACTAGGAGACTCTTAAATACAGCAAATCGAACTAAATCGGTCGATGACTGGGAAAAATACAAGGCCAGCCAAAGAAGTTTCAAAAACGAAATCCAGAAGTCTAAGCGCCAATCGTGGCAAAAGTTCTGCGATGAGTTACAAGGCACAACGGAAACCGCGAGACTTAGGAAAATCCTAACCAGAGAACCTACAACTCTGGGATCTCTCAAGGACTCCGACGGTAACTGGACTGAATCTTGTTCAGAATCCCTAAAGTTATTGTTGAACACGCACTTCCCTGGCTGTACCAGTCAGCCATATGACAGTGCATACACCCGAAGTACAATACAAATGAATCCACCTGCGGATTTGATTACGGAAGATAGAATAGAATGGGCTATCCGTTCTTTCTCTCCATTCAAGTCCCCAGGACCCGATGGAATTTTTCCTCTCATGTTGCAGAAAACTGTCAACACCATCATTCCGGTACTAAAGGAATTGTACATTGGCAGTCTGTCTCAAGGATACATACCGTTAACATGGAGGGAGGTGAAAGTAATCTTTATACCTAAGGCAGGCAAAGCCAGCCATGTTAACGCCAAAGACTTTAGGCCAATAAGCCTCACCTCCTTCATACTTAAGACCTTAGAAAGATTGATAGATATACACATTCGTAGCAATTTACGCCCGAATGATCTATCTCAGGCCCAACACGCTTACACCAAAGGAAAAAGCGTAGAGACTGCGCTGCACTGTGTTGTAAGAGTTATAGAAAAATCATTAAGAATAAAAGAGTACACCTTAGCGGCATTCCTAGACATTGAGGGAGCCTTCAATAATGTCAAAACGGACGCCATAAGCAGATCTCTACATAAACTCAATATTAACACCACTGTCGTCAACTGGACTGTGAACGTACTTAAGGCTAGACACCTAGTAGTTGAACTTGGGGGCTCCAGACATGAAGCCTACGCTTCAAGAGGAACTCCTCAAGGAGGGGTTATCTCCCCACTACTTTGGGTTATTGTCTTAAATGAGGTACTTATGCAACTTAGAATTACTGGCATAAGAGTAACTGCGTACGCTGACGACGTTGTGCTGATGGCAACTGGCAAATTTCTGCCAACACTGGCCGAGCAATTAAATGGAGCCCTATCCATCATTGACTCCTGGACCAGGAAATGTGGTCTATCAGTCAATCCCCAGAAGACTGAATTAGTATTGTTCACTAATAAAAGGAAAATTCCGCAGTTTGTCATGCCTTCTGTTGGCGGCACATCCCTCAGAATCTCTGACAACGCTAAATACCTGGGACTAATACTAGACAAGAAACTAAATTGGAAAATGAACACAGACGAAAGAATCAAGAAAGCCACAATAGCATTCTACACCTGTAGCAAAATCTTTGGGAAAACATGGGGGCCATCCCCCAAGATTAAACTCTGGTTGTACACAGCTATTGTAAGACCTATATTGACATATGGCAGTCTTGTATGGTGGCCAGCAACAAAAAAGGCTACGTACCTAAAGGCCATGACAAAAGTGCAAAGACTAGCTTGCATCGGAGTCACTAGCGCGATGAGGTCAACTCCAACCGCAGGACTCGAGGCTATCCTCAATCTCCTTCCGCTAGATATCTTTGTACAATCTATGGCAGCAACGAGTGCCATGAGAATTAGCCAGTCAATAGACTGGAAAAACGATGAAGAGGGTCACTCAACGATCCTAAAGAAGTACTTTGGCAATGTACGTACTACGGACTACATCACGCCACATTTAGACTTTTCCCGACCCTTCTCGAGCGCCTACCCCAGTAGGGAAGTATGGAGAGATGGATTTACACCTAACCCGCAATCCGTACCCGTGTATACAGACGGATCAAAAATGGACGACAGGGTGGGGTCAGGCATCTACTCTGAACCACTGGGTATCTCAACATCTTTACGCCTCCCAGACCATTGCAGTGTTTTCCAAGCGGAAGTCATGGCAGTGACAAGAGCTGCCCGTGAGTCTGCGATAAAGGCAATACCTCTGGAGGGTATCACCTTCTTTATCGACAGCCAGGCAGCCATAAAAGCCTTAACTGCCCCAGTCATAAAATCGAAGCTTGTGAAGAGCTGTCGCGAAGAGCTCAAGGTTCTTGGAACACAGCACAAGGTATTGCTGTGCTGGGTCCCTGGACATGAAGGCATCCAAGGCAATGAGAAAGCGGATGAACTAGCACGACTAGGCTCGGCTAAAGCACCAGAACAACTATACCCCTCTGTGTATATCCCGCTCTGCACACTTAAGCTTGAAGCAGGGAAAAAGGCCACAGATGCGGCGAACGCCAGATGGATATCTATGGATACGTGCGCTAGCACAAGGAAACTATGGCCATCTTTCTGCAAAACCAGAACAGAGAGAATAATGCGGCACAACCGGAAATGTCTTTCTTTGCTTGTGGGTATCCTGACGGGACACAACACCCTGCGATACCACATGAGGAAAATGCGACTGACCGAAGAGGAGCTTTGCAGAGGCTGTGGTGACGAGGGAGTCATAGAGGATACAACCCACTTCCTATGTCACTGTCCAGGTCTCCAGCACTCCAGGCACAAGTTCCTTGGAAAATTCTTCTTCCACGACTTGAACGAGCTATCTAGCACGCCAACGGACAAAATCATGAACTTCATCAAATCCTCAAAATGGTTTGAATGCAATGACACAACGCACTGAATAGGTTACTACGGGTAAGGGACAATCTCTCTCCCCCGAAGGGTATCACAATGGGTCAATTTTGACCTGAGTGTGGCACGGAAAAGTTCCCGCCAGCCCACAAACCTAACCTAACCTAACCTACATCCCTAAAAATAGCTTATGCTCAGTTTTCAGCTAAATCGTTAAGCAACAGTATTTTTCAAACTAAACATTGCAATATTTGGTACTTCAAAAACCGCTCTAAGGATATTGATCAGAATACATTGAAGATAATAAAGAAAAAAGATATCAGTGTTTTTTTTTAAAGGCATAAAGCTTTAAGCTGGCAAAATTTTTTTAACTGGCGGCCATTTTGTCAGCTGTCAAGTGATTTATTTTTAGTTTGGTTTGGCATTTCAAAATTAATAAACTGACGCCTGAACAACGCTTCCAAATTGTGCAAATTTATTTTGAAAATCATGGTTCTGTTCGAAATACGTGTCGCGCACTACGTCCATTTTACGGTTAACATAATCGTCCATCAGAGCAATTAATTCGATTAACTATGGAATGTTTTCGCACCACGTTTACTCTAAATGATAATACGCATCCACAGAGCCGTCGTCCACTTTTTCGTTCATCAATTGAACGATGTGCAGGAGCTGTGGTTTCAACAAGACGGCGCAACATGTCACACAGCCCGTGCCACTATTGATTTATTGAAGGAAACGTTTGGTAACCGCATAGTTTCACGTTGCAGACCCGTGAATCGGCCTCCAAGATCGTTCGATTTAACGCCGCTTGACTTTTCTTCTGTGGGGATACGCGCAGTCCTTTTATCAAATGAATCAAAAGTGAATTTTATTTAACGCTACCTATTCTTACATTTTCTTCTAAACTTTTTACCTACCTTCCAATTGACTTATCCAAACTTTTGATGAACGAGAAAGTTTCGTGCGACCCAGTCTCTCTTTCATTGTCCCTTCTTTTCGTATTTTTCAATTGCACATTATAATAAATTTGTTTAAAATACTTAAATTTGATCACATCTACACTTTATAGATACTTAGTGATAATCTGCCTTATGTTGTTGTGTGTATAGTAAAAAAAAAATACTTAAATACTAAAGTGCGCCACTGTAAGGTTAGCTGTGGCACTCCAGTAAGTCGGCTCTTTCTACTTAGGTGCACCTATGTTTTAGAACGTCCTTAATCTTGGTGCATAATTCAATCAGCTTTCCTTTTTGGTCTTCTATCGACCCCGTCTTGGAAACATTTTCAAGTAATTATATAGGCACACTTCGACTCCCGTCTGGGACGTATGTGCAGTTTAAGAAATTTCCAATTCCAAAAGGGTCTTTATCGCACTCCTGCCTACGTCGGCTTACGAAACTTGAAATATTCTCAATGCCATGGACTGAAGTAAATATTTGAGAAGGAAAATTCATTTCTTGCCCCATGAAGCGCAAAGCAGCAGCACACAGGAAAACTTGAGATGAATTTCGTCAAAATCGTCGTCTATTCCCTTGGAAAAGTGGGGGAGAAACATTTTCTTTGAACTTTGCATAATGAGAATAGAACCATGCATGTCTGATGTGATACACAACGCTTGAGTGATTGCCTTGCAAAAGGAGAACACAGGCGGGCATGTCCCAGCCAGAGTCAGTCAGTTAGTCCAGCACCCACCCTCCTGCCATGCACGGTAGATGTGTGTGTGTGTGTGTGAGAGAGTTGGCCTTAAAAATAGATGAAAAATCACGATAAGTCATTGGCTAATGAATTCACCGCCATGTCCTTTGCACTCCGTACAACATGTGGTGCTGTGGCATGTACAGATACATACGACTCGTGTGTTGAGTCAGCCGAACTGACCCACTCCAAAAGAACCTCGCGCAGCTAGCGAATGCCAAAGATATCTCTCGCATCAAAGAACACAAGTTCGGGTCAGTCCGTTGTGTCCAATTAGGTCGGGGAAAATTACATTACATCTACATATATTTGCACTGGAGAGGGGGTCGTCGGCGTCGCTGCTGTAGGAATTTGTAATTCAAGATGCTAGCTGATATCGCGGCCCAACACGAAAGGTTCACTCATGAGGAACGCGATCTCGCAAATGGAATTAGCATAATCACCCACTCGCAGGGTATACATTTTTTTTTGTTTGTGTTCTGCCCTGACAAAGATACATCTGTCTTCTGACCTTCGCGTCGTCTTGAAGAGTTAATCACCAGTCAGTCCGTCACATGTATTTCCGAATTTCCTTTTTATTCACTCTCTCGGGTGATAATTACGCGGCTGTTGTGCGATTCTGGGTCAGCAACGAACGCCAAAGAAGAAGAGCCATTGATTTGGTCTCGCGCAACTCAGATGGCAAGTGTGTGGGAATCATCGCATGGAAAATGGAAGTAAAAGTGTAATTTATTCTCTGCGCCAATGGGATATAAATCTTTTTTCAAATCAACAAGAGATGGTTGAGGAGCGATTACACTTGGTTGGGTTGGGGCGTAACTATAACAAATGGCGCGCGGAGATGGATCACCGATCTGTGCGCTGCTGCTATGACGGAGATGGGAACAAAAAAAAGGGAAAACGCTTAGGCCAATGTGCCAAACATGCCGTCAAGACAAGAGCACTAAACATGTTAATAAGGAGGTCTTTAGTGTCAGCGAGGCGCGATTGTTGTGCGCAACATATGTTGTGAAGTGTTTTATCAGCAAGAAAAAAATTGAATAAGAAATTTTGCTTGCGCATGAGACCTTTGGAGGTCAAGCTGACAAAAAAGGGACGTGCTTCTTCGAAGTCGGTCACCTTCTCAACGTGTTATCAAATATGTTGTTGAATTTAGTTCAGGCGACCATCCCAGATAGAATTAGAATGAAACTTTTATTTATGGGGCTCTGAATATTCCAACCATTAGGGTTCTATAATAAACAACTAAGGAGATCCGGTATGAGGCCTTGATCGTCCCAGTCCTGCTTTTTGAAAGCCGAACCCTGTCTAAAGCGGCTGTGGAGGATCTTCGACCAAGATCAGTAGTCATAAAGTTGCCCACCGGTCACCTGTCAAATAGCAAAATTACAAATGCTCCCGCACGTAGAGTTTTCGACTACCACCCAAACCCAGGGTCGACCTCAAGGTGCTCCAAACTGCGAAGTCCATCGGAATGTCTAATGTTTTGAATGCATTAGCAATTGTTACTTATTTGTTCGTCTCTCTCATAAAATAATGTGAGCATTTTCTGAACTTTCATACTATCCGCCTTACTTGGTGGACATTTTCAACTTACTACTCATGATTCACACTTGCTCTTTTTGCGTAAAAAAAAATTCTCTCACCACCAAACTCTACACAATCTTTTCCTCTGTTGATGTAGATTGTTTACAATAAACATGCGTTATTGCTAGAATTGCCAAATCAAAAATACAAGTCTTACTTTAGGCTCGAGCAAAAAAATGACTGCACCGCATTATAACTCCTTGAGCGTTTGCAAACTTTCAAAAAGACAACAGTCAACTTGGCTGCTGCTTTGCTCCGTTTTTCGATGAAATATACTTCGTGGGCGCCGTGAAAAATTTCAAAAGGAGACTAGAAAGGGGCCCGAGCCCCTAAAAAAACTTAAAACAGATCAACAAAGACATCTATTTTTAAGAAAAAACTAATTTATTCATCACGAAACACTTGTTTTGTTTGTTTGCATTCTTTTTCGTTCAATAAAGAATAAAATCTTATTTAAACTAAAAAAGGGGTAATTTCCACCAATTTTCAAAAAGTGGGGGCCAAGGGTCCTGAGCCTCAAAAAGGGGCCATTTTGCCCCTAAAACCCAGAAATTAAATCTAACTCAATAGAGACCACAGCCTTTTCCAGACGGAAATAGCTGCCGGTCAAGGTTTGTTGAGTTCCCGTGCACAAAAAAAAAAAATGTTTACAAAGAAGGTGAAATAGCGAGAAGCCTTGAGAACTAATCATGTGGTCAACAAAAATGTCGATTTAGAGGATCGCATGCCTTTAGGACTAAGTGTCTGGTTTTGGAGGTCTATTGCCTGGAAAGTTACCCCAATCTAATTCTTGTCTGGTGCGAGCTACACCTACAATGTCTTGTTCTCTTTGTTTTTTTTTTTTTAAATAACTATAAACCTAAATGTGGAAAGAGTTGTTTGAAAAAGTTTTCTTTTCGTAGGTTTTTAAAATTCAGTTCACGGTCTTTCCGCAGATGAACCACATTGAACAAGTTAGCTAACACAAGAACCTTCCTCTCAAGCTGTAACAAAAATTATTTCTGACTGACTGCGTCTGAACAGACTATATCCTTTTGCAGAACACTTTGGGCATCTCTTAGCAAAAAACTTCAGTCAAACTCAAAGATCTAATGCTATCGCCGATCATGCATAGTTGGGGCGCCAACCGTGTAGTGAATATTTGAACCGTAACTGCACATCTCTCGTGTATTGCAGAATTTGAATTTGAATTTTTCTGTGGAAGTCTGTGTTAAATTGGCTCTGTTAACACCAACCTTTTGTATTTTGACCAAGGGGTCGCCGGTTCAACACCCAGACAAATTTAATTAGCACTATAATCAAAAAAATCCCGAAGAAGACGTAAGCTTTCTTACACAGGAATAAAATGTTGGTTTCCTTTTCATTCGTAATAAATATATCAATTCGACAAGGGAATGTTTTTGAACAGCTAGTCTTACGGTTCTAAATGAACCAGTTGCACCAACCATTTCTTTGCACCATCTTCAAGCACTTTTGTGTTTGTTTGTGCCCTTCAAGATGTCTTAAAAAAAAATGCATGGTTAAACGAAATAGTTCCCATTATTATTATTATTATGGGAAAGCTGTTATTGTACTGCGACCTTTGGTCTATTGTACCCCTGCTTACGCCTCAGAGAGGTTTGTTCCCTCGCAGTATGATTTCTTTCGGAACCATTTTAGAGGTTCTTGGACTCTTTTTTCTCCTTGGCGGAAGAAATCTCTCCTAAAGCACTCTCCTTAGTCCAGTTTCCTTCAAGAATCTAAGGATGAGAGCTGGCTCCAGTGACAGTATTTCCTCATCAGATAGTTGGTATTTGCCCAAGTATTTCATTCTTTTGTGAGTCAGTGCCCCACAAGATCCCAGCAAGTGTTCTGGGATTTCACTGGACTCATCGCAGAATCTGCAGAGACCTTCTTCAGATATACCCAGTTTCCTAAGGTGTTCCTTGAGTCTACAGTGCCCCTTTAGGAAGCTTAGGTTAGGAAGGAGGTTATTTTTGCTCATGCCGATGCAAGCTTGGAATCTTTTCTGGTTGTATTGCCCAAGAAGTATCTTAGCCTGCCTCATGCCCTGAGTGCTATGCCAGGTTCTTGCCCTGTTTTCTTTCTCTAGTTTCCTAAATTCTTCTTTGAGGGTGTGATCCCCTATTCCGCAGAATGGTTCAGGACCTATGAAAGTTTCTGATGCCATTTCGGCCATTTCATTCCCCTCTATTCCTACGTGGCCAGGCACCCAGCAGACAGTTATTTTGTTTCTCCTACCAAGTTCATTAAGTTTCTGTAGGCATTCCCATACAAGTTTGGATTTAGTGATTAAGGAACCAAGTGCCATAATAGCAGCCTGGCTGTCTGACATTATAGCTATATCACAGTTGACTTTGTTCCTGTCGAGGTTTATTTGGACACATCTGTCTATGGCATAGATTTCAGCCTGAAAGATGCTGGTGCTTTTTCCCATTGATTCAGAATATTTGGTTCCAGGCCCAAAAACTTCCGCCCCAGTTCCCTCGTCAGTTCTCGACCCATCTGTGTACCACTTTGTTGTGTGATTGCTCAGTCTGTGAATTGTGGATTCATTGCCATTACTATAATAATAATTAAATTACCGAACAACCTGTTCACTACTCTATTATTATCATGTGGCTTTATATTTTACATAGTGTTAGTTAGTAAGTAAACTGTTACACTTTTACATGTACTTCACCTGGAAATAAATCAAACTACACAGTCCCAATAAACCAATAAACAGACCTCGCCCGTTTTCGACAGGAACCATTTACCAACCATACATCAACCCTGATGAGAGCTCATTACCCATTGATGACTCAATCGATCTATTTAACCTGCTAAATTAAGACGTCCATATCCAATTGCCTCTAATGTGTCGAAATAATGTAAGGAATTCCTCTCTAAAGCCCCAGAAGGAAAACCCACCCCAAAAGCATAATTTCCGCATACACTACCAAACGCACATCCATCGCGCATTTACTTGTGTATCCAAAACGTTGCTACTATTTGTTACCACGTTGAGTTCTAATTTTAGCTAGCAACACAAATCAACTCCAATGTTTATGGAAAAACACACAAAATATCGAATAGATACTTTTGTCTGGAAGCAAAGCAAGCTATATACTATATGCAGGCACTGTCGGGCCAACATAGCCCTCGCTCAAAACTATTTTTAGACCTTATACCTATACACTTCGTCTTCAGTTTATCTGGCACTCTTCTCTCGGCGATATTCACTCCTCGTCCGGACCCGATATGCAGTCACCCGATGCAGTGATGAAATTTGATCGAACCAGAGCCATAATGGCGCCAGCCGATGCAACCATAACCCGCAGCATAATATTTTGAAACTCCTTCCGATGGAAACGCCTCAGAATTAATAAAGTATCTAATTTATGAATATGGTCGTAATCTAAGCAGAGTGGTTGTGGTTTCTGATGGAACGAAAACAAAAAAAAAAAAAAAAACATCTGTAGATCTGTAGAACATCTTGGCTGAGTGAATTAATGTTGTAATTACACACGACCACCCGAAACGAATGCACTCTCCTTTGATGGGTTTGGATGTGATTGTGACTCTCTTTGGCTGCTGCGTGCATCGTATAAGCGATGCGCATTGTGAAACTATAAGTGCGCACATATAAAACAGATGAGTGAACGAAATTTAAATGCCGCAACGTAATTAAAGATCATCACCGCAAAAACAACAACAACAACAGCAATTTCGAGACGCAGATAGATTTTCTCCTTTGGCGCTGATCAGGGCAACCGACGACGACGCTGACGACTACTGTTGCGAAATGGTGGTGTTTATGCGCGATGAGATGAGCGTATGATTCACTCGAGGACTGGAATTGATATGAAATGAGAAAAAGTACGTATCTTACATACGGAGTACATATAATCAGATGCAAAGTGCGAAGCTGTAATTTATTTTCAAGTGAAAATTTGTAATTTTCTTTTCCGATTTGCTTCACTGGGACGTTTCGACAATTAAATTGGAGCGGCAACGATGTTGAAATGTTGAAACGTGTACTCGAACTCGTATTTGTTTTCTGTCTGGCCGTTTGGCTTTTGTCTTTCGCGAGAGCGGGCGAGGGGTGCAGGTCTTTGAATTATGTATTTTACTGAGAATCGATTTGGAATGCACGATTATATGCGGAAATGTGGTGAAAAATATAAAAACCGGAAGTTGGTGTTTTCCAGTTGGAAATGACTAGAATCCGTTTCTAAGAGCTTGTTTAAACGTTTGAGGGCGTTAAATATGTATTAACAGATCATTAATGCTAAATTCATGTACTCTGGGGAATTCTTTGCTTCAAATACTGCAAACGCACACTTTTGTGCGCAAACGAAATGGGCTTCAGATAATTTTTCCCGACATGTGGGTGGGCTTGTTTGTAGAACCTTGTGCTTGCGACTTAGTCGGAGTCATTTTAACGCACTTAGTTGAATTATTGGGCGCACGGCCTGTCTATTCACTGATTATTATTTTTTGTTTAAATAGAAACACGGCAAGATTTTTTTGTTTTCCCCTATTTGTTTTTTTTATGCTTAAAATTCCTTGGTCTGCCTTTGATTGCAACGCACACTTATGTGCGCAATACAAAAACAGTAACCAGCTAATATTTTAGGCTTGTAGAGGTCAGTTTCATATGAACATGAGTAGTTTTACTACATAGAGGGACGCAAATATAATTTTTTTTTGTTAAATTGCAATCCAAAAATAGTTGGCGCAACAGGCCCGTAGGGACCCATGGCCTTGCTTCTCACAGCCATTCGTTTTGTGTGAGTTTTTCATTTTTGGACCAAATGGAAGGGATCTACAATTTTATGCCTAGTCCAAACGGCTAATTGAGAAACTCTTTCAAAACAGTTGTACTCTCGGATGTTTGTGAGACGTTCGCGAGAGATGGTGCAGCGGAAAGAAAACCCTAAGTTGGAATTTGAGTTTTTGCGGGACTCGAACCTGTACACCTCGCTTAGTAGCCCAACAAACTAACGACTAAGCCAATGCGCCTTTTAAAATGCAATCGATCACAACAAATATTGGAAGATTCAGAAACGCACACTTATGTGCGCAATCGAAAGAACATCTAGAGTATTTTTTTCGACTCTTAATAGACTTTGTAATAGACTTGCGAGCAATTTCCGTAACCTCGTATGTGGGCGTGAAGATGGTGACGAACATCTTCATAGGCACTAATGAGGGATTCAATGAGATATATATCTGCATGGGGGCACATAGGTGTGAAAAAAACACTGAGAAACGCATCGTAACATCACTGAGTGGTTTTATTTTGTTCAAAATATTGCAAAGTTAGCAACGCACATAAATGTGCGCAAAAAAAAAATAACAAGTCTCAGCCCATTCTTTGAACACACATATTTTTACAGTTTCTATACAAAATAAAATTAAGTTCGCTTACATATACCCATCCAAGTAAGAGCCTTATTCATAAAATTTGTTTAATGGAAAGGCCGCGGAACCTTTATGAATAACTTTATTTCTACTGCAAGAAGGTGTGAATTCTAGGAACCAATAGAACAATTTTCTATAAAATTGTTGACAGCCGGTCTTTGGTGAAAATATTCTAAAATCATGTAATAAATGTAACACTTATACACACTCACGAGGTCAATTCTTCCAAGTGGGCTATTCGCAAGGCCCTTCTGTTTTTGTCAGCACAGATTAACGAACACATCAACAAGACCACTCCATCCAAAGCAATGATCTTTGCAAGCAAAATTGCTTTTGTCCTTCTGACTGTCTGGTTACACTTGTCTTGTCATTCATCCCCATATCTCTTCAGCACCACGTAAAACACATAAAAAACAAACGCCGAGCATATTACTGCCGCGAATAATGGTGGCATAATGCACTCAATTGTGAAATTTATGGTCTCGGCATCGTCCGACCAAGAATGCCACTTAATCTTTTTCACACTGTTCCGCCGCCACCGCTGTTGCTTACTGGTTCATCTTTGTACTGCGATGCTCAAGTACAGAAACAAAGCGACTGGGCGCCGCCACTGAGTTGTTGTTGCTCCAGCTATGGTGTTGGATGCTTTTTCGATCCTGAAACTATTTCATGCGTTGTGACGACATTTGTTCGTGTCACCAATTCTTCCTATTCGCTCGTATAGAATTTCAATGGGAGTTCAGTGCAAAGACCGAAATCTTTGTTCCTAACATGAACCCCAGTTTAAATTGGAAAGAAACGATTACCCTCCTCCATTGGAGGGATTTTCTATTTATATATTGGGGATCGCCATAAAATGTGCGATTACTTCTTCAATCAAGGACATGAAAGTGATGTAGGTGTCCCCATTTGTGAATAGAATTGCAAACGACAAAGTTATTCATTCTGTCTTCACAAACTAATAGCATTGGAGTGTGATTAAATGGATTCAAGGATTCAAATGCGCCCAAGGATACTTCAACTACAAAAGTGCGACGGAATTTAATTTAAATCCCCCATCGGGGTTAGGTCATGTTCCAGTTTATTCGGATTAACCTAGTTCTTTAGAAATGATTTTTTTGTTCTTCATTGTGCGATAGCTTAGGTCAGAGGTGAGATGTGAAGAGACTGATTTGAACTTATTTTCCTCAGGATTTAGGACATACAAAACGGAACTCACTTTAAAAGCACAACAATAAGTTAGGCGATGCGGAATTGCCTGCCTAGATGTTGTCGGAAAGTGGATGTATTTTTGTTTTGATGGCAAAAAGATAAACGCTTTGATGAGTATTTTTAGGAATACAAATGTTTTGCCAAGAACAATTGTGTGGCGAGGCAATTGTGCGGCTAAGCGAGCAACTAGGTACGCGAATATGGAACGACATGATTTGGGTGGATGGTTTCGGTAGCTAATGTCTTAGACACATCTTGATTCTGGTTGGACTCAGCTTAAATTGAAATCCATCAAGGGGTGTAGATGACAGTATGTTGACAAATGATAGGGCGATGAAAGGAATTGAGAGAAAAATACAAAAACCTAAAATCGTCCACCGATTTACATCAAAATTGCTTCCAATCAGTTGGAGTTTTGTTTTAACGCGGAATGCATTATCCACTATGAATACAAAGTGGAGAGTAATTCGATTTTCGGTCGAGGCACGGTATGACTGCTCTATGAAAAGTCAGACAAACAATGCGTTCTTAAAAAAACGTCTCTTCCTCAAGAAAGTGTGAATGATATGATCCAGCTTAAATTTCACATGTGAAAAGCGGATAGTTGCTAGGGAGATGCGCGTTATATCTTGTTGAAGAGTGCTTAAGGTGTCTCTTGAAAAACGCTTTATTCTCTAAAAAGTTGCGAACCATATGATCCAGTTAAAGTGTACTCAAACGCCTGCTTTGAAAGTTAATCATCCATCTGTTCAAGCAGGCTTTAGTTGCTCTATGAATATATGAATATTGGCTAAACGGCTCAATGTGTCTTCAGAAATAATAAAAAAATAAAAACCCAGAGCATGTCTCTTAGAAAGTGCGTGAACTATATGCTATAGTACAAATCAGAAAGCTTGGTTGAGCATTGCACACTCAAAGTGTCTCAAAAACAAAAAGCAGATCATTTATCTAAGAAAGTGTGGATTATATCATCAAAAATAAATATTACTGAACTTCCGAGTACCATACATTGTTGCGATCACAATCACAGCAAGTATTCTTTTAAGAAGTACTTGAAATTGTGGTATGCTTTAAGTCTGTTACTGTAACCAAGCCTGCTCTGTTGGTATAGGTTACCTGTAAAGTTTGTTAAGAAGACCAGCCTCGAGCGATGAAAGTCATAATAGTGTATCCCTGAAACGGTAACCTTGGCCCGGACACAGCAGGCCCAACGTATTGGCAAACTAAATTAAAGTGTAATGCCTTTGTAACATAAGGGCCATTACGCAGCCTTTCAAACGATCTGTTTGACTACCCTGATCGTTACTAAGCAAGCTTGAATGAAAGTGACATGAGGTCAATACTGAGTGAGTGGCTTTATACTTTGAATACCTTGCCCGTTGACCCCCATCATCATCAACCCCAATGTACCACCTTGACTGATGAATGCAACAAATTGTAAATTCAGCCAACTTTCGTGACTTCTCAAAGTCTATGCATACGCTAATGAATCCAACATAGACGAAAGGTTTCGAAGGTCTTTCCAAATCATTTACGCAACATGCCCTAAAAAATGAAAACAGCAAAACTCGTTTCGTTCGAATTTTTCATCAGCAAAGTTCCATCTCTATGCGTAGAGTAAAGAAAAAAAAACTAAACTACTGACAGCTTGTCATTACAGTTTTTTTTTTTGTTTTTTTTTGTTTTGCCTTTTTTAGCACACAAGCTGTCCATTGTACATGCACATTTGTGTCATTACATCTAACTTACTCGGTACAACAAAGAATAAGAATGGAAAACGATTACAAGTGACGCTTTGCTGACTTGCATCAACAAAGTTGACTTAAGTATGTCAACTTTGTTGTTAGAAATGTCACATTTTAATATTCAACACACAGACGCGCGCTCGTTGAGGGAGTAAATATGCAGTCACTCGATAGATGCGGGATTTCCATTCAATTAGCCATGGCATAGAGGAGTGCTACAAATATGGTAAAGATGACCGACACTGACGCATAATACACAAACGAATCATAGATAGGTCGTTGACCATAGTGTGCACTTTGCATTTTTCTCCCATTCTCTGTCTAAATGGAATCAGAGGTTCGCAAGGAATTAATTGAATTCGCTGTCATTCAATTTTTACGTTGTCTCTTGCAAAAGGCAGTTTTGTTTTTTGTTTGGCTGTTTCGCTTTTGTAGATTTGCAGTTTTTCTCGGTTTAAAAATTTAATTGAAAACCTCTCGGCCAGATGCAGTCCGCCACACAGGGTGGGTGCATTTTGTGTGACATATCTTTAGGTGAATTGATTGTCATGATAGTTGGTCAGTCGCAGTTTGCATCCTGAATTTAAAATTGAACTATTATTATTATTGAAACAGTTTTGAAGGAGCGCTCGACAGCAAATGGTTCAACAGATAAAATCTTGAGTTGTAGAAATCTTCGCTTATATTGCTGTATAAGCTCTGCCCTAGGCCAAACATCCAGTGATCACTGATTAAATGTTGATTGCATATCTGCTAGATAAAGTTCGAATAACTCTAAACGTAACGACTCGTTCATAGTATTAAAATATTTTGAGCACGTATCTAATTTATCCTTTCACTATATATAAGTCAGAGGACGATCCAAACTTCCAACAATCACTGATCAAGTTTGGATACGATATCTGCCAGGTGAAGGGCGAATAATTTTTGACACATTGATCTGTTAGAAGTTTTCAAAAAAGTTCTTGATTATCTTACTCTGATTTTTTTAAAGCTGTCGCCATATTCTATTAAAATGAAGAGCTATCAGTGTTTGCGTTAAATCGTCTATCTTTTGGAAAAGTGCAATATGCGTATCAGTAAGAAGATGGGAACGATCGATTTTCTGGAATTGGGAGGATGGGTAATGGTTCGTCCTCCTACAGACATATATCTCCGAGTGTCTGCTTCTGAGACTGAAAATCTTTGAATGCTTATGAAATGAGGTAGAACCCATGACGAATTCTGGAAGAGTCTACTCTGGTAAAGGCTAAGCAAAAGCTCAGATCTTTCGGCTCTTTTAGGTTCATCATTTGAATTTGGGTTTTCTTCCAGATATGGAAAAGACAAACCCAATTGCCAATTCGGTATTTCTCTCGTCGACGAACCAGTTCTGAAGTCACCCACAACTGCCAAGATGTCATTAAGAATGAGCCCCATTTAGGATCTTAAAATGCTCATATAAATCCAATAGCCCAAATTGGAATCTAGAACAAACAGCGCCAAATGATGCTGATTGATTGCAAAGTTAAAGATATTCATTGAAGCAAACTTTGAGTCACTGCAGCTATACTTCGCTGATTTCATTTGACGCAGCTGTTTTCTATCTGCGAACAACTTAAAACTATTTGTTACCAAATCACTCTTAATAGTGAGTAAACCAAAAGCAGCCTTACCTACAACTAATTGGGCTTAAGCTAGTGTTTATTGCAAACTCACATAATAAGCAATCCTACATTTTAATAGTAAGTTGGCTTAAGCTGGATTAGACGTGTGGTTAAACTTTTGTTTAACCGACTTTGTGTCAGTTTTGCTAACATGTAATTTGAATCCTTTCGTACTTTGGCTTAAGCTGGATTACCCTCCTGCACCCCAATTACGTTTGCCACTTGAAAATAAAGAAATAAAATATGTGTCTAAAATTTAAAAAAAAAATTACCCACTGTAGCTAAAAATGACCAAAATAATTTAAGTCCGAAATATTTGAAAATACAGAACAATCAGACGAAAAGAAAAGCGTCTAAGGCTACATTCAAATAAGAGTCGAGTTTCTTTTTTCATTTCGTAAAAAATTACCAAATGGAATAAAAAATTATCAAATTCGGTCCAATGTGGGAACCGTGCCCTCAATGTAGTTATCCACTAATTTTGCAGTTAAATTCACTGGAATCTGTACCACACTAATGTACCCCACAAAGTCAAAGATATCTATCTCTCTCGATATTAAAATATACCGATATTGGTTACATTCACATTGGCAGAGTACAATGCATCAGCTCAACTTAGACTCTCGTTGATTGTATTCTAGACTAAAATTCTAATTTTAACTTTATGCTTAGAGTTGTCTACGCCCCTCTCATAGAAATAATGACACACTAAAAATCTTAAGATCTCGGGGAGATTGTGGAGATCATCGATCCAGTTATCAGCTGAAGTCTCCACTAAAGCTACAAGCATCGGAGCTAACAAAACCTGTTCTTTCAAGTGAGTTAAATCAGCACCAGATTTATTTTAACACATTAGCCTTTTCCAATTGTATCAACGTTAACGACACTTTGAGGTGTCAGATGAGAGGGACAGTCGCTCAGCACAGAAGAATAGCACTCTGACTTTATAAATATTGAAAACACGCGCAGAAGCTCTTGCCTGGTAAAAATTTTCTAACGAAATAAGAGGCTATATAAAGGGTTTTCCAATGAGAGGTGTTATTGTGAATGACCCGCTATTTCGGTAGCTGTCACTTTTGAAGCCTTTATTCTTTGACATTTGACAAGTAGAAACGCCATTATTAAAAATGGAACGATACACGCTTCAACCGCGTCGTGTCTTTGCTGATTGGGTCCTTGAAATGCATGAAAATGATCCGGAATTCCATCGAAAAATCATATTGACTGATGAGGCCCATTTCCACCTCGGTGGCTACGTCAACAAGCAAAATTGTCGCATCTGGGGCTCGGAAAACCCAAGAGTTATTGTTGAGAAGCCTCTCCATCCTCAACGTATGACTGTTTGGTGCGGTTTATGGTCCGGCAGGGTCATTGGACCTTACTATTTCGAAAATGAGGTTGGATCAACAGTTACGGTGAATGGATTGCGCTATCGAGAGATGATTAATGATTTTTTATGGTCGGAGTTGGATGGTATTGATCTCGACTACGTTTACTTTCAACAAGACGGCGCTACGTGCCACACAAGCAACGTAAGCATTGATCTTTTACGGGAAAAGTTTCCGGACCGTGTTATCTCTCGAAGAGGTGATCACAATTGGCCACCGAGATCTTGTGATTTAACACCTTGCGACTTCTTCCTTTGGGGCCACGTGAAAGATAAGGTCTACGCCAACAGCCCAGTGTCGATTCAAGACCTCAAAGATAAAACTCCTGAGGCTGTCGAGGACAGCCACTTTGCGATTTGGTTATGGAAAATTTCATGAAAAGGATATGGTCCTGCATGCGTGCTCGTGGTGGCCATTTGGCTGATGTTGTCTTTCATTATTAACGGCATACCTTCCTCTTTATTATGAAATAAACATCCGATAATTTATCTCAAAAAATGACATTTTTCTTTGAATTCCAAAATAACACCCCTTTAGTAATTCAGATTTTGAAAAGTCGTGATATCCGAAATTTAAAATAAGTCCAAGTTTCGAAACAATCGGACAGTATATTTCGTTTGAGTCATTACATACATCCTCCCATACATCGTTCCATGTCGACTACATCCTTTTGAGATTCGACACCTTATAATGTGATTCAAATCAAAGTCCTTATATCACGTTTGGGGGTTCCCCCTTCAAATTGTATTACAACATTGTTTATCCACTTGATGACACTACCTTGTTGTGATAGTCGTAAGTATTGGGTGAACTACTCGTATTGGTTTCAATTACAAAGTATCCTCAGTATGGAACTCGTTCCATGTCATAGTTTGCTTAGGGAAATGGACTCTCGACAGCCAACTTTGTAACGTACATCGTATTGTGCTCTATATACTATAAAAATGCATCCTTTGTCTCGCAACAAGGAAGACCTGTTTTTTTTTTTTTGTTTTGTGTTTTAGTACGTGCATGAAATACTTCAGCACGAATCATACAAAGACCTAGACGATAAATTCTAGAATTTATGCAAAACAATAAAAATCCAATAAACTGTGACCATGTGGCATCAATAAAAAAATAAAATTGATAAACACATCACCCTGTGTGCATACTCACAATGGCAGTAGCAGTAGTGGTTGTACAATATACACTCAGTATCACCGTCAGTAGATGCAACGAACTATAGGTACGGTGCACAGCGTTGTGACTTTGAATTTCGAACCAAAAATAAAAATAAAAAGAAATCCAAACCGAGTGGAACGACTGTCCGTGACACCTTTATGTCGGATTTTGCGTTGTCGCCACCACCATCATTGTCGTTGTGTACAAGTTTTGAATTTCAGCCCATTTTCCTCTTCCATCATACACAACTCAACTCGTGCTCGTAGTAAATGCGAGAACTATTATTAGTTTCTCAACTAGAATTGATTAAATCCATCCCGTTCACATTGCATTCAGGCGCAGCAGTGATATTGATTTAATCGACACGGCATTTGGCTATATAATTTCAGAAAAACACTACACAAACCCGATGACTATAAAAGTCATTGGAACGAATGAACGTGAGTCGTTTACAGCTTAATTGAAGTGAAAATGGTGGCAGAAATCATGTCAGACGGCTCGAGGAGCAATTAATTATAATAATGGATTACGAAAAAGTCCCAGCACAAAATAAAACCACACTCGTCTACAAATACAAAACAAATAGTAGGAACTTTGTGTACGTTTTATTTCTTATTTGTTTTGTATTATTTAATCCAATTAAGTTTAATTGACTCTGTGTGCGCTATGCGGAGTTTTCAAGTGTAATTTGTTTGGCATACATATCTCACCGATGCGAAATAGCAAAACTAACGATTCGTCAGATAGGTTGATACTTTGTAAATAATGGAAACAAATTCTCTTCGCTTGCATGTTAATCAATTAAAATAGTTTTTAGCCGAAGCTGTTTTGTTTTGTTGTGCAATGGATCGATGTATAGATACAAAAGTGTACAACGAGGTAGGTAGATATAGGTGCGAGTAGATACGATAGTAGTTAGAAATCGAATGCATTGCGTAAAGTGTTTTGCAGTGTTATCAAAGTTGTCAGTCGCATGAGTATTTGTTTCGATGAATTTGGTATTTATTGAAGAGCTTTTTGAAACAGTAGTGTTTGGAGGGTTACTAGAGATCGGGTCTTAGAGTTTAGAGTCTGATTTCTGAACTGTAATTGGTATCGTACATTTGAAATAAGACAGTTGTTGGACTTTGATGCAATTTTATTACAATGGCACGTTGGTGCAGCTGCACTACTGCCTTGCAGTCCTATTATGGTTATAACATAAAATGGAAACGATTTTGGCTAAAGGAGATCTTACTAAAACAATAAATCGGTTATTAAAGGAAACGCCTATAGTAATAATGCTTTCGCCTGAGTCCTTTGTCAATAGGATGTGTCGTCAGATCGGAAACGAATGTTAAGAGGGTTCTACCCAGAAATCGAGCAAAGGTGCAAAAAACTTGCCAAGTGCGAGTGTCACACGCGCACCGAAGGTTCCGTACTTTGGAGTTGGAAATTGCGAAGATATTTTTTTTTGCAGATGAGTAAACTACATGAATGTAAGCGTAAGAGTAGAGAGCACGCTTGTAAACAAAACAATAATAAAGAATTCAAGTTTTCTAAAGTTTCTTGAAAATTATAAAAACAAAACAAATCATAGATATAGATAGATTTAAGCCCGAAAGGCAATAATTTTAAGGATATTGATAAGTTTAGATCGCTCGCTTAGAGCCAGTAAGCTAGAATAAGATAAATGTTAATTTTAAATTAGATTCAATCGTGTTTGTCTAGTATGGGCCGCCCTGAGGCTATTTTACTACGCTAAGTTTAAAGAAAGAAGTGAATAAAACTGAATATTAAAGTTAAAAAAAAAGTAGAGAACGCGCTTTAAGAACGACCGAGAGGACATTTGTGAACAACAATAGCCGTATTTTATTATCAGCGTGATCTGATCCGAATCAGATCATGAAAATAAAACAATACGGATCATAGAAAAATTTTATTTTCGAGTTGTGGCAACAGTTGCTTTCAAAACACAAGGGGTAATGTATGAGCATTACAAACTTCATATTGCCACCAGCCATATTACAAACTTTCTGTACAACGTGACGTCACAATATGATGACAATTGACATGACATTTCATTTGCTTGTGGGGGGTGTAACCATATGAATCAAATTAATAATTTTTATTTTTGGATATTGTTTTTAAGAAAAGTAATTTAAAATTCTGTGTTAAAAAATGCAACAAATAAACAATATTTTGCTGCTGTATTTTGGTATTTCGGTGTATTCATGCGAGCGAATGATTTTTTAAACATTTATGAAATGTTCTCGATTTGCTTCAGAAACATTTCATAAACATTTGTCAAACATTTCTGTTTTTGCCGGTGTATACGCCGATTAAGTATTTATTAAGCGTTTATGAAATACTTTTTACTGTCGGAAATTCACGACCAGAGGCTCGAAAACAACAACACGGCTTCCGTTATATGGTGTGTTTTGTTTCTAAAGCTTAGTACGCTGCTCGAGCTAAATTTTCGCTGCCATACAAAATTCTCTCCAAAATTTAGCTCAGCTAAATTTTAGCGAACCCATTTAGCTGAGTGGTACGCTGCTCGAGCTAAATAATCAAACTTTTGATTCAGAATGTACTTCATGTATCTGTCAAGATTTAGCGCGCCCATTTAATGGGTCGGGACATTTTCCCAAGCTAAATTGTGACAGATCGTTGTGTTCTCTTGTTTTTTTCTGCGTTTTTGTATTGCGAAGAATGGGAGAAGTAAGAATAGATGAGTTTTTTGAATAAATACCTCGACGAGGAGTACATAGAACTGGAAATGGATGAAACCAGAAAGAGTTGAATTTTTGATTCAAATTATTTTGCAAGAACAGCTGTTTTTTGTCACATTTATCCACAGCTCTCTCTATGTCAAAACTTATCTACGACTTTAGCTGATGTTTGGAGAGAAAAGTTGGAGACCAGATAAAATTTAGTTTAGCTCGAGCAGCGTACTAAGCTTAAAAGGAAATGAGTTTACCTACAATCAGTTCAAATTGTAATAGAAATCTTAATTCAGTTTGCAGCTCTGGTCCGCTCAGATTGGAATTCTTAGACAAAGTAAATGACAGCGGCTTAGGCACGAAATTCCAGAAGAACAAAATGAAGTTAGAATTAGATTTTTCTGTGATAAAAAAGAAACGTATTTCCCAATAGCTAGGTTCTAAAACAATTTAAATTTATGCAGGTAGCTAGTTTCGATTTTTTATTATTCCAAGATTTTCTGGACATTTGTATTTTATGTTAAAGAACAAAAATACACCTCTGAAACAAATTATTAACGAACTGCAAAACATTTCATAAACATTTTTTTTGTTTAATAAATGTTTATGAAACATTTACTTAAATATTTCGCTGGTCTGAGCATACTTTTATGGAACGAAAAAGCAAAATCATGTCGAAGGCGGGAAATGTATTCGATGTGAAAAAAATGCTTTTTGATTTTTTGTGTTGTGAAGGGTGTTGAATATTTTAGTCTGGCAACGTGACTGTGTGGCTTGGCTAATGGCTATCGTTTACAGGCACACCAACATTGAAAAATGAAACAAGCCACCTAGTACAATACATTTTCAGATCATGATTCGTGATCTCGATGAATGTCAGGATCATGTGCTGTTGTTGTAAGTGCATGTATTTCGATGATCTATATGGATCATGGCTGATAATAAAACAGGGCTAATCAACAATATGTGCAGATAAGAATGAGTATCCATTGGAAAAGTTCCAATGGAAGGAAAACGATTAAGAGAACAAGGTTTAATGACTGGAAAATTAGAGAATGGGGTATGGAGATTACCGAGAGGACCAACATTAGTGTGGCTGAGGATGTGGAGGTGGACTGTGGAGTCGGGTATGCGAATAAGAATGAGTAGAGTTGAGTATTCATTGAAAATTCCAATTGGAATCGATTAAGAGAACACACCATTAACGAATGAAAAATGGTTGAAAGGAGCCTTCTTTATATAGTGGTTGACAGTTTTTTGTAAATATCTTTTGAAATATTAACTTTTCCGCAAAACAGTATTTGGCACTACGACTTCTACGAGTATTATCTACAAAAAAGGTATACATCCATTTTTTGATAAATCCAAAAACAAAATGAAAATATTTTTTTTTTCCAAATTACTAACTACTCTAAAATCAGTCGATGTATCTCTACCATTATTAGAGGTTATAGCGGATGTTCTGTGCAAATTTCAGTCTTCTACGTCAATTAGTTTCTGAGATAGACCTAGGTGATACTTTGTTGTACCTGATGTGATACTTTGTTGTTCTGAGTTAAAATTTAACCATTCGTGCATCAATATTCACATGAAAAACGTGGTTCAATATTTCAAAATATTGTTTGCTTTTAAACACCTTAAACACCTGTATTTTCCAAACCAGAGTAAAATTTCAAGATCTGTCTTGACGCTATTTGTGTTTGCGATATAACCTTTTAGCTGAGCTAGTGATCTCAGAAGATGTATCGTACTCCGTCTTATAATGGTTTGGCCAATAGTAAATCATTTGATGCTAATTTTTCCAAACACCTCGGGGAATTCTTTAAATAAAATTTAACTGATATATTATTTTTAAAACCTCCTCCGACTATTTTGCAGAGGAAATTCTCTTCTTTCAAATGCATTCAGTTTCAATTCAATTGCTCCAGTAATAATTTATCAATCAGAGAAACAAAATGTAATTTTCTGCACTTTTGCTCGATTTCTGGGTATAGGCCTCTTAAAGACACGACAAAGACAGTTTCGTTGGGCTTTTTCATTTGCAATATTATAACGCCCACTTCTTTAGAACATTTCAAGTTTTAAAAGGACTAAATTATTTGTCTTACATATTACTCATCTACTTTGGACCGGGTTGGCTGTAGGTTTCGTGAATATCTAGCTGGAGCTTTGCATACCCTCATGATTATGTTGATCCAGACTGCACCTTAAGGACTTCTTCTACGAAAAGGCTTTTGTCTTAACTGATTTACTATTAACCACATCTTTCTTTGGAATTGCATTCCATTTAAGAAAGTTTTTAGAAGGCGAAAATCAAATCTGTGACATTTTTTTTTTAAAGGCTTACAAAAAATTCTCACCAAAAAAAGATTCGCTACCAATGCATTTAAAGGTGTTATATGAATTTTTGGGACTTAAATTATGTATAAGAAAATATTTACTATAACCATCTAATAATGTATTTTCTTTCTTTTCAGGTAAGCAATTTTAATCGTGTTGTTTGTTTTGGGTCGACTTTGGTGAGTATGACATCGGTGAAAAGAATTATTCACAGATACTATACTATTCTCGCTTGTGGTCAAAATCGAGCCTACTTTTTATAAAAAAACGTACCACAATATTCGATATTTATGTTTTTTTTTTATATAAATGAAAAAGCGAAGTCTAAATATCGACGAAATACTCCCATTTGAAAATAAGTTTTACTCATTAATTACATTTTAATACGTCACTGTGAAAACTAAGAGCAACAAATGATTAAATTTCACAGTCCTCCCTGTGTCATAGTCGTGAAAAGAAAAAAATAGCAAAATGCCTGTAAGCTTTTCATTTTGATTAATGAATTGTAAAACTGCAATTACGACCTCTGTTACAGACAACCCCTCGTATATAATCACAATTTCAACTTCAAACCCATGAAAAAAACGTGTACAACCTGTGTAATTATAACAATCATGCGGCCCAGTGCTCATTAAAAGGTGTCAGGTGTTTGAGTATCATTCAACGTTCACCATTCGCGCGGTGTCTGCTCACGTTATATTATTATTTTAATTTCATTAACGGTTCAGTCCGTGCCGCCATTAAATTTGGCTAGCATAATAGAGGTGAATGTAAGTCAGAATATACACATATAGAGTGTACAATTGTACATACAGTATACCCTGTGCAAAGCAACAAAATCCTTAATTACGGCTGAAGAAGTAGCCGCACTGGGTTGGGTTGGGAGGGGATCCGGTTGGACGTGTGACCCCCCGCATACCGTTTGTCATTTCTCAAATTCCACTATATAGACATCCCGGAATTGGTGCTGGAAATTGGAATGATGGCAGCAATGAGGGTAAACGATTACATCACCGAAGCCAATGGACTGCAGTCAGTCGCAGGGCATAGCACAGACCAGCCATATGCCAACCATTCACTCATCCAAATGGGACTATCTACCTGCAGGCCAGATAGACAGACAGACAAAGCTGCAACATTTTTCAGTATTAATACAATCGATTACACTGCCGCCGCCTCTGGCGCAATTGTTCACTATGGTGCAGTATGGTATATGTTCTCCATTGCCCTGGGGGAGGATAATGTGATTATTTAACGGTCGCACTCCTGGATTATGAAACAAAAGCGCTGACAAAAAAATAAAAAAAAAATTTAAAATCCAACAAAAGGTCAGGGGTGTGAGTGGGAGGCAGCTTTATTGAAATCCATCGGTTTCACATGAAGCATAGAGCGTATAATAGTTGCAGGTGTTAATAGATGCGAATTGTCTGACAGTGAGTGGTCCTCATAAATCACGAATAATGATAATTTAGTGGTTGCTATAGATAGTTGCATGCAATATATGATCCCGCACGATGTGGAATTTACAAAACAATAGAAATGAGTGTATCGTTCAGATAAGAGCTCGTGCAGCGCACAAATATCGATGGGTAGAAAGCACCCACCTAATATAAATGAATAGGAATGAGAATGGGAGCGGGAACTTTTGGCGAAAATTGATAATACTCCCCTCATATTGGAATTAATTTTCGACCTGTGTGTAGAGCCCAAGGGGATGTGTGGGATCCAATTAGATGAATTTAATTGTGAACTAGATTATGTATAAATATTAAATAGTCTTGACAAGGACGCCGAATCGTGCGTGGCCAACATATTCAGAGGAGGTCATCCACTATTGGGAGAGTAACAGATAAATCCAAGCAGCCGAAAACAAAGGGACACGACAGCAAAATTGTGGGATTCTGAGAAGATCCATAAACTGTATCAAAGTTGAATGGAAAATGAATGCCAAATGCACCAGCAATAATTTGAAAAATAATAATAATAGGGCGAAATCTAAAAATACTGCTCACACTGTGCACTGCTGTTTGATGTTCTTCAGCAAGCCAAGAACCATGTAAGTCCGCGAAAGGCTTAATTTCCTTCGCATTGCCGAGGTTTGAGGCCACACTTTTAGATTACGTAAAATGAGATCTGTCGTGAGCTTGCTCAATAAAGGTTGGAAGAAGTTATCTCAGGACATGAGTAGACCTGCGTTAGGTCTGCCAACATACATTTCTTGTAAGGGCTTCCATTGATGAACAAAATAGTTTGTCTGTATGTTAGAAGTAAGCTGGTCTATTATTATTGTCGCATTAGCAAAAGAAGACTGTGCAGATATACGGCCACATATACGGGCCACCAATCATATGCAAAGCGGCCTAATGGTACCTGAAAATAAAGGTTTAGGTTTTAAAGTCGGCCACTGCCACTGTTGATGATTTGCCTAGTTGGTTGGTTACATCTAAGATCGATCTCTTTGGCAATGAGAAATGATTTTTTTCTTAACTTCCAATCCAACAGATGGCGCTATGATATATTGTGTGTGAGACATGCGAGTACAAAGTGCATACATTTACCTTCGATCAATTCTTGAAAATAATCTAGACCTAGAGCGAATAGTCGCTGACCCGGAGTGTTGATGGTAGAGACCTTTTCTCAGCAAAATTCAGCGCCATCTATCAGATGGACTAAACAATTTTACCACAGGATCCTACAAAATTAATTTTGAGTGGGATGAACGGTGGGATTTAGGGTCATACGATTGTCGATAAAAACTACGATTGGGAGATTTATTTAAAAAAAAATTGTCGGCTGAATGCTTTCTTGTCCTAAAGGCTATTTTTTACGAAATTGAGTATGCAGTCTTCATAATTTTGGGACGCAAACCATTTTGTTCTATGTTTTTTAGTTTTCAAGTTCAAGAAAACTCGAAGATAATGAGCGAGTGTAATGGCTCCTCGTGCATTACTCGTGTATTTTCTGTGCCCCAGAAGCGATAGTTTTGCTTGTTCACGTACCCGCTGAGGTGGAAATGAGCCTCATCGCTCATTATGATTTTGGTCGAAAAATCGTCCACTTTGATTATTCCGCGTTCTTGGGGAGTGTATCGCTCCATGGCTTGTTCACTTGTATTCTACATCTGTCTAGTCCACAAATGTCAAAACAGATTTGACATTGGCGGCCATTTGCAAAAATAAGAGCATTTTCCAATAGGGCCCACCCTGTACTTTCCGACATGTCATTTTGTTCTGTATAACATAATCAACTTTATGTTGCCTCGCTGTTTTTTTTTTTTTTTTTTTTTTTTTACTATTTTATTCAATATTGAGCTTTCCTGTTCAATATCCACCAAAATTTTACGAACTTGTCGTCACTCCATACAACTTTGTTCAATATCCAAAATGACTTCCTCGTTGATTTTAATTTACAACTAATTCAAAATAAAATAAAAACAATTCCTGTGACTTGTTTTTTAAACAAAATCTTCGAGGCTTTCAGAAAAAAATCAACACCAATCAAAAATTTTTTGATATAAAAATAAATTTTCCATCTGAACATTAAAAATCGATTTCCCAACATTTTTAAAAATGGTCATTGAACAAAATAGCATTCAGCCGACGAATTGTAGCTTTTATCGACGAAAGTCTAAACTAGCAGTAACCATTCCAAGAACTACAAGCTTCTAAGGACATAAAACCGACACAAACTTATCTTGACGTCATCAGTATAACTGGTGCCTTGGTTATGTTTCTGATTGCTTTTAGACATTTTTAGTACTGGGATTGAATTACCGCATCCGTGATCGAGTAATACGTGATTGAATTTGTTATTGTTTTGCTTGTAAAATCCACCAAATTCAGTGACGCATGGCTCACTCACGGATGCGGTAATTCGGGCCCTGGTCTTGTCGCTCGTTGCCAAATTGTTAAAGGAAGCCTTACTTCCAACGCGTTGTCAGAGCTTTTTGTCGATTCGAATATTTTGGATTGGGACTTATTTTGGTTATAAACACCACAATCAAGGGAAATTGTTCACCAAGCATACAAGCGGTACATAATTTAGCTATCAATTTGGCTAATACGACTTACTCAAAAGTCTGGACACAATGGACCCAACTGATGGTCTAAGTGAAGCTGTGCCACAAGAGCAACCATTTACTTACCTACCTACTCACAAGTCCCTTAAGAATATTTCAGCCAATTACGGTTCAAGTCTGTGTTTTGATACGTATTTCCTCTACAATTGTTCATGAGAAGGAATCGATTTACTCTCTCCAAAAGAAGACCATCTTAGATCTTACACTTAGGCCAAATTCCACCATTCAACCGCAGAGTTCAACTTTGCCTGATATCAAGACTGTAGGAAAACCCCCTTCTCAGAGTGAATGTAAACCCTCATGCCTCATCTCAAACACACATCTAAACCAATTTTAAACAATCTTCCGTAGTCCTTGTGATTGCCCGAAATAGTCACCCATCAAAATGTGTCAACAACGTTTTCTGTGTCAAACAAATTAGGAACTTGTGCCCAAGTTTCCAATGCAACCAATTGTTATTCTCCCCATGAAAGTCCACTTTTTAGTTTTATCTCTCTTATTGTAAACTTTTCCATCTGCAATTTACAAAATACCCCCTCCCCCACTCTCAAATCAAAATATCCGTCACCCGAGTGTTCGTTCATGCAGATAGAATCCTCTTCCTCAAAGTTACGCAATCCGAAGGTGTCGTCTCCCCTTGCAAAGCATAATCATCGCTTCTCTGCCGGCGATGACTGGTGGAGTTGCTGTTTGCCCTTCCCTCAGGCACCGAAAGAAGTAAACAAGAAACACACGAAAAAAAAGGAAACAAAAACAACCTGCTCCCGGAGAACAGGGAAAAACCAACTTATCTATTCAAGATGACTTCATTCTGAAGACCGACCTCTTCGCCAGTTGTATTGCCATTCGTTGAACAATACACAAAAGTTCAAAAGACTTTTTCAAAAGTTAAGCCCAACCTCACTCCCAAAATTGAATCTAACTCCACCGGCCAATAGTCCCACAGCCGGCGTCTTAGGATGTTGCTGCGGTTGGTTGTTTTTTTTTTTTGTGTGTAGATGGCCGCAAAATATTGTAGCTATTGTTCCGTTTGTAGATACGTGTATTCCCTTAATTACTTAATTAAATTCGGATTCGTTGGGCCGTTTTTGTTGCTGTTTGTTTTTTGTGTGCCAACACTGCGGGGCAATTATCCGCAAAGCCGTTTCCCATGAAAGAGTAAGACCATGAAAAATGATTGACTGATGAGGAATTGATTCTCCTCATCAGATTACATTTGAAAAAGTTTACAATAAATCACTAATTGATGGAATGCCTCAGGGCAGACAGCTTTACATTCTATTATTCAGTTGTTCTTGTGCTCTTCCCCCCCGGCCGTTGCTATCGCATTTCATCGTGTTGCGGTCTCGAGACTTTAAACTTTCCTTTATTATGCTGAGTTGGATTGGATCATTGTGCAAATGGGGAAGAAGATACAAATTACCTAGTCAAGTTGGTTGTCACTCGGCAGAAGTAAGAGAAATGATTACATGATGGAAGAAGTTGTAACGGTGTTGGATGCAGTATACAGTTGACTATACCCCATATGCCACAGACGAGATGATGGTGGAAATAAAGTTACGGGCGATTAATCATCGTCAAGACGTGTCACATGCATTAAAAGAAAAGGAAAATACCAACACCGTGGCAATAACATCAGCCGGGAGAATGCAGGAGCTGAGAAAAAGGACAAATGAGCGTATGAAAATTGCCAAAGGCACTTGGCAATGAGCAACGATGTGCTACCAACCGCCTTGGCATCGGTATCAGAATGAGGAGTTGTAAGGTCAGAGTTACACTATCTGGTTGGGGGTTCAATTAATAATGCGAATTGAGACTGCTTTTTGTTTTAAATTCTTTCGAAAGGAATGTAAATGTACGAGTAGCTTGCATAGTTTGTTTTCCAGCGGCGACGTTTAGAGTCCCAAATGGTGATCTTGTGAAAGTTTACATAACTTTATTAAGAACATATACTTAGATAAGTTGTGTTTAAAGTGACAAATCGTTTTTTACGAATACTGAAAAATTTTTAAAAGGAACCCAAAAATCGTAAAGGGGGTCATCTTGCACCGCTTAGGGAACTTATTTTGAAAAACACAGAGATATGGGACTTACCATTTGTGTTGTAGAGTACTATTTCTGAGTTTAAGGTCAATCCGACCAAACAATTTCTACCCCTCAGCAGGCGTTTTGCTCCCTAAAACTATAGTTACTTGGCTAAAAAATCTTCAGAAACAAGTTTCCGATTAATTTATATTCTCCATTAACGTATAAAATTGTTCGTTGATGTTTAGGAAGTGAAAGCACGTACTTTTGATATTTTAACCCCCAAAAAGGGGGTCAGGGAAAATATTGCCCGTAAACAATTTCAACCTTCTTGTTTATTAATTACGAATAAAAAATATTGTGACAAGTTGAATTCAAATATTGTAAAATTGTAAATTTCTGTGGAAGGTAATTGGTAAAGAAGTTATGTCACTTACCAGAAGGACATATTTTTAATATTTTACCCCTCAAAAGGGGGGTAAGAGGGGCTATTTTTGAAAGAGGCAATCAGTCATTTCAGTTTTGATTTTCGCAACAAATGGCAATATTTCAAGTTAATACGGCTTAATTTGGGAGCTATGCAGTAGCCGCTCCCCCCCCCCCCCCCCCCCCCCCCCCCCTAAAGGGGGTCATACCCAAAAACCCCTCATCTACACTACTTGAGTGCACCCTGCAAATTGCATTACTCCACGACCGGCCTGTGCCCCTGTGTAGTGTCCGCCTGTCCCGCTACTGTTTAACATAAATATAGCTTCGTTTTAAAAAATAAAGTCCTATACGGTCCCCAACTGATCCTCAAACAAAGAGGTGGCAAAATGTAGAAAAAAAAAACATTCTTTTCACTGATGAATTCCTCATTCTTCCCAACATCAAAGATGCCTCCAAGCTGAAATCGAAATGCACCCAATTGCAATGGTTGCCGATTGCCGCACAACTTGAACTATTCACACCTTTTATCTCCATATACCTACTAGTATTCCTCCCCCCCCCCCCCCGATGCAGCGGGTAAAACCAATATTGCCGACATTTCTCATTTCTTAATAAAGATCAAAATATAAATCGAATGGTGCCTTCCCCTACCCGCCACACTTCAGCGGGTTCAAAGAGTTCACCGAACGGCCGCTATAAATCAAATCGCAAAGCATTTTCCAATTCACAAATCACGATTTTCCATTTCCCATTTGGCACACACAACACACTCCGGCCGCCCGAGTGTTCAATTGCATTACGATCTCGGTATAAGTTTTGCGCGCCGCCAACGACCGATAGCAAACAAAGGCGAAGGCGAACAACAAACAACCAGCTGACCCCGTTGAACTGCCGTTTAAAGAGATTTTTCCACGGGGGGAAATTTCACACATTCATTTTCACAGTTTAACCTCAAAGGGAGGGAAAAGCGTCGCTGCAAGTCGTGCCGCTGCACCATCATCGGTGATTTTCGCGCGCGAACCAAAGTGAAAGGTTTTCCATGGAATTTGATTCTCCCTCGTCTCTGTATCCCTCTCTCTCTCTCTCTATCTATTTGTGTGTTTGTCACCTTTTCGCCATCCATATTTCACACCAAATCAAATCGGCTACAAAGTAAGCGGTGCTACGAGTATATGCCTGGTTTTGGATTTCAAAA
This sequence comes from Cheilosia grossa, assembly GCA_963082955.1. Taxonomy (NCBI): domain Eukaryota; kingdom Metazoa; phylum Arthropoda; class Insecta; order Diptera; family Syrphidae; genus Cheilosia; species Cheilosia grossa. The sequence goes on from OY720144.1 coordinate 92,517,030, forward strand.
AGAAATCCTAATCAACGGTAAGTCCGCGCTAAGTATGGTGGCTGGTCGCGTTGGGGGCCGGCCCACAGATCAATTAATCAGCAGTTGGTGTGGAAATGCACTCTCTATGCAGCTACCACATGCGGCACGGATGGTTAATCGTTTCGTTTAATCGGACGGACGGAATTGTGTAACACAAACCGAATCGTTGTCATGTACGTCTGTTGGTCGCAGCGACGACTTTCTAAATTTTGAAATTACGCGCGTCGCACACTCGTCTATTCGGTTTCCGTGTTGTTTTGGGAAACTTTCTACTTGAACAGAGTCAGTCATGCACATCGGTGGACCTGGACTGCTGGTAAGGCTAACCTATCTAATCATCTTGTCAACTGTTACTGTAAGCTGGTGAACGTAATTCAGTTTACAAATGCTGCCGCTTCAATTCGCCAATTCGCTGTGTTTGCGTCCATTTCGCTTGAATAATGTACGCTCGACATATCACACAGCTTTCACGTCACTTTGGTGAGTGGTGACGGCGTCGGCGATGGCGAGTGAGTGAATGGCACTGGATAATGCGGATAGTTGTTGAATTCATGTAATCGTGTAATCGCTGTAATGGCAGTGCTGCAGGGGGGCCTGCCGAACGAGAACAAGACAAAAACAAACAACCGCATGAACATTTGGGTCAATCAAGCTGTGTTTAGACGACATTGTGTGACAAGCGACTAATGAACACCGGCTCGGCTTGTAAATATGAGATAATTAATTAATTTAGCCATAAATACGCGAGAACTACAACGAGACCAGGAAGTTTTATGGACGCACGGGTATGCAGTGGATTAATGTGAACACATCTAGTTGAAAAGATATATTCCGATTAGATTACAGCAGCAATTTGCTTTGCAAAAAATAACTGTGTCAGTGAAATCGATTATTTAGTCAAAGTAGTTTGGTTTCGACATGAAGCTTTGCTCTAACAAAGTTTATGAGACAATTAAGGCTCGTTGGAGCACAGAATTTATTGCCGTTGATGTTCCACAAGGCTGTACGCTGTGGCCCGCGAATGTTTCACTTTGGATGGGGTGACTTGATTTTACTTTCTACCTAATGGATGAACTGTGAGTGTAGGTGATAGAGAGAAGCAGATTTGTCGGGAGCAATATCTGCTTAAGTTTTACAACCTTCAAGAGTTTAAGACAAAAAGTTACGATGATTAGGCACAAGACTTCAGAGAAGGAATGTGAGGTCTCCCAGAACCGAAAAAACTGAAGTAGTCGTTGTTTGGTAGACCCAATCCCGGCAACGATGTTGACTACCTTCGAGATGTTGGGTCTTTCAAGACGTAAAAGTTATTTGAACATTTTTCTGGAAGGTGGCACAAAAGTTTAGCTGTTCTAGAATTCAATGGGATCGGACATTCGTGCACTGACTCAGTGAGCTGGATATCAACCCCTTGGCGAAACTGTCATGCATTTTGAAAAGTCGACAAAGACTTTCTAATATGAATTTATGATAAACAATCAATGCAAAAGAAACCACGAATTCAAGATGAAACAGTGCGGTCCCTCGTGAGGAGGAGTCGCGACAATTGTGGAACTGTCGACAAGGAAGAGATGAGCGTTGTCATGTCAATAATTTGACATAAGTTGAATTGCATGCAGAAAATATTGCTAAGATCAAAGAATGGTGAGGGAGATGGGTCCATTGCAGCCATATAAGATGCGGCGTGCTTGCTGGGCGATAGAAGAGTTAGTATTATAAAAAAGGTAGAGTTGTAAAGCGGCCTGCAATCGAAGGAGCCTGCGATGAGTCGGTAGATGAAGGGAATACCGCTGCGCCCCGTCGTTTTTCGAGGGTATTTCAGCTCCCTGTTGCTCAAAATCAATGTTAAGAAGATATTGGTCGATCCATTTATAGTTTGACCGTGGAGAAGGTCAAGAAGACTTCTTGCACTTAGAGGTAAGGGAAAGAAATTTGATGGAATGGTGTTTTAAGCAATATTAAATGTAGCAGGAAAAGACGTCAAGTAGATGAAGGCCGGAGTCATGTTGCAAAATTTCTTATCGTCAGCATTAAGTGTACGAGTTGAGTGTTGAATGAACCTTTCAATATCTTATATGGCTAAGATAAAGAGAAGGGATGACAGATGACAGTATTGAAGAACTGCCAAGAGGGAGACAAGAAGGGGGTCGAAGAATATACCCATTTAAGCTAAATGGCTCCAAGGCTAAGGACGGGCTGTTTAAAAAGAATTATTTCATGGGATAGTGGGCTTAAAGACTATTCACATGAGAGCGAACTGCGAACAAGAGAATATTCGTAGTTTCTGGCATTTCATGCACATGAAAACTTTCTATAGTCGCAGGTATACCCGCGAATCAGTTTCATTGTTGTAGGTTAAGCTCGAACGAATTTTTAATTCGCGAATTTGTGGATCGCGACTGTTTTATGTGGATTGTGAATCAAGTGTGACATTTCGCGGCACGAATTTTAAATTCGCGGTAAAATTGTTGTAATTTTATATTAAGCTAATTAAGACGCATTTTTTTTGTTGATTAGATGTTAGGTTAATTAAATAGATATAGATAGATAATAATAATTTATGTTTCAAAATATTCAGTGCAAATTCAGTTCATAAATTTAAATACATAAATAAATAATAATCAGTATAGAATACAAGAAATATTTTACAAAGTAAGAAAAAAAAAAACAGTGTTGAATCAATGTCAATTGAAAAAGTAAGTACAAATTGAAAAAAATAAATCATTGTGGGTGGGGTGGGGTGGAAAGCTTACACCGTCACAAAAAGAAAAACTGGACGAACAGAGACATTTTAAAAGTTTATATTTTGAGCACTCAGATGCATGATAAGAAACATTAACATCCTGAATATTATTCATGAAAAACATGATCTTAGTTTTGTAGCTTAACACCAAGTTATGCTCAGCAAACCAGTTTCTTAGTAAATTTAAATCCCAATTTATATTAGAGACTAGATATAAAGGACTATATACGCCATGAGAAAAACCTATATCATCTGCAAAAGCAGTAGGTGAACCTTTGAAGTTAAGCGCAAGTAGGGAATTAATGTAAACAAGAACAAAATCGGGCCCAGAACAGGACCCTGGGGTACACCCAAATAAAATAATATAATTTTACTCCTTATCTCAGCCATCTTCAAACTTTGCGACCTATTTCCCAGATATGACCTAAACCAATCCAAAATGAAACCTCGAAACCCAGCTCTTTCCAGTTTTGTGGTTTACCATATCAAAGGCTTTGGATATATCGATAAATAGCCCAGCCGTCGTTACATTTTGGTCCTTCGAGCCAGATTTCAAATATATGATCGAGCATTCTTCCTGAATATTTAAATGATTCAACCCTTTCCCTCCCATGGTAGCCATTTGGCCACCGCCCTATATTTTTAAAAGTAACTATTACAAAACAGGAAAAATTAAAAGAATAATAGTTTCTTTATTCTGCCAAGATCATTTTCTTTTTTTTTTTACTATAGGCAAACTTGTAGAAATTATGCCTGCACGTATTTGACGAATGGAGAATGATAAGTTAAAACCATCATTCCTCACAGGCTGAACTTAAAATATTAGATATCATAAATTGTTGCTTATGGATATAAAACCATTTACGAAGAATTTCCAAATAATGATTGACAGCAATAAACAAATGAATATAGTTGTTTTCAGAGTATGACACTGCCATCTGCAAAGGCTGTTGTTTCACCTTTAGAATGTTGAATGAAAAGAGAGTTTACGATTACTAGAAACAGAATAGGGCCCAAAACAGGTCATTGAGGGACACCTATATTTAGGTTTTTTTTCCGAACGTAAACTATCTTGAATCCTAACTCTTTGTTTACGGTCTCTTGGATAAGATGAGAACCAGTCATAAATAAACCGTCGTAAGGCAGCCCTATGAAGCTTTTGGAATAATAAATCATGGTCCACCATATTGAAAGCCTTAGTGATATAAAAAAAAACTCCGAACTAAAGTAAAGTCCACCACACAGTTTTAATACAGCCTCTTTTGTCGATCTACATTTTCTGAAACCAAAAACGAAAGCATTCTTGATTTCATACCTTTTTCGAAGACTTTAAAAAACACAAGCAAAAGCGAAATAGGACGATAGTTGCTTCATTTTTTTTTTTGTGCAGTGGAATAACAGTTGCTTACTAAAGTGCGATTCCTTTTTAACACCAAGACTAAGAATATACATTAAGACCTCGGAAACATAGTATTTTAAATTTTATTTGATGATGACGATGAATTCGAATTTTTGAGGCACATTATAATTTTATGAATTCCAATGAGGAAAAATCTTCAAAGAAAAAGCTATCGGTGTTTAAGTGTCATAAAAGAGCTTCTCAATTAAGCCATTTGAACTGGACATAAAATTGGGTCCGCTCCGTTCGTCCCAAAAATAAAAACTCACACAAAACGAATAGTTGTGAGTAGCTACGCCTTTGGTAGTTGTCTTACTTAGCTATTTCATGGGACATCTTTGACCATTTGAATTGTGGGAAGATCACATTTTTTTATGTCTTAAAAACAATCGAAACCCATCTGAAGTCATGTGTCAAACAACAATAAATAGTTCCCAATTATAGACCGGATCGGCATAATAAATAAATCCGCGCAACAAATCGTTTCTTGCACTCATAACCGCTCATCAAAATAAATACACAAAATTTCCATAAAATCAACCAGTTTACTCAAACCCGATTGCCAGTTATGCCTCAATAATGTTTGTTTAATCCTGTTGTTCTTAACAGTAATAACAGTAAATCGTTTCCACCAACCAAAAACAAAGTAATCCTTTATCCATTTAGATTATGTTAATTTTCCACATTTTATCGCCTCGAGCGAATGGTTCCATAAACAATAACAAATAACCAAGTTAATCAAATTTAATTAACGAATATTAATTCTCGAAAACTAATTAACACTTACCCGGCGAAGAACTTTGACGTTCCTCTCATACAGAACGTCAACAAACAATTAAAAGCAAGAACAAAACTTTGATTTCTATTTTCGTTTTGACTAAAACGTTATAGCTAATTCAGAGCTATGATGTAATTAAAACTTCCTCCTATAGCACACGCATACCACCATGTGAATCAAAAAAGAAAAAGAAAAAGAAAAACAGAAAATAAGCTCCAAATACTTTTGATTGAATTGTGAATCGCAATCGCGCGCATTAGCATGCAAGGCAAACGATTTCACGTCCAGGCGCCACATTTCAATGCGCTGTCTATCGCCGATTGACAGTGGCAGCAATCAGTGTTGCTGCTAATACTCTAGCAATAGATAATAATCGGAATGGGAATCGAAATTCAAATGCTCTGCTCTTTGGATGGCGGCGGGTATCTGGTATTTGGTATGCCAGTTGGATAGTTGCTCCCATGAATCTCTTGGCCAACAGCTCCGGTCGTCGTCGCGGGACAAATGTGCGACTGACAAATGAGGAAGACATGTTGCGCCCGATGCAGCGCATTTAAATAATTCAACACCGTGCGGTAATTAAAAATCGCACCGCATGCCGTGGCACAATGCGAAATTGTTTCCATTTGTTTAGTTTCTGGTTGCAGTTTGCTTGGGTTTCGTTTGTGGCCAGGTATCCAGGCAGAGGGAATTTCTAGGAATTTAATAGCTTATTAAATGAAATAGGTTGTGAGTTTGTTCGGTTTCACTATGATGGGAGTTGGAAGAGTTGTGTTTGGAGTGTTGTTTTGAAAATTGCATTCACGTGATGGAGTGGGTGAGCGATCGAAATTCCCATCTAAGGAGATTGCTACATTTTGATCTGAGACTTATAGGAATTCTGTCAGAATGATAGAGGGTGCATTCACTGCGTCTTAAAGTCGATTAAAATCACTCTATTTCCCCTTAAACAAAATATAACAAAAACTCTCAAAAACCCTCGACATTCCATGACAGCATTCAGAACTGTAATCCACCAAATTCAAAGTTTCTCCGATTATTCCCCTCTCACTCACCATGTGGGGTCACGCTCACATCTGGATTGACATTTTGTAACAAATTTTAATCCATCCTGTCAGCATTAATCAACGGTCTCCCTTCCAGGTAAATGATTTCCGAAAGCTCCATCGATCAACAGCACTATACCCAAGTTAATGACAAATTGCACCCAAAATATGCGTCCATTTGACGTTGCCGCCGCCATAACATAAGACCACAACAGGCAAGCTAACCAAAATGTCAAAACATGATGTCACAATATATACCCGCGTGCACACACAGCAGCAACACGGCCTATGCGACATTTTCACAAGTCCGGGACCCCGATCAAATTGAGGCCGTTGATCTTCGCATAACGATAAAGAGATACACGCACCTCGAGATCGGGATCGAGATCGAGATCCCCGCTAAGCTCGTGTTCATGTCCATGTCCACCGGTCGCTGGTGCGCAAGCATTCAAGAGAAAACGTCAATTCCTTGCCCAAAATGCCAATCCCACTTTTGTTAAAGCCTAAACGAACATCATTTCTACGGCACTCAACATCAGAAATACCGGTCCGGTCGCACAAGTTACACTTGAATATATACTGATTCTGAAGATCAAATGGAAGAATCGGTGCTGCTGCTGTTGCCCCCTTTAAGGTGCAGTTAGCTCTCTAAACACACCCATATGTCATGAATAAGATTAACCATTCGATGACGGCAAGGAGAACTGTATTCGTATACAATTTGAGATACATATCGTCGTAGATACTTGTGTGTGCTATGTGCGCATAGGATACTTCCGCTACTGTTGGTTTAAGTGCGGTGCACCCTTTCCGTGTTCCACGACACCCAACTAGAAGCTGCAATACAGTTGTAAGTCACGCGGTACTCGGTTAAGAAACAAAATATCGATCATGCTTCAGTTAGATCAGTGAAACAGTGTGTGCATTTGCATTTACAACTTAATAACGAAAGGTTTCCCGGTTGGGTAGCATCACGTGCACCAGCGCAAACGCAACCAAGACCACGGATCGCTTAAGGTGGAAATTCCATTTTCCAAGTATCTGCGCCGTAAATTGATCTCCATAAATTTTCCTCTATTTATCTTTGTTCGTTGTGCGGAAAAATTATTTTTTTTACTGCAAAACGTATACGATCAGCCTCACATAACGATCAGGAGTGCTTTGCAATAAAAAAAATAAAGTCAAGCACATAATGCTGTTTCGCAACACGCGTCGGACAGTATCGTGTGCGGTGGTGGGTCTTTTACACATAGAGGTTTTATAACTGTATTGTGGGTGATGTTTATGCCACAATGAAGACGATTTTGTATGCTGGATTGTGGTCAGGATGGAAATTTATATCTTGGGGACAAAATACCGAACAGCATCGGGCGAACCAATTAATGATCATTGGGTATTTGTGTTCCAGAGAGGGATACTATTCAGCTGTTGCAGGGTCTTGTGGCTTTTTTGTAAAGCTAGAAACAGTTCCATGTAACAGAGCTAGGAAACATTTTCTATGAAATACTTTCAATTGGGAGGGTGAACTGAAATTAAGTTCATGAGCATGTCAAGCTCCACGCGATCGGCTATGGGATTGTAGTTCTTAAACATAGTCTTGTCCAGTGATTTGATGAAAGGATGATGGATGTTCCGCGGGCGAGAAATGTTAAATTCGTATATCTTCTAAATGAGTTGGCCAATTGCTTTAAAATAAGAACCAAATGTTGCTCCATTAAGGCCCATGTTATGTCTGAAAAATCCACACGGATAGGCTCAGCAGTTTTAATTTGAAGGGCCATCAAATCCACATACAAACAGACAAATTACATTATTATTTTAAGAGTTGACTGATTTATTTCCCAATGTTTTTTCATAAAAAAATTCAGTAACATTGATCAATAGCAGAACATCGTGTTCAGCCGAATTAGACATCTTCACAGAAATCAGTACCAGAGTCACCACCAAGGACCTAGTCGAACCTTACATATCCTATTGGTCATAACACTCGACCATTTGTTACCAGCAAGTTTCTATTGAAACAGAGTTTGAAACAAATACCTGCCAAAGTGCTGCAGAAGCAAACTAAGCAGATATAATTTCCACAAGCTCTTTGATAGAATGTCATTTTACTTACACTGGAGCTTAAGCTGACTTAAGCACAGAATGAATTGAAAATGTCTGTTGTGACCATAGTAGGTAAGAAAAGTCACCAATATCAAGCTTAAATAAAATGTCGCCAACTGTTGTAACAGGGATAAGGCCACGTAATCCTATTGTTGGTGCCCTTAATTTTAAAACGTTTTTGTCAACTATTAGAAAGAAAAAAACAAAATTCGTTATATGTACTTTTGCCATTGTCTAGCTTGCTATTTCACGGTTTTTGCAGGTGGAGTCATATTTACTTACTTAAGACGCGCTTAGTGGTTTAATAAGATTGGTTCTTAGCTAAATGCCTCATGTTTCGCAGTGCAAGTTGGTTGAGGACGATTTTCGCATGTGTAGTGTGTACACCTACTAAGGAAAAATCTTCCCCTACTACATTGACAGTGGGCTCTACTGACAATCATTTTTATTTAACACCTTCTGTATTAGGTCACAATTTGCAATTTTGTATGGAAAGTGTTGCCATTTCGAGTTGGGAAAATTTTCCCTGAACACTAAAAATGATTATTACTATCGCGGATTGACTCTTAAAATCGGAAAATCGCAGGGCGTAGCTTTGATTCCCATTCGCTCAACATGCCCTAGGTATCTCAAATGCAAACGATTTGGCTGTATAGCTCGTTGACTCAGATTAGGTTGATGAATTAGAAGTGTTTTGTCCAATCAATTTCCAGCAATGAGCTCTTTTTGGGGAATCTTGTACCTCTGTGCTTAAAAAAATAAATAAATAAATAAAAAGTTGGCGGAACAGGTCCGTAGGGACCACCCTAGGCCTAGCTTCTCACAACCATTCGTTTTGTGTGAGTTTTGCATTTTGGAACGAATGAAATGGATCTACAATTTTATACCGAGTCCAAATGGCTAATTGAGAAGCTCTTTTAAGACAGTAAAACTCTCGGATTTTTGGCATATGTTCGCGAGATGTGCTTTATAAGCTCAAAAATTCGTATTTTTTGCAGACCGCAGTAATCCGATGTTCAAGGATCAGCCAAACTGTCAGTTGTGATCAGTTCTGCTCTTAGTGGTTTGAGTCTCAGGAATAGTTTGTTTGTTGTTCTACTCCATAGATGGCGGTTTACTATTCAATTTTCTAATATTTAACTGTCTCCATTACGTAGTAAAAGAAAGACATTGTTTTCGTACAAAATTTCGAACTCGAGATGTTAGTCAATTCTGATCTTGATAGAGAAACTCCAAAAAGTGGGTAGCAAAATTCTTTCTGTCTGTCCCACATCTTAAACGGCTGTCCGGATTCCATTCAAACTTCTGATTTGGAGTTTGGGGGCTTACAGCTCGGGGCCGTTTTTTTTTGCAATGTTTAATATTAATAGAACTTCGCATATAAAATTCTCGGACCAGTTTGATTTGTTCGAAAACGGCTGTAACGCGTTTAACCAAATTGATAAAAAAGTACTTTTTTTTTTAAAACTGGTCTACCTGAAATCTTCAATAACGATTGTGACCAGAATGAATACTTAGAGAAAAATTTATGATTTCAAAATTATTGCGTCCTTAATTTTCAATTCAAATTAAAGAAAACGCTAATTTTAAAAACTGATCATATCTCGAAAACTCCTTTTTCGATTTCGATACAACTTTAAAAACACAAGTAATGCTCACATTTCAAAGAGTATCTAGTACTCAGCTTTCAAATAAATAGTTAAGAAAAAGTATATTTCAAACAAAACATTGCAACATTTGGTACAGTTTTGTCTTCGTGATTTTACAAAAACCGCTCGAACGATTTTGATGAAAATGCATATTAAAGATAATATAAGTATTCTTAAAAATATCCGCTATTTAACTTTCCTCAAAAAATTCGAATAAATCAGTTTTTCAATTATTTCTCTAAAATGACTAGCAAAAAGCCGATTTGTGTTCATATAATTTTTTAAAAGCTAGAAGTGATTTTTATTTAACGCTACCTATTATTTCATTTTATGTACGGTTGGTTCTGAACTTGTTACCTACCCACAAATTGACCAAATTGACTCAACCAAACTTTTGATGAACGAGAAAGTTTCGAGCGACCCAGTCGTGCACTTTTTTTTAACAACTTGTGGCTGATGCTTGAACACAGTTTTATAGACGTTGATCAATTTTCCATGTCGCAATTAAGATCAGCAGACAATCCTACTGACAATAGGTTTGTGTACGTGCTGTAAGAATACAGTTTTATTTACTGCCTGCGATTTAACCGCACAAAAGCGACTCATAACCACGTAAATAATTGTGTACTAGGCAGTTAACTAGAGCACAAATCAAACACAATTTTGCAGCAAGTGGTTCTTGAAATTCCAATTTTCATCAGATAAGTGTAGAGAAAGCCAAGCATACTAGCGCTTGAGCCATTTAATTGGGGTCATACTTGCCCCTTCTAATCCCAACCCACAGCTGCCAACGATTGCAGTAGAAACTGAAAAGTTTCTCATATTTCTTACATTTAATTCTAAAAAGCGCCACGCCCATTTGATTCGCTTAACCGAAGCGCACAGAGGCAACAAATGACAACGACTTTTCTTGCTCACTTGGAAACCCGTGCCATGCGAACCTGCACTCAAATTCGCGATCATGAAAGGTCGTCCGCTGGTCCCAGGTCCCACCAAAAATGGTTGCGACAGTCGCTCTTGTTGAATCCTCAAATTAGTCTCAAGTAGTACCCTTCACTTAGGTATGCGCCTTGAAAGCCCACGGATTCCTTCATCTCGATCGCAGGAAAACCAGCTCCTGACAAACACTTTATGTGAAAATTAGAAAAATCAAGATCGTCTTAGCGGGAGCGAAAGAGACTTGAAACGAAACCCAATAAATTCCGTAAGAGTATTACAAACATTTTATAATCTACCAGATGCCAATAAGCCAGGTCCTTATTCGATAAACCCACTTGGTAGAGTAGTTATAGTTACGAGTACTCAAAGCTGCAGTTTTTGTGCGCGCGCTTGGATCAGCACAAAAGGTAAATAAAACCCACCGACCGAGGCAACACATACGAGTACACTGTTGTCGTCTCGCGAATATCTTCCTCTCCGCTTACACATTAATAGACATGAAAACTTAATTGCTTGATTATCTCGTTCATCGCGCGCCGCGCACACAAGCACTTTCTCCTCCGCGTCCTCCTCGTGGGCCGAGAGTAACGATGGCCAGGCCAAGTAGTTCAGTTGCAGTTTGGAGTCCTTTCAAACATAAGAAGCCGAGCGCCTCTGCTTGGATGAAATTCCAATTGGTTTGGATAAAAATTCATGAAATAAATTTGCCCCCTCTCTCGCCGCCCTGATGGGGAGGAGGAATTCAACAACACGAAGAGGCAAGGTAATCCAGTAGGCTTCCTGCCCAGCGAAATACTTGTACCTTTCGTTTTTATTATGTGCCCATGCCCATGCAACTGGTCTAGGTCTAGGAGGGGTATGTGTGTGCTCAAGTATGCCTCGGCTATTGTTTTATAAGGCTCATGGGTTTTTATTGACTTTTCTCCTCGTCGCGTTGCGTCGCGTCGGCCTCCCCGGCCAGAGATATCAGCGATGCGATAAACTAACGCTCGAAACAAAAGACTTGGTCTTTCTCAAATAACCGCCTGACATCCATATAAGGGATGCTGTGCGGCTGTCCATGGTGTGGGTTTAGCTCCCTCCCCGCTCCGGTTCAATTATTTTATCTTGCCACGATCGAATGTATTTAATATGAGTACTAGTACCAATAATGCTGCTGCTGCTGCTGCTGCTGCCGGTTGTGGTTACACTGCAGATACTTTGGATGTTCCTGTGTTTCCTTTCGTTTTTTTTTTTTGTCGCTTCTCAAGATTGGCTTTCGCCAAACACACTCGCATAGCATGGCCGCCAAACGAATAATGGAGAGATAAACTCTAGAGGACTCCTTTTATTGACACACACACGCATTACATACACAGCGTGCTGCGAGGGGGGTATTGGTATTTGTAGTCCATAAAAACCAATCAATGTACGCAACATGGTTAACTCGGATTGGAATTCATCGCCACCGATGATCAACTGTATTAACAGCAACAGCGGATTAAATTGGTCGTAGCAGTAACCGGTACCGGTGCCAGTTAGCTGATTCTACTGCGATGTCAACAGAATCACGACATAATGGCTTACAATGTTCGAGATGCTTTTCTTTGCTGCGGCGCACATTGTGCGAGAAAAAGTCGTTGCACTAAATTGAATTATGCGCGCCGCGCATGCGTTCTTTTTTACGCACTCAATTGTGGCGTGAATTCTTTAGATCAGAATCGGATCGTATTTTGAATTGGTATGCGATTAGCATAAGTGATGCTGCCTAATTTGGTTGGCTGGAGGCTGGCTCTTGGTGCAAGCAATTGAGGTACATTGGGAGAACGCCCAGGGACGTGATTCTGATTGTCCGATTAATAACTTTGTCAGTAGGGTTGATGGGATGTCAAACATCCGAAGGAGATAACAAATTCAGGACTTTTCTCAAGCGAAATGGAAGCAAAATCATTCAAACTTTAGTGAGAAGTTCTATATCTCCTCTAAATTTGGCTAGTTTTCAAAGAAGCATTTGAATTCTGTCATGTGCTCCTTAAAAAGGGGTGACTTTGACTCGGAGGGATCGTTTGGGGGAACTTCAAAATACAAAGGGTCGAGGTCGCTCATGTTCGAAATTCTGTCCGTCTGTCCGTATGTCCCGAGGCCTACAGCCTGAATGGCTGCACAGATTTGGTTCGAACTTCGGATTTGAAGTTTGTGGGCTAACAGTTCCGGGCGGTTTTTCTTTTGCTAGCTAACCTCAATATTAATGCAAATCTTTCATACCAATTTGATTTGTTCGAAAACGGCTCTAATGATTTCAACCAAAATTGATATTTGAGTTTAAGTAGATGAGGTTACGATGACTGCATACCCAGTTTTTGGCTAAAAAATCGAACAACGGTCATATCTCGAAAAAGGTTCATATGATAGCAACAAAAATGGATTTCTAAGGTAATATGGGCATTTCTAACTTAAAAGCAAACTAAGTTCTTCTCTATACGATCGTACAATGGATTTTTGAAAAAAGGCATTTTTTAAAAATATTGTTTTCTTTAGTTTACCCCCAAACTGTACCAAGGATTTTGACCAAAATGCATAGTTAGAGCAAAATTTATGTTTTCCAAATTCTTGCATCCTTAAATTTCAATTCGAATCACCGAAAAGCTAATTTTAGAAACAGCTCATATCTCGAAACCCGCATTTTCGATTTGGATAGAACTTAAAAAACTAAGTAATGCTTACATTCCGAACAATATCTAATGCTCAGTTATCAGCTAAATAGTTAAGCAATATTGATTTTCAAACTAAATGTTGCAAATTGTTTTTTAACAAAAAGTCTGCATAATTTTAGAATAACCACTCTTAAGATTTTGATCAAAATACATACTAAACATAATGTCAGTATTCTTAATAAGATCCTGGCCTTAGTTTTTCTCAAAACCTTCGAACAAAAAATGTTTCAATTAATTATATTTCCCGATCTTTTTTCACATATTTACGGTATTTTTTTTTTAAATAATCTTGATAATCTTGTCTAAGATTTACTTATGGACAAACAGTTGTAATTTGCCCTATCAAAGTTCTTTCCCAATTTGTTCCGGTTATTAACAAATATTAACAAACTGTCACTTCATTTGCACCCCACATTGGGACATTCAGTTTGTAACTACTAATGCAAATTCGAAAACAAATCCAATGACATATTTACATATTTATATCTATGTAAAGATATCGGTCTAACACGAAACCTACTTCCAATCTAGAAACCTTAAATCAACGTCACTAATCTATTCCAGTCAAAAATAAAAACATGGCCTTACAGATCAGAAAACTCCTGCTCCTTCGTTTTCCGTGATCGGAAAAAGTTTTTCGTACGGAAAAATTTATAAATTCTATTTCTAGAAAATTTAAAGATAATTTGTTAATTTTTTTTTTAACTACCTTTTTTTTATTCATAATCAACATTTTAAGTATAAGATTCAGTTCAACAATAAAGTTTAAGTGGTCAAAAAAAGCAAAAGAAAATTTGTACGATTTCGTTTTACGTATGGCTATAACTGGGGCCAGAACCTGAAATTAATATCCATAACATCAATTGGTAAAAGAGATTCTTCACTTTGCGAGGTAATTCTAGAGGAAATGTAGAAGGTCTTTGTTTATTTACAATTTTTTATCTGAGGGGAAAAAAAACGAAACGAAAAAAAACATTTGTTTTTAAAAACAAAAAAACGAAAGAAATCATGCGAATACGAAAATTTTGTACTTCCTAGAAAATACAAATTTAATGAAAAAAATTTCGTTTGTAAGTCTTCGCACGAAACGAATTTTCGTTTTCGTTTTGGGAGTTACATCAAGCAAAACAGGAGAACATGATTGACCGCTTTGATTTGACTGAATCTCACTCCTGCCCATCGTGACGTTTTGCCGAAGACCCCGATACGGGATGCTGAAACTTGGCATGTCTCGGAGGAGTACGGTTGACTTTTCTGAGGTAAAATTTCACTAATATGGTTCGAAAGGTTTTATGTGTTTCCACAATAGGTAGCCAACAAGATCGAATACCCGACTTCCATGGAACTTATTCGTCTTTGCTTGATGTATGGTTCGATGTATCTCCTGTCCTGTCGATGGGACAAGCGATGCTGAGATTTAATTCTTCAGACATGTCTTCATCCACTCAAATTTAGTAGATAAATGTGTACGTGCTCCAAGTCAACTTCTACTGCTTTCCAAAGATCGGATGAACAGATCATTGTGCCATACATTGCCTGCCTCTGCCTTTGAACAGTCTGCAGAAGTGTTCTTTTCAAACTTTCAAAAGCAGTCCACTGTTCGGACCTTGTATCCTTGGAAGAATAGGCTTTAGAGAATGGACCACCCGCTTTTCCTTCTGAGAAGTCGATGTTTCTGGCTTCTTTTTTGGGAAATTTTACCCCAGCCCAGCTATTACCCCACAAAATTACCACCTAACTATTTATTTTATTGTAACCACTAGCCAACTAAAATGCCATGCAATTTGGAAATGCTTCAAACACTAAAGACCCGACTTCTCACTAATTCGATTAATTTCTTGAAAAATACACAAAAGGAAACGGAACACCTGCGCTCGTCTGCTTCCTTTTTTGTGTATGCGTGAGAACTCCATCGGCTATACAAATTAAACTCCACCTTTCACAAAGGGTTTAAGCATTAATTAGTTCCACGCATAAGAACTCAAATGAACTGAAGACCCACCGAACAGCAGCAAAGACCATGTGATTCATGTTTATTCAAACATTCCCTATGAGCCAACGAAGAAAGGAAACCCAGCGGAATAAGTTAAATCAAATTAAGAGAGCAGCCAGCGAGGAGCAGGTGCGTCGTTTCTTTTTTTTAACAATTAATGCAGTTAAGCTATCACGACAGACGCATACGCCGCAGCAATGTATGTGTCGGACCTTAACGTCTCCATTGCCCTAGTTAATCGGATAATGCGTCGACTAATCACTCGCCTTTGTATACACCTTATCCTGGTGCATTAATTTGAATTCCCTTGTGTGTTGAGGAGAAAATGAAATTGCAAAATTTTAATTGCCTCCTTGCGGTCAATTGAATCAATTAAAATTTGCACCCAAAAGAAACACGGAAGTTTATTCTACTCCATCTTCATCCTCATGCCAGGTCTATCATAGCGCAGCGGATCAGGTAAGTGTAAGAGATATAAAGATAGCTAGACAACATTGGCTGGGTAGATAAAGTCCAACTATAGAGACACACAAACACACGGCGGGTTGCTTTAAAAGGCTGCCGTGTGCAGAGAGAGCGAGATTGAGGACTTGGAAGCGCGCCACACCTATTTTGCATTCACTCCCCTACTACTATAACTTTGTTGAAGCAGATAATCCATTCAATTGTAAAAATTAAATTGCTATATCGATTTGGGAAATTTCTTTTAATTGGATATATAGATACTTTGGAGGGTTTATCAAGTTTTTCGTTTTTTGTTTCTCGTTATTTTCCGCACTAATCTTCGCTTGTTTTTTTTTTTTTTTTTTTTTTGCAAATTGGGAGTGGTTGTGGAAAAGTCAAGAACGGTAATAGCTGCAATTAGTTTCGTAAGAAGACTGGGTTTGGCCTCTTCGAAATAAAAAAAGAAAAACACAAAATGCAAAGGGAATGCTCAGATAATTGATTAATAAATCTTTTCATTGTTAAAATGTCATGCGGATCTGGGCTTTTTGAGAAGTAATGGTCGGCATAAATTGAACGTTCGTCTAAAGGGAATATTGATGAAGGCGCTCTTGATTGGGAGTAAGATGTTTATGAGCGAAAAGTCTCGAAAGGGGGGTAAGGGAATTGGGTTTTTGCGACGAAGAAAACAACTATAATGTACATTTAACAGATGTATAAGGTTTAAATAAAAAATTGTACAAATATTTACCATTGATTGTTGTTTGGCGGGACCCACACAACTTCTAACTTCTCACAATCATTGTGTGATTTTTTGTATTTTTGGGACACACAATTTAATTTCGAGTCCGAACGGCTAATTGAGAAGCTCCTTCATGACAGTTATGCTCACGGATGTTTGTCGGGCGTTCGCGGGGGGTGGCGCAGTCCTATAAGTTTATTATTCACTCATTTATGATGTCATTTATTTTACAGCGTTGCGCTTATCCATTTAAAAGACCCGGAACTCTATTTATTTATTGTAAATTATTTAGATAATTTAGTTGGGTGTAGGATGCTTAAGAGCAAACCTGCTCTCGATCTACCACCACCGACAGTAAATCATCAGAGGTTATGAGTAGGGACAAGATGCCGAAATTGATCTAACCATCTCATCCTGCGGCTACCTATAGGACGCATGCATGTTTAAGGTTCAATGTGTAAATCTGTAACAACGGAGCAGTGACCTGGACAAACCAAAAATACCTCTGCTTCACCCTGCGTTTATTAAAAGTTCTAAATGTTTATTACAAATGCACAACTTTTGAATAAGGAAATTTTGTCTTAATGATTTGTTTAAAGGGTGGGCCATATAAATGTTAAACCAGAAAACTTTAGTGCTGTTCTTTCAAGTGTACGTCTTTTGCTGGAGGACTTTAACCCCTTCGAAATCTCTGTAACTCATATTTTTTAGCAATTGAAGTGAATCCCTGTTGAGGACCTTTTGTTTGAACTTTAACCGCTTATAACTTTTGTTTATACCTTTTTGCTGAGATGCGTATTGAACTGACCCTATCCTATTATGCCTTCTTTATCCTTAAGGACAGTTTTGCATGGCTGCAGATAGATGCAGGCATGCAAGTGGTTGTACACTTTGGAGTTTTTTGACGGCGGTTTTCTTGCCTTAGTCCGATTCAGTCTTTTATCTTTGATTAAGTCCAAGTTATTTGCCTACTAGATCTAAGTTTGTATTTTTTCTTGCGAAAGGAACAATGGCTTGAGATGTGATATTTAGCCCCTTTTCCAGCAATCGATGGTATCAAAAGTTTGGGGTTTCGTGAAATAAAAATAGCGTTCATTTTAAGGCAAAACCTTCAGCTATAACGGTTTAGAGACCTACAATATTATTTAATGTATTCATCCAAAAAAAGAAGGGACTAAGCAGCTAATTAACTGTTAGGGAAATAAATTTGTTTTCAGTTCCATTTTCAGAAAGCGCCTGGTAAGAAAACACTGAAATCAGTAAATAAAAAAGTCGGGACATACTCCAAAGTAACCAGTTAACAGCACATTACCACAAATGTTTGCATATCTGCAGGCTGATTCAGAAAAAGTCACTCTGAATATTTTTTTTTTTATTGTGCATTTTTAGTGAAGCTTTGCTTAGATAGATGTTAAATAAAACATAACTAAAATACTGAAACACAAATAAACGTTCTTTAAAAATGTGTTCTATTTCTTGTGCCACATACTGTGCATACCCATTTTACGTTCGAAACAGCCATCGCGGGGAATTCAACTCGTTACAACTTGACTTATTTTGTGCCTGCGCTAAGAAAAAGTGATAAATTATCGTTTTCTTATTATTCCGCGTTTTTTAGCGGGCAAAGTAGATCTCCAACTTTACAAAGCACTGCATACCTCACCAACCCAGAAGTCGTAGTACTACTTAGTCGTAGTCTACGTGCTTTGCTCTTGAAGAGCCAAACAATTGTTTGTATTAGCCAAGTGGAGCTTAACTGGTTGCCATCCGCATGCGGCAGGAGTATACCAGAAGTGTGCCTGCGATCTACGGTTTGGTGATTTTTCAAACTTCTTGTTATATACTTGCTGTACACCTAGAGGCAAAGTCGACAGGCAGCCAACAAGCCAACTCTCGCACAGATTCCTGCTCCACTTGACAGAAATTTACTTTAGAGTTGATTTAATGGTTCGCTAATCTAATAGAGTAATTTATCGCTGCTGCTGCTTTTGTAAAGCGCGCTCGTCACGTGAGCTAGTTAGAAGGGCCTCGCGCACTCTCGTTCCATTTGTGTGTGCGGAATTTCAAGGAGAGGAGTTTTTGCTTTTAGGCGATTAGCGAAAGTTTAATTAAATGCGCACAGTGCGGGGAAGGAGCTGCCGCCGTAAGAATGAATAGAGGTGCTGAGTGGTGAAATTATGATGATTTAGGGAGGTTTGTGCGCTTTTTGAGAGATAATGTAGTAGTAGTATTATGTACGGTGGGGATTTGCGAGTAATTGAGAGGTATTGCGAAAGTTGAAGAGTTACATGGAAATTATACCATGGAGGAGGGCAGCAAATGGTAGATGGATAGTTGAAGAAGGTTTCATTTCATTTCAGGACTCATTAGAGAGGTATAACACGGAGTTGTGGTCTGGGTGGTGTTTGTGAAATCAATTGAAGACCAGGTTCTATAGGGTTCTATTGAGGGAGAGACGCCAAAGGTGTACTCGCAGGCTAAATCAGTGACCCCCATCTATACATAAACCAAAACTCTGGTTTTGTTGCCGGTTGACGTGTAAAGTGCTTGACAGATTTCTATGAAACATGTTTGAAACATTTATTTGGACTCCGAGAAGGTTATAGACTATGGCGTTCATTGCCACGCCTACTTTTTCCGACCATTTTTGTCCAAAATGTAATTTTTCTGACTTCAATATGTGTAGCTTGTCATTTCTCAATCAATTTTGAATAAATATAAAAAGGAAAGAATGCTTCAAAAAGCCAACGCTATAAATATTTTAATTTATATTTTAATTTATAAAATATTTTAATGTTATAGTTTAATAATCCGCTTTATCCAGAAGCTGATTTTCAGACCAAAATATAGTATCACCACCGATACTTTATGTGTCGTTAACTGCTTGTGATTGTAATCAACAAATGCGGATCGCTGAAGGCTATTTTGGTGATGCCCCTTCTTAAGTGAGGGCATCCTCTTCGAAAAAACACTGTTGTCGTGTGTGCTCTGCTTCTATATTTTTTGAAGACGCGAAGTACTGCTTGTTTTATTTGGTCTACCATTGATTATCGCTAGGATGCATATATAGATTGCATGAATTAGTGATAACGACTGTGACTACCAAATTGGATGCTCCATCAGGCCACAACTGGTGAGAGACTGGGGAAACGTCATGCTCCATTTGGTGGAGTACTACCAAAACGACAGAAACTCATCTGAGGAGTATTCGTGTAACTACTGACTCCCACAAAACCAAACACAAAACAACATCAGACTTCACTTCAGTCTTGTCAACCCCACTGTTGGTCGCACAAATTATACACCCAACGCACAAGTTTAATCCCGCCACTTACCAACACTTTGCAACCGACCGAACCGAATGTATCTCTGCATCTCTTAACTACCGGTACATAAGCTCTAGTTGCTAACATCTGATAAATAAGGAAAACAAAAATAGACACTTGCTCCCTGGTATGCCTGGTGCGCACGAAGCAAGTTTGGCTGGTTTTACCATCCGTCCTTGCGGAGGACCTCCCCGCAAAATCCACGTCATGTATCCAGTGATAACGTTGGCAATTTAAATAATTAGAAACAGCATGAATATCTACTACTAGAGCACACTTTAGAGCCAGTCAGCCAGCCAGCCATCCGCGTGCTCCTTTGGCACGTAAAAGTGCGCAAAAATCGGTCGCCTCGCCATCACAAGAAGTGTTGGGCCAAGTGCTGCCCCAAGTGGTTGAATAGCTGGTGTTGTATCAGCGGCTCACTCGACAGAACGTGTAATTATTGCATAAACGCTGTATAAAAGAATTATTAGCTTCGCGCACTGTGTACAATTTGCGCCTTCAAAGAGTGTTATGCTCTGCAGTGGGTAGGTGGACTCATTTGCTTTGATAATATGTATGAAGGCTGTCTTGTAAAATTTAGATTTATATCCTGCGCTATTTGTGTGCATATATTCATACATCGTAGAGGTTTTTTGTGTGCTTCTGAATTTTTGTTTTCTTGCTGCGTAGTTAGTGTGTGTGTGCGCGCAAAAGGTACAACGCTCGCGCGATAAAATTGTATAATTAAACAAAATCGAAGCAGTACCACCTCCTACTCACGAGTGTAGGTACACAGCTCGGCAGCGAACTTCTCTCCTTGACAGGAAATAAATTAAAATGTTTTATAGAGTGGTCCGCACTTGTTGATGGTTGTGTTTGAGTTGTATCGCTGGCTACCTTGTGGAGGAAGTGTAATTGATACTTAGTTGGAGAAGGATGGAAATTCCTTGTAATCGATCGGGAAAGATAAGCGCAAGTCTGAGAGGTGGAATCCGATGATAAATAGAAGTGCAAACGATGACGGCAGTTGGGGGCTGATATGGAACAATTTCATTTGTACGTATCCTCAGGTGGTTGTTGGATGTTGAATGCAAATTACTTTTAAATGAAATAATTTGAAGGGATCCTTACAAATTGTACATGCAAATGTGCTAAGAAGTCAATTAAATGGAAGGAGATAGGAACTAAGTTGAAAATGGAGACGATTCGTCAGCAGTTTGTTTAGTTCTTCGCGAATAGTGTCCTGAATCGCTGATGTGTAACTTAGGTTGATTGTTCTGATGGGACTACTCATCAACAGCCATGCGATATTCATTTCTCTCCGATCCTCGTATTCAAAATCGGTATAGTGCTCACTGTAAACCGTCGCGTTTTTTTTTAGGAAAAACGGGTCAATATTGAGGTCACATAAAAAAATCAGACAAAACATTCGCACGCCGAAGAAGCGCGCAGAAGGAACACAAGAAAAACCGATTTTTTTTCAATGGACATCAATCTAATGCACTGACCGAAATTTCTTTTTCAAAATCAGACCTGTCTAAGGAATACAGAACTATCTTTGGGAATTAGTTTGCAAAATATTTCAATACTTTGTTCCGGCATCCATTTCGTAACGGGGGAATGTCGAAAATTAAACAATGTATGAATTACCCTAGGAATTTTTGAGTTATTTCTTATACATAATCCTTATATTCTTTATTAACTTTACTTTGAGCTCTCAATTATTAGTTCTTTAGTTTAATAAATTCAGTTGTCACTTGTCACGAGTCTTTAGACCGGAAAGGATCGGTTGTTTGTAAGCAAAATTGGTGGACTTTTCTTTTCCCACAGAGTTATTTTTGACAGGATTAATAAAACTGTGTTTTTGCCAATTTTTTAAGTGCAAGCAAGTTTCTCGTGTCAAAACAGCAAGTACATTTGAAAGAGATGGGCTACCTTTACAAACCTTAAGTTCATGATCTCAATTTTGTGTCTGAGTGACGTACTTTTTCTGACGTCGATCCAAGTTCATAATATACAATCATTTAACTATAAACATCTCGTCTATTAAGAGTGTTCCGATTTCTTATTGATTCAATGGTTTTATATCGAGCTGTCGATCGTCTAAGTAGGTCCAGTACGTTTTAGTTGGGGACGGCAGTTCTTCGAGACCAAAACCACCGAGGTATAGACTACTCCGTTTGAAGACGCAGCTGCTCAATATACCTCACGTATTCTTGGTCTCCTTATGCACCACCGAAAAAAGCTTATTTGGACAGGTATTCTTTAGATCAGTACCCAAACCTCATGCTCATAAAGGTATAAGAGTTGGAAGAAACAACGAATTAAAGGCTACCAACAGATTGGCCTAGCTGTCTCAAATTTGACCAAGCCTCACCAATCCTTTAGGAAAATGCAATACTTAAACTGAATGTGACCATTACATCACAAGTTTTCCAGTTGTCCATCATCCCCCTCATCAAACTTGATTCAAAACAGCTGGTTTCCAAATGGTATCTACTTAAATAATCCGCCTTTCAGCTTAGGATTTATGAAAATTCCAACTCCCGCATTTGTAAATATTAAAGGTATATGAAGAGCTTCGACCCATCTGCAAGGTCTACAGTTCAAAAACTTCTTTGCCTTCTTTCTTGGGTCCTCAACTTTTGAGCGACGTGCCTTCGATGCGTAACTTGCGTAAACCTGTGGTTTCAAGTTGATAGCCCTGGCATTTGACACCTGTCAAACTAAGCTGTCATCTGAAGTGTAATTATATTAGTTGAATGTTTGCCGTTTACGATAATGGAACGCTTAACAATCGAACGACGTTAAAGTTGTGAAAACTTACCACAAAATTGGCGATTCAAACGTAGCCGTAGAGTGGAGCGTTATTGATGTCGCAAGGCCTGTGCATCATCGTATTGCACGCTCAGTCGAAACTATGAATGCTGCAAGCGCTAGTGTTGCTGATGATCCGAATTTATCGATTTCCCGGCGTTCGCAGCAATTGAGCGAATGATAACCAATTTTTTTTTGGCCGGGGATTTGGACGATATGTGGTCCCAACAAGACGGGGCAACAAGCCACACAACACGACCAATTATGGCCTTATTGCGTGAGAAGTTTCCTGGTACGTAATTTCGCGTTTTGGCGACTTCAATTGGCCACCAAGATCATGCGATTTGACACCGTTCGATTTTCTTTTGTCGGTCTATGCTCGTACCAGCATTTGCAGTTGTAAATTTTTACTCAATTTAGCAGCTTGATTCAAATGATTTGGGATCTGACCCAAGGCCAAGGGTTTAAACAGTCTTTTTTGCTGCCGCAATTTCGTTTAGACAGAGTTGTAAACTCACCACCATGATTTGAGTCAGGTTTTCGTAACTGTAGTTACCCGCTTTCGGAAACGAACTTATACCTCATCTTTGCACAACTTAGCCTATACTACAATTTGGACGTCCCTTCATTCAAACTGTGGAACCGCCTCTATCATTATGGCCCGTCAATCGATACCTTTCGTCAAACCTTAGCACCTCTTAGACTTGTTTAGCAACCGATTTCTTCTGTTCTCTCAGAGACCATCTCCTCACCATAAAATATTTTAAATCAGTGAGGCCATCCCAGGATCTTGTACCATCGGCAAAATTCGGCAATTCGATTGAAAAATATTGAATGCCCCAATCGATATGCACAAAAGGGCGTTTTTCTCCCTCTCTTTCGCTGCCACATTTTCTTCACAAAGGACTATACGAAGAAGAAGAAGAAAATCCATACTTCTAGCGTTTCCATCTCCAATAACTTATAATCAAAATTTCTCAAGAAATCTTCCTGTGTGCCTGAATAGTTTACAGAAAATTCATTATTCCCCAAGATGCCATTGTGTTTGTGGCGCAGTTTATTACCTTTTGCCACTAACCACCAGCTTGTATTGTTCTCCTATTCATAGCTCGAATTTGAACAGGCGAATTCGTCCTGCCTTCGTTTTTCGGGTGCGGAAAATGTTTTTCGTTTTTGCCAATTTCAAAGAAAATCACTCGACTAATTTAAACTCGAACTCCTCCAGTTGTCGGTCGGTCGCTTCCTTTCATTGCGAATTTTCCAATTTTCTTCATGATCCTTATTTTTCTTTTTTCCTCTTTGCAGGTTCCTAACATACCTCTAGAAAATGGATTACCTACACGTTCGTTAGCATGTTTGCATCAGAGGAGGTTCCTTGAATCACATCAGCAGCAAAAACAGCAGGAGCAGCCAAAAGTAGACCAACTGCAGCAACAAAAACAACAAACACAGCAGCCGACGCCGCAGCAGCAGGACCAATTGCCAAACCAGAGTCAGAGTCAGAACCTCAATCACCAGCAGCAGCAGCAGTCACATGAGCAGCAACAACTACAACAGCAGAAGCTTCAGCAACATGAGCAACCAGGATTAAAAGGTAAGTCCTTGATTTCAATTCTCCAATTCCTTATACGGGGGAGAGGATGCATGTAGTCGTAGAGAAATTAGAAATCAGTACGGTAGATAGTCTTGAAATCTTCTTCAAATCCTTGGGAAATCCTGAAATCTACCGTTCCAGTTGTGTGCGCTCATTGACGCAATTCCCCACTGACATCATCCTGCTTGTTATGGATTTTCTTCCTCCTTCCTCTGCTGCGATACATGAGCTTAAAAATACAAAACGGCAAACGGATAATAAGGACATTTTTGCCTGCAATTGCGCACAAATGCATAGAAAAAATAAAAAAAAAATAAACACGCAAGGATACACACAGACAGAGCATACGTTTTGAGCGTTTCCATTGAATTTTGTGAGCCCATTGTTGTAGCTACTAGCACCAGATTATATATAGTTTTCTGCTCCTGCTGACGATGACGATGATGATGATGATGTTGCTGATGCAACACTAAACAATGCCCTCGATTTGAGGCAGACGCCAACGCATCCTATTAGCGCGACTTTTCCACCCGTCCCCAAGGGATGTATAGAATACATCAGGGAGAAGTTATATGAAAATCCCTCTATCACCTCTAACCAAGTATCCTGCGAACATTATATCCTTTATTCTGTTGCTTTGCTATATACTACTCCAACAATCAACCTATTCATGGCACACAAAATCCTCTTTCAGCTACTTTGATCCTTTAGGAGCTCGGATGATGATGGTGGAAGCAAAACCCGACACAACAACAGTATACGAGAAGGAATTGAGCATTAAACGTTCTCTCGTCTGACGTTAGTGTGCGGGGGTATCCAACACAGAAAGGATACACAAGAAAGCGGCGCAAAAAAAAAGATTGTCTGCAAATAATCTGCACTAAAACCGCTTTTTGAAAGTAACCCCCATAGTCATCTGGGCCCCGCTCCTATGACTAGTCACTCTAGGGTTTCCTTTTGGCGCGCGTTGTTGTTTAGCTGACAGGAAAACAGTTTTAGAAGTTATTCACTTCGCTATACCGCGCGCGCATACGGATTTTCTCTGATTATGCAGCGCACAAAGCCGTCGGGGGGAGGTTTGAGCCCCTTTAAGCACCAGCACCTCGAAACTATTTGAAGTTAAACTTTTGAACTTTTATGTTTTTCATACCCACTTCCATCAGTGCAAAAGGATGTTTAGGGAGCAAGAAAAAAAACCACACACACATACACTATACAGTTGACTACAGAAGACGATTTGTCCGATATGCTTGGGTGGTTATATTTGACTTTTGGCTTATCCCTTAAACCCTTTTTCTATTGTGTCTGCGTATCCCAGAGACAGACAGGAAAAATGTTCGTTTGTCCAAAGTGAAGCCCATTTGAATGTGCCCACAAATGTGTTTGTCTTTGGCTCGTTTTTGGGGGCTGTTTGCTATGTTTCCCTTTTAACACGTTTATAATAAAGGCTGGCATACTCCTCTGAGTACGAAGTGTACAAGAATTTGTATCCTTTTGCGGTTACCTAATGGGATGGTGGCAAAGCAAATTGATTATTAAGAAGGATGAATAAATGAAGATGTACGAGTATATTTTATCCTTTTTAACGAGACCGTAGCTATGATAACGGGCTCAAAATGATTGTGAATAATATTTATAAGGGCGGGACAAGGAAGTGCTTTGCATTGATATTCTCGTTAAATATTTTAAGTGCCAACGATTTGAACTTTGGGTAGATCGTTGCGGTCTTAAATCGGGGGTAACCTTTTGGAAAAACCTCGAGCGAAAGAAAGAAACATAGTCCCTAAATAAGTTAAACAGGGGGGCGGTCTAGTTAGTGCTAAATTTTGGTGGAATTTCAGCAGAGCTACAGCTGTGGAGAGTTTGAAAATTGTGTTGAAGGGCAGCAGTCTTTCTAAATACTTTTCTGGCGAAGTTTTAAAGCTTAAACAGCGACCTGATGCCAATTTAAGACTGCATCGAAATTATGTCATCTCTATTTCATAATATGGATATTGAGTGTCCTTTCCTACATATCAAATGAAGTATCGTTTTGTATTTGTCAACGTACTCGTCCATAAAATACGAAAGCCAAATAATATGGCTGCTAGGCTCAACAACAATTTTTGATCCAGCAGAAGAAGATGCCATTTCCAGTCAGGAGGATTGCAACTTCAAACTGTCGAGCTTGCAAACTGATACTACTTCGGTCCGAGCTCTCCACTAGTTTTTCCTGCTCATTCACCATGGTCCCACTTAAGAAGACTGTTTTTCGGGAAAAAAATCGAGGTACCTCAGGTGTGCCCTTCAGGGCCTGAACTTTTTTCAATTTTTTAAAGCTATTTTGAGTAGAACCTTTCAACCTTTTTCCCTCTCATTTGACAAAAGATGCCATCTTAAGCAAATGTGGAAAAAACTAAAAAAAACTCAAGTTGTAACCAGGACCGCCAAGAATAAAACTCCACTCCTCGCTGCTATTTAATTAAATCAGCAAAGACAACCACCCACCGCCGAGCATGACTTTGCAAATGTGCGCACTAATTTCCAATCCATTCATTTACATTTCACACGTAATTGCATTTGGCGTCTGAGTACATTCGGACAGACAGAACCAGTAGAACCGAAACCGAAACTGACCGTCCTGCCTTCCAACTCGTAATCTAGTTAAAGACAAGTCAAGAATACTGAACTCTGCACTGTTTTTGTTACTTTGCACTTAATGTGTCCACCCACAGAAGCAGCAAACATGTCAAATGGTCAACACACTGAACAAGTTTTCTTCCTTTGCTGATGTGCATTGCTCCTTTTCCTGTTGAATTTTTATGGAAACAGAGTTTCAGCAGCGACAACCCATGTTGATCTAAATCGCCAATGTTAGTTGTCTACTCTGTGAAAATGCTTCTTGTGCAGATATATTAGAGTGCGCACATACGTGCATATGTACTCGTACACCATCTACATACAAGGGGCACCTTCGTTTAATTTATGTCCTTGGCAACTCAATTTCTTAGCATGAACTTCAACGTTTGATACGTGTTCCGCACACCACATCCGCCCCAGTAGTATCTGGATCTAGGTGCTGTCTAGATCTGGTTATTCATAGTCGTAATCCCATTCTCTACTAATGATGATTGGAGGCAATGTATGCTGTCTTGTCCGTTTCGTTTTGTTTCGTTTTGAGTTTACGTTCAAATTCTTCCTACTCCTTATTTGTATCTGGACTGTCCATCTGCCTCTGCCTGGCGAATGGCGTGCGTATGTGTTATCCTGTTATAGTTTTGCTGAGTCTGCATAGACATGTAGTTTAAAAGCGGTACCGTGATGATTTTATGCTTGCGTTAGGTGTTTGTGGAGAGCGAAGGCTTAGAGTATCGAGCAAAATTAAAATCACAGTAAAGCTATGACTATGACTTTCAATTTCTGGTGTAGGTTTGGCAGCAAATTTGCTGTGCTTGATATCAGTTTTGATTTGCTACATTGCGTATACACTGGAAAAAATTGTGTACGAGTTCGAAACAAATGGGAAATATACTTTTTTATTCTATGGAATTTGATTACTATTTGAAGCAAGCAGATATATGCGAAAATTACACTTCACAAAACGAGTAATCATGTTCGGTTTTTTTTGTTTAAATTGTCGGCGCGTATATAATTCATTGTTATATTCAAAAGCGCACACAGTGTGCGTTTATTAAATCGTATCCGCACATCACCGCGTGCTATATAAAAATCTGTTTGTGACAAAAACTAGACCAAACATAAAGAACATTTAGACTGGTGGCCACCTAAATGCATATCTTTCGAAACGCACTTAATCTGCGAAGCATAAAACAAGCGCTCCCTTGTAGGTGTGCGCAAAAAAAAAAGCAAATAAAAGCCAAACGCACTTGTTAGTATATTTTCTCAAAACTTCCTCTAGTGACGACGACAGCAAAGACATATTTTTCTATGCGCTTACAAATACGGGAATTGAGGAAAATGTTGCTTCAATAGGAAATATAATGTGCGATACGAAGTTAGCGCACTTGCATTGTGCGCGTATACATTTTTTTACGTTGCGATTATGTGTAGGGGCTCACTGGAAGCCACCTACACAGCGGCTACACATTTTCCGAATCGCACTTTTTGTGTGCGATTAGACAATATTCCTATGGCTGTGCGCATTTCTCAAAAAAAAAAAAATTTTTTAATGTAAAGTTGCAAGCGCGCACTCGTATTCGCTTTATGGTTGGTCATTTCGACTGAACAATTCAGTTCTGAATATGAAGGACATTTTGCATAATGCTTTCTGATTCTTCCGGAATGTCCGTCCATAAACAGATCCTCCTCGACTCCTCATCTAACTATCCTTCACACCACTTTCCGTCAGCGCACACGCTTACCCATAATCCATTAGTCAACATCACTATACTGCGGTTAGCACTTTTCATTGTCGGCTACCCCCCAATTTATCTATATCTAAACTTTCAAACTTTAAAGCCATCGCACTATGTAACCCAAACATAAATCTTTTCCACATCCTTCACCAAGGACAAAAGACCATTCAACCATGTCGCTCCGCATAATTTTGCTCGTAAGTAAATTGACCATTTTAATGGAAAACGCAGCAGGATAGCGTGCGCAAAGTTTTTACAAGTACAAAACGTTAGTCGGTGTCGTGTCTTTTTGTTTTTTTTTTATTCTCGTCTTTTAGAAGGATATGTCGCCATGGTATCCTTCTTCTTGGCAGGGAGTGTGTAATGTACCCGCGCTGGTTCTCTAACCCCCAAGACAAACAACTTTCGTAACGACTTGAAGAAACTATCTTAAATTGAAATCGCGTTCAAGCTAAATTGAACTATCCTGTGAAAAGGACATGATTCGAGGATGGGTTACTGAACACACATATTTATAGAAAAGCGTCCTTCTTATGCGGCGATGGTAAGGAACTCTTTTCAGTCATTTAGAGAATTTTCTTTTTCCCTATCCAACCGTTTGCTTGTACAGTGTTTTCTTAGCCGGAAATATGCGGCTCAGAGGTTATCCTGCGCTATTCCTTCTGTGTCGTTGTCGTCGTTGTCGTTATCCTAGGTTCTAATGCGAAAGACGAGAGAGAGCATTCAACTTTGGATGCAACGACGGGGGAAGTATGTGTTGTTGCGCAAACATTGTGACGAAGAGACTCTCTAAGAAGAAGAATTTCTTGTGAAAACACACGGATGTGGCTGTGGATGAATTGAAATGAAATGATTTTGTAGTTGGGTTGTAGGTGGAAGCGGGGGATGGTTTTTTTTTTTGTGGTATAATCCTTTCGTGCATTATTTGATGAGCTGTCAGGATAGGAAATTGAAAAGAAATGGCGCAGGCAAATAAACATGGTTACATGTGAGTGTGGGGAACCTTAAAGAAAATAAAATATTTTCATTTGGAGACGTGGTGCTTTAATTATTTTTTATTACCCGTTGCAGTAGCTGTCAACTACTTCAAGAGCATTATCACGCTTTAAGTTAGTGGCAATGAGTCAATTATCAATTTATGTTGTCGTCTTCTGCTTCACCTAAACAAGCGTTGTACAATAGGGTACATGAATGTGCGGAACCGAAATATGTCTGAATGTGTCCCAAACTAAATCTTTCAGGTTTTTAAAACCTATCCACACGCTATTGAACTTACATAACCGCACACAAAATCTTACGCACATTATCTGAGCGAAACATAGGTAATCAAATCGTATATTATATATTTTTGAAACAAATTTTGTGAAATTACCGAAGCGCACATTTTCGGTGCGATAAAATAAATGTTTCCATCTTCTTATTTAGAACCTAGCAATTCAAGAAGCCGTAGTTCCCTATTTACAATCGCTGCCGAAAACGGCTGCCGAACGGAGTACCCTACCTAAGTAAGATAAATATCGAAGGCAGCGTTTTTTAACGCACACTAATATGCGATATTAATTCATGTGCTGTAAGTCTTTTGATGCAATAGATCATTTTTTTATGTTGTTCTGAGCGAATGGAACATGTTTTCGGTGTCTAAATCTTTGCGCACATTTGTGTGCGATATCAAATTTTAAAGCTGTAATCCGTGTATTTCAGTTCTAACATCGTGAAACAACAAAAATCAATTCACCAACCGCAGTTTTTCTTTTTTTTTCCTAGCAATAACCAAATCACTCCACCCAGCAACAAAACGCTGTCCCATCCAATGTTACAGTTGACAATTTGATGGTTCACCGACGCAGTTAATGGAAATTTTTGTGGCCATCACATATAGTAACTAATTTTGCGGAAAACATTAACATCGCTGATTACCTTGCTGATTCCGACTCGTATTAGTTTTACAATGGTACCGAATTTCAATTAGGAAATTCATTTCCACGCAGCCTAACCGCTCTGAAAAATATTCTTTTGTACGCGTACTGTGTGTGCACTGTGCAGCCCTAATTTCCATCAAAACAGTTAATTAAAATCCCATTTAATAGAATACACAGCCGGAATCAGTCTCGCCCTATCCCTACAAACACAAAACCATGTTAACTCTAGGAAAATCCTCGTATACTCACCACCGGTGAACTAATTTCCACAAAAGCTCTGGCTCTGCTAATGATAATAATTTTGGATCCTACTGTGAGCAGAGTTCGCACTGTTCGCGAGTACAGTTACAACATTTGGTTTGCTTTGTAAATGCAAATTCCATTTCGAGGATAATTTAATTATCCCACCGACACGAGGCTTTCACAAAAGGCTGGGGCCCCGCCAACAATCTGTGCATTAACGATCAAAACTAGATAATTGATTTGCAGCAGGGATTGGGGTAACGACGACAACATTTAGAGATATTTTCGCAACGCAACGCAGACTAAATTGTTTTATTAAAATGATAAGGTGCTGCCGCATAATCCCAAACAAATCTGTTAACTTGAAACCATCTAGAAGGACCGATGGTATAGACTATAGAGCAACCGGAATTTAATTGACCATAATTGCAATTAATTGCATCGCAAATTGCAGAGCCGTAATCTCGTTTCTTCGATGGCTAGGATGCAGTACAGTGGTGTATCGTCTTCGTTGTTGTCGTCGTCGTAGTCGACGGCGACGACGATGATAATATAATGACGGGACCTTGCCGCAGACCAATAGTTACCAGATATATGTATGTCGGCTGTGCCCTTGGAACTGAATCTCAGAAACAAGTAGAACAACAAACGAGCAAACCAGTCGTACAGTCATTTGCTTCGAAGCGTACAGCCTACAGAATGTTCTGGTGCCTTCGTCCTTGTCGTATCCATCTGGTGCCACGCAATTGAATATTATTATGTTGTCCAGCGGAAGGCTGTTTATGTGCGTCTACACATGTTGAAATTAATTCACATATATAGAGATAGAGACTACTGGGAAATATAGATGGATGGACAGGGACACATCGCATCTGTATAGATTAGTTAGATCTTCATTGAAGCATTCAGTTTGGGTTTTGCCATCGTGGTTAAGTGGTGTTGTCGACTTTTCGTATTCGTCGTTCGACTATGCTAAGCACATCGAAATAATTGCTATTTGTGTGTGCAAATGTCGATAGAAACACGCAAGGATTTTAGTTCTGGCCCCAAGGCATGTTGAATTATTTATCTATTCCGAATTCATTTGCTGATTTCGATGGTGGCGGGTCTGGTCACACCGAAACAAATCCGATTTCAATGGACAGTGAGGGTTGGTAAGTTTGTAAATTTGCCTTGGGGTGGTTTCTCTGATTTGTGAAATGTTGGTTGTGTTGATCACTGGATTAATCTGACTATTGAAATAAATCTCGAACTGGCGAAGCTTTGTATGATTTTATGGTTTAGACTTCCGTTTTTAATTTATCTACTTAGCTAATGATTCCGAACGGAAAACCCGTTCAAATTATAAAATGTCGTTCAATATGCCATAAAACTAAGAGACGGGCTTTACGAAAGCTTGCCTCCAACAAGGAGCGAATTCTATAAACAACTCCATCGATGGCTATTGAACCGTCTAAAGCTGTAACAAGCACTTAGGCATTATACTTTGCCTTAATATTTTTGCAAGCTAAAAAAGATGTCTTTCGGGACGATCTTTGAAAATTGAAAACAAGCATATTGGTGACTAAAAATATCTTTTTTTGTGGAAGTAGACAAAGTGATGACCAGCAAGGATCATATCATATGGACAAAATTAAAATCGGTGCCTATTTTCAAACTTCGAATGCACAGGCTTAACAAGTATAGAAAATCGTAACGAAAAATGAAACGCTATACCTCCGCTTCTATAACTCTTGACTAAGAGTAAGATCATAACGAAAATAAAAACATGCTGAGCTCATTCCAGTTTTTAGTTGATGGTTAAGGCGTGAGGCATTTAATTGCGTTTCATTTTTCGTTACGCTCATATTTCGAGAGTCACTTATTTAGAGTCCAACCTCCCACAAACTCGATTAATCTCCACCGCCGCAAAAGTAAACAGGGGATAATCCGCTAGTCTTAAAGCCAACCAGGCACGAACCTGAATAACAATTTTCGTCCTCTTCAAAAACGATTATGTCACTCGCGTGAATCGGAAGTGATTAGTGAGCATGACATGAACACAATTAAATGGAAATTCAATTTGACATCAACTTTGAGTTGAGTTAGTTGAACACGCCCTCGCCCCATAGATGTACACAGATTGCAAGGGATACCTACGAACATCGCCTTCAATAAAAAAAAAAAGTTACGAACGTTTTTCCGATGGCCAGAAGTTTCCTTCCACACATACCACGAAAAAAAAGAGCACAAACTGCAGCCACGTACCAGTAATCCCTGGCTTTTCCTGGGTCAAATAGGAGTCAACGATGTGTAACTCCGTCCGGATGATTGTTTTACGAATAAGAAAACAGAAAAGCAACTGGCCTGAGAAAAAAAAATACCTTCTACGGTCCCGTAATTGAATATTTATACACAGTGTAACTTTGCGAGTAAAAAAATAATAACGACACCCCTTTAGATGCTCAACTCGCCGTCACCGACACATATTGTTAAGATTTTTTTTTTTTTGTTTTTTTTTCGTCCACAATTATGAAACCTCACTTTTGTGGTTAAATGTACGTGGCACCGAAAATCGGCGAAACAAGAGAACGAGTGGTTGGTAACACATCCTAGTTAATATAACAATACACTCAGCTTGACGGCGACGACAAGTGGGCGAGGACTTCGCCCTTGTATAGATATATGGATACCATAGCGCTGTCCCATCCATTGTTGTGTTTGTTTACTTGTACTTTGCTCGTTTAGGGGAAGCCACTGGCCAGGAGGGAAGGTCATCCTCGTCACCGTTTGCATGGAAAGTGAAATTGCTGCGCGTTCAATGGCTGATGCTTAATGTCACCTTGATAGCGGTCAAGGGGAGTAACGAAAGTGGGGGGCATTTAAAAAAAAAGAAAGAAGAAAATATCCCACGGCACCAAGCCAGACAACAATACCGACGACTTTTGATAAAAATTACATTTTATGTGAGAGCTCACGCAGCAAGTCAACAAGAGTGAACTTTTAATTTGAAAACTTTGTACGCGTCGTCGTCGTGTCTTGGTTGCTTGTCGTTTGGTTTTTTTTCTTTTGGAAATTTCAATTTGCGGCTTCTCCCAAATCGCTGGACTGGGGAAGGGAATTGCAGTCCTTATGTTGGCGGACTTGTATTAGTTATTGATTTGGGGTTACATGTTTTTATTGTATGAGTTACCTGTAATGGAGGTTGGATTAAATGCGATTATAATGCAAGCCAAGTCGACCGAATACACGACGAAATGTGTCAATTGGTCGTGTAGGGAGTCTGTCGATTCTGTTGGCCATATAGGGTGAGGGTTACCGTTGAACTACTTTTCTTATTTAAATGGTTGCAAGAAAGGTTGCTTTTACAAATAAATCTGTAACATTTGGGACTTGGAGCCAGCTATGTAAAGCTCACTCGGACCAGGATATCAAAGACATCCTTTGATGCAAAAAAATGTCTGTCATTGACTGAGTTGCATCTGACAGACTTGTATTTGTCTTTGTTGCATCGCTATACATTGAGTTTAGCTCATCAGAGTATAGGAAGTAAGATAAAATGAAATTATATAATGTGCAAGGATGTGCAAGGTAAACTACAATAATTTAAATAAAATCGTTATATTAACGAAAAACATTTTTAAGCTACAAATTATATTAAAGCGCAACCAAGTTAAGGAAGGAGAGACTAAAAAGAAAATAAAGCTTAATCAATTCAAATTGGAAAAGTATTTAAAGCAGACTGTGTCATTGCAGATGCCCTTAAATGTCTTTTTACCAAAATTACGTTCCGTGAAACCTACTTGACAGCTCTGCTGAACCAGATTCCTGGGCTCTCATCGCGTCAGACGACGATCGACGATGTCGTTTCGACGATTGTATTGCTTCGTGTAACACTAAAATGGTTGAATCGTCTGGACGACGTCATTTTGATTTCACTTATTCTTCATACAACTCATTGAACTGTCAAATACAGACGATTGAACGATTGCTATTTTGCAATCGTTTCATCGTTTTTTGTGTATTCTTCAGTTTTAATTCGGTTTGAGATAAGTACAAAGCAATATTTAAAGGAAGACATACATTTATGTACTTTTTGGAGGGGACTCAGTCTTATCAGAGTGTTAGAAAAATGCATTCTTTGCAAAAAAAGTAATGTTTCTTGCACTTTTTTCAAATATGAAATGATGCATATGTATTTAATGCAATCCGAAAAAAAAGCTGTCAAAAAATTGTGTTCATTGATTAATGTTTTTACAACTCCACCGCGCAATAAAAATTCTACTACCTATCTATTTTTGCATTAAATGTTATTGAATTCCGTTTCAATCAAAGACAACGAAGGAAAATAAATAAATGCAAGAAAAAAAAAATCAGTTTGTATACAATTTTTTTGTTTTTTTATATGTCAGAGTTTGTTTACAGTCGTTTTCAAACTGTTCGAAAAGAAAACGATGAACGATTCGATTAAACGATATATGAAGCAAACTAAAAACGACGTCGTTTTGTTCAATCGTTTCGACGACGATCGTTTCAAAAATTCCGCGATGAGAGCCCTGCTTTTTTAACGCATTTTTTGTCTCACCCAAAACTTCACTGCAAAAATAGTTTTTCATCTGATGCTGGCTATAGTATTATTACTCATGAATAGGGTTACCAGCTCTGCAGATATTCCGGGAGTTGCCCAGGTTTATTACTGATCTCCCTGTCTATGAAATCTCCCGAATGTCGAATATTTTATTTTAGTTCTCTTAAAAACAAAACAATGAACATTAAAGAAAAAGCTTTCAGAAGGGCAAATCAAAGGAAGATGAACTTTTACGGTTTTGAGGCCATAGATACTGTCAAACCTTGATTGAAAAAACAGTTTTCAATATGAATGGGAACATTAACATTCTAGAGATTTGTTTTTCTCAACAGAACTTGGTTACTATAGTTCCAAAACTAAGATAATGATTTTTAGTTTGTCGATGTGAATTCTTACTTTAACATGTCTAGGTAAATGCCAAAGTTTCGAACCTGCAGAAGACTGAAACTGCTGTAGAAGAAGACCAACTTTTTATGGCAGTCCTAATTGCAGTTAAACTCTTAAATTTTTCCTGTAACCCGACGCAAACCTGGTAGACATCCTATTACACTTTGTTCTGTGACTTCGAAGTTCTTCCTTCCGTCATTTGCAATTTTTTAAAGTTTTGTATAAAGTCTGACAACCGAATCTTCCAACTGATTTATGCGGAAACTTCTTATACTCTATCTGTTACTCACTTCCATACAACTGCTTATCGTAATGGGTATTCAATAGCCGTTCAAGGCTTTCGCTAGAGGTTTTTCAAACTTGTTTAAAACTTGATTTATTCAGTATGATGAAGCTGGATGTCAATGAGCTTCGATAAATCACCATCGGCCAGGTAAGAAGGAAGAATATTCTCGAAAAGCTTTTAGAACGTTATCAGTATCGATAATGCCATGTCAAGCGATTGTAAGATAAAGAGCGAAAGGCTATAAAAGGCTCAGAATATCCTTCTTTTTTTTTTTTTGTATGACTCGTTGAATAGTATTGAGGTGTTCAAGAGATCATTGAGTGGAATATGTCCACATATCCTGCTCGTTTAATTGAACGCACTGGGTCGGAGTGAACATTCGACAGGCCCTTCATCGGGTCGAACTAAAAGGTTTTTCCCAGCTACGAGGTGTGTATTTCTGGCGTAGTAAGCTTGGACAAAAAATAGACTAAAGACAACTCACACAAGGTTTAGGAAATGCACTTCCGCGCATTGTAAAATGCGTGGCAATTTCCGACCTTATCTATTTAAAAATGAGTGTGGATCGTCAATGGACCCCTTTAATGGTATTTTGCATCAATTTGTTTATAATTTTCAGGGTTAATTTTGCCTGGTGTCTGGCGCGGAGCTCGGTGGATTTTAACGTATTTATCGGTCCACCACTATTTTTGGTCATTTTGGTCCTGGCTCATGACATTGGCCTGTAGCCTTTTGGAGGGGGTATGAGTTAATTGTTCACAACAATTATGAGTGAAAAGCGGCGAAAAATATTAGCATAAATATTAGCATGTTGAAAGAAATAAAAACGTTATAGAAACCTTTTTGTCACAACAGAAAACAGCGTAGGGCGGGTAAATGAAGCAGGGGTGGAATCGGCTAAGGTGATAGCTGACTGTCGTTATTTTGACCGTCGTTTTTGATTATCAACTATTCTTTGGTCTGTGTAAAGCGATCAGTAAAAATGCTTGGGTTCTTGGCAGCACTTACAATTCAACAGAAACAAACATCAATTCGGTCAGTTGTTGGTTGGTTCCGATTGTGAAAATATTTTGCAAAAGTTTTGTTTTTCCTGAAAGGAATGTAGGTTTACGGAGAAGTAATAAAATATCTAAATTTACATTTTCTTAAAGGTCACACGAAACAAAAGAACAAATTAACAAACTCCGGAATGTTTGCTTTATTTCATAAGTGAATTCGGACCAATCGGACTTTTTTGTAATTATTTTCTTCATTTCTCACTTGTGGAATAGAATTCCATTGAAGTAAACATTGCGCTAAAATTTATTTTATTTTTATAACTTTGAAACACATTGTTCAGAAAACTTTCAATTTTTGGTAGAGTTGCAGCCAAACCAACCTACATTGCTCACGGAAACGACACAAAATGTATGAAAACGACACCTGAATAGCTGTCACAAGCAAGAGGTGACAAAAATGCGATATTCGATATCATTCAAGTCAAGTGATTACACTTTACGTGGAGACAAAACATGAATTTTGATTATCAACTGTCACCTTAGCCGATTCCACCCCAGGTTGCTCTAACTGTTTTTGATCCATCCAATTTACAATTTATACAAATCCGCCCAAAATGTATGTTCCCCCAATAAACCCACAAGAAAATTGCCCACCGAAAATGATTCGCCCAGTTTTGATTAATGAATCCTTTTCAGCAAAAGTCATTTTCTCACCAGCAATTGAGCCGTTCCCATGACTGGTATCCACTAGAATATTAATCAGCTATAAATCAAGTTGACGTGTACTTACGGAAATAGACTCCTCTCCGGCAGGATTGCCCTTTACCCTTTTTTTTGTAGAAAATTTAGAAAAGAACATAGAAACCCATTTATTGTGGTTGCTTTGTTCGTCCCCGACCAAAACATAATTTCAATCACGTTCGTCCCGCAGTACTTTACTGGAAATCCCTTTAAATGACCAGCTCCGCACACAAAGAGAAAGTCTCAATCATTCCTCGTCTCGAAGTAGACCCGTGCTCATGTTCATGTCTTCGTCGTTGAAACTTTTGCGATGAACCACAGCCGTTTTCCGTAAATTGAGTTTTACGACTGCCGCTATGGCGCTTTGGTTTTCTGCCTTCTCTCTTATGCCACTCCGCATAATGGCAAATTTCCTATTTCGAGGAGAAAATTATGACACGTACTTGGCAGCAACAACCCTTCATCCCCCCCTCTCTTTTGTACATGTGGCGGTTGCTGCTGGCCAAGGCGAAATAGCATTTTACTTAACACGTACAACCTCTTTAAATGACTACTAAACGGAGTAGAATAAAGTTGTATCGTCTCCGGATCGAAGGATAATAGTAATGATGCCGGGCGATTATGATTAGACCTACAAAAGCAGAATAGAATGTACACACAATGAAGACCACAACACGAAGAAGAATGAAAAAAAAAAAAAAAAATATATATACAAAATAACAAAATAAGCTGTGCAATAACAATCCGAGTGTACATTACACGTTAAGTGGGCCGCAAATGAATAGATGGCACGCCAAGGTGCCGAGAAGACGATAATTTAATAAAATTGATGGGGCTGCAGGTTGTGAGAAAGCCGGCTGCGGAAAGGTCATTAATAGTGGGCTGGTATCTCGAGCGTAATCGCATTCATCTGTGGCCAAATATCAAAAGAGATTAATTCGGTACACGTGTGATTTTAATCGGGATTTGCTCTCCTAATGACGCACTCATTAGGAGGAGCAGGAGGTATCATTTCAGTCTATTAATTACGGAGATTGGCTTTTGTGGCTCAACGCGGGAGGTATGACTCGTAGTCACTAGCTTACATTTTTGATTTATTATTTGATTTATTTGATCGTTACTCGGTAAGTGCTTTACACATTTGGCGGGCTAACTTTATTTAGTTTAGGCAGAGTCGCCATAAGGACAAGGCATAAGTGGAACACTCTAAACGCGGTACCAGCGTTGCCTCAGGACCCTTGGCCCCCACTTTCTGAAAAATGATCACAATGGCCCCTTTTTCAGTTAAAGTAAGATTTTATTCTTTATCGAACGAAACTTATGAATAAATTAGTTTTTTTGTTAAAAATAAATGTCCTTGTTGGTCTGTTTTTTTTTTTGCTGATTTTAAAACACTTCAATAGACATTTTATTTTGATTTTATTACCTGTTCTGCACTTCCAGCTTGAGCATTGAAGACATATTTATCGCATTGTACTGGAGCAGTTCTCTTTATTGACCGTTGGTCGATATGAGAACGATTCTCCAAGGGAGCGACTATTTCTATGACCAGCAAAATAAATTATTTGAATACCAAGATTCTATGTGGTGATCACTTTAAAATACAACTTTCCGTCGATCACAATGTGTCCCAACATTTGTCATTGCAATGAAAGGTATTTCTGTGGTTAACCAGTTACTCCGAAAATGATCAGCTACGGTAAAAATTCTTACTATGCCTGCTGATCATTTAGTTGTCTGCAAAACTTGCTGATCAGTTTTGATTGAGGTATTTCAATTTCAATTTCAATTTATTTGCTTCATTGGTATGTCTTTTATGGTAGTTAGAACTTTGGAATAGTTTTAATATAAAATCAAATAAAAGTGACTTAAAACTATGATTGTAGCTAGATAGGCTACGGTTTATAACGAACCCTAGACTACTGACAGTTTCAACTACTTTGATTTTATCATCATTTAGCCAAACATCCGGTAAGATATCAAGATTGAACTTTTTGTAACTTGCTACTTTTTCGGACCATCTGTGAATTCGCTCTTAATCTTCATTGACATGTGCTGTAAGCTCATCAATATTTTGGAGCGACTTTGGACCATGAAGTTGCACATCATCAGCATATAAGTGAACTTATTTATGTTTACAAACATGTGGAAGGTCATTTATAAAAATGCAGAATAAGATCGGTCCCAATATTATTCCCTGTGGTCCGCCCTGTGAGATCGGTTTTAATAGAGAATGATTCGCGTTCGTGACGACCCTTGCCGAGCAACAGCTCAGCTGTGGATAGCTCTAAAATCATGCTGTCGGGACTTAACAAATTGTGTTGCAAAATGTGTTTCGTTATCTGCTTAGATATCAACTTTTCAAAGACCTTAGACAGACAAGGTAGGATGCTAATTGGTCGGAAATCAGCACGAGAGGTTGGGTTTGATTTTTTGGCAATTGGTAGGACTCTTGCAACTTTCCAGGATTCTGGAAAAGTGGTAGTTATAATGCACCAGTTAACAACTTCAGTGAGGTAGGTAATGATTACTGGTTAGATGAGTTTGACAAATCTCATAGGCACTTAATCGCGGCTATACTCTATTTTCCGTGACCACGTCGAAATCTTCCAGTCTTCCGTTAATATTTTGGTCTGTGGATTGATTAAAATCAAAGGCACATGCACCAGAATCGCTCCCAAGAAAAAAATTATTTA
Organism: Cheilosia grossa; assembly: GCA_963082955.1. Lineage (NCBI taxonomy): Eukaryota > Metazoa > Arthropoda > Insecta > Diptera > Syrphidae > Cheilosia > Cheilosia grossa. The sequence goes on from OY720144.1 coordinate 92,557,494, forward strand.
ATTCATCCGGATCTAGACAGCATTTAGAACTATTATTTCTATCGGTAACGCATATTTTGCGTAGGTATCGGCAAAGGAAATAAACTGTTACCAAAACAGATTCAATAATAAACGTATGCATCGCTCTCCATTTAAACCCATTTCATCATCAAGAACCCTTCATTTATTGAATGCATCTAATCCGCCGTCCTCTAGCTTTAATGTTCAATTTCAATGAGCATCCAATCAACCTGTTTACAACCCTCATACCTGCACCAAAAAATAATGA